>JAJQJQ010000056.1:0-1200000 GCA_028622995.1 Panagrolaimus kolymaensis | reverse complement strand
GAGTTACTATTAGCTGAAAAAAATATTAATCGTTGGTTAAAAATTAATTCGCAAAAAAACACTATCAAATTCACTCCTAATGTTAATAATTTGTGTGAGTATTATTATTACTTACAAGCTAGTTTTAGGCACATTAAATACATGAGCTAAAAGTTGTTTTTGTTCATTAATGTGGGTATATTTATTTCCGGTTGCTGGTGATGCACTTGGTTTACGACCCGCATATTTGACACCACGGTTTTCACTAAAAAAATTAACACGTTTTCAAAAAAATATTAGTTTGAAAAAATAAATAGAAACTTACTTCAAAACTAAAGAATTTAAACGAGGTTGAATGAAACCCCATGCACCCATATTTTTATGTTCTTCTTGAGCCCAAATTAATTCTGCATTTGGATAACGGGTAGTTTCTTGTTTAATTAAATCATATGGGAATGGAGCGATTTGTTCCAATCGAACTAAAGCAAATTTATCTTCTAATCCTAAATTTTTTCTTGCTGCAAGTAAATCATAATAAACTTTTCCTAAAAAAGTATTCTTGTTACTTTTTTGATTAGTCACCTAATTAAAAACCATACCAGTACAAAAGACAAGACGTTCAACATTTTTTCCATTATCTCTTGCTGGACCTTCTTCAAAAATAACTCGTTTGAAATTTGTATCGGTTATAAATTCTTCAACTGGTGATCGAGCTGCTGGATGACGTAATAGAGATTTGGGAGTCATAACAATGCATGGTTTACGGAAAGGCAATAAAACTTGTCGGCGAAGAAGATGGAACAAATTTGCGGGAGTTGTACAATTTGCAACAATCCAATTGGTATCATTTAATTGTTGGGCAGCAAATGTTTCATCTAATGTTACTTGCTAAAAAAAGATAATATGATTCCTATAGTCTAAAATTATATATAAGAAACATACATTAACATCAATGGTGTCATCTTCATTACACATTTGTAAGAAACGTTCTGGCCTGGCACTACTATGTTCAGGTCCCATACCTTCATAACCATGGGGCAAAAGCATAACAAGACCACTTTGTCGAATCCATTTAGATTGACCAGATGAAATAAATTGATCAATAATACATTGAGCAGTATTAGAAAAATCACCAAATTGAGCTTCCCAAATAACTAATGAATTTGGATTAACCATAGAAAAGCCTAACTCAAATCCAAGAACTGCATATTCACTTAGAGATGAATTGCATACAGTATATTCAGCTTGATTTTCAGATAAATCATTTAATTGATTATAAACTTTTTGATCAATTTTTTGATCATGGAGAACATGATGACGATGAGAGAATGTACCACGCTCCACATCTTGTCCAGATAATCTAACATGAATGCCTTCTTTAAGGAGAGATCCAAATGCAAGGGCTTCCCCGCAAGCCCAATCAAGAGTATTATCGCTGAACATTTGTTTTCGACCTTTTAATGTACGATCAAGGCCTTTATGAAGATTAAAGCCTTCAGGAACAGAAGAGAATTTATCAATAATTGATTCCAATTCTTTTCTTTCAATTCCAGTTGGAACAAAAGCATGGGGATTTCGATTTTTAAAGAAATCATCCCAAGGACTATCAAGCCAATCTCGATTACGAACATGAGTAATCTTTTGAGCGGCTTCATATGCATCTTCTAAAATTTGACCATATTTTGCAAGTTCATCCTAAAATTTTGTTATTTTAAAATAAACTTTTGAAAAAATAATATATGAACAAACTTTAATATATTTTTCATCTGCAACACCTTCACCAATAATTTTAGTTTGATATTTTTCCAAAAGAGATTTAGTTTTTTTAATTCTTTGATACATCAAAGGTTGAGTAAACATAGGTTCATCGAGTTCATTGTGTCCTTGGCGACGATAACATACTAAATCGATAATGACATCCTTTTTGAAAGTTTTACGCCAATCTGCTGCTACAGTACAAACATGCATAACAGCTTCTGGGTCATCAACATTTACATGGAAAATTGGGCAACCAACTACTCGACCCACATCAGTACAATATGGTGAAGAACGTGAGAATCGAGGATCAGTGGTAAATCCAATTTGATTGTTTACAACAATATGAATAGCACCATGTATAGAATATGAAGGCAAATCATCAAGATTGAAAGTTTCCATAACTACTCCTTGACCTGCGAATGCTGCATCACCATGTAACATAACCGCAAGATTTCGATCACATTTAGTATCTCCACCATAAAAAGCTTCAGCTCTAACTTTTCCTTGTACTACCGGATCTACGGCTTCGAGATGCGAGGGATTAGCTACGACCGCAATTTTGATATTGCGTTGAGATTCACGATTAAATCGCTCAATACAAACACCCAAATGATATTTAACATCTCCTGAACCTTCATCAGCAGCTTCGAGGGTACTGAATTGTGAAAGAATAGTTTCCAAAGGTTGTCGACAAACGTTTGCAAGAACATTAAGTCGACCACGATGTGGCATGCCAATAACAACTGAATCCACTCCCAAAGTGGAAGATCGATCAATAACTTGTTTCATTGCGGGAATTAAGACTTCACAACCTTCCAAACCAAAACGTTTTTCACTTGGCCATTTTTTAGCTAAGAATTCTTCAAATTTGGTTGAACGAATCAAACGTTTGAATAAAACTTTTTTTTGAAGTTGAGTTAATTCGGTGACGCTGGGTTGTTCAAAGTTTTTACGAATCCATTCTTGTTGTTCAAAATTTGTAAGATGCATATATTCAACACCGGTGTGTGAACAGTAAATATTTTTTAAGCGATTAATAATTTCACGAAGGGTTAAATTTGTTCGATCTCCACCGATGAAAGTAGTTGGAGGAAGAACAAATTCTCGATCGAGATCTTTTTCAGTGAATCCATAAAATTCAAGTTCTAATTCTCGAGGAATAGTATCATCAAGATCAGCACTATTAATACCAAGGGGATCAAGATCAGCGATATTGTGACCACGAGTCTGAATATAAATTTATATATATAAAATAAATAGGAATGAAGCTTACTTGATAACTACGAATAAGTAATTGAATTTTTAAATGATCTTGAATGGCGCGTGAAATATCGGCCGTAGATGAAACAGAGCTACTTTTTTGTTGAGCAGGAACCAGCCCAGTTTGACTTCGAGAAGATGATAAACTTGGAGGTGCTTGAAAGGCTTCACCTGGGGCTGCCCCGGCTTCAACATTACGAAAATATGCATCCCAACTTTTATGAACCGTATTAGGATCACTCCGCCAGCTTTCATACATCTGTTCGATATATACACTGGATGAACCATTCATAAATCCTTCAGCCATAAGACTTCGGGAAGCAGCCGAAACTGGAGTACGTCGAATTGGAGCTAATGAAAATGCCCGACGACGAGTTACATGACAAACATGTGCCCGGATGATGCCTGAAGCCCGCATCATTTTGCTGGAGGCTAAAGACAAACTGGGAGATACCTAGAAATTATGCAAAATTTTAAACTTAGATAAATAAAATCAAAGTTTGAAAATTCAAAAAGGATACATGAAAGATAATCGAACACGAAAAAAACTGTAAAAAATATTTGTTAATAAAAGAAACTAAAAATTTAGTCATAAAAATAGACAGAAATTTAAAAAATCCCAATAGGATTTATTAAAATTTTTGCGCAAAAAAATTTAGCACTAGACGAACGCTGGTTTTTTTTTCAACCAAAAACTTTTTAGAAACAAAAATATGCGCATGTTTTTTGGTCTTCCCCTGTTGCTGGGCTTATGCTTGGGACATAGTCGTCAAAAAGATGAAGAAGATGAAAAAAAAGAAGAAAGAAATGTGATAGAAAAAAAGTGCGATTGTTTTGTTCAGTTAGTAGTTATATAATGGCGTGTGCGTCCGGGAAAAGATAGAGGATTTGAGTTAAAAAAAAATTTTGTCTGGATGAAAAAGAAAAAATGAGAAAAAGATTTTCCGTGAGAATGGTTGACGCTTGAAGATCGGCAAAAGGTTATACGTCCGAGATGTGAGGATTATCTATTGAAGATTTTTTATATGACGTAACTAAAACTTTGAAGAAGAAAATGATGCTGTTTCAAAAAAAATTACAAAAAAAAAGGAAAAATTGTAAAGATTTGCAGCAACAAAAAAGGGAATCACGTGTACCTCACCTCGTGCTCTGAAAAATCGAAAAATTAAAGACCAAAAACTTTTTTATTGGACAAAGAAAAATGAGAAATGATTGAGTGACAATTTCAGCAAAAAAAAACATGAAAATTTTCAATTAACCTTAGATGTTAAAGGCAAAAAAAAAATTAAAACTATTGCATATAAAAATTTAATGAAGGAACAAAGCTTGTTATGTTAGCCAAATCGGAATTGTCTTTGATATGAACAACTCATGTCATTTAACTCAAGCGCAGTTATTGAAAAAACTTTTTTTTGAGGTAAATCGAGGTTAGATCAAAAATATTTTTTTTTCTGAATGGAATAAATCTTGAAACGAATACTTGTGCATGCACATTTATTTTGATCCAAAAAAACTTCTGACTTCCTTGAATAAAAAGAAAAAGTCTTTCATTTTTTTTTGTAATACATTTCTTTCTTTCTTCACTAACTTTTTTGTTTGTTATTGTTGTATATATACATACATAATTTTGTTGCGGGTTAATTTAAATGTATGTATAAATGTCGTCTACCGAATTTGGAGCCCCCGTCGATGTTATTATAAGCTCCGAATCTCAAACAAATGGCGAAACAATTATAAATATTCCACTTGGAGCGGTATTTAAATTTTTACGTGATACATCTGAATGGTCGAAAGAAGATTATGTTGGACCTGTATTAGTTGTAAAACCAAAGAATTCCAATGATCATTTGGATATTCAACTTTTTAATCGTAGAAGTGTAAATAATATTAAATTGCAATTTTATAAAAATTCTGGTTATCATAGAAATGAAAATATTATTATGATGAGAGCTCGAGATGGTTAGCTTTTTAATATTTTTCTGTTAATAAATATTTATAAAGCTTTTATTATTCCAGGGACTGTTTATGGTTTGGCTTCAAATAATGATTATAGCGAACAATTAAATCAATTAGAAAAAAAGTTAAAAGAATTTACCACGACTCCAACAAATGTTGTTTGTGAAAGCCCACCTTTAAGAACTTATAGTCCATTATCACAAAATAATATTACTGATAATGATTCACCAATTGGAGATTGCATTTCATCATCATTAGCCACTTCATTTTCGACTCCACCTGCCGCCAAAAATAACGGTCACTTTATTCAACCTATCGTGAAACCAAATATTGTATCACAAAGTCCATTTTCGAATGCACCATTTTACTCTAATTTTTCTCATAAACCAGAAGAATCATCAACACCCAACAAATGGAATACCAACCCTCAAATGATTCCAGCGAGTGTTTTACGTCGAGCTGCAGCTCCCAAAAATGGATGTATGTTTTTAACTTAAATAATTTTTTTTATCTTTAATTAACCCTTTTTGCTTTATTTTTAGTTTCACGTCCAGCATCAGTCACTCCATTTTCTGCTTCTAAAGAAGATAAAATTACTGCATTAATTAATTCTGTTAGGCAACAAAACCTCAATGATTTACCTCCAATCGTCGTCAAGCAAAATAATGCTCCTCAGCTTGATAGATATTCTTCAACTCCCAAAAATAATCATACTCATTCTGCGGCTGCTGCTCAAAGTTTATTATTATCAAAAGCTACAGCACCAGAAGCTGCAGCTAAAGATCGAATGGAAGCTGTTATGGAACTTATTAGCTTTGCATATAAAGATGGACTTAAAAAAGGAGCCGAAGATCCAAAACATGGATTATTGGCAATGCCAAATGATCAATTGCTTAATGTTTTGGAAGATGTTCTTAACGTAAGCTAAATTTGCGTTTATCAATTTCACAGTCTTTATTGAAAAATAATTTTAGAAGAAACCAGAAGTAAAGAAAAAATTATTAGAAAAACTCAACAAATAAAATAAAAATAAATTGGTCTCCTCCTCATTTTCTCAAACCAACACTGCTTTTTTTTTTTGCATTTTTTAGTTTTTCATTCTCAAAATTGTTTAAATTTTTGTATTTTTTTGATCGGGTCTTTCGAGCCTACATTCTTCATTTTATTTTTATGTTTTCTCTATTTTGTGTATTATTTGATACTTTATTTTTTTAACATTTTTGATGTTTAAATATACTAATAATTCTATTTCTAATCAAATTTAAGTCAAACACAATTTTTTTCTTTTAATACAAAAAAGAAATAAGTAAAATAATTATTAAAAGCAAAAATCAATTTAACTTGATTTTTAAGTTTTACACAAAAATAAAATAAGTAAAAAAATTACACATTACATATTTTTATAATTATTATTATAAAATACGATTAGGATTCTCAAATTGTTCGTATGTGCCCATCCAATTTTGTTCTCGCCAACCATTAAGTACTTGACCATCAACATCTTTTTCAAGATGCTTTTCAGTGACTTTACGTTCAAGAACTCCTGTAAAAATAAAAAATCTCATTGAAGTTTATTTTTGTTATTCAATTCAATTTATTTTAGGTTTTATTTTCCTATCTCTAAAAATTGAATGAATCCTTTTCTTATTGCCTTCTTTCGTCTGTCATTTTTTTTTCTCCTTTTAGCATTTCAATTGAAGTTTTTGTCGTCAACTTATTTGTCTCATCATCATTCCTCAGATTTTTTTATGTTGTCGTCGTCGTTTAATACTACTACCTCTCCTATTCGTGAACAAGCTTACTACTTCTAATTTTTTATATAAAAAAGAGGGGCATGCTCATTTTATTTTTTGAAAGAAATAACAAGAATAAGAAAAAGAAATAAAGTTGAAAGCAAAGTTATTTTTTCTCCTTGCTGACTTTTTTTAAACTCAAAAATTACTTTTTACCTTATTTTTTGACTTTTATTTTTTTAGGCAGAAAAAAAAGAAACTTAAAAAAATAATAAAATAAAAACTTTTATTAGCCTTGCCATTTTGCCTTTGCCGCTACTTTTTTTTTGACTTGTTTCTTTTATTTTAATATCATAGATATGTATATTTAGAAAATTAGGCATATTATTCTTTGGTTTTCGTGTTTCAAAAAAATAAGAAAGAAAGAAAACATTTTATCATCGAATGGAATTTTTTTCTTCGTACGTGATGTTTTTGTTTTTTTGTTAAAAAGTTTTTTTTGTAATAAACAGAAATTTAAAAAATATTTGTGGAAAATTTTGTAACTTACATATTTGGTTTTTAAATAATAAACCTTTTAAATATGCATACATGCCGAGTTATAAGTTGTTAATGCCGCTATAGCAACTTACTTCCCAGTTGCCATCGTCTTTTCTTTTTTTCACGTTTTTACGCTGCATTTTTTTTTTCTTTCGTTGTTGCCTTTTTCTGAGTTTACCCATTTTATTATAGTGCGGCGGCGGCTGGAAAGCATGAAATAATGCCCGTGCAACTTCTTTAACTAATGCTAAAAGCCAAACCACTGAGATATCATCGCTCGCTTTTCTTTTCAATTCAAAAGATATGCTTCTCTTGTCTCTGTTTCTTTCTTTCTTTTGCCTTTTTAGAAACTTGCTTCATTTAGTTAGTCAAAGCCTCCTCTATGCTACTACCCCTTCAAAGAAAAAATAAAAGAGAAAGAAACTGAGTTAACTGTTAATTTTTTTAGGAATAAGGATAGAAACTTTTTTTTCTGTTAAAAACTATGTATGTAAAATATTAATTTTTATTAAAACGAAAAAATGAAAAAAAGTAAAGAGAAAAACATTGATCATATGTATTTTTTGTAAAAAAAACAAACACATTGGCAAGAAAAAAGATTTTTGTTTACGTTTTCTCTTATCCGTTGATGCTTCTTAAAAAAAAGAAGCAACTATTTAAAAGAAAAACTAAAAAGCCTACGCATTTTATTTTTTTGGAAGATGTAAGAAAAAATCTGCCCCAGGCATATTTTATCTTTGGAGCAGCTCATCTTCCTCTATCTCCTGTCAAATACATCCATCCTTGTTTATGCTTGCTTATATATATTTTCAACTCTAAAGCTTACATACAATATTATTTTTTTTATTATTATTCTTATTTCATTCTTATGGGTTCTAATAATTTTTATACTCTAGCATACTTTCTTTTAATTTTCTTTCCCACACACACCTAAAGCTTTTCAGTTTATTTTTTTTATAGTTTTCAATCAAAGTTTCACCCATGTTTCTTACATAAACACATGCTTATTTTTTATTTCTAAAAAATTAACAATATTTTTCTCTTTTTTTAGCAACTTTTAACCTTAAAATAAGATTTTGAAATGCATTGCTTTTTATTTCTATTAAATTATAATTTAATCTGTACTCTTTTTTTTCTAAAAATATTTAATATTTTGCTTACTTCTTGTTCCACCAATTGGAAGTCGACTAAAAACATCGTCTTCTTTGCCATTGTTTCGAATAGTCCATTTCTGATTTGTGGTTTGACCATAAGAAGTTGTTGAATAATCATTATTTGAAGCTCCCGATGAATTATGCATCATTGGATATCGATGTCGAAGAGCACTCGATTCATAACCACTATCTCTGAAACATTGACTTTTAAACGTTTATCGTATGCTTTTTTTCTGACAAACCTATAAGGCGTGTAACTATCATTGTCTCGATTTCTTCCACTTTCATGATAGCTTTGACTCATAACTGATGGAGATCTTGAATATCCTCCACCACCAACAACTGAAGCAGCTCTAGATTCAGTTTTTCGATTAAAATTATCTCTAATTTTTTCCACTTCTGTTACAGGTTTAAAAACACTTTGTCCCAATAAGAATGATGGAGTTGGGGAAGTTGAAAACATTCGTTTTTGTTGTTGATAATGAGAATTATCAGGATGAAAATAATCTTTATGATTATCAATAGTTTCAATATTTCGAGCTGTTTGACTTCGAGGTCGAAATAAAAATGCTTCGCTTGTTGGTGTTTGAGCATTCATTCTTGTTACAACTCCACTTCCTCCTTGATTGTTGTTTGTTGTCGTAGTTCGATTAGTCGTTGTTGATGTTGTTTTTGCAGATGAAGTTGTTGTACCAAGCACGCTTGGACTTCGATAAGGTGCCCAAATTCCACCATTATTATTATTTGAATTGATGGCATTTTTCTTTTCTGGTGAAACTGTTCGTCCACGTTTTCGTCGTTCCATCGATTCTTGTGCGGCATCCATTAACCCAGGAACCATAACAGAAACTCCACCTTTAATTGTTGAACCTTCAACAGCAGCTTTTTCATTTATCGTGCTTTCTTCCTTGGAATTTGTGTTTTCTGCGGTGGTTGGAATTCGAATGGCACTTTTAGGCGGTGGAGGTGCAGGTGGTGGAGGAGAAGTATATCTTGTCGTTGTCGGCGTCGTTCCATGTTCACCCCCACCTGATTTAGTTGAGGATGCAACTGATACTCTTCTAGCATAAAATGATATTGGAGATTCATGGTTGTTTGTTGTTGTTGCATCATGACTTTCCTGTTGTTCTTTAAAACGCTCTCCATGTGAAAAGGCAACAACTTGAGGTGCTGGAGAAATAATTGCATGCTCCGGCTCGGGTTTTTGAATGAGAGTTATTTCATCGGTGTCGTCAGCTGCGTCATTCTCAAAGCTTTCTTCTTCCACTTTTGCTTCTTCATTTTCAAAGTTTTCATTTTCATTTTGGTTGGAAGCAAAGTTATCATAATTTAAATAATCACGTGGAGATTCAATTTTTTTATAAACATATTGTTTGGGAATTGTTGTTTCATCAGATTTACTTGCTTCTTTACCACGAAAAATTTTCATAAAAGCTTCAAGAATCCAAACTAAAATTCCAAGCAATCCATGTAAAATCCATTTAAAGCCACGCCAAAGTTGAATTGGAATAAATTTAAGCCATTTAACAATCGTTGATTCACCTCGGGTACTTGGAAAACTAAAAGTTGATTTAACTTTTTGCCAACCATTATAACAAATATCTTTAGTCCATTGCCACCATGATTTTTTTGAAGGATCTACATATGGTCGAGGTGTTGAAGAATAAAAGTTGTTTGTTGTGGTTGTATTATTCTCTTTTAAACTAAGTTCTTGTTGGCGATGATTATTTTCGTTTTCATTATTTAAAACTGGTGTACAGCATGCTTTTGTTGGCTTTTTTATTTCGACGTCATTGTTGTCACATTTCCATTCCTCTTTTCCTCTAAAAATAAACAAAATGAAAAAAATAAATTTGTCTTTTATTTTATTTTTATTTTTTGAAAATCCCGCCGCACCCCGAGCGAAGCGAGGGGTGCGGCTGTTTTAGGAATGAGAACGCCCGATCTGTTAACCGAAATTTATGATTTTTTTTATTTCTCGCAATTTTGTTGATATTAGAGGGCTCTCTAGGGTCAATTTTTCGTCGCATTTACGAATCTGTAAAAAAAATAGAGGGTTAGATATAGTAATTTCATCAAACCGAAAAATCAGCACTGGTAACAATGTCCCGCTGAGCGATGCAGCAATTTTACCCTATATTTTGGATATAAAAATCGTTTTCTCCACCCTCAATTACCTCTATGAGTAAGCTAACTTTAAAAAAAACCACATAAAAATAGATGTATGCCGCTATAGAAATTTAAATATTTTGATTTTGAGTAAAAATATCATTACCTGAAGTTAATTATTACTTATCGTTTGTGTGGTGTAGGCGGCAAAGGCGGAAATTTTGTGATTTTGAACTCATAGGTTCGAATCCTCATTATTTTTATTTTTTAAATGAACAGTTTTAATTAAATTTATTATATTAATTATTTTTTATGATTTTTAGTAATCTTTTTATAATATAAATTATGCAAAAATGTTAAATTAAATATTCATAAATTTCAAAAAATTAAAATTAATTTACTAATCACATTCAACTATATAAAGTTTAGTTATTTAATAAAATTATTTTTAATGATATTTAAAAATATTTTTGGCATAATAAAATTTTGCAATTAATGAAATTAGAAAAGATTGTGGTTATTTCGTGGTGAATTGGTTATACAATAATAGGTAAATCCTATGTAAATTATCAGTTATTTTGCTGTATTTTTTCGAACATTCATCATTTATGTTTTCCCATGTCACTTTTTTTTCAACATTATCTCGTAACCATGCTGTAAAACTTCCTGTGTTTTTACTTCCAAATGGTTGTTGTATAGCTCCGATTAGACTCCATTTTTTATCTGAAAAGGGAATTATTATTTAAAAAAATGATATTTTACAAACTTTGAATGCTTTGTTGATGTGCTTTATGACCTTGAATTTTTGCCTCATTAACTATTCCATTATTTGCATTGTATCTTTCAAGTTTAACAAAAAGATAGCGCTGTTTATTAATTGTTGGCCACGAAATAGTTCTTTCAACATTGTGTAATCCAAGTATATTACATTTTCGACAATGAATGTTATTTTGTCGATGCTTTAATAATTCTAAAATTTCACTAAATGTTTTTGGCTTTGCGCTTTCTTTGACTAATGGTAACTCAAGGACCATGGAATTTGGAATATCATGTCTGGTTTTCTAAAACATTATTATTTTGTTTTTTTAAAGTTTTATTTTGTTTTTGTTAAGCTCCAATTACCTCTTTACAATTATCACATGTGTAATAATCGCTAATGTTGAATAAAAATTGATTTTTAAAATCATCATTACAATTATCAAAAATCCATTGAATAAAATCCCATGGATCAGCTTCTTCTTGCTCTGTTGTAAAAAGTTGCTTTAATTTTGTAGCATCTGGTGTTCGATTTGTTCCCAAAGCCAAATAAATACTTGATAATTCGGTGAGAATTTCATTATCATTTGGATGTTTCTTTAGGAATTCCATAAATTCCGGTATTTGCCTCAAAATTTGCAAAGAGGAGTTTGCAAATGATAAAAATCTATCACCATTAACCAATGACAATTTTAAAATTTCTCCTTCATGATCTTGATGAATAGTTCCCATTGCTGGTTTTGGAGGGATTGAATGTGGAGCTGCAACGGCTTTTGATAGTTCTTTTGCTGGAGGAGGCGGTTGGATATTTGACGTTGTTTTTGGAATATTTGAAGTTGGTTGAGGTAATAATGGCATTTTATTTAATGTTCGAAGCCTATTGTATTCTTTAACAGCTTCTTTATTCACCATCATACATCTTCTTTCAAAATAAGCAAGATGAAGGCCCTTGAGATTTTTTACTCTTGATAATGCCACATAAGCTTGTCCTCCTGCAAAACAATCTTTCAAGAATAACAAAACATTATTACATGTGCATCCTTGAGCTTTATGAATTGTACAAGCATATGCAACTTGGATAGGAAATTGACGACGGGTGACTTGCTTCGAATTAGTTTTGTCTGTGTGGTATACAGCTGTTTCTCTTGAAATTGGAATTAATTGGCCAGGAAGATGGTCGAATTCAATGTTTAAAGTATCTTCATGAACACGGTTTTTATCATCCATATGGGGTCGATCAGTAGATATTATAGTTCTTAAATATCCAATAGCCCCATTAACTAATCCACGAGCAACATCAATATTATTTCTTAACATTACACGACAACCAATTGCAACTTTTAAAATTTCTGGCAATGCTGCTGTTTTACTTCCAAGTTGTTTTCTTAAAGTTTTTTCATCATCTTCTTCGATTGGAATTTCTCCCACATTTTCTTTAGATTTCTCTTTATTTTCATCAAGTTTTTGAATATCATTATTTTTTGCTAAATCGTTTTTTAATTTTGTTGTAAAATCGAATTTCTTTGAACCTTCTTTCTTTTGCCAAGGTTTTGATTGATTATCGGCGCTAAAAAATTAAAAAGTTTAGTGGTTTTTAAAATATGTTTTTTTATAAATTTAAACATACGTTTTTAATTTTGGATTGCTATCATCAGCTGTTATAGTAATGACTTGTAAACCAAGACGATTCATTACAGCATTATTAAAAGCAGCTCCATCAAGTTTTCTTGGAAATAAAGCTAAGGCTTTTGGATCACGTTTAAGTAAATCAATATAATATTTTGCCATATCATCCATCGTCATTGGAGATATTTTTGCTTGTGGAATTATTTTATCTTCAAGTTCCTTATAATTTTCTTCAGTTGCACATCCAATTCGGAAATTTTCAAGTATTTGTGCATATTTAAGGTCATCTTTTTGCCGCATGTTTTCTTCAAGCTCATTATAATTGAAGTATCTCCAAAGGTTGATACCAGCACCCATATGATTAAAATATCGGTCTGCTTGTTTTTGAGTGATTTCCGTAAACACTTGTCCATCTAATACTGGCGGGAGTTGACATAAATCGCCTAATAAAATAACATTGATACCACCAAATGGTTTTTTATCACAACCTGTTATTTCTTGTAAACGAAGACTGATGCGGGCTAATAAAGAACTTCCAACCATGCTCACTTCATCGATAATAAGAAGTTTACATTTTGCAAATAATAAATTTAGTTTTGAAGCGGTTGATTTGCTCATCGGCTTGTGATTCACACTTTCTCGAGTAATTCCAAGAGTATGATGGATAGTATTTCCACCAATAAGAATTGCAGCAAGAGCTGTAGGAGCTGCTAAAATTACTGGTGGACTATCATAATTGGAACCAGCAATTTGATATTGGTAAATAATATTAGTTGCTAAAGTATGAACCAATGTGGATTTCCCCGTTCCAGCAAGGCCACTAATATATTCAAGAATTTGATCTGGTTGAGCTGTTTTTGATTCAGGTTTCCATTCTTCTTGTTGTTTGATTTTTGTTGTTGTATTATCAAAAATACTTTTTTGCTTTTTATTTAAATTGGCTATATCTTCATCCAATTTCTTTTTATCTACTTTTGTAGTTGACAATGGAACAACAATTTTTTGAAATTCTTGATCATCAACAGGATCAATATCACAATCTTGTTCTTCTAATAGCTCATACATTCGTCGATTGGTTGCATTTTCCAATTGAACCTTTAATCGTTTTTGCTTTGACATTATAAGTCGATCAATATCGGCTGCAGCTTCAGGATTATTTTCTCTCAAGTTTGTAAAATAATCATTCCACAAATTTGCATAACTACCATTTAGGGGTGAAATATCAGCTTCATTTACCCATGGTTTGAATATTAAACAAAGACGATGGTAGAAATTTTCCATTGTAATTTCATCTTCTTCATTTATTATTGGAATATAAAATCTAACCACAACAGGCTTTCTTCGTTTTACAAATTTGACATGTGAATTATTAATAGGAATAACTTTTTCTGTCATTTTGTTATGGCAAAATACAGGTGATTCTGTATTAAAAACATGATAATTGCTTTTTAAAAATGGATTGCCGCCATACACATTTTGCTTTTGAAGTTCTTTATTTGTGGGTTGATAATTTTGTTGAGTGTAAAGTTTGTGTTTTAAAACTTCTGTTTCGTTTTTATCAACTTTTGCTTGAGATTCAACTTTTGATTGAGATGGCAATTTTGGTTGATTTGTGGATGAATTATTTTGAACTTGATTAATAACATCTGATAAATTATTTAAAATTTCCATCGGAATTGCACTAGTTTCCATTATTTCATTAAAAATTTGAATCATTCGTAATTTATAATTTAAAATATTAAAGTTTCTTTGATCTTCCAATTTTAAACCTCTTATCAAATATTCGCAATAAGCAATTATGTAGGCCCCACAATTAATTGTATCACCATTTTTTTGAACAAAACAAGCGTTAAATTTAGGATAAGATTTCGTAGGATTTGGAATTAGACCATTAATATTTAAAATTAATTTTCTCATAATTTGGTCATGCAGATTTGAAAAAGATTTTTGATTACCAAATGGATCAATATGATGAATTTTATTTTGATTAATATCATACACAAACATACACCAATGGTACCCAACAACAAAGGGAAAAAGTATTTTTGTTGTTTTCTTTATGTTATAATTGAGAAGAAAATTGGGTTGATATGCCGCATAAAAACCTGTAGGAAGATAAACTGCTACATTCGAATTAGTCACAGATTCATAAATACAACGAATCATAAAATCAACATGTTCATCAGCAACGTCTTGACTTACACTTGTGCGGTTATTTTCATAAAGATTTCGAAATATGCGAATTTGATCAACTAGATTTTCATTATGAATTTGTTGAAAAATATTCATTGATGGTTGTTTAAAATTATCTTGTGATGGCATTAATGCATTTTCCATTTCGATTTCCATTAATGAATCATGATTTTTTCCATCAATTGAATTCATTATTACTTCATCATTATTTTTGTGACATGTAATCTCAGCTTCTTTAGGTTCTTGAGTTCCTATTGGAGCAGTTGAATTTTTATCAATTGCTAAACGTTTATCTTTTAAAATTTGAGTTTCTTCTTCTTCTCCAGAAAATTCATTTTGACTCTCTTGATCGAGATAATCATTAATAGAAAAATTATCATCCATATCTAATAAATCGTCGACATTGATATTTTTTAGGCGGTTATTTCTTTTAATTTCAATATCAAACATTGTTTTTATATTAAATAAAGAAAATGGATGTAATTCTTTTGGCCGATCAGGATAATGGTTATTAATTAACGTTGCTTGATAAACATTTTCTGCTGTAGCTTCTCCTAATTTAATACATGGGTTTACTCGTTTTCTTCGTTTATCTGCAGGATCCGCTGGAAGGAATACACCGCCACAAGATGCTTGATAAGTTGGTTGTTGAAGAATATGATGGGCAACTTCAATTAATCCTATCAAACGAGCATTAAGGAATCGAAAAGCCACTGACATCATTATTCCAGCAGTTAAACCTGCAGCGAGCATTTCAGAAAATTCTTGTTGATTTTTTCTGGCTGTTTCTTGTTTAGAAATATAAGATGTAATATAATTTATAATATCATTCATATCTGATGAACAGATCATTTGAATATCCACATTGCCTTGCCACCCTAATATAACTGCCATGTTGTACGCATTAATGTTAATTTCTTCATCGGATCTTCTCAAAAAATATTCTTTGATATTTTTACCAGGTTGAATTTCAAATTTTCCATCTTTTTGATTTAAATAAGTGTAAGGTGATGGCTCATGTGGAAATCCATATCGACACATTTGATGAGTAACACTCTTAATTTTTCGAGGTTTAATACAAGATTCTGAAAAAAGGAAAAGAATTATTTTTATTTTTTGTATTCTTTTTTTTTTACCTGTACAACGATGAACTTGATTTTTCGTTACTAATCGATGTCCTTTTGGTTCTTTAACGGGGTCGGGTATTCGAACAGTAATTGTTGAATCAATTTTCTTAATTACTTCTGCTTCATTGGTTCCATCAAAAGTTGTATGTTCATTCGACCATAAAACCATATGACAATGCGAAGTTCCTCGGCCTTGCCATTCATAATGTCGGAAATCGTGTATGATTTCACCAAAAGGTCCATCAGCAACTAAGATAACATTTCTTAGAAACTTCAGCAATCTATTATGGAAGTAATGAGCAAATATGTAGGGATCTTTTTTATTCCAATGAGCTACATCTATTGCTTGTTCATTTGGGATTTGATAAATGCATCGTATGGCATGCTTCAAATTTTCCCAATCCCATTCAGCTGGATTCAAAGTCAAATAAATTTGAAAAGGTCCAAAATAGCTATAAAAAAATTATAAATTATTTTCTTTTATTTTTTTAAATAGAAATTTAAACTCACTCAACCATTGTCGTTAATTTATGTCTCATGTTTATGGTATGATCATAAGAACCTATTAACGATTTAAAAGGTGTGGTTGAAACTGCATCCACCAAAACATCATAATTTCCTGAATTCAGGCATCTCAATAAATCAGATGTTTCCACTCGGTTTTTAATTTCACGAAATTGAACAGAAACCGGTCCATGAATTGCGGTGACATCTTTTCTTGATTTACACCATGCAATATATTCTTTTAAGGCAAAAGCTCTTGATGAATGTAAAGCTCTAGCAGTCATGTAATCAGCATTTCTAAGTTTTTGTTGCCTTGGCCAATCAATACCAAAACAACCGGTTAAATGAATTTCGGGGAAACATTCTTCATCCATTTCTTTTTCATTAAACTTTGAAAGATTATCTGGGTTCATTTTTTGTAGAAGATAATTTTGAAGCGTTGTACCTCCAATATTTGCATTTTTATCAATATGCGCTAATGTTTCATCGATAATTAAAGTCGGTTTTTCTGGAGCATTTGATAAATCAATTAAATTATTAAGTTGTTCTTGGGTTGCTTCTTTTTCAAAGAATACGGATGCATTAGTAAAACGAAATTGTGGATCAATAGTTATGCCATGATAATGTCGATTATTTACTTCTAACCATTTTAAACAATTTAACATTTTGTTTAATCTAACAAACTTTCCAAATGGTTTTTCAGGGTTCCACCGTACATTAATAACTATGCCTAGAGCATTTGGTAGTGAAGGTAATGTATTAGCAAGATATGAAACATTTTCTTCAATTGGGTTCATGATATGCACCATGGTACCATGCATATGAGGGAGAGGGTTAGCATTATATCCAGATAGAGGTTGAACATTTGTAAAAGACATTAAAGGTCGTTTCAGTTTTATCAAAGCCCATTCCATTGCATTCATATCACTAAATTCTTCTGGCATCTCATCAACATTTAAACCATTAGCTGTTGCATAAAGCGGAATTTTTCCATTATTCATATATGTTTTACAATGTGAACAAATACCAAATACTTGTAAATTATTTTCATCCATTCTTGGTACTTCCAAAACTAAATCTTCAAAAGCTTGAAAAATAGGATGATTCACTGATAATTCGCTATATTTCGATTGTGTTGTCAGTCGTTGACAAATTTGGCATGATTTTTCAAAAACATCTTTATCTTCCTCTTCAAATTTTTTTAACAACTTTCCATATTCCTTTTCCGCTACTTGTTCGGTTTGTAAAGGAGAAGGAGTTAAAGTGTTAAGCCATAATAATCGTCTTTGTTCTTTTGGAATTATATTTCCACTAGAAAGCTTTAAAAGTAATGAATAATTACATTCTGCTAAGCATTTTTGACATTTATCGATTATCCCAATAATTCCATGAATATTTCGAAGTATCCTTTGTAAAGTTCGTAATCCTTGAAAACATGGCGCATGATTATTTATAATTGAAAACCAATTTAACTCAAATTTTGCCATTGTTGGAATTATATCATATTTTGTACATTGAGTAATTCGTTTAATTGCGTAATATAATCCTTCACCAAGCCCTGGATTAACCTGTGGACATTCTTCATTGCACATTTTGGCTCGGGTACATGCAAAATAAACATCAGCTGCCATATTTGCCTTAGGATTATTAAAATTGACATTATTTTCTTCAGCTATCGCATTTTTTAAATATTTTAAAGCTTCTTCATTTTCAACTTGCTGAGAAATTTCATCTTGCGTATCATCCATCAGTGTTGATGTTTCATTAATTTTAGAATTATTTTCAGCATCATCTTTTTGTATCTTTGGTTCAAACGAATAATTCCACATATACTTACTTTTTTCAGATTTTAAGGTTGTTGCGCGACCTGGATGAATAAATTTGTAATTTCCAGTTTCATCTTTATTCATAAAATTTTGATAAACTTCATCAAAAATTTCGGTAATAAGCGGAATATCTTCTGATTGACACTTTCTTTTTATTGAATGGAAAGAAAAACCAAGAATTGATCGATTAAAATAATCTTCAGTTCCACGAGAACCTATTATTTTTTGGTGAAGTATACATCGCAAACTTTCTTTTATTGGCATGAAAGCTTTCCACATCACTTCTTGAATGTCATTTAGCATATTCATAGATTTAAGGATTTCTTCCATAAATTCAGTAATTCTTTGTGCAGTTAAAAGTTTAGGGTCTAAATTACTAATAGCATCCATAAGGAATCCCAAGATTGTTAATCCTTTATCTTCTGTTTGTAAATCCTTATATTGAGTAATTTGATTTTTGATGGTGGTAGAAGCATTAATTAGATCCAAGTGATTATTTAAATTAAAATTTTTTTGATATTTTAATCGATCAATTAGGAACTGCTTTCTTTCATTTGAATTTTTTTTCCATCCATCAATCATATTTTTAGGGATTATTTTAATGAAATTTTGAATTTCATCATTTGAAAGTACAATTTTCATTTCAGCTAATTTTAATAACCCTTGAATTGCTTTTGATAATCCACAAGTCGCTTTGTTCAATTCAAGAGCAGATTGGAATTGTTGACGAATTCTAAAAATAATATTAATTAGAATGCTTTTTTTCTCTTTAAGTTTCATTAAAACCATAAAATTGTAAATTAAAATTAAATATTTTTAGGATAACTTACTTATTAATCGGTTGATTTGAAATATCAAGGAATTCATAATCTGTTAAATTTAGTTGCGAAATTAAATTAATAACTTTGGGTGTGCTTCGAATCTAAAAATAGAACAATTTTTTTATAAATTAAATACATCTAATTTTCTTAAAATAACTTACTGATTTTCTTGTTGGAGTTAAGGTCTCTTCTGCTTGAAACTTTGAACCTTTATTTGCTGGTTTATCATGAGACTTTATCACAGAGGGGGATTTAAATCGATTACGTTGGGATCGTTTTCTTTCACGTTCATATTTTCGTTTTTCTTCGATTTTATCTTGTTCGCTTTTTTCTTTAGAAGAATTTTGCGATATTTCCATATTTTCTGGTAGCGTTAAATCTTGCGTGACATCAGGGGCAGTAACAATGATTGAAAAATCTGATTTAATCTTTTTTGGTGGAGGTTCATTAACTTTTGAATTATCTTGCTTAGAAATAGTTACATTATTAATTTCTGTAATAGTATCTTTTCCTTTATCATTACTAAGAATTTCAATTTCATCTTGAGTTTTTGTTGGAGTGGATGGTTTATCAACTAAAGGTGTTATGGGGTGATAATAATTATATCTTTGTCGTCTCCATGCAAAAACCATATCACGGGTAAAATCCATATCTTCTCCAGTAAAATATCTATGAATTAAAATACAACACAATGCGCCACAATCAACACCATCTCTTTGTTGATAAAAACTGTCGCTTGGGGGATATATTATTTCACATTCATTACCTCCACATAAATAAGAACACATTCGTTTTAATTTTAAATAAATATCTGCTGGAGGAGGATTTTTGAATGTATCCATATATGTGCATTCTTTTCGTTCCTTATCCAAAATAGCTGATGTCCAATGAATGCCAAAATGAATAGGTATAATTGCAAATTTAAAAGTTGAGCTGTATTGAGGGTAAGTTTGAAGGCGAAATTTGTCTTTTGCGTTGCTGCTCCAATTATCAAAAGGATACCTCGAAACCCAATTGCAAGGCATAACCATTAATCTTTCATGTTCATACCCTCTAATAACAGTACGATAAATTTCTTTGATAATAGTGCCATCCCCAATATATCCACCATTTTTAATTCTATTTAAACTTTCTCTTGATAGACCCAGTCGAAGGTCTGGATCATCCACATTGGCAAAATCAGAAGCTTGAAAAGGTTGGTCATTAGAAGGAACAATAATTGCTGTTGGTTGAGAATCCTCAAGAATTCCAGATATTTTTGATTCACTCATATTTTGTTCAAAAGTATTATTTGTTTCAGGTAGTGATAATTCATAGCGTTCAATAATTTTTGATTTTTTTGATAGCAAATCCATATTTTCAATTAGTTGTTGAGTAATTGGAAGTGATTCTAAGAATCCAATATTGTAATCATGCACCATTTGCCGCCATTGATCCACCACGGAAATATCAAAAACTAATTTTTCTTTATTCAAAATTCTTTTTGGAAGAATAACACTCAATGGGCCACAATTTACTCCATCAACTTGTCGGTAATAACTATCAGTTGGAGCTATATCAATATTCATTTCAACTCCAGTAAGCATATAACATATTCTTTTAACGTGCTTTTCATGGTAGTCAGAAAGCTTCCATCTGAGACTGCAATAATGAGTGCATGTTTTGGATGCCTTGTTCAAAACTGCAAATGACCAATGGCCATTTCCAATGTTCATGAGAATGATAGCATCTTCAAATGTTGGGCTTTTCACTGGATATGTTGGAAGACGATTAGGAACATTTAATTTTTCAGCATCCCAATTTTCAAAAGCTTCTGGATTATTCCAAAACACTGGTAAAACCATTAAAACTTTGTCTTCGTGTTCAAGAATAAGTTCCCGGTATAATTGAACACTAATGACATGATCATTAATAAATTCATTATTTTTGACTTCATTTAATTCTGCACGGGTTAATACCGTGGAAGTAATATCTTCAATGGAAGCTGCTATTAATTGAAGGCTTTCATTTTTTGCCATAAGAACATTTATGTCTTCTTCATCATCAAAATTAATAGCAACATCAGGATAATTCATTTGTGCCATAGGATCATCAATATTTTCAAAAACACCGGATGAAAACAAATCAGATGCACCAGAAGCATTAGATGCTGTCGCAGATACTTGAGTATTAATTTGGGTTCCTAATAAAGATTGTGCTGGAATTTTTTCGTCAATTTCCATGCCTTCAACATTTTCATTAAGTCGTGGTTTAAAAACTGCGTCAATAGAATTATCATCAATTTCCATATTCATATCATTGGCCTAAAATTCAATGAATCACAGGGTTAAAAATCATGAAATGAGAGAGTTAAAAATCAAAAAAATTTTTAAACTAATAATCAATGGAAGCTCTCTGTTAGTAAAAAGAAACAATAAAAATTAAAAATTTGTAAGAAAAAAAGCTAACTGAATTTTAACCCAAAAAAAGGTTGTAACTTCGAGAACTTGAGAAAAATTACTGTAAAAAAAATTTAAAAATAAAGTCATAAAAATTTGAATAAAATTTTCTTATCCGAAAAAATATGTACATTTTTTTGTGTACTTATAAATAGGGATGGGCAGCGGTTTTTTCAAAATCGACATAATTTTTTTATTTTTGTCTCAAAAGATACGTTAACTCAATTGAAATAACTTTTGAATTAACGAAAAAATGAAAGCCAATTAAAATATATACGAAAAACGAGAAAGTAATTTCTAAAACTCTCATTTTTTTCGTCGAGAGGACAGTCTGTATTTCTTCTTTTTTGCTTTGAAAAAGAGCTTGATCAAAGGATTTGCTATTTGACTTCTAATGCCAAATGTGTTTTTCTATCAAAAAAGCATTTTTTCAAGGATTTTTATACGTTACAAAAATGGTTTTTCTTTAAAATGAATGGGTTTGCGAAGTCCTGCGAAGCTGTAATTTTTTCTATACATATAAAATAAAATTCTCTACCCGATGGTATAAGTAACTTGTTGGAAGGGGGCGGTAGTTGGGGTCAACGAGCCAAAATTCACGTTTGAGGCTATTATCGAATAAGAGCTCATGATAAAAATTACATATTTGGAATTTACGTAAAAAATTACATCTAAAAAGTTATGATAGGATTCGAACCCAAGAAAAAATTTGATTTTGCCTTTTGTGATGACGCTGACGAAAAAAAGACGGGGAACACTAACGTTTTTGAAGGCCTTGCCCATCCCTACTTATAAACTAAAAAGAAATTTCAAAAATTTAGTTTTACAAAAATGAAGAACACTTTTTAAAGTATTTTCGTAAAAAATAATATTTTTAAATATCAAGTCTATTAAAAAATATGACATTTTTTCCAATCTAACAAAATTTAAAAAAGTTTTTATTTTCAAAAGCTTTTAAAGAAACTTGTTATTTGTTTAAAACTAAAATTGTTAAATATATTTTTTTTCAAAATGGTTTCCAAAAAAAGAGACTATGTTAAAAATTTAAATCATTATGGTTTTATTTTTTAAATATGCACAAAGAATTATTAAAATTTGGATTACTAAAATTACTTTTTTTGGCTTTGTAACGTCTTTAAAAAAAATTCTTAACTCATAAAAAATAATTTATAAATAAATTTTAAGTTCACTCTCAAAAAATAGAGTGTAATGTTGCAATATTAAAATACAAACTAACTTTGTTCGTTGCTTTATTACTACCACCACCTGCTTGTAAGCTATGAACACAAAATAATTTACTATCATTTTTAATATAATATTCCCATAAAGTTTTCTCATCTTCAAGCTGCTTTCCATTAAAAATTATTTGGTCAAAATACCAAGTATTTTTAAGCTCTGATTTGATTTCATTTATGGTGAAAGAGGAATCAAGAGTAACTTGTAATAAATCTCCATTAAAGTCAAATATGACATTAATATCATTATTTATAATGGTTGAAGCTGCAAAAAACGTTAAATTTAATATTGTTTTGAGATTTGAAAACAAAAGATTTTTGTAAATTTTTGTGACGAAATTTTTCAATAACTATTACTTACCTTTCAAGATTTTAATTTTTTCTTTTAAAGATGATGAACGTTTCCTTTTAAAAAATTGTTCAACATTCCTTTTTAATTTAAGTACCTTATCAAAGTTAATAAAGCTTCTGAGGAATATTTTTCGAACTGCGTTGTTTTTATTAGATTTTACTTTTGAATAAACTTCTAAAAAAGGAAGCTTTAATGTCAATTTTATAAAATTAAATATTAAAAACTGACCATATTTTCGTAAATCATCGATCACATTTTTCACTTGTTCTCCATAATTTTGCGCCTCAGGCTCTAATAATTTTTGGTCGATGGAGGAAACAGCAACATCAACGCTTGTTGATGTAGTTTTAGTTGCAGCTATTTCTTCCTGTTTCGATACATCGGTAGCAGTATCAATTTCCAAAATTAAAGTATCAAAGGCATCAAAATATTCTTCCAAGATTGTATTCTCAAGGGCATCAAAATATTCTTCCAGGATAGGAGAAGAAAGGGCATCCGCATCACTTTCCAAAATAGAAGTATCAAGGGCATCATAATATTTGTCCAAGATTGGATGAGCAGTTGCATCAACTCCATTTTCCAAAATTGAAGGAGCAAGGGCATCAACATGAACTTTAAAGATTGGAGTATCATGGGCATCAAAATATTCTTCCAATATTGGAGGAGCAGTTGCATCAACTCCAATTTCCACGATTGAAGGAGCAACAACGTCTTTATCTTTATTTACAACAACATAAAGAGTAACATATGCCTTTTTGTTAGCATCATAAATACTTTGGTCGATTTTTTCGTTATCTTTAAGCTCTCCACCAGCATATTTGGAATCAATTATAATTTTTGCATTTTTTGGAAGCCCCATTTGCTTTTTTACATCTTTAATTTTCTTTCCTTTCGGAATGGCCACAAGCTTATTGTTTTGATCTCGAATAAATACATACTACAATAATAAAAAATTAAAATCACTTCAATAAATAACTCATTAAATAGTTGAAAGCTACTTACTTTTCTATAATAACGTCTTTCCCATTTAGAGATTTTCAACAAAGCTTCTGCACGATCTTTTTCTTCTGATTTTTTAAATTCCAAAAATCCATTTTCCTTTTCAGTTTCTTCTTTAGTTTTTGGTCTAAAAGTTTCCATATTGCAAAGCCTTCGGTATTCTTTTTTGCGAGCATTAGCTAATTCAGCACGCGTGGGTTCACGTTCAACAATAAGTTTTTTCTCTGGAGGCAATAAGTGATTTGATGGGTTGTAAGGTGGAAATAATTTTCTTATATTATTGCAATCTTCAACTGGCTCTGGATGTGTGCCGCCATCATCATCATAAGAATAATTATTTATAAATGATGAATTCATTAAAATGCTAACTCCAATTTTTGGTTTTTCATAATTAGAAGTTGAAGGCCCACTTCGCTGGAAATTAGATTGATGATTTTTTTGAGTGGATTGAAATGGTTGTAATAACGGTTGATGATTTTCTCTTTTTTCATTAACGTTTTTAGGTTCACCAGAAATAGAAGGATCATCACATTCAGTTTCTTCATCTGTTGGTGGATCAGAAGGTTGAATGCTATGAGGGTTTGAAGATTCGGGAAGATTAATTAAAGTTTGTTGAACGGGCATTTGAAGAAAATTTGTTTGAGTTGAAGATGAAAGGGAAGAATCATAACAATAATTATTTGCAAAATTATTAGCTTGAATATCGCTTATGGCATTAAAATTCAATTCATTCAATTCTTTTTCATATTCATCATCGATTTTTTGAGTTTCGCTTATGGCATTAAAATTCAATTCATTCAACTCTTTTTCATATTCATCATCGAATTTTTGAGTTTCGCTTATGGCATTAAAATTCAATTCATTCAACTCTTTTTCATATTCATCATCGAATTTTTGTGAGGAATTTTTTTCATCATTATTTTCTTTTTTCTTTTCGGAAAAATCATAAGATTGCATTTATGATTTCTGAAAAAATTAAACAACTTAATTCATGCAATAATAATAAAAAGTAATTTTAAAAACACGAAAAACATATTCATTTTTAAGTATAAAAAGTTTTGTTAAGAAAGAGTTTCAAGGCAGACATTCACTAATGTTAAAAAATTAAAAATATTACAAATTAGAAGTTATTTATTTTATAAACGTTTTTTTATCAATTCATAAAACGGCTTTTAGAAATTCTCTTTTAAATATCGTTTTTTATTAAAAATTTTTTTTAAAAATTAAGCAATGATTATGCATCTTTTTATTTAATTGGTTTCAAAAAATAATTTTATCATTTTTTATTATAATAATTTATTATATTTCCTTTTTTATGGGTAAAATTTATTCAAATACACTCAATTCCATTGATGATAATCGAATTTCAAACATCTCACTCTTTCTTCAAACTAAAATACCGTTACGCAACAAAGAAGAAAAATTTACAAAATCAGGTAAAAAATTGGTCCATAATATTTTTTTTTGTTGCATGATTTATGGGAATGCTACTTTTTGTATTTTTAGAGCAAATCTTGAGATAAAACTGAAAAGAAGTCGATCATCGATTTTTTATTTGTTTCCTTTTTTTCCGCTGGCTTATTTCTATTTTTCTGAACAAAAAAATAAAATAGAGATTTTTTAAGAGTCTAGTCAAAGATATAAATTGAGCATTTTTTTCCTAAAGGCTTTGCCGAATGTGTCTGTTTTTTCTGTCGATTTGGTTGTAATCTTAACTGCAGCAGCGCACGCAACTATTTAGCCGTTGCTTTTGCTTTATTTTTTTGATTGCCATCATTCCTTTCCAACATCATAAAATCGTTATTTTCTAAATAAATTCTTTGAAAAATGGGCATTTATACTGCTAAATGGTTTTATAATAATGTTAAAAGGCAATACAACAACGATGGCGTGGATCGCCTTAATCATCTTATAACTCCAATAATTTTGGTAACTTTCACACTAATTCATTGGATGAAATTATTTGTTACTTCTCCTATTAATTGTATGTCTCATGCTACTGATGACAAGAAATGGTTTGGATATATAAACTTGCATTGTAAGTTTAACTTTTTTATAACTTTTAAAAATCAGTTTCTATTACCTTTTTTTTTGTTATTTAGGCCTTTATAAGGATAAATACTTCATCAGTCCTAATTCAGAAAAATTTCCTACCATGACTGATATTCGCTATTCTCAACCAGTTAATTATTATCAATGGGTCGCCATCGTTTTCTTAGGTCAAGCTTTGCTTGCTGCTGCTCCACATTGGTTTTGGGAAGGCTTTGCTTGGAAAAGCGGCATGGTTTTTCGCCCCATTACTGCGGCATTAACCAGAAATCATAAACAAAGCAAAAAGATTTTGGGTAGAAAGGTTGAGCACAATCGCAATGATGAAGCTGAAGCCGCACTTTTTTTTATCGATTCCTTAAAATTTAATGCCGAACGTGTTAAAATTCATGAAAAAGCTTTTTGTAAGTTTTATTTTTTTATTGGATAAAAAATTTGAATATCGATTTATGATCGAAAAAACATTTTAAATAGCTCACTCTTTTTTCTTACAATCCTAAAGAAAGCCTTTAAAAATTAAGCACTTTTAGAAAAAGGTTAAAAATAGAAAAAGATAACTTTTAGTTTTTTAATAATTCAAATTCTAAGTAAATATTTTCTCTCTCTCTTTTTTTTGCCACAATATTTGACTTATTTAAAACCGAAGCTATTTTTACGGAAAAAAAGAAACAACGCTAATTTTATATTGCGACGCAACCGAGAGGTTAAAAAAATGACAAAAAAAATTTATCATATTATTTATAAATATGGGTTAATTTTTTAGGTGTTATTTCACCCAGAGCACATATTTCAACTGCCTATCTTTTTTATAAAGCTTTGAATTCGATTTTTGTATTCTGCCAACTCTTCTTTTTGAATCAATTCCTTAACACCAAATATCTTTTATGGGGAATTGGAGTATTTATGGATTTATGGAATGGCATCAATTGGGAAACTTCAGGACATTTTCCTCGAATCGCTTATTGCGATTTCATGCGTCGTGAAGATTCTACCGGTGCTGTATTTCAAAGCACTTCGCAATGTTTATTGCCTTTCAATTTGGGAAATGAAGTTATGTTTATTTTTATTTGGTTTTGGTTTGCCCTCCTTTGTTTCGTCAATCTCATCAGTTTCTTACGTTTCCTTTACTTCCTCGCCAATCGAATGCAAAGACATAAATTTATTGAAGGGTTACTCGTAAGTTTAAATTTCACCCAAAAAAATAACAAAAAATATAAAAAAACCAATTTTTAAGAGTTACAAGAAAATCAAGCAAAGTGACCCTTTATTTAAACATTTCGTTGATCATGTCCTTGGAGAAGATGGAGTCATCTTTTTACGTATTTTAACTTCCAATGCCCCTCGTTTAGCCGTTTCTGAATTTACTTTTCAACTTTGGGAAAAAGAAACTAAAACACCTAGCGATCCATTTAAAGATAGATGTTTCAAGAATGACAATAAAAATACCCCATTTTTCATTGATTTTTTATGATCTTCACAACAGCGAAAGAAAAGGTTCTTTTTAAAGAAGAAATAATGATGCTTAATTATTCTTACTAAACTTCATGGAAAAACAATTACTACTTTTAACTTTTTTATGTAAAGTTTATTTATTTTTGTTAGTATGCAATTTGTTTCCTTAAAATCTGAAATCACGTTTTTTTGAATAACTGAAAAATAAATTTAACAGATTTTTCAAAATTATCGGCGTAATTTTTATGACTCAACTTAATTAATTTGCTTTAATTTTTCTTTATAAAAAACACTTTATCTTTTCTCGAATTTTTTCAAAATAAACACGTATTCGAAAATTTTATTTGTGAGAAATAATGAAATATTAAGTTGTTGTGGTTTAATCTGGTGTGATTCCAATATAAATGGGTGAATGATTATGGTGGTTTTTGTTGACCTGTTTAATCAAGCTGTTAGTTTGAACGAAAAATAAAATGACCTAAAATTTTATTAATTTTTTTAATTAATTTCCCCTCTATTTTATAGTTAAATGCCATCAATATCAGTAAAAACACCATCAAGGATTCGAAATTTTCAAGTATGAGTCGAACGCCATCACCATTGAGCCACTCTCTCAAAGGGAAAAATGCAAGTTGCGAAATTTTTTTTTGAAATTTCGAAAAAAATTTATTTGCGTGATTTTTCTTATCTTTGTTTAATATTATTACTAGAATTAATATTTTTTCAGTGTCTAACTCAATCAAAAGCTGCTGCTAATAACAAACAACATGGAACCTCGTGTAAGTTATTTATTTTTATTTATATCATGAATCAGTTTATTTTACATCGTTTTTAGATCTTTACAACTTCAAAAATTCAAAAAACTGAGCTTTCATTCTTCAATAAAGTCTACTTTAATAGACTTGATTATGATCTTAAAACAACACCGTAAGCATTTTTTATTAGTTTTATTTAACATTTTTATAAATATTTTTAGTTATGTAAAAATTGTACGAAAGGATGGTAATGGTGAAGTTGTTTTCGTTTTTTCTGGAGATGTTGATAATGGGGTTGCTGCAGGACATGTTGCATTCTCACTACCTCAAAAAAAATGGACACAAATTTCGTTGGATCGAGAAGTTCATGTGTTTGGATTCCCAGCTTCTCAAAAACAACATATCGTTGATATGACTCTTATCGTTGATCACATAAAGCAACCAGAAGGGTAAGTCATATTTATTTTTTTCTATTTACCAATTGCAATTTTTTTTAGCTTGGCTTCTTTTCCACCATTAAATACCGATGAAGCAGCAAGAGAATTCTTAATGGCTTTTACAACCACTGCTTTTACTATTGGTCAAAATATATGGTTTAAATTCAAACAAGGTGATAAAGAATATAATCTTTTGGTGGAAATCAAACAAATTACTATTGTCGCAAGTGATGGAAGAACTAATGATAAAGTTTGTTTTGTTATTAATTTTTTCTCTTTATCTGAAATTTTTAGGCAACGTATGGTATGCTTCTTGCTGATGCTGCTATTGTCTTCGACAAAAAACCTGAATCCTCTTTGAGCTTAATTGGAAAAAACAAAGGAAAAAGTGTTCAACGAGCTCTTATCAATTATGATTGGGACTTTCAAAAAATCGGAATTGGTGGATTGGATAAAGAATTTGCAGACATATTTCGTCGAGCTTTTGCTTCTCGTGTTTTCCCTCCTGAATATACTGAACGATTAGGTATGCTTTTATTGTGAAATTCTTTAAAGATGTAGTAATGTTTTAGGTATTAAGCATGTCCGTGGTATTCTTCTTTTTGGACCTCCTGGAACCGGAAAAACAATGATCGCTCGAAAAATGGGTAAAATGTTAAACGCACGTGAACCTAAAATTGTCAATGGTCCTGAACTTCTCAATAAATATGTCGGTGAATCTGAAGCAAATATGAGAAAACTCTTTGCTGATGCTGAAGAAGAATACAAACGTTGTGGAGCAAATTCAGGTCTTCACATAATTATCTTTGACGAAATTGATGCTCTCTGTAAACATCGTGGTTCACAAGCCGGCTCATCGGGAGTCCATGACACAATGGTAAGATTCTTGTTTTCGAACACAACTATATTAAAAATTTAGGTAAATCAACTTTTAACGAAACTTGATGGTGTTGAACAACTTAATAACATTCTTGTTATTGGAATGACAAATCGTAAAGATATGATCGACGAAGCTTTACTCCGCCCAGGTCGTATGGAAGTTCAACTTGAAATATCGCTTCCTGATGAAAATGGTCGTGTGCAAATTTTAAAAATTCATACAGCTCGAATGCAAGAATTTAATAATCTCGCCAATGATGTTGATCTTCCTGAAATTGCTCGACGAACAAAGAACTTTAGCGGAGCTGAAATTGAAGGTCTCGTTCGTTCAGCTCAATCGTCAGCTATGGATCGCCTTATTAAAGTTGGAAGCAAAGTCGAAATAGATCATGATGCAATTGACAAACTTAAAATTACTAAGGATGATTTCGATTATGCTCTTGAACATGATATTAAACCAGTATGTTTATAAATTTTTAACTTTCTTTGTAATAACAATACTCTTTTTAGGCTTATGGTACTGCTGATGATATCTTAGATGCATTCCTTTGCCGCGGTCTAATTAGCTGGAGCATTGAAATAGATGAAATTCTAAAAACTGGGAAATTACTTGCTCGTGAAACAACTGATCCGCGAAATACTGGATTTACTAGAGGTCTTTTTTATGGTGCTCGCAATACTGGAAAGAGTTATTTGGTTTCTCGAATTGCAAAAGATGCCGATTTTCCATTCATCAAAGTTATCACTCCTCAGAAAATGATTGGATTCAGCGAAACAGAAAAATGTCAAGCTATTAATAAAATGTTCAACGATGCTTATAAATCTCCTCTTAGCATTCTTATTATTGATCAATTGGAACGTATAATGGGTAAGTCTTTGATTAGTTTTTTGTAAAAATTATGTTTAAAAGTTCTCTTTAGATTATACTCCTATTGGTCCTCGATTCTCAAATTTGGTCCTTCAAGCTCTATTGATTCTTCTCAACCAGCAGCCACCTAAAGGGCATAAGCTTTTAGTTCTTGCCACAAGTTCGTGCAAGCAATTTTTAGATGACGTTGAACTTTCATTTCTTTTTTCTGAATGTGTTCTTGTTCCCCAACTTCATACCGCTAAAGAATATGTTGTTGTAGCTGAAGAATCTGGACTTTTCAAGGATGATGAAATTGAATGGATCCAATTACAACTCGGAAAAAGTGAAAGGTGAGTTATTTTTAGCATGAAAGTATGCATTTGAATTATAGGCTTCTTTTGTTGCTATTTTGAAAATATGACGAACATTTTTTAGGTTACCTTCAATTGGCATCAAAACCGTTCTCCAATTTCTTGATTATGCTCGAGCTAGTGATGAACCTTCAAATGCTTATGTCAAAAAAATTTTGAATAAAATTTTTTGTTGATTTTGTTTTTGTTTCGTTATAATAAAAAATTTGTTTATTGAAGTATTATTTTATCTCCATTTCATTAACATATTCTATGAGTATTATGTTTCAGATATTTAATAACACAGTACTGAGAATTAATATTAAAAAGTTATTAAAATTTTCAAAAAAAGTTTTAACTAAAGTTTTGTTAGTAACAACAAAAAATAATTTAATAATAATGTCAACCGAATAAAATAATTATTAAAAATTGTTATATTTAATACTTTTTTTCAAACAAAAATAATTGAGTTTAAAATTATTGCAACAGAACGATCTAACTAAAAAATGTTAATTATAAAAAATACAATAAAATTTTTCCTTTCTTTTATCAACATTGTTATTGTTGCAGACGGCTCAAGAGATTAGTGCACAAGATTACTATGTAAAAAAACAATAGGCTGTTCATGAAAAAAAAATTTAGACGGCTGGGGAGATTCATTTCTTTGGCTTTTAGACGGTCAAAGAGATTAAATTTTAATTGATTTGGCTTTTAGACGGCTTGAGAGATTAATTTTTCTATTAATTGCAATAAATTATTTTATGTGCTACACCGAAACGAACAGCCGCGCCCGTCTGCTATTTTTATAATTCTTTTTCTGTACCGCATATTTATTGTAAAGCTTAATTTTAACATTTTAAAAAAAATTTTTGGTGGTAGTTTTAGAGATCTAATCCAATTTAGAACAAACATTTATAAAAAGTTTTGATTTTTAACTTTTGTTATTATGTTTCGGAAGTTCTTTGATATAAGCATTCCCGCATTAAAATTTTTTTTTACATCTTTGAGTTATTCTAACTTTGTGAAACTCCACCACAATAAATTAATTATATCAAATTGCAAAATTTCAAAGAAGAAATAAAAAAGGATCCAAGATCCATTTAAGGTTTAAGAACCCATGAAGAATCAAAATTAATAAATAACCAAAGAACCATTAATGGATCTGGATCCCAAAAAGGATGATACCATTCATGAACGTTGTAATCCTAAATTTTTCATAAATTTATTGTAAAAAGATACAAATAAAAATTCTAAGAAAAAAGAAAAGAAAAAAAAACGTTTGAAAATTTTTTTAATGCGGGAGTGCTTATAACGAAGAAGTGCTATAAAGGGTTTTTAAATTTTTGATAACTACAAAATTTTAAATTATTTTTTAATAAAAATTTTTTTTTAAATGTTAAAATTAAGCTTTACAATAAATATGCGGTACAGAAAAAGAATTATAAAAATAGCAGACGGGCGCGGCTGTTCGTTTCGGTGTAGCACATAAAATAATTTATTGCAATTAATAGAAAAATTAATCTCTCAAGCCGTCTAAAAGCCAAATCAATTAAAATTTAATCTCTTTGACCGTCTAAAAGCCAAAGAAATGAATCTCCCCAGCCGTCTAAATTTTTTTTTCATGAACAGCCTATTGTTTTTTTACATAGTAATCTTGTGCACTAATAACCATCTTTTTTCATTTATTTTTTTGGTGGTTAAAACAACGACCATTTTATTTATGGATGTTGGATGGTGGTAATCATTAAGGTTTACTATACTGTTGCCACAGGGCAATTTGAGCTGCTGCTGTTTTTGTTGCTTTGGACGAAGCGTTTAATTACAAAACTTAGAGAACTTAAAAAGAGCAATAACAAAATGCTTTGCTCCATGCATCATGGTCCTCAAAAAAGCGCTCTTTTTCTAACTTTTTTCCTTCTTCTTCCATCTCCCCCAACTTTTCTTTTTACTTATTTTTTATTTTTTAGCTCCTATGTTTTTTTTATCGTACGCTTGTGCTTTCTGTCATTTTTTTTAATATATAAAAAAACAGCAAAAATCTTCGGGTTCGTGAGTCTCCTTATTTATGCAAATATTATTTATATTTTTTCTTTATATTTTACCTAAGATGACGATGACAGAATAACTATAACAACAAAAAAACTCCAACAACATTATTTGCATCTTCTTCATATTTTTTGCTTGCTTCAGCTTTTTGTTGTTGCTTTTTTGTGAAACATTAAAACATGATGTCGTCTCGACGACGACAGCATTTTTCTCGCCTTGGGCCAAAGCAAAAAGCGGCATGCGCGTGATAAAAAAAAGAGTTCACAATTTTTTACTTATACTTACTTACTTTTTTGCTCGTACTTGCACTTATTGACGCCGCTGTGTTGAATTGAATGAATGCCTGTGCTTGCTTTTTATATTTTTTTTGCAACCGCTTTTTATTTCATGAAAAAGTACCTACTTTTTTTCTATCAACACTTTTCATGTTTTTCATTTTGTTGCCAACATCAAAAAAAAACTTTCATTGTTTTTGAAAGAAAAGGGAGGATGTGAATAATGAGGCACATATTCAAATTTTAAACTTTTCATTCTTGCTTCTTAAAATAACAAAAGCAACCGACGTTGAAAAGAAATTTTTTTTTATAATATGTTTTTTTTGCCTAAATACTTTTTCGTATACTTTCTTTTAGAAATATGCAAACATATAAATAATATTTTTTTATGATTAATTATTGAAATGAATGCCTCGCCAAATTAGTTTTTATTTTTTCATTTATCCTTCCTTTTTATATTTCCCTCTTTTTTCCTTGAATTCTAAAATTCAGACGACGACCACCGCCGCTGTATTCAACAACATTCATCTAAAATTCTGGTGGAGTACTTTTCATATCCTTTTTTTGCAATTTTGTTTTGTTTTGTTTTGCAAGTCTCATCCTTAAAATTCATCAACATTAAAAAATGCTTCAAAAACTTTGCGCGGCTCTTGCCTCTATTTTTATTTTTAAAGTTTGATGCCCAAAGGCAAAAAAAGCTTACTATTTCCTAAGCATTGGCATTCTCGGTTCTCTTTTTTTATTTTATTTTCACGCCTTTGCAAAAAATACATTTATTGAACACAACTAAAACCACTTTTTTCAAATTTAGCATTAAAGAAATGCGCTGCTATTATCCCTTCTATGGCATAAAACGGATAATTAATATTTTCAGGTGCCTAAAAAGTAAAAGCTGGCCTAAAAATTTTTTTGCGATTTTTTGTAGCCAAGCAAAACTCTAATGTTGTCAATTTCACATGTTTGAAATTCATTTTTCGCATTTTCCCATTATTTTTAAATACAATTTTAAAAAGAAAAAAGTTAAGAAAAAAAGTTTACTTACTTAAAAAGATTATAAAAAAAGTAATATATAAATAAAAATATTCGTTTAATCGATTCAAACATAACCCGTAAATAATGAAACATATAATAGACTATTTTATTTTTTATAATACTTTTTTCGATCGTATAAAACAATTGCCTTCCAACAAAACTAAAATTAACTAAAACCTTTTTTCGACTAATAAAATATATGGTGGCAAAACACAACCAACTCGTATAGTTTTTTTACCTCCTTCTCGAGTTTTCCTTCAATCGTTCGATTTTTTACGTTTTGATTTTTGCCTTGGCTTTTTCACATCGCCCATCTTCGTTTGTTGATTATCCTCCCTCTTTTTGAAGTTTGAAGACAGCCGTCGTTGCCTTTCATCAATGTTCACCGTTATTTTTTTTTTATATATCTCTCACACTCACTCACTTGCTAATGTTCAAAGCCGTTAATGATCTCTTGTTTAAAAAAAAATATATATATATGCAAGACAAACCTCAAAAATTTTTAAAATTAATCACCAGCTGTCAGTCAGTTAGTTAGGTAGCAAAAAAGAAAGATTTTTATAACATAAGAACAGCAATGGCAAAAATAACAAATTATTATTTCAAATACCCAATTATAAAATAGCGCCAAAAAAGGAGAGGCAGAAGGGGAAGTAAAAAAATAAGGTGAAAAGTTAAAGGCTATGTTAGTTGTCGTTGCACATGTATTTACTTTTTTACACTAACCTTTTTATCGAGAAAAGTTTTTTTTACCAACAACTTTTAAGAAACGAAAAGCAAGAAAAAAGCATAATTTTAATGTTACCAATTTTTTTTAGTTTTTGCCTTCGTTTTTTGAAATGAAGAAACTTCAACATCAGTATTTATTTATGCTTAGATAGTCTAGTCCAAACATTTAATCATTTATTCAGTTTATTCGAACCTCATGTATAAAAAAGGTGAAGAGAAATCAGCTGCTGCTGCTGTTGCCGCCGCCGCTTTACCTTCAATCAAAAAGGTTTCGTCTAAAGTGAAATCGAAACCAAATGTAAATAATTCTCGAACTCTTTTTGTTGTTTTTCCAACTCTTGAAGGTACGTACTTATTTTAAGCATTATTTTTTGTTAGTGGGCCAGCAGCTATTAATAGATCGAAGGGACTTTGGAGAAAAAAAATGTTGTTTTTTTTTATTTAAATAAAACAAACTGAGAAAAATAAAAATAAGAATTTTTGCCACTTCTTATCCCAATGTTTTTTTTGCAGAATTTGCACCTGAACGTGAAGTATTAAGTTCATCAGTTTTACCCGAGCTTCAACAATATTGTTGTGATCGGGATATCGACCTAGAATGTTCAACATTTTTTGAAACAAATTTTGATTATGGTGAATTAAGCTTTTTATTATCCAGTATTGAACAAGGAACTGCAAATGTTTTGGTTTGTTTTTTAATTTTTATAAAAAAATGCTTTTTGTCAGCAAAAAATAAAGACCAAAGGTAATTATTTTTTTTTATTTCTTTCATTTTGCAGGTGTTTGTCGGTGATAAGTATGGTGAAGCGGTGTTGCCATTAGAAATAAGGCAAGATGAATTTAATGCTATTCAATCGGCAGCACTTGAATTTTCTAAAGGTTTTTTTCTCCGACTTTTTTGAGAGAAAAAATGACAGCTGGTTTTTTTAGATGTAAAACTTTTGGAACAATGTTATGTTTTAAATAAAACTAAAGAACCAAATGAATATCGACTTCGAGAAGTTCCATGGGGGCAAGAAACCATAGAAAAACTTAGAGCTATTTTGCAACAAGGAGCCAAAAGGGCAAAGGATGATGGCGTGATTCATCAAGTTAACGAAGAAAGGCAGCAAAGATTCCATCAAAGTTTTATCGAAGTTGTTGTAAATGCAATGATGCAAAACGTTGGAAATCATTTCTTTGTGGTGAGAAAGTTGCAAGGTTATACGAGTACTGATAGTTATGATAAATGGGTTGAACCTTCTGGAACAAAGCAAACAGCAATATCAAATTTAAAAAATCAAATTTCCACAAAAGCAACGGAATCTAATTATTTCCCATTTATTTGCAATACAAACAATTCCACTGATCCAACTAAATGGTTTAAAACTAAAGATGCAGAAAAATACAAAATTGATCTCGGAATTAAACTAAGCGAAGGATTAAAAACTTTATTAAATTTGCCAACCACCGTAAGTACAAATCCTTCATCTTATGCTATTGGTCAAATAGAAGTTGCAACTAGAGAACACCTTTCTCATGATAAATATTATAAAGATATGTTAGCAAAAATATGGTTGGAAAGAGATATAGTGGATAAAAAGTTGCAATCTATCATCGAACAAGGCCTCACAAAATCCGTGTTTGTTCAATTTTATGGAAATGCAGGTTGTGGCAAAACTGCTTCACTTTGTCGATTAATGGAATTATTGGGAAAGCAAAACTGTTATGTTTTCTCAAGATTCACTCATATAACTGATAGCTCAGTTTTTATTAACGAACTCCTAAAAAATTTGCTGTTGAAAATTTGCGAAGATGCTCAAATTTCTTCTGTTTCTTTGCAACCATTATTTCATTTATCAGAAATTTTGGCACATTTTAAATTCATCACAGAAAAGTTAAATAAACCTTTATTCATTTTAATTGACGATGTACATTTGCTAAAGTTTGGCAAAACTTTGGGAACTATGGAAAAACCTCTTCGAAAATTATTCCCTAAAATGTCTCTTATTTTTACTTCTCTTCTGCCAACACAATTGCTGCCATGTTTTACACCACCAGAAATATTTGAAATTGTTCCACTTACAAAAGATCAAGTAATTAGTATATTAAAAAATCATGGCTCCAATGCTGTTGACCAAACTGTAAAGGTTGATCAACTTGGTGTAATTCGACAAAAGGTAAATAAACTATAATAAAATATTTATTTGAAGCTTAAATTTCGATTATTTTTTTAGATCAAAAAAGCCAGTGGCGGAATAATTATGTGTGAAATTCAATATGATGAGTTAGTGGAAGGCTATACTGATCCAAGTGAAGATTTGGAAGCAAGACTTGTTCGAATTGAAGGAAGAGTTGGAGCAGAATCAGTTCGAATAGTTTGTCAATTACTTTGCACTTTACCATATGGTTTAACGACCTTGGAACTTATGGATGGCTATCGTTTATGTAAACGTAATTCAGGAATGGTTTTTGATGCTCCAGATGTTTTAACTCCAACTCCACAAATTGTTTTAAAACATTTAGGTAAAACTCACAAATAGACTATAACGCATAAATTTTCAAATTTAGGTCGAATGCTGGTTAATATTCACACAGATAAACGCCGAGTTTGGGTATTTCGACATTCATTTGTGGCCCAAGCTATTATACAAAGATATTTGCCTTCAACGGGAGAAGTGAAAATTGCTAATGAAGTCATGGCTGAATTGCTTGCAAGTGTTCCTAGCACTGAAGATGAACATGATCCTGTCACTTCCAATCTCGTATTTCCACAACCCATCAATCGAGAAAATAGTTCAGTAAATTTGAGACGTGTTCGATTTCAATGGTATTATTTACTTCATTCAGGTAACGGTTTTCTTCCAAAAAAACTTTTGTGACACTATTTTTTTTAGGAAAATTAGACCAATTGAAAGATCAAACCCTTTGCAATTTTAATTATTTAGAAGCTTGCTTTCGTGGTTGTGGAATCGCACATTTACTTTCTGTTTTTGAAGAATGCTCCCAACAAATTCTTGATCATGATATTCTTGTACTTTTTGAACAAGTTTTATTACCAGCTATTCCAACTTTAATTCGAGACAAGGAACAGCTTGTTTGCAAAGTATTAAATAGGCTCAGATTTACAAGCAATAAAAATAGTGAACGATTAAATACTGTTATTGAACAACTGATGACTTTTGCGGATACTTATAATCGGGCTCCATTGCTGCTGCCTTTAAGTTGTTGGATAAATCCACCCAAAATGAAACAAGTAAAAAAAATAAACTTTTGTAAAATTAGCATAAATTTTATTTTTTTAGGTTATTTCATTTGCAGTTCCTAAATGGAAATCCAATCGAACGGTGGTTCATCCAACCCATAATCATCAACACCTTTTAATTAGTGGAAATGATGATGCAATTGGACAAATATTCATGTATCACATTGCTAGCAGTTTACTCGTCAAAACTTTTAGTGGACACACGGATAAAATAACTTCAATTCGAACAAGTCAAGATGGAACCTTTTTCACGAGCGCAAGTCATGATGGATGCGTTCGAATTTGGAATTTTGCAACATCCAAAGGTGAAAGCGTCAAAACTTTACAAGTTTGTAAAGCCAAAGTTATTTGTTCCCTTCTAAGCAGCGATGATAAATTCATTGTTGTTGGTTCATCTGATTCCACGGCGAGGGTTATTAACATCGACAGTGGCACTGTACAAAAATCATTTCGAGATCATACTGGCCCTGTAGTTGGATTGCAACTTTCTTCAGATAATTCTCTCCTTGTTACGGGTTTGTTTAATTCTAAAAAGAATCTTTAAAAAAGCAAAACTATTTTAGGTTCTGGAGATTTTGTTGTCATGGTTTGGGATATACAACATGGTGACATAGTTATAAAAATGGGAGGTTTAATGGCACCGGTAACTTGTTTAGCCATAACCAGCAATGATGCATTTTTGACTGTTGCATGTGAAGATGAAACCGTTCGAGTTTTTAGTATGGTTTCTTCTCAAGAACTTCATGAACTTATGGTAATTATTTTTAATTGAAAAAAGTTACTATAAAACGCTAAATTTACAGGGCCATGAAGCTAGAGTCAATGCGTTAGCAGCTTCAGCGGATGATTGCCAACTCTTTGCAGCAACAAAAGGAAAAGTTTTATGTTATGACATTCATAACAGTCAACTACTGGAAACCCTTGATTGTGGATTAAATATGCCTGTAACATCCCTTAAAATTACTGATGATAATTCATTTGTATTGGCAGCATGTGGAGATAGAATTCATATGTGGAATATGAATTCCATTGAACGAAGCACTCCACACAATGAAAAAAGTAAACTTTCTTGCATCAAATTGGCTCCAGATGAAAGAAGTGCGGCTTGTGGAACGATTGATGGAATCGTAGCATTTTGGGATTTGGATCTTTGTCGATGTTTATGGTCAACAAATCAAGGAAAATCTGGTGCTATTACAGCTTTAGATTTTACTTATGATTCTTCGGTAGTTGTGAGTGGAACTAAGCATGGAGTTATTTCAATGTGGGAAGCTTCAAATGGATCCATGATGCGTAGTTTTACTATTCACAATTCAGAAGTAAAATCAATTTGCACTTTTGCTGACGGAACTAGAGCTCTTTCATGTGATGAATCAGGTGTCATGCATATTTGGAATTTATATTATGGTGATGATCCAAATATAGCTGATCTTATAACAACTATGACAAATATAAAAGGTCCACTTTATTTGGGAGTAAATGATTCAGTTTTGATTGGATATAATTCAAAAAATTTAAAAGAGTAAGTTTGATCGTCGAAATAAGCATTTATGAAACCCAAAATTTCCAGAATGAATATTTGGTCGCTGATTGAAAATAAACTAACAGTAAAAACAAAAGTTTATCACAACGAAGAAATTTTATGTTATTGCGCAAATAAATCTGGCATGGTGTTGGTTACAGGTTCAATGGATCAATCATTAAAAATTTGGCAGATTGATACGGGATTTCTCACACAAATTTTAGTTGGACATGATGAAGTTGTAACTTGTTGTTGTGTTTCCGAAGATGGTAAAGTGGTTGTTAGTGGAGGTCAAGATAAACATATCTTTATTTGGGATGTACAAACTGGGGCAGTTAAACGTTCAATCACGGCAAAATCAGTTATTACTGCAGTTCAAATTACTTTTGATAATAGCCTTATCTTATCAGGTATGTTGGAGAATTTCGTAAATGTGTTAATAAACATTCTCTATTTTTTAGCTGATCAAGATGGTTGGATTGAAACATGGAGCACTGAAACAAGCAAAATGTTTAGCTCATTTAATACCCATCGACAAATATCCAATCTCATAGTTTCAAATGACGCAAGTCGAATTCTTGCATTGCTTACAGAAACCGCTCAATTACCCATTCTATGTCTTCATAATACTCCAGCAAATATGACCATTCGTCAAGAACGTCGAACTAAACGCATTCAAAGTGCAACAAGTTACGCAAGTAGGTAGCTAGCGTTCGACAATCAAAATATGTAAAAACGAACACGAAACACAACTTTAAAAGTTAGTGAACAAAAAGCGGCGGAAAGCGACTTAAAACAAATTTAAAAAAAAGATTGGTGCCGTTTTGTGTCGCTTCTTGTTCACCATAAAATAAATTACTAAGAAAATTTCATTTTTAGGCAATGGAAGCGAATTGCATGAAGCAAATGCAAATCATGATGGTGTATCAGTTAAACATACTACGGTAACAGAAAAGAATAGTGAACCAACAAAAAGTTCATCTCCACGTAATTCCAATGCCACTCTTTCTGCATCTGAACAACCACAAGCAAATGGCGGCAATAAACCAACACCACCACAACTTCCTCCAGCTCCAAGTGGCCCAATTTCTACGACAAGCATAAATAGCAATAATGCCAAAAATACACCTCAAAATAAAAAATCATCATTGTGTTCAATTTTTTAGTTAAAAATAAAAATACATTCCTCTTTTTTGTTATATAGTTTTTTATTAATAAAAGATTATTTATTTAAATTTGTGAGTAAAAACTATTGTAAAATGTCAGAAAACAAAATAATTAAAAGTATATGATACTCTTATTGAATATTTTCTTCTTCTTACAATATCAAAAAATGATAGAAAGCTTTATCAGTAAATTTATTCAAAAATAAACATTGCAATTTCTTAAAAACTTTTTTCAACCCTTTTTTGAAATATTCATTTTGTTGTTTATTTTTTTGTGAGATGAAAGTGAATGCAAAGTTATTGGTTGCTATCAAAGTCAATGAATGAACCAAAAAATTTGCTTTTTGTATTACCATCTTTTTATGGTGTATCAAGGTTAGTCTAAAGCTTATCCATAAATATTAATCAATAATTCCCCAAAGATGGTGGATGGCCTTTCCCTTTCAAAATATAAGGTTAGCAAAGTTGATTGATGGCATTGGTTCGGCATTCTCCTTCCTATTATTTTTTATTTGTTGCCTTATTTGGTGGTTTATAATTTTCAAGTATTTTCAATGAACAACTTTTCGTTGAGCTTTGAAATGGAAAAACAAAATAAACGAATCATTTATTTGTTAGTAAGCCATTGCTCATAATTTAAAAAACAACTTATTTAATTTAAGATTTATCTTTATTGAGCTTTCCTTTTTTTTTTAATTAAAGCAAATTTTAAATGAATTTTTTTAAATAAGCTTTGAAAACAATTTTTATTTTTAAACCTGAAAGCATGCAGATCATGCATTCCCTTCAAGATTTCCATTCATTGTTTTGACGCTTTTTTTCCAAATGTTTTTCTCATCGACTCTTTCGTGTGTGGTTCGTCATCATCACAGCTTACTTTATTTTGCATTTATATCGGTAATTGTTTATATTTTTTAGTTTCTAAAACTTACTTAATGAATGTTGGAAACATTCAGCTCTCAGTCCAGCGACAATTGAAAGAAGATTGGGATAATCGAGAATATATTCAACTTATTTCAGATAATATTAAAAGTATTGCAGAATTTTTAACGCAATTTGGTAGGTTTAGAACAAGCATACTTCATTTGTTTAATGAGTAAGAAAAATAAATATTGATTGATGATTTTTTTTCAGAAGTCTCTTGCAAAGGACGACTCTCACAAATTGACGACGCTATCTCAAAAGTTGAACGGCAATTAGATTTTCTTGAAGCTTTGGTAAAATCATTTTTTTGTATACATATATTCGATAATATTTATTAAGTTGCATTGTTTTTTTTAGAATTCCAATTCTGAAACTCTTCAATAAGGATAATCATGGCCAGCTCACGAGTAACCAAAGCTGGTGCTGATGCAGTAACCCGTTTTGTTGCCCCCGTTTATTCCACATCTCATGAAGAAGCTCGTTTTCGTGTTTTAGCTGTTTATAAAGAATTGTGAGTTTTTTTTTGCATATATATTTTTTTACTGGGGGATTATTTGTTGTTAAAGCCTGAAACTAATGTATCATGCAAGACATAGTCAAAACATTTACTTGGCATCATGAAGGCTAGCTACTCGCTACCTTTTTTTCCATCTCATTAGTAGCAAAAGCTTCATGTTGCTCTCTCTCAGTGTCATGAAATCCCTAATGCGTTTGCAAAAAAAAACGAAAGCAAAATTATTTTGAGTTGGTTATGGGTGCTTGCTTGCTTCCACACTGCATAGATGGAAGCAAACAGAAAAAGAGAAGTTGTCGACAACAGCCGAAAGAGCGAGAGACCATTAAAAGAGATGACTGCGTTAGAGAAAAAAAATTGTGTGCTGCGATGCGACTTTATATTTTTGTGCCAAAAGCATCGAATCCAACAACAACATGGTGGCTTGAGGGTTAGTAGTAGCATTTTGGTTTCTGTGCATTTTTTTTGTCTTCGTTAGCAAGTTTGACGACAACACGCATATATGTATTCGCATTGTTCTCTCTTTTTTTAAAAAGGAAATTAAAAAAAGAGCAACGTTGGAAAAAATAAATCGTTTGATGCCTGTGTTTAGTTAGTTAGTGGATTTATCCTGGCTTTTTTTTTGTTCATACGCGTGTCTCTTGTAAAAATTTTTGTGTCGTTTCTATTTACACGTCGTCATCGTCAGCCCGGTTCAGCAACAACAACAGAGTTATATGACCATTTCGCAGTTCATTTTTTTTTTTTTGCTTGCGCACCACTCTTTTTTTACTTACTTGTTTATTGATTGTTCCGGATTTGGTTGGCCCGAATGTTCGCGTGTCTTTTTTTGTATGATGAATGAGAATGAATATTTACCACGTCTATGTTTTTTTGGTTGGGTTATTAAACATAAAACGTGTCTTCGTTATTCCATGATTTACTGTAAACAAAATTATTTAGCCAACGTCTCACTCCTAAATTCTGGCATGAATATGAGATGAAAGATATGCCATTACCCGTATTTCGGGCGGTTATTAAAAAACAATTTATGAAAAAAGCACATTTATCTGATATTCGAATTATTGATCGAGAAGTTGGAGAATGTTATCAAGTAAGTTTGTTTACCCATAATTTAACTAAAGTTAGTTACAATCATTTTTCTTTTTTTCAGCACATTAAAAGTATCAATTTTGCATTTTACAACAAAGGCCATGTTCGCAATTACTTGTTCGGAGAAAATGTCGATGCCAAACCAAAGGACTTTTTATCTCGCTTCCTCACTCAAAAAGAATAGGGATTATTTTTTTTCTGTATTGTATAGGATGTGTAAGGCATGACAGAATACTTGATTCAATTTTATGGTTTGAACTTGTCGGAATTGGTCGATGCATTATTTCTGTTAAAAAAACCTTAAATTTTTTTCCCACTAAAGTTCAAAACAATTTTTAACAAAGCTTCATCAAATTTTTTTTCTTGAAAGTTCCAAAACACTTCATCGTTTTTGGGCAATGTGTCGTCTCTCTGCCATTACTGTTCAAGCCATAAAATTTGTTTTCATTGTTCGACTCACGTCAGCGCCGTTACTGCTTTGCCTTTTTTTTCTTTCGTTGTCTGGTTTGCCAGACTTTTAACTTTTTTAACGTAAATTTCTACAGATTTTTAAACGGTTAGCTTGAGCTTCTAAGATTCATTTTTTTTATTCTGTCTTCACGAATATATTCATTAAGATCTGAATATTAAGAATTAGTAAGATCAGAAAAAAATACCGACTGCATGTCGAGATACATAGTTGTAAAGTTTTTTTTAATACAAAATTTGAGATTTTTTCAAAATGAAAAACCATGCTTTTTCGCTGCGCGTTTCAAAAAAACAAAAGAAACTCTTTCCAGCGAGACAACGAAAGAAAAAAAAGGCAAAGCAGTATTTTCTATTGCTTGATGCAGACGTGGACTGTCATCCATTTTTTGTATTTTTACTTTCTTCTTTTTGCGTGCCTTTTTTAGTATAAAAGTATTAAAATAATCTTTCGCTTTGTTATTACCTTTTTAATCGTTAAAATCGATGATTGTTGTTATCTCTCTGCTCATTTCGGTTTCCGTTACGTGTATTAAACCTTGATTTCTTTATTTTTTAGGTTATGTTCTTGGTTTATATTTGAAAACCTTTTATTCTTCATCATTAATATGTTATTACGTTCTCGCTGCTATGCAACGACGGGTCAACTATTGAAATGTCGCAATGTAACTACGATAGCTACTACCTCCTCTCGAACTGTTGATCCTGTTGAAATTGCCACGTTTGAAAGACTTTCACATGAATGGATGGATGAAGAAGGACATTTCAAAGCATTACATGCATATAATCGATTACGAGTTCCTTGGATTGTAAATGGTTTGGGTAAGGTTGGTTTTTGTTGATTTCGTTTTAACGCTATTCATTGTTTTTAGGAAACGGCACCTCGTGCACTTGAAGGTCTCCGAATTGCTGATATTGGATGCGGTGGTGGACTTTTATCAATTCCATTAGCTCGTCTTGGTGCTCAAGTTGATGGTGTAGATTTAAGTCATCAAGCTCTTCGCGTTGCTGAATACTCATGCAAGAAAACCTTGAAAGATGTGAACTTGAATTTTCATAATGCAACGGTGGAAGATTTTTCGGCAACTAATCATGAAAGCACGTTTATTACTCTTCTTTACACTCATTATAATTCATTCTTTTTTAGAATACGATGCTGTTGTTGCTTCAGAAATTATCGAACATGTTTCTGATTTAAGCACTTTTTTGGACGGATGTGTTCGATTATGCAAACATGGTGCACCGCTGTTCTTCACTACAATCAATAAAACTATTGCCAGCAGAATCTTTGCAATTGAATTAGCTGAAAATGTTTTTGGAATAGTTCCACCTGGTGTTCATGATTACGAAAAGCTTGTTGAACCTGAGAAATTGCAGAGAGGCCTTGAAGAAAGAAATTGTCGGGTTTCAAAACCATTAGGTGTACTTTATAATCCTGTGACTAATAGATGGTCATGGTCTAGTTTTGATCAAGTTAATTACGCGGTTATTGCTAAACGTGCTTAAATTTGTATGTATGTATAGTTGATAGAAATAATTAAATGATATGCCTTTATTTTGTCTTATTTGTGTCTTTCTTTTATCTGTTGTTACCATACACAGATAGCAGCGTTTAGCTGTTGTATCTTTAAAAAACTTGTGATTTTATTGTTAATTACCATTTACATTTTTAGTTACAGTTCTTTTTAACGTCTATTTTAGAATCTTGAACAATGGATCAAGAATACGATGCAATCGTTCTTGGAACTGGTCTTAAGGTTTGTTTTTCCATTATTCTATCATTAATAGAATCGTATGTTTTTAGGAATGTATCCTCTCTGGAATGCTTAGTGTCTCTGGTAAGAAAGTCTTGCATATCGATCGAAACAACTACTATGGTGGTGAAAGTGCTTCATTGACTCCTCTTGAACAACTTTATGAACAGTTCTTTGGTGCTAACAAAAAACCATCTCCTGAAATGGGGCGTGGTCGTGATTGGAATATTGATTTGATTCCCAAATTTTTGATGGCTAATGGTAGTTTGGTCAAGCTCCTTATTCATACTGGTGTCACTCGTTATCTTGAATTCAAGTCCATCGAAGGATCATATGTTTACAAGGGCGGCAAAGTTTACAAAGTTCCTGCTGATGAAATGGAAGCTTTATCAACTAGCCTTATGGGAATGTTTGAAAAGCGTCGATTCAAGAAATTCTTAGTTTGGACTCAATCTTTCGACATGAACAATCAACAAACTTGGGAGGGAATGGATCCTCGAACTACAACGATGCAACAAGTTTATGAGAAATTCGGGCTTGATGAAAATACTGCTGATTTTACTGGACATGCTCTTGCTCTTTATCGTGATGATAATTATAAACAACAACCTTATCCTGCTACTGTTGAACGAGTTCGTTTATACAGCGACTCACTTGCTCGTTATGGTAAATCACCTTACTTATATCCTCTTTATGGTCTTGGTGAACTTCCTCAAGGTTTTGCTCGTCTTAGTGCTATTTATGGTGGTACTTACATGCTCGATAAGAAGGTGGATGAAATTGTTTATGAAAATGGCAAAGCTGTTGGAGTTCGAAGTGGTGATGAAGTTGCCAAATGTAAACAAGTTTATTGTGATCCATCATATGCAACAGATAAATCAAAGAAAGTTGGTCAAGTTATTCGTGCTATTTGCATTCTCAATCATCCAATTCCAAGTACCAATGATGCAGCAAGCTGTCAAATTATCATTCCACAAAAACAAGTTGGACGTCATTTCGATATTTACATTTCATGCGTTTCAAATGCTAACCAGGTTGCTCCTAAAGGCTGGTATGTTGCTTTGGTCTCTACAACTGTCGAAACAAGCAATCCTGAAGCTGAAATCTTACCTGGTCTCCAACTTCTTGGTCCAATCTCTGAAAAGTAAGCCTTTTCAATTGCTTAAAATAACTCATCCTTTTAACTTTTTTTAGATTCGTTAAAGTCTATGATGTTTATGAACCTGTTGATCTTGGTGCAGAATCTCAAGTTTTTATTACAAAATCTTATGATCCAACAACTCATTTCGAAACTACAACTTCGGATGTCTTGGATGTTTTCAAACGTGGAACCACTGAACAATTTGATTTTACCAAAATAACTCACTTGAGCCTTGAAGATAATGAATGATGATCAACCTGATTCAGTTTCCTTCCTTCTGTTTTATTATTTTCTTAATTCCTTATTTTGATGTTATGTTGTGCTTCATATTTTTGCTTTTAATTTATTCTGAGAATCACTAAATTTCATCAAAAAATATAAAAAACATTGTATTCCCGTTGATTCTTTAGTTTATTTATTATTTCTATGTATTCTTTTTGTCAGTTGATTTCAGTTTTCATGTGCTTTTCTTTTTTTGAACTGTTAGCTTCTGAAATTATGTATGGTTTTTATATTGTATTTTGGGCTTTGTAATTTTTATCATAAATGTTAGAGCAAAAAATGTTATTGTATTTATTCAATGCGAGCAAAAAAAAACATAAATTTTTCTGATTAAACGAAAGTTAAAAGCATCAAGAAGATTGGAACAAAAATGGCGAAAGTTGCAGCACTGTTAGTGGTAGTTGGTGGATAAGGATAATATGGAGTTGTTGAGGGTGTTGGATAATACGAAGTAGGATAATATTGTTGGATATTAGTGCAATCGTGATTACAGTAATCTTGATTATTGCAAATTAGTAAATGATAGTCAATATTGTTAATGACACTAAAAAATTATTTTGCTTGATAGAGGACGAACTAATAATACTAATTCTTACACAGATACACAACTATTTACTAAAGTAAATGGACCTCCATTACCGTCACCATAATAAAGTGAACTAACATCACTGCAACTTCGTTTTGTTGTTGATGCATTATATTGTGCACCGGGTTGTATGGTTATTTCTCGCACTAAAATAAGTTATCAATGTACATAATCATCGACACACATTTGTAAAAGCTATTCATACTTACAATAAGTGCAATAATTGCCTGTGCATGGATTTGCTTGTTCTGGGCATCCAGCAATACCAACACAACCATTATTGCAAGCTACACCCAATGCAACTAAAAATTTCACGGTTAAAGCAAAAACACGAAGTATGAACATAAAATTGATCTTAATTAACAACTATGACTTAAATGTATTACCAAAGCGACAAACATTAAAACTTATTTTGTTTTCAAATTTATAAAATTTGTCCTTTGTGAAGCAGTTGGTTAAAAAAGCGGTGATGATTCTAATACCTGAAGGTTCGAATCCCGACACCAAATAACTTCACAAAGGACACCCTCCGGGTCTGGCCGGACCACGTGGGTTGAAATGACCAAACGCGGCCGGAATCCCCAGCTCGGGGGATTTTTTAAAATTATTTTACCTCCAGGTTTAAATAATGGTTAGAGAGATGAGATAACAATATCCCTTATAACATTAAGCTAAACTTTCCAAAAAAAAACTAACCAGGAATCAAAAAAGAGAAAATAATAGCAGAATTCAACATATTTTCTTCCGAGTTTACGTAAAAAAAATAAAAATGACAAAATTCTTTTAGTTTAGAAAGAAATAAATAGTCAGTCAAATGCTCAAGTTCAAGCAACAAGAAACAAGCCTTAACTTAAAAAAATATTCTTATACAAACTTTTTATAAACGCCATTTTTGGAGGTTTGCTATGTTTGTTCCTAAGATTAAGTTTAACAGTGTGTGACTAAATGGAATTTTTTTATGAAACTATCAGCGATGCATCATTTTTCAAACAAATAAATAAAAATATAAATAAATAATCATTTCGTAATAACCAAGAAAGTTTCAATCACATTTTTTTACGAAAAGAAAAATTAAAATGCATAAGATCCAAGAAGATTTCAAAATCATTAAAAAGCCAAACTTTTTTGTTTTGTTTTTACATCAAAAAAATAAATAAAAAACAACAAATCATTTGTTTCGTTTTTCTTTCTTCGAATTTTTTATTTTTCAAAATTTATTTTTATTTTCTGTTTTTGGTTGTTCGAATTTTCTTTTCAGTTCTTTCTTTTTTCTTTCTCAGGTGTTAAGAATTTTGAAGTGTTTTTTGATCCATCTATGGTAGTTAGTTATTTATGGGCAACAAAAAATAATCAAACCACAACAACCGCCAAAAAAATTTTTCCTCTTCTTTTTCTTATCATTTCTTCATTTATCTTAAAGAAAATGAAAGTGCGTCCACCATTTCTTTCTTGTTTTCTTTTGTTGCCCAATTTCTCCGCCCATTATTTTAACATATTTTATTTTTAAGCCTCCAATTTCCTTGTCTTAAAATATGCTTGTTTCCATCTTCTTTTTTTTCTTTCTCGATAAAAAATTTCCTTTGCTGCCGCTCATTATTCATGTGTCATGTGCGAACGAACTCTCCCCATATGAATTTCCCATGGTCGCCTTCGTCGTTGGCGGGTGCATATCATTTTTCTTTATCTCTATCTTTCTTAAACTTGTTTATGTTTATATTGTTGCGATGTTATAATTTTTTTTTTCTCTCGCCTGTATACATATAAATATTGCTTATTTATTTCATTTTTAAACCATACAAAAAAATTATTTGCTATCTATTAACTATCGTGTGCTATTTTTTCCAGGGTAATAAAAATATTTAATACAAAGAATTCGAAAGAATGCTTTCATCGCTGCTTTGTATTTATTCATCGACTATTGCATCCATCGTTGCAATAACAATTGCATTTATAATTTTTGGTAAATCATGGGGTGATTTGCCGAAACTTTATGCTGCAGTAATAATATATTTACAAGAAAACTTTGGTATTAAACTTAATAATGATGAAGAAAAGCCTCTTGCCCGAAGACAAAAAATTATTGAACGCCGTCATCAAGGCCGTTTTATGGATCATTTGGTTGAAAAATATTGTCCAAAGGATAAGGAAATCATTAATCATGAAGAAACAACAACAAAAACAAATAATAACAATGTTATTGATTCCAATGAACAAAGTGAATTTGAATTATTTGAAATTCAAGCTGAAATTCTTCAAGCTGGCATTGAAGCTATTATTCAGGTTAATAGTCTTAAAAAGTTCAAAGTCGAATTTATTTCTTAAGAAAACAACAAGGGGAGATTAGCGGAAATGAAATGATACGATGGTGCCACTCAGAGAGCGTTGTTGTCAAAAAAATGTTCGATGAGGCAAGCACGTGTGGGGAAGGAGTGATAAGGAATGGACTTAGTTGACTAAAACATAAAATTAACCATAAAAAGCAGGACATTCTTTTTCTTATGCTTTTTAAGTCAAAAAAATAAAAGTTGAGTTTTATTGTTAGGTTTTTAAGCTGCTTTTAAGGTACAAGGTTAAATGATTAAATGATCATAAAATGTAATTAAAACTTAATCGCTTTTTTTTTTACTTTCTTTTCGTTGTCTGAACATAAAAAAATGTATGATAAGACTACTCTCGTGGAAAAAATGTGTCAAAGTACTCGTGAACTTATAAAAAAAAAGATTGCTCGTGGCAGAGATAGAAAAAAAACGAAACAATGGAACAACTTTTTTTAATTTTATTTCGGGAACAAAAAGAAAAAGAATAAAGAGGGAGAAAGTTTAAACTTTGATTGATTGTTTGACTTTTTTTTGATTGAATTAAAGAAAAAATGTAAAGTAAAAATGTAAAGGAAATAAATTCATTTTTTACAGGATGATTTATTATTCACATGTGAATTTTCACCAATAAATTATTGGAATTTTTTGTCCTTTCCTGCCTTCTCGTCTATTGCCACCCGTAAAAGATATGAAGCTGCAACACAATGGGGAATTTATTGCGCCAGTTGGACTTTAAGGTAAAAAATAATTTATTTATTTCAAAAACCAAAAATTTGAAATTTCATTTTTTTAGATTCTTATTTTTACTTCCTATCAGATGTTGTTTGTTAATTGCATCAATTATATTTTTAACCTCCGCAGCAATTGTATCATCTGTCCATCAATATTCTCATGATCAAATTGTGTATATTGGTCGAGCATTCTCTCGTTTATTTTGCGCTGCCATCGGTGTAATCGCAAATTATAATGATGAAGAAAAAAATCGTCCCAAAGCACCTGGCATTGCTGTATCCAATCATTTAAGCGCGAATGACATTCAATTACTTTTTGCTGATGCTCAAAAATGGGGTTTTACTGTAACCGGGCAAAAACATTCAGGCATTATTGGATGGGTTGAAAAAACCGCTGGACAAATTGGTTCAACTTTATGGTTGGAAAGAACTAATGCAAATGAAAGAAGAGATTTTCAAGTAGGATAAAAAAGAATTCGTAAAGGTGTATTCTTACTTTTGACTTTTTTTAGAATAAAATTACCACTTTTGCATCCGATGAAACCAAAGACCCAATTTTGCTTTTCCCCGAAGGTTTTTGCAATAATGGAACCGCTGTATCACAATTTCGACGAGCATGCTTCGTGGAAAACGTGGACTTTTATCCCATTGCAATTACTCAAGATCCTCGATTAGGCGATGCATTTTGGAAAGAAGACACATTTCTACCATATCTTTTCCGTTTAATGACTTCATTTGGAATTCTTTACAATGTTAAATATTTACCTCCAATGAGGCGAGAAAATCATGAAACTTCAGAAAAGTTTGCACAAAGGATTCAACATAAAATTGCTGATTCAAGCAATATTGACGCCATACCTTTTGATTTGAATGTGCTTAAACGAGCCTCGGAACAAAAACGCATACACGCTTATTCACAAAATCAATGCGCCCACATTGTGTCAAGATTGAATGAAACTAAATTTGGTCCAATGATTATGCATCGGGGATAAACTAAAAATATATGGTTTTGAGATTATCAAAGGAATCTTTTTTATTGATGTACAAATTAAAATAATAAATAATAATAATAATAAAAAATCTACGACTAGAATAAAAAATATCAAATAGTTACAAAAAATTATTCAAATATTTATCAAAGCAGTAATGGAAAATAATAAAAGTGAAAATTCGTAAATTTTTTTACAGCTACTTTCAGACCAGTAAACATTTTCATTAGTAGCATAATTTATAAAATTATAAAAACCTGAAACCCGGGTGAAATGAAGATACGTTGGCTGTAGATGTGTTCCTTTCTCTCCACCAGAAATAATACCAATTACATGCCATCTTTCATTAATTTTTACCAGCAATGGTCCACCACTGTCTCCTCCTTCAGGTGAGACTTCATAACCCGCAAGGCAAAGAGATGATTTTGGATTTGTTTTCATATTTAGTCTAAAAACGCATGCAATATAACCTTAGAAATATATTATTTTAAAGCTTACTCTGCATCGCAATCACACGTGGGCACGAGGTGCGATTGGGTGCGATTATCGCACCCTGCTTCGTGCTCCGTGCCTCAATTTTTGGAGCTTCGTGCCTCAAAATTTTGAAAATCTAATAGAAAAAAAAATTCGATGTGGTAAGAATGAAATTTTCCCAAATTATTTTTTCTAAAAATCAACACGGTGGACCCTTTGGTATTTCGTGCTTCGTGCCTGAAAATTTTTTTTGTCGCACCCAGCTGCCCACGTGTGATCGCAATTCTCTGAATTTAACATTTTTAGTTTAATTGATTTCACTGTCATATGCACTTGGTTATTGCTTCCAACAGCAATGAGGTCATCATGATAGGATCGAATTGTATCATCATCTATCAAACATGCCGCTCCAACGATTCCATCAAATTCAATTTCTTCTTCTAATTCGATGACGGCTATATCGTTTTCAAGGGTGCTTTCAATGTATTTTGGATAAATAATTATATTAGCAGCTTTAGAATATGTTTGAAGTTCGATGCCACAATGAAAAGTCAATTCAGTTTTATTTTTTTCTATCATGCAATGAGCTACCGTTAAAATATGTTTCATAGAAATAAGCGTTCCACTACATTCGTAAGTTGTGTTCTTTGAATCGTATATTTTACAATACCATGGCTGTAATAAATCTAAGCCATGGCCAAATGCACGTTTACTCATTCGTTTTTCAGATACTGCTCCACAAGAATATGACTTTTTTGTTGCTTCAATTGGAACTGCATTATTAAGGCATACTTCGGTGCTAGAATCTCGAATAAATGTATCACAAAAAGCTGAGATTCGAGTAAAAAGCACCGGGGATATATTTTGAAGAAAAGGACCTGGCAATTCTTCTCTTTTTGAAGACACCATTCCAATTAAATAATGCCTATTTCCATAATGAGCCAAAAGTGGCGCTCCTTCATCACCTTCTCGAATGCCAACAAAAAATTCTCCTGCACAAATAAATGTATTCTGTTCATTCGAAGGCATGTCATAACCTTCACATTTGCTCGCATTTTGAATTGTAATAACGGCCTTACGTTGCTCATCAGAATAATCAAACTCTAAAAAAATAATTACGAAATAAATTACTTCAGTGTCCAAGATTTAAACTTTACTTTGTTTTCCACTTCCAACTACGGTAAGATGGCTCCCTTGTAACACCTTTTCATTTTTTGTTATACATACAGGCCGAATTATAGTTGAAAAGGCGACTTTTTTAATTTTAATTCTAGCAAAATTATGAATTCCAAAAACTTTATGTTTTTTGACATCCAAAGGTATCAGTGGGACCATATTATTAATGGAGCCACATGAAAGAATTTTAAACTTTTGGTGCAGCAATCGTGAGTCATCAAAGCAACTGGCTGAAGTGATAATATCTTCTTCAGAAATTAAGGTGCCGCTACAATGTCCTTAATTTACAGAAATTTAATAAACAAAACAAAAAAAGAAGACTAGACTTTACTTGTTTCATTATTATATCCAATATCGAAATGGCAAAACCAAGGATGTTCATTAGGTTTTAAAGGCTGTCCATTAAAAATAAACTAAAAATATAAAGTTTTTTTTATAAAAAAATAAACTCTAAAAATGTATTACTCCATCTTTTGGTGGAACGTATGTTAGCCCACATCCAGATTCAATCGTTTCATATTTACAGTAAACATAATTTATTAAATATAAAAAATAATAAAATAAAAATAGATTTAACATTTTTTTGTGCTTTTCTGCACCAATAAAAAAATGTACAAAAAGATACTTTTTTAAAATAAAACTTGTTTTGATTTTTTTTTTATCATAGAACCGTATATGAATGACTGTGTTAGCATAAATACTGATAAACTTTTTTTTTCAAGAAGTAAACAAAACATCTTAGATTATCTAGTTCTTTTTTTTTGAATTTGGGAAAAAAAAGAAAAGAGTTGCCAATTAAATTTTTTTAATTTATAAAATTCCTATGAATTTTTATTAAATCTATGAGAGAAAAAACAAGGAAATTCAAAACACAAAAATTGTCAAACATTTTTGAATTGTCTTTATAAAAGACGAATGTAAAATTTTTTAATAAAAAAATATGTAAAGTATGGAACGATAAAAATGCCCTTGTTTCAAACGTATTTATTGATTTTGTTAAAGTATATGTTTAAAAATTTAAATTTCTTGATGAACTAACAAAAATTACAATATTTTCTTTTCCATTTTAATGTTTCAAAAATTCTATGCAAACATCAAAGCAGTTATAAGATATTGCAGTTTTTTTCTTCTAACCCAAAGATTTGGAATATTTTTTAATGCGTCATTACGAACCCAAAAAAAATTGAAAATCAAGAAATAAGCATTTCTCAAAGGATTCAACGCAACTATATGTATGTATCTTTATCAGAAGTTATCTTGTCATTGGTTAAATTATGCATGAGAGGTTTTGATTATTTTTACATAATTTTATTTTTTCTATGAAAATAAAATACAATTCTATCGTAGAAACCAGATAATCTATTGTTTCATAGTTGGTAGAGTGTCGGGTTTGTCGTTAGAAGGTTGAGCAACCCGATATTGCTTCATGTCATTCTAAAATGGGGAATATTCGAATAAGCATAAACTCAAAAAGAAAAATAGATAAGTAAAACTCACTTCAATGTCATAATAAGAGAAAGTATTGTAATGAAGATAATCAATGCATTTATAATCTTTGAAATCTTGTTTATGATTTTTTCCAATTTCTTTAAATTTATTTGCATGCTCAATACCAGTGGATCCAGTGGATGGAACAGTGGAAGCAAATCGAGCGACAATAGTAATGGATTGGCGGGCAGAAAGCATGGCTGAATTCATCTGTAATCGAAAAACTGTAAATTAAGAAAGAAAAAGCCATTAACTAATAATAAAAAAAGCGATATTCTTTGATATAAATAAATCAAGGAGCTTTAAAGAAATAAAACTTATAATATTTATATTATTATTTTTTTCTTTTCGTGTTGGGATAATTAACAAGAGACTCATAGGTTGGCAGCAGCAGCTGCCTACGACGTTGCACCACCATCACTTCAACCACTATTCTTCAGTTATTCATTGCAATTTATGTATGCAACAACAACAGAACATTTGATTAGAAACAATGCTAAGGTTTGAAAATTATGATATTACTTAACTTTTTAATATTAACTTCTTTCTTTTTTCTAGTCGTAAAAGAACTACTATGGCTGCATTAGAACCAGGTGCTAAAAAAGAGGTATGTAAATTAATTAATTTTTGCCTTTTTTAAGCCACCCTATTTTTTACATTCACTGAGACATTAATGCATGTGTGTGTGTTTTTTTTTCTAGCATGATATTGATCCATCTCGAAAGGAAGCAAAACATTGTGATGAAAATGGCAATGTAAATCAATTTGCTCAACAATTTCCCTCCAATGAACAACAAAAAGGCATAGTGGCTGCTAGTCTAAAACATAATCAAACTTTGGCATCTGTAAGCCGAATTCTGAAAGCGGGTGAAATAAAACTTAAAGTGCAAGAAACAAATGAGATGGAAATAGATAAAGGATATATAGAAAGATCTCGGAATTACAGACACAAGGATAATAGCTTTAAAGATGGAATAGGTGAATCTCGTGACCATTTGGTGAGAAGTTTTTTTCTGTTTTTATTATGGTAGTACTGTATGACTTTTTTTAGGGTTATTTACCGAGATATCAACCCGATGAAAAATATAAGCAATATGACAATAAGGTTAGCTCAAATTCATCAACATCAAATACAACAATTAAAATGTTTTTTTCAGATGGACGAAAGTGATTAAATAATTTCATATCCTGGTTACAAAACAATATTTAAACTTCTTTCATTTAGTTTATGGCATAGATTTCTTTCTTTCTGAATAGATATAAAAATTATTTTTGTTTTATATTCCTTTATCAAATTTTATGACAATCAAGTTTCTTAGTGTATCAATATATTCACATTTTTTCGGTTTTATGTTAGCTTTCAAGCAAGCAAATTTGTGCTATCGTCTCCTACTTTCATACATGGTATTTTTTTACGGTTTAAACTTTAATGATAAAATTATTTTTGCAATTTGAACTCTTCTAATCTCAAAATAAATTTCTTATGATTAATAAAATAAACAAATTTATGTTCTTCTGTGATTTTTTTCATCTTAGCAATGACTTTTGTTACCCAGAACCTATTTTTTTAAACCACACTTATAAAAAACTTGTTTTTTTGTTCAAGGCAACCCACAAACTAATCAGACAAAAGCGTGTATACAAATTCAATGGTGTGAAATTGTTTTTATATAAAAACCGCTTAACAATCATTAAACGTCAAAGAAAAAAAGAAAAAAGAAGACGAAGATGACCGGAAAAGAAAAAGGTTGGTTGGTTGTTTGCTGGCATGCATGAATTTACATCATGTCTGTCTTCTTCCCTCCGAACAAAGAATAGTTAGTGAAAGTGGAACAGGTTGATGATGGGTAAAGGAATATTTCGCTAGTGTGAAACACATGTATTTATTTTTTTATTTGAATGTGATTGCTTACACCCTCATTATGTGTTTTTTTGTCTTGTTTGATGTTTCCATTTTAACAAAAAAAACGTGATGATAAATATGCGCAAAGCAGGTCACCATCATCATCTTTGGAGAGAAAAAAGGAAGAAAAGGGAAACGTGCAAACGAGAAAAAGTTCAGCTAAAAAATGATGGAAAACGAAAAAAACAGGGCGGAGATAAAGGAATCAGAAAAAAAACTTAAAAAAATAAGTAATAAAAAAACAAAGTTAGATTCAATGACATCCATCCCTTTAGGGCAAGACAATATCAGTGAATCATAGAAAGGCTTTTTTCTTTCATGGGTTTGGTTATTCTCGATGTTGCTCCTTTGCTTCCGGGAAGGAGAACATCCTTGACTAGTTTTTTTTAAACTTTTTTGTGGTTGGTAATGATGCATGCGTAAATATTTTTGTTGAACTCGCCATCTTCAAGAAGTTGTCGGCGTTTTTTGTTTTGTTTGGAATCAAGGTTTCATTTCAAGGTCTTTTAAGTTATCAGAGAGGGTTGTCGTCTGCTACTTTTTTGCAGACGCCCACAAAATAAGTTTTTGTTATTTTTATTTATTTATTTATTCTGAAAAAACAATCAAACAAAAAAGGTTATGACGCCTTTTTTCTTTTATTTTTTCATTCCACGGTCTTTGAAATTGCCCTCCATCAAACCAAAATAATTTTGATTTGCCAAGAAGAAACTGGTTTTTTATAGGAAATGATTCAGAATCAAATGATTAAAATAAAAAATAAAAACATCTGTCAAATAATTTCTTGAAAAAGTCATGTCTTTTATTTAAAAAGGAAATAATTTTTGTAATTTTCTGCATTTTTTGTTTGTCTCAATTTTAGGCTTTTTTGATATCTTAATCGCGTCAAAAACAATTTAAACGCCCATGAGTCATAAAAAAGAGATTCTTCGAAACAATAGTTTCTTCATCTTCCGTTATACTTTCATTTTTACTCAATCCAACAAAATCATATATCTATCAATCGCGTCATCGTGATTATCTTTCATTTTTATATTTTCAATAAGCGATAACCACGATTATTTTATTTTTTTATGCATTCAAATCATCAGTTTTAAACCAATCCAGCAGTTTCTTAGAAACTCTTTTTTTGCTGCATTTTGCGTTTTCTTCGTTTTCATCCGCGTTTTTTTGATTTGATGGCTTTCAATTTTTCTTCCTTTTTTCACGAATGAATCTTTTCTTTTGTTGACCACTGGCTGGTTGGTTTATATTGACTGGCGATTTCTTTGTTACAGAATATATCCCCATGAGCAATGTTCGAAAATAATTTTTTTTAACAAAAGTGAAAATCAAAAAAAAAACGTTTTCTTTGTTATTTTTATGATTTTTATTTGTCATCTTTAATTATCGGGAACGATTTTTAAAAATATATTTCGATTATAATTTTTTGTTTGTTTAAAATTTGAATATTACAGAAGCCATTTAAAAGTTGAATTATTTAATTTTATAAAATTTATGTTGCTCTAATGATTTTATTGCCACATTATTTTCCTGAACATGAGCCGGATTAAATCTTATCAAAATCAAAATATACCGGTTCAATTAGTTATTGTTAATTATCACTTATTTTTGTTGTTATTTTTATTTATTTCTATTTTATCTTTTACTTCTGCAACTTTACCTTTGACAAATGACACTAAAACAAAAATAAAAGAATTACCAGATGATCTCATGCCAAATTGTGTTGATTTACCTCATGCTGATTTTTTAACTACACAACAATTAGATTTTACTTGTGAACATCGAAAAATGTGGTTTACAGATAGAGAAAATAAAATATCTAAAGAATTTATTGATCATACCACTGGTAAGTTAAATCTTCAAAAATACATATATCTCATTTTTTTTAAATAAAACATAAATAATTTTTTTTGATTAATCGAAATCGATTTTAATTCATTTCTTTCAATCTTTTTTTATTTATTTATTCGCTAATTTCACTTTCTTTTGACTTTTGATTGTTCCGGCACAATGGTTTCTTTTTTTTTTCTTTCAATTTTCTTTTGCAAATTAAAAATAAAAGAATAAAACAAAAAAGGAGCAAAAAATTGTTTTTTTAATTTTAATTTTAATTTTTAAATAAACTTTTACAAAAGGACGAAACAAAAACATATCGTTCAATTTTTTTAAAGAAATAATCATTTAGGACAAAAACGAAAAAAATATTAAATAGGGTCAATTAAAAAATATTGAAAACAAGTTTTATAAAAACAACAAAAAAACTTCGTTCGTTTTTAGATTCTCAAAATGCCTACTTCAAAAGCCTTGAACGCTGTTCTTCAGATGAATGGAAATGTCAAAATCAAGTGATTAGTAGTTCAAAGGTATTTTTTTAGTGCAATCAATTTTTTTTGATAGTTTTTTATGAATGACCTTTAAATGATAATTAATTTTTTTATAGTCGTCAAAAAACTATCAACGATTTATACGTGGGCTCCCAGAAAATTCCAATAAACGGGTCATTCGAAAAGAATATCGAATGTTAACAGAATTTGAAAGGGATAATTTAAATCAAGCTATGAATGCATTAAAATCAAAATATATTGATAATGTAACCATTTGGGATTTACACACATTAATTCATTATCCTGATAGTGCTCCAGGAGCTCATTGGGGTCCAGCATTTCTTCCATGGCATCGAGAATTTCTTCGTCAATTTGAAGTGGCATTGCAAAGAGAAGTTCCAGGCGTGGCTTTGCCATATTGGGATTCCACTATCGATAATGGTAAATAAATAAATTTAAAAAACTTGTTTGAAATAAAGAAAGATTTTATAACCTTTTTTTCTTAGGTCTCCCTGATCCAAGTGATAGCGTTTTATGGACTGAAGAACTCATGGGTAACGGAAATGGTTATGTTAAAACTGGCCCATTCCATGATTGGGACACCAATGTTTTGATGCCTTTAAGCCCAGTACCAGTGAAAAAACTTTATCGGTTTGTTGTTTTTGATTTACTTCAAAAAATGCTTTTATGAAAGCATTTTTTTAGTTACACTGGTGGTCGCTCAACTGATCGCTTGCTATCCCAAAGTGATGTGGATTGGGTGAAATCAAGAAAAAATTATAGCGAATTAACATTTTGTCATGATAAAACTTTTGAATCCATGCATGGTTTATCTCATGTTTGGGTTGGAGGGTTTATGTTTGTTATTCGTGTAAGCCCTAATGATCCAACATTTTATATGCATCATGCATTCGTGGATTTTATGTGGGAACAATTTCGACAAAATCAACAAACTCGAGAAACGCGTGAAAAAGATTATGCAAGAAAAATATGTAGTCGCCAACATAGTTTTTATGCTCCCATGAAACCTTTTAATTTGAGAAATAAGGATGGACTTTCAAATGATTACACAGGTTTGAAAAAGCAAAGTTAATGGACGATAAATAACTTAGGTATTTGCAGATTTTTGGTATGAATATGAGCCAGTTCGACATTGCTCCTTTGATCAACCATATTGTGATTCAAATTATATGTTTTGTGATTTAAGAGCTTGGCGATGTCGAAGTAAGGTACAATTAGGTGGAAATTGTACCGGATTTGCTCAAACCGATATTTGTTATAAATCATTTTGCATACAGGTATCATTTAGCAATTTCTAAAGAAAATTTTTATATTTAATTTTTGAGATTTTTTAGAGTGTTTGTCGAATCCCTGCAACTGAAGGAAATGGATATCAAAGAAAAGAGAAAAAGCAAACGGGAGTAGTTTGGGCCAAAACCTTAATGCTTACAGATGGAGATGAGCCACTTTCAAGTGGAATTGCTCACGTTATTGTTAAAGATGAATCTGGGAATGAAGGCGTAGCTTACATGCAACGAGTTACTGAATATCCTGAAGCTCCTGTAAGACTATAGAATTTATTTTGCAATCTTATACTTTAAATTTAGGGTTTACTTTACCTTCCTTTGCCCCATCCTAGAGAAGGTATTTCTTACAATGTAACTCTTGAAGCCAGAGATCATTACGGGCGATATTGTCAAAGCTATTGCTTCAATGAAACCGTTGAAAGATATCAAGTAATAAATTTTTAATGTTTCGCATTTTTTATTGATGGTTGTAAATATATTTTTTTATAGGTTTGCCAACCACGTCTAATTCTAAAAGTTCGACCTGATGCCTTTTCATCAAATCTATCATTTACTCACAGTTATGCATCAAGAAAATTTCTTGATATGGATATTTCAGTTCACCCAACCCAATGGAAAGTGCATACACCATTTATGATTTTTTCTTGCCATCGAAAAGTAAGTAAATAATTTTTTTCTTTAGCTTTTTGGATTAATTTTGACTTTAATGAATGTATGTGTTCCAGATGATTAGTTCAACACAAATTGTTTCAATATCTGAAGATATGCAACCACCCTTGGAACAAGTTGAATATGTTTGGTTCCGTGTAAATATTATGAAAAAACCAAATTCTGACATTGACATCGACGATTCAGAGGTTTTTATTGCCCACTTAAAAAAATTTTTCCTTCTTTAATCTAACTTGTTTTTTTCATTTCTTTTCTTTTTAGATCGAAGTCCAAGATTTGGATGATCCATCGGATTTATGGATTTCGTCTATTCGAAGGGCTCGTTCTGCATATGATCAAAGCATAGTATTTGTGAGGGCAAGGAATCCATTTGTATTTCGAAAAGGTGTAACAGTAAAAATAAATATTAGAAATGGAACAAAACGGTTAAATTGTGATGCTCGATGCAATATGGTAAAAACAAAAAATTTTGAGAGTCAAAAGTAAAAAAGTTAAATTTAAAATTTTTTTACAGGGTTCAACATTTGAGGATCATTGTGAAAATGTTGTTACTTTACATGAGCGCCCAGCCAAATCCCAAGAACAAGTATTTGCATCTGATCCATCATATTTGCAATTACTTGGTTGGAAAATGTTTGGGCATCCTAATGACTGGTCTCTGCGAATGGCATATTTATCTTTTTATTGTTAAACAAAACACACAAACTAATTGTTTTTATTTGCAAAAAAAATCATGGTCTCTATTACATTTTTAATTTTTGTTTTACTTTAATATTTTTGTTTTGTTAATTATGATTTGATTTAGTAAATTTTTTTATTGTTTTTTATTGATTTCAAGCAAGCAAATGCAGTTTCACATTACAAATAGGAAACTATTAATATCTTTAAGCTATTGTTTGCTACTATTACACAAAAAACGAAACTCATGAATTTTGTTATTATTATTACTTTTTAAAATATAAACCAAATAGTGTCCATTTATTATTTTTTTACATGACGATTTTTTTCTGATCATCTTGACCACCGCGACAGTTGGTTTTTTTATTCCCTATACTTCTTCAAAAAATTTTGTTACTTTTTAAGAAACATAAATTGTTTTTACGAAGAGGCTGTTGTTGTATTGTTAGCAAACAACACTTTTTTATTTCCACTCTACAAGCATTTTTTTTATTTTTTAGATGTTGTTGTTCGACACCATGCAAATCTCAAATTACCTTGATGCGGGTGTGGTGGCCGCCGATATGATGGTCAAATAAGCTTTGTCACTTTTTTTTCTTCATTTATAGTTCTTATTTTTTTCTTTCAACAAAAATCTGCGCTTAAATATTTTGAGTTTAGTTTATTTTTTGCTTTAAAAAAATTTAATTAATATTTATTTTTTCGTTCTTCATGTTTAAAATTTACAGGAAATGCTCAATCACGATTCGAATTTCGAAAAGTGCACAAAATGTTAAACTAAAAGCTTGCTTTATTTCTTCTTCATTTTCTCATTCCACTTATTTAATTGCATCTTCTTAATAAAAGAGACAACAATGACCAGCTTCCTTAATTTTTTTCCTTCTAACTACTTTAAAGAGACTTTGAAATACTTACTTACTTTCTTACAAATTATCTTGAGTGAATGAGTAGCCAATTGGACATTTGTGCAAACAACGAAATAGTTTCCGGAAAACCATATTTTTTTATTTTTTTTTAAATATGCGCATTTTTTTTCTCATTCTTCTCCTTCCTCATCTTTTTTATTCTTGAGAGAACAAACAAAACAAAAAATATTTCCTTGATTTTTTAAATGTGACCGCTGCTTTTGTGTTTTATCTTGCGTAATGCGTTTAAGAAACTAGTTTGATCACCTGTGGAAGGATAAATGTCCATCTACCACTGCCGGATGACCATTCGCTTGCTCTTTCCTTTTCTCGAAGCTCTGGATCGCGGCTGACTTGGACAACAAACATCATCCTCACCTGGATGCATATTTTTTTTTGAACGAAGAGATCACACAGCTGTTTACCGAGAGAATGAAAGAAAAAAAAAGAAGAAAAACATAAGGATGAACAAAATCTTTTTTTTGCAGCAACGAGAGATTCTTCTTGGATTTAAGTGTTGCGTCGTCTTCAAGAAAGAAAAAAAAATAATACACTTCCTTAAAGCATCCATCTGCGCAGCTGAAATCTCCCTCAAGGTGACAAAAAAGAGATTTTTAAATTGTTTTGTTACCTGATTTTTTTACAAAAATAAAAAAAAATATTGCATGACTAAACAATTTTTTGGGCGGTCCAATTCAATCCAGCAACACCGGAAACATTCAAAAATGCAAAAAAGCATTGAAATCTTTGAAATGATTTTACATATTTCTTTCCTTCAAATAGTCTTTAAAGGTTGTTGAGTATTGTCAGTTATTAGTAGTTGTATTAGTTTGTTGAGTTTCGAGAGTTGTCTTCAATCTTTTTACCTAAATATTTTTGTAAAACCTTTTTTTCTATTTCTTGGTTGCTTTCAGAAACCAACTATGGCAGGAGGCAATTGCACGGCTTCGGCTGCGCTGTGCTTACAAGTTATTAATCAGTTGGCGAGTGTAATTCTAAGCCAATCTCCATTGGCTGAAAATCCAATTAATGATACAGTGAAACATGCGGTGATGTCTGCATTCGAAAGCTCTCAACCACATTCACTTCGTCGCCATCCAGGAAGTTTTGGAGCTAATTTTGCAACATTCAGTTCCAATCCCACTGCACTTCCAACACCTATGCCATATGCAGCAGGAACCAATATTCGTGGAGTTGACTCTCCTACCCTTCACCAAGGCTCATTTGAACCTTTTAAAGCTCCAGGTGCTATTCGACTTTATAGTATGCGATTCTGTCCCTATGCAGAACGAGCATTAATATATCTTGCAAAAAAGAATATTCCGTAAGTAATTAATTTATTTTTTATCTTTGGACAAAATAAAATTGTTACAAAAGTATATTTTTTTTAGTGTCGAAGTAATTAATGTAAACCCGGATAAAGGTCCTAACTGGTTCCTTGCTAAAAGTCCTCTTGGCCGAGTACCTACCCTTGAAATGGGTAATGGACAGGTTAGTTAATTTCTTTCTTGCATGTTTTTGGTGCTTGAAAAACAAAACAAAAGCAATTCTATTTATTTTTTAAGATAATTTTCGAATCGGATGTTCTTGTTCAATATTTGGATGATGTATTTCCTGAAACATCCGTTCTTCCTCGAGATCCATATGCACGAGCGCAACAAAAAATTCTTTTAGAACGCCTTAGTCCTGTTAGTTTTTTTTTTCAACAAAAAAAGTATTACAAAATAATGAGTTTTTAGGTTGTTCAAGCGCTATATAAATTTTTCCAAAGTTCAAATATGATGTCTCAACAAAATACAGATAATGCAATAAATAATGCATTGAGAACAGCTGAAAATCTTTTAACCGATAATTTCTTTGGTGGAAGACATATGGGTTATGTAGATATCATGCTTTGGCCCTTCCTTGAACGATTGGAACTTGTCACTTTGAATCCTTATACTCAATTTAAATATTTTCCTGGAATGCATTATCCTAAAATGGGAGCATATATGGCGAGAATGCAACGACAATCTGAGGTAAATAAAAACAAAGATATTTAAATTTTTTTATTTTTAAAATCCAAATTTTACAGATCAAATTCGCTCAACGCCCTCTCATTCACCATAAAGGATATATCGACAGTTTCATGAAAGGATCACCTAATTATGACTATCCCAGCTTTGGATAAAAATAAAATATTTATAATTTAGTATAATATTTATGCACCCAGTGATTTTATAATATATTTATTGCTTGAAAATAAATTTCTAATTTGTAGATGGTTTGTAGTTAAAGTTTTTTGATTAAATATGCCATAAAAATAATAACAATAATTAATCAAGATACTATATTTTCCTTGAAATTTTTTACAAAAATGAAAAAAATTGTTTCGTTAAATCATAAAAAAACAATAAAAGGAAAAAGCAAAAAAATTACTTTAACGTTTTCTTAATAATTAAGAGCCTCTTATACAGCAATATAAAAAAATTGCAAAGTAGTTTAAAAACTTTTATAATTAAAAATTTTATTTGGCAAAGTGAGGTTAGGGTGAAAATGAAATTAAATGTAACAAGGGTTGTCAAATTTTCCGATAAATGGAAAAATGGGGTAATTTCCCGAGGAATTTTTTTACAACCCAAGCTGTAACTAAGTTAGACTATTTTTCGCCTTTTTTGAATATAAAGCATTTGTTTACCATTGAATACCAGTCGTGAAAATTTGTTTACTTTAATTTTTAATTCTCATTGATTTACTAATATGTCATTTATTAAAAGCGATTCTACCAATTTTTTAAATATTTTCAAGAAAGTCGGCACCGGTCGATTTTTTTTATTGAGATATAGTCGCCCCCGTTTTCGCATATGCTTAATTAGGCTAAATCCAAGAGGTTTTGGCCAGATGTGTACCTTATCATGGAGATACAGCTACTTGAAGTTTTACTATTGAATTAATTCAAAATTATGCCATAATTCATTCTTTAATTAAAATTTTATTTTGTTTTATGATTAATAGGTTTTCGACCATGAGAAATCCGAATATGACCACCATCACCATTGATGTATATGCTAAACATCGATTTTTGACCATATCAACATGGTTTTGGGGTCACCACGAGCCACAGAAGCCCGTGGGCGGGATATGCTTATTACCATTCGAAAGAGCAAGTTTTTTAACCTAGAAACAGGAATAATATCACGAAAAAAAACTCCGCAGCTATCACTTCACTTTTGATAAATGTGTTCCAATGACATAGACCTTCAAGAAGGTCATTAATAAAAAAATTCAAATCAGCTTACAAAACCATAAAATCGACCTTCCTGGATTTTTTGGTAACAATTTCATCCCTATTTGTTATGATATATCATGCACCTCGACCACTTGAAGCACTAACAGTGCTTAATGAACTTCAAAAATGTGTATAAATTCACGTTCTCTTATTTTTATTCTAGAATCATCTTCACAATATCAATTCGATGTCGTAGAATCCGAATTTGTAGCCCACTTGCTGCGTGAATTCATAGTTTTTGAGTTACGAGGATTTCAAATATGCAAATATTTATATTCCCTAAATATTGCTTTTAGCTACTAAACATAGTAAAACAGAGGTCATATTCGGATTCCTCATGGTCGAAAATCTATTAATCATAAAACAAAATAAAATTTTAATTAAAGAATGAATTATGACATAATTTTAATTAATTCAATAGTAAACCTTCAAGTAGCTGTATCTCCATGATAAGGTACACATCTGGCCAAAACCTCTTGGATTTAGCCTAATTAAGCATATGCGAAAACGTGGGTGACTATATCTCAACAAAATAAATTTCGACCGGTGCCGACCGTTTCAAAAAAATTGACAGAATTAGTTTTAATATTTCTTGTTTTTTTTAGCATATTCCAATGGAGATTCGAGTTATTATTGAACTTCATCACGATAAAGGATGCTACCAGAGATTGCCTTTGAAATTCAATGATGAGGTTTTTTAACCAATCATATTTGTAATTATTAATATAATTTTAAAATTTAGGCCACAGTGGAAGAATTAATGGAAAAAATTAAAACAAAATGGTCATTCGACACTGATAATCAATTACTTTATTACAATGATAAACAAATCATACATCTTAATTCCGCTCTCCGTGATATCCTCGGCTTAAACAAGGATAAAAATGAAATAATTGTTGTAGTAAGTAATTTTATAAATTTTAATAGATTTTACAATTTGGGCATGATTATAAACATATATTTTGCCATAGGTACAATCATTAGAATTAATACATATATAAAAATCACTGGTTTTTTTGCGATAGTTTTTGTTTCTGAGTTTTTGCTTAAGATTTGCAAAATTTTGATATTTATTTTGAAAAATTCTTCCATCAACTTTTTATTCAGCAGCCTTTTTTTACTATTGAATAAAATTTGGAAAATCAAATTTAAGCTTAAAATTTCAGAAACATTATCTAATTTCAAAATTTAAAAGTTTAAAAGAGCTACTCGACACCAACCTAAAAACTTTTGAAGATAAAAAAGATTGTGCTAGAAAAGCAAGAATGTGGAAAGATACTCTTGATGCTTCCCATTTTTTTGATGTATATGAATCATTGTTTCTCGAAGTGCGTGAACCATATGCGGTATTAATGGCTACTTTAAATTATGATCCAAATGTCATTATGGAATCAGTTAAACTTCTTTTAGGTTCAAAAAATGTTAAATATTTGAATGAAAAGAAGCCAGCTGGTTCAAATGCTGGTTTAATATATACTTACACTCACGATAGCTTGACTGAAAATTATTTTCTCAAATCGAATGAGAAAACTTGGGGGGCAAATCCCGATCCACGTGAAATTGTAGCTTATTTATTGCTCCAGCATATTGGAGTTGGACCAGCTAAATGCTTCTTTGTTCCCAACGCTGCAAAATCAAAGAGCGTGGTTTACATTTCAACATTACAGGTATAATATTTAATTTTTTTTGCTCTTTTAAAGTAATTACTAAATTAATTTAGGTACCAGGTTTTATAATGGCGAGTAAACTCAGTCAACCCTTGGAAGAAGGTCCATCCATTGAACTTCATCTTTTGGGAATCATGCTAAATTTGACTGATCTCAACGAGGATAATTTTGGCCTCGACAGCAAAGGTTCACTAAGAATCGTAGACTTTTCACTTACCAAAGGTTATTACGATTCTGGGTGCCAAACTCGCTTCAAAAATACCGGCCGGCGGCAACCTTCTCTCGAAAAGGTTGACAAATGTCCAGATTGGAAACGAGTGGAAATAGCCAGAGAAGCGATGAAGAAATGGAATATCAAAGCTGCCATCAAAAAAGCTGAAGATGACTTTATTAAAGTCAAAAATGAATTGCGTGAAGAAACTGCGTTTTTTGATCAAGCAAGTCGTGCAATAAACGAATATTTTGATTCCGTAAAGTTCAATGTTCAAAAGCTAGAGAGCGATTGGGCCAACGATAATTCACTTAAATTCAAGCATAAAAATACTCGCAAACAATCAGATCCAAAAAATTTTATTCATTATGTACATCTTCCTTTTTAATTTGAAATTTTGTTTCTTTTTATGTCTTTCTGTATGTCATTTCTGCTTTTTTTGTTTTGTCCCGATAGTCTAGATCAGTATTTTACGCAGATTCCGAATATGTCCATGTTTTGACCAATTGAAATTTGCATATTTTGAAAATTTTTACGACCCGAAAGTTTCTCTTTGTCTTTTTTTAAAGCGAAATGCTTGCATTTTTTGAACCCAAAAATTTGCTTTTTCTTATTTTGGTCCGTTTTTTAGAGGATTTGTGTGTGGTCCGAAGGCCACCATAGCTTGCATTTTGGGTGGATATTTAGTTGTTTTTCGGTGGATGTTCGATGGTGTCTAGATTGATATTTAGTGATTTTTGGGTTGATGTTTGATCGTGTTTGGTTGGATATTTGGTGGTTTTTGGGTGAAATGCGGTTTGTGGCCAGAAGAGCCCATGTGTAATTTGGCGTATGGAATGGACCTCGAAGGGGCTAAGATGTAATCGAATATTAGAGATATGGTATGGAGTGAATATGAACTCGGGACCCGAAGGACCCTACTGTTTATTGTTATTGTGATTAAATATATTATGTTAGGGCTACAGTAAGCAGTTTTTTAGATTTTCTATGTGTATTTGTTTGTAGTAATTTGAGGAACCTACTGCAGGTAGGGCCCCAATGTTCTTGTTACTTATAATTTCCTTTAATATCTATAGGTGTAAATTTTTGAATAACGGGTTTTATTTGTCTTTTATTATACCTTGCAGATTCTTCCATTTTTTAAACATTATAATAACTATTTTTTAATTGCATTCCATTTTTTTATCTTCTTAATGTTTGATTGTCTTGATTTAATTTCAACTTTTCTCAATTTCTTTTAGGCGTAAAGCTTTTTTTTAATTTAAATTGTTACCCTTATTTTTATAATTTTTACTTAATTATCTTCAAAATTAATAAAATAGCATTTTATAATTTTTTTTACATAGAAGCAAACATTGAAATTTCACAAATTTCTTCCATCTCATCACTATTGATTGGAGACAATGTATCACATAACAAAACGGCCTCTATTCATGAAAAATGAAATTAATTATTACTAAAATTTATTTTAAAAAAATAAATAACAAATATTTATGAAAAAAATGAAAATATAAATACAATTTTTATAAAACAGGTTTTTTTGAAATAAATTTCTTATCTTTTGGCTACTTTTGTAATTTTTTTATGCCTCATAATTATTTTCTTCACCAATTTAATGTTTATCAAACAGGTGTTGAGCAAGTTCAGGTAAATACAATTGCAATTGCTCTAAAAAATTGTTTAAAAATACAAAGACAACTAAAAATTTAAGAAAAAAGTCTTACTTGCATCACAGTTAATTTTAATTATATCAATTATGGCGCGTTTATGAATTTTGTAACAAATTTCATCACAAATGTTCTGAAAAAGAGTTTTTTGTTTATATAAAGCTTTTTTTTAAATTCGTATATTTTGCAATCCAAAAGAAAAAAGCGCTAAACGGTTTGAGTTGATTTTATTTTAGATTTGTCTCAAAAGCAAAATAATATTTTAATTTATCTTTCAAACAAACCCTCCATAAGATAATTTACTATTCTTCATGCTTTAATTTTATTGAAACTATCATAAACTTTTTCGATTGAAAATTTGATTAGATTTCCATTAATTTATTTTTATTTAAAAATCCAAGATATTTATATCTCCAGACATGACTTTTTAAATCACCTGATTGGTTTGTTTTTTTTTCCTGGAAACTTTTCATCGAAAAAACAAAGCATCATCCTATAGACTCGGCTTTATGACTAAACTCTTTCATTATTTGTTTTAAACTCGAACTTTTATTTATTTAATTTTTTATTGTTCTTTAAATATACATTTATTTTTCCTCCTAAATCTTGAGCTTCTCATCAACAAAACAATTACTTTACAATAAAAAAATAAAAAGAAAAATTATAAAACAATTTTATATATACCAGAAACATTTTAAACTCGAATAGTTACAACCGGATAAAAAATATTTTTGCTCTTTTTTTCTATGGCAAAATTCTGTGTTTCATAGTGATAATGAACACCCGTTGTTAGCGGGACAGCTTGCTAACAAAAAAATAAAAATATAAAAAGCTGCAGCTGGTATGAAAAAAAGTTTATGCAAGAGTGTCAGAACGTTTAAGACGCATGGGGCGATTAGTTCGAACATCACGGCGTCGAGAAGCTTCAATTACGATAGCCCAATCATAGCTTGTAGTTCTAATAGTACGAATATCGTAAATTGTAGGCAACCGATAAACTTTTCGAACTCGCTTTAACCGCTTTGGACCACTTTCATAACGTGAAATATCTCTAAAAAAATGGGAGAAGATAAATATTTACGTGGAAGCTTTTTTTGAGTAGGTTAAGAAATAAATTATTTACCTTGAAACGATAAGAGCAAGCATGTTTAAATTTCTTATAATTTCAAGTTCCATTCTCCAGAAAGTTGTACCGCCAAACTCATTGCTGTTGTTTGAAAGACCAATCGTCCAGGAGAAATTGGATTCAGATATTTTTTCAAATTTTTTTGTCTAAGATATAAATCATTTTCATTCATATATTTTCTGCGTAGGTTAAAGAAAAAAACTCTAAATCCTGAGAAGCAAGAAAAGAAGAAAAGAAAAGTAAATAACTTACTGATCCATTTTTTTCACCTGTGCCGCCACTGTTGAATGGGAGGCAGACAAGAAATTTTTCTTCGGTGTAAACACCTCTAGCAATTCCTATAACCAAAAATAATAAATAAAAAAGTATCTTTTTTGAAACAATATTACCATCATCACAGAAAGGCCAATCCCATGCAAACGATTTAGGAAATACTTTAATATCATCGAGTGGGGAATCATCGAATGAAGTTGTGCTAAAAAAAAGCCTCTTTTTAACTTTTGTCCTTGAAATCCACCAAACCCAAAATTATTAATTACCTTTTCATGAGATTATTATTATTATTTAAATCGCATTTATTTGAAGGCAATAATTCTTCGCCTTCAGCACCAACGATGACAACCTGTTGCTCACTCATTGATCCAATACTTGTACAACTTGAGCGTCGTCGCGAAAGTTCCGCCTCATTGATTGTATTAGCACGTTGAAGGACTCCATGCATACAGCAGCTACCAACATTAACTCGAGAAGAGGGATGCGTTGACATCCTTTCGTAAATAAGCTAAAGCTAAAGGTTTTTTTACAATAAAGAAAGCAGAAAAAATAACAGTTAGTTGTGGATCAATGAAGAAAAAAAAACAATATTTTGTGTTTTTTTTTCTCTTAAAAAAAACAGAGTCAAAACTTTTCTTTCTCGAAGTTGGTCTAAAAAATCAGACAATAATATTGATGGACGACGAAAAGTTTACAAAAGTCAATGAAAGTCGTCAAAAACCAAATAATCAAATAAAAAAATAAGATGAAAAGTTTGCAGGATTTAATTAGTAAGAAAAGGTCAAAATCAAAGGATAAAAAAAAGCTGCTGGCATTTTTCTGGTTTAATCTTCTTTTTTTAACAGCTGGAAAACAGAGTATAAAAAATGAAAGTATATTTTGTGGTTTTATTTAAGGCAATTAACTTTTGGAAGCAGAAAAGTAAGAACGTTTTTTTTAATGTTCGATGCTGTAATAAAAGTGTTCTCGTTGCTACAACAAACAAATATCCAAAAGTAATGAGGAAAAGAAAAACTATTACTTGAATGAATACGAAAAAAAAGTTTAATATGAGTGAGTATTCAGTCGAGATTTTACATTCATAAACCTCAAAAGAAAAAACTAGCTTATACTTATGGGAAGCAAAAAACGAAAAGATAAGAATGACATAAGCTTTTTTTTTCAAGGATTAAACTCAAATATACTTGGAACAGTTATTACTTGAGGGGCTGGAAGAAAACAAAACAAGCAAATAATGCATGCTAGGATATTCTAAAATTTGAGACTTCCTATTCTAATTTAATATAATTTTCTAAGCTTAAAAAATGCGAATCAAAAGGATCAAGAAAATAAAATAAAATGAAATTTATAAAAATAAAAGTAATTTTAGACACAAAACAAAAATATTATAATTTTTTTAAATTGAAACGTAAAAACACATGTTGGTCAGTCTGTTCAATATCAACTGCTTCCTCTTTTCCTCCTCTACCTTTTTGACCAATTGGTCCATCAGAGTCAGTCAATCAAAGTTAGCTCATAAGCCTTTTTGATTTGAAAAATATCACTCTCATTTTTTTTGTCTTTTATGAAACACGACAAGCCGAAAGAAGACGACGAAACAAAAATACATTTGCCGCCGTCGCTTGCTTGCTTGTTTGATGATTGAGTTGATCGCAAAAATAAAGTTTTTTTTTCTTGGATTTTTAACGACGACTTTTTTTCTTTTTGTTTTCTATTTTTATACGTTCATCGACAGAAAAGAAAATTATCCCATCCTTGTTGTTATGTCTATCGCTTGCTTCCTTGAAATACAAATAAAAAAGCCAGCTGAAGGAGGTGGTTGCGAAAAACAAATCCCCAACAACAAAAAATTGTAATTTCTAAAAAAAAGTGACAAGGTTGAGTTTAATGTTACCCAAAAGTATGATTATGTTAGTCATTTTTAGTATAGTAGTTTTTTTTAATTCCTGCTTTTTTAAGTTAAGAATTTGCAATTTGATATTGTACTTTTTTTAAGTATGTTGTATTTTTATTTTTTAACAAGTAAAGTGTAAAATTAAAAAAAACAATTTTTTTTTTGTTACAAAGTATCAAAAAATATGATATTAGTACGAAAGTAATTTTTTAACTCTTAAAAAAATCTTATAATTATGAAAAGTCAAAAATGAGAATAAAAATTTGGTGCATTGTTATTTCGTTTTTTCAGCCAAAGCTTTCCTATTTTTCTTTTCTCGAATAAACATTTCTAATTCTCTTCGCTTTTCTTCCACAGCTAAATCAATTTCATATTCAGCAAATTTTTTGTCTCCAACAATATCGCTTGAAGATTGCTTTTTGTTATCATCCTAAAGAATAGTTTTAAACGCCAAAAACTTTATTAAAAAATTGACTAACTTCAATAGGAAAATTTTCTTGAAAAGCTTCTTTCCATTCATTCATGGCACTTTTATAATTGCTTGGTGGAATACCAGCTCCAGTAATATGGCCAATGCTTTCAATGCTATCACTTCCAGCATTCATGTACAAAGGTTTAATAATGTCAATATTTTGTTGAATTGCTGGCTTGGATTCTCTGAATGCATAAAAAGAAAGGAGAGATTTGCATTTCGATACTAAACTTTCGGCTGTGGTGGAAATTGTCTAAAATTACAAATTTTTAAATTTTAAGAATGTTTTATTGAAAAATTACCATAATGCTTGCTCCATTGATATGTGCCACATATCGAATAAATTTATATATTAACTTTTTCTTTTCTGATTCCATATTTTGAAATTGATCATATCGAGCTGCAACAAAAGTTACAGGGAAAGGCAAAACATTCATAATTCCAGCATCTTTGTGACCCTTAAATTTATTTACACCTTTTTCAAGTTTATCATATCTTCCTGGATCTGAGTTGTTAATTGTTTTTAAAATGGCAGCAGTTTTCTCAACAACATGATGCATTAAGCTAAATACAGTTTCTGGGATTTGCGATGGATTTGTTAAATCCAGAAATACCACGAGAGATGTGTGTTCGATGGTGTCAATGGATAATGGAGTTGAAATTAAGCTTGACATCTTTGATCCACCACCTAATTCCCAAATGGATGAAACTTCTTTCATCTAAAATAAAAAAATTTATATATGTAAAACAAAAAGAATGGAAAATTACATTATTTCGCATTCTTGTGACATATTTGTATTCCAAAGCAAAAGTTTTGGAATCTTCTTGTGAAGTTTCCATGAATCTTTGAATTAAGCTTGTTTTTCCACAATTCGAGCTTCCACAGACAATAATGACTGATTCGAGTGCATTAGAATTGTTTGAAGGTGCTAAAAACAACCAATTTTACAACACATTTGAAAGCTAATAGAAAGATTTGAATGCGCCTTTGACAAATACTTACCATCATCAACATTATCAAAGTTGAGTGAATGAGATTCTTTTTCTTGTAACTTTTGGAAAGCAAGTTCGAATATGTCTGGCATTTTAAAAATAAATCCCACATTTGAAGCCAAGGTGGCTTTTCAAACCAATATTGCCATATAAAAACTATTGCTGTCATGACAACCATTTGCTGTAGACATTTTTAAACAAAAATAATCAACGTTGAAAATTACATCATCACTTTTAGCATGTTAAATGAAGGAAACAAAAATAATAATAAATAACTTTTTTTGACAATTTATAGCGGAATAAATTACAAAAATTAATTAAAGGTTAAATACAGTTTAAAATTTTGGCATTTTGCCAAGGAAGATTGGTTTAATGCTCGACTTGTTATTATCATTGTTATCATATTATTCATATTTTCAAAACATATTGGGCTTTAATTGAGTAATTTACAGTTTATAACTATATTTCTCCGTCATTTTCTAACATCGGGAGATGTTTTTCTAATTTTTATTAATTTTAATAAAACGCCATTGCGAGAGAGTATCTCTTTTACTGTCTGATCCTTATTTTACATCCATCTAATGCGAGTCAAACAAAGGCTATAAATTTGGATCAAATTTTGGTTGTCGTTCTTTTTTCATCCGGGACGCCTGAATGGTTTGGTTTATTTCGCGATGAGCTGCCCTTATTTAATTTTTTGGTAATAACTTTTTTGTTTATTGATTATTTTCTTGTTAAACCGGTTATTGATTGGTGGAACGGTTAATCCCGCATTGGTAAATTTTTTGATGAAAATTATTTTATTTATGAGTACGCTTTATTTTTTCATTTTTATTATTTCGTTTTTATTTGGCGATGTGCTTTAACCGCCAAGTTTTTTTTTGCTTACTCGATTTCATCATCAATCTAAAACCGCGTTAACATGAAATGGAATTTGCCGATTTTATTAATTTTCCAAATTATTAGCGCCAAAATGAATCATCCCATCCACTTACAAATCGATAATCTCTAAATCCATTGGTTGATAGCATCCAATAATCTCCAACGCGATTCTATTAATATGAAATATATGCATGATACGGCAGCACAAAAAGAAGATGCTTTGAATATAAATATAAGCGCTTAGAAGAAATGAAGTAGCACAAATGTTTTTCTTTACCAATAATGGTGGGTCCCTGTTTAACATGAAACTTTCGTTTCACAACAAACCCGTATTTCACTTTACCTGGAAATTGGAGAACCAAAAGACTAAGCATCATTAAAATCCCGGAGAGCACGAGCCTCAAAGAAAAAAGATTTTCAAATACTCTTGGCACAAAACCAAAAGAATGAAAGAATATAAAGTATGCAAGCAAATCGAAAACATCATATAAAAAAACCCCATTTCCAGCAAGTAAAAAGTTTGATGACCGCTTTTTAATTTACATTTTGACACTAAAATTCAAAACTTTTATAAAAAAGAAAGTATGAAAATTCAATAACAACCACATCATCAAGCTTATGAAATTACCTTAAAGCAACTTTGATACAAAGAATACCTTCAGAAAGGAAGACGTGACTTCAACGAAATTTAGCATCAGTAACCATTCTTTCAAAAAAATATATATAAAAGTTTTTGTATTTAGATAAACAATATTGACTTAATTTTTTATTTAATTTTGCCTGAATTTCTTGCTTTGATTGTATTTTTATTTGTGCTTTGAATAAATAGCGGATGGGGCAAAGAGGCGTTTTTTGTAACAATTTTGACGCGTTTTATCGCGTGTAATACTTTTTTAAATTTTATTTTACTATTTTAGCTATACTACAAGTAAGTGATTTTGAGAAATATTGTGAGTCATCACACATATTCAATTAGCATCCTACCCCAACAAAAATTAATCAACAAATCCAAAAAAATCGTTTTTTGGCCCTTTAGTGTTAGGTTATTAGTTAGCTGTTTCGAAAAAAAGAAGAATATACAATATAGGTGTAAAAAAACGAATGGCTAATCCGAATTTAGAAAAAGATAATAACAACATAGCTGTGTTGTTTATTAATATCATTATCACCAATTTTAAAAAGAAATCCAAAATTCGGGAAGGTGCCCGTGAAGATGATAATTTATTACGACAAGTTTTCACAGGACATCGCTTTAAATCGTTTATTAATTTAAAAGCAAAGGTAAGCTTATACACTTAAAAGTTTTAAATAATATAAAATAATATTTTTTAATTTTAGAAAATCAAGAGTGTGATCAAAAGATTTTTGACTAGCAGCAAACACAAACGATTCGAAAGTATGTTTATAATTTTAGGTGCTCATGGAGCCAAAGAAGAATCAATATTTGCCCATGATGGAAAAAGGGTTAAACTATCAGAGGTGATGGAAATTATAAAAGAAGCTCTACATACTAGAAACAAGAAAATAACGTGTGTTTTTCAAACTTGCCGTGGACGTAAGCTTTTCGTTTTTTATTTTTTGTTTCATGCCTAACAATTACATATGTATTAAACTTTAGCCTTACACGGAATGAAAGTTGTCCCCTATGATGACATCCCTCGCTCATCCATTCCTGATGTAACAATTGTAAATGCTTCCCAACCGGGATGCAAATCATACCGAAACAAAGAAAATGGAAGTTATTTTTTTCAAGCCATGGCTCAAGTTCATAGCGATATGAATGGTCAAATTGATAATTTCCATGATTTCTTCATGAAAGTAAGTTTAAACCAAAAATTGCAATAGAATTAATAATTCATTTTTAGATAAGTAAAAAGCTACAAAAAGTTCTTACCTTTGGACATGTTCAAGTTCCTGAATTACAAACCCCTTTATCTGGAGCATAGCCCTGCCACCTATCCTGCCTACAACCAAAATGTATATAGTCATTTGGAATCATTTAATAGTATTGTAAATAAGTGCCAAAGATAATTTATAAATTGTTAATTTAAATAGATATAATATTAGATTTAATTATTAGAGTAGTTAAATAATAAGAGATATATGTAAAATAAATAAATGTTTTTTTTTATTGAACTTTTTTTACTTTAAAGTTTAAACACAAATAAAAAAATCTAAACTATAAAATGTTTTAAAAGCCTTTATTTTACTTTTAAAGAATTTGTTAAAATTCAATTGTAACATTATTCTTATCAGAAAAAATTATTTTTTGTTGAAAATATTCTTTAAATACTCGAAAATTTTCATTAAATACCAAAGTAGTTGTTGTTTCGTTTGACTCGCTCTAACACAGAGGCCATCAGATTTTGAACAAGTATCGCCAGGTTGTGTAGTACAATCTGAATCAGTTTTACATCCGCCAGTACCGAGTAATTCAACATCATAAACAACTTGATTAATGTAATTTCCACTAAATTATTTGTCCATTGTTTTTATTCAAAAAATTGAAAAAAAAAACACTTACGCAACATTGTATTGACAAACAAGATGTAAATAATTATCAGAACATAGTTTAGCTCCGCATCCAACTTCATAAGTTTTTCCCCAAACCATTTGAGAGTAATGCCCTGAACTCATATCAGCAGGATGTGTAAATTTATTAGTGGTTAAATTAGCCAAACCATATTCTAGCAATTCACTGTAGTAAAGTTGAACGGACTAAAAGATTCATAAATATTTACACCCTCCTATTTAAGAATGGAACTTACTTTTCCACAAGCAGCTCCAAGATCTCCTTTTGGCCCAAGACCTCCCTTTGGGAGCCAAGCCATATTTTCACCCCATCCAGTTCGAGATGAAGCAGGCGAATGAACTGGGAATGGACAACTGCTAGCCCATGCTTGAGCGTTTAATTCCAATTCACAACTGTATTTGATTTTATACATATTTTTACCTTTTGGAGCTTTTCTAATTCCACCAGGTCCTGCCGGTTCATTACCCTTAATAACCAATGATCGATAATAATTATGCCAATCAACATATTGTTTACGAGCATAATCATTCATTTCAGGATTGGTTGGACAAATGGTATTAATTGTTTGATCAGCTTTTGGTGGAGCAATGCAAAGTCCATCACTACACGTGGATCTAAGAATGGCATTGCAATCTGCATCAGCAACGCAATTATCACCAGCAGTGTAAAGTTTTTCATTGGAGTATACTCTAAAAATAATTGCTTTAAATTAAAAAAAATCGAGATTTTAATCCTACGGTTTATCATAATGGCATACAGTAAAATATTGTCCATTTGAACACGAGGTGGAAGCGCATCCAACATAAAGAAGTTTAGAACCAACAAATTTATTCCAATCTCCATTAGCCAAATTATATGAAAGAGTTTCATCCACGCCATTGGTGACGACGAGATTCATCAATCTAGTGAAAGTTTTTTGCATTGCATCAAATTGTGAATTGGCTGATGTCATATAAACAATTTCGCCAGCGCCTTTATTGATGGCGACATTGGAATATGCATATTGGCAATTGGATGACCAAGTATTAGCTGAAGCTTCAAGATCACAATCCCATTGCTAAAATCAATTTTTAATTTTAAATCAAACATAATTTCTTCTTTTATTTTGTAATATATTTCCAATCATAGAGAAAGTATTTTTTTAAAAGCCTAATTATCCTAATTATTTGTGTCGTAATAAAAAAAACTTACAAGTTTATAATAATTTTTAGCACTTGGCAAAAATCCAGATTTATTTGGAGCTTTTCCCTTCGCCAGACGTTCACGATATTGTGATTGAATTTGCAAGGAAAAATTACGAAAATCATCGGTCATGGGAGTGGAGCATCCAAATTCCGCAGTAAAAACATATTCGAAAATAATAAAAGAATTAATAATAAAAATCCATATTTTGGTGGAACTTCTTCTACAGCCAAGAATCATAATTTATAAAATAAAATAAAAATTTCAAAAAATTCCATTTAAGTAGAAGTACAGAAGTCCAATTTATATTGCATAAAAATAATAGTTTTTATAAATCTCACGTTGAAAGGATATAAATATGCACCAATAAGCCCTCGATTTATAGCCGATTAAACGAATCTGATCATAAAGGAACATACTAAAGCTCCTAATTATATATTGAATATCAATAGCTTTGAAAGTTGGAATGATTTTTAAATTGCTTTTTTGTTCCGTCTGAATAAAATACAAAAAAAATGTCAGATATTTAACTAAAAGTTATCGATAAAAGCGAGCCACTGTAGAAAAAAGGGAAAAGTTATCAATTTTTTATTTTTAAATTTAAAAAGATTCGGAAGCACAAAAATAATACATGTTAAAAAATTTAGATTCTTTTTGTACGTGGATAATTAATTAATTACCCATCCCTGAAAAAAGTTAATTTTTTTTGCTTTTACAAATTTTTAAACATCTATCTTTAATTTTCGTAAGCTTGCAAACTATTGCTTCAAAAATTTTTATTTTCCTTAAAAAGTTTATCGTTGGCTGAAACACTTTTTAATAGTTAGAACACATTGAGTTAAATGACTTAAATTAAATGAAAAGCGTCCATCATTTAAAATGTTTAAAAATTAGGGGATCAAAAAAAAGCATTTAGGAATACTTTGTCTTCATTGCTTGCACGTGTTGGACAACTTTTAAAGCTCTTCATTTTATTCTTCGTCTTTAAAATTTTTTTTTGAGGCTACAATTTTTATTTTTATTTGTGAAATATATTTTAATTAAATTATGTCAAATTTTACGATAGAATCATTTTTAAATAAAGGCACTAATTTATGCGGAGGTGTGGAAAATTTGGATAAGCGCCGAAGGATTCGAACAGCTTTCACTTATCAACAATTAATGACTTTGGAAAGAAAATTTAAAAGCTGCCGATATTTAAGTGTTCGAGAACGCGTCAATCTTGCTGCAATATTACAATTATCGGAAACTCAAGTTAGTCATCATTTTTTTTATCACATTAAACTAACTTCCAACCTCGTGGTGGAGTTTATTGTATCAAATTAAACCTAATTATTTAAGGTGAAAATTTGGTTTCAAAATCGACGAACCAAATGGAAGAAACATAACGCCGGAAATGAAATGTTTTTTTCATCAGAATCATCAACGCCACCGCCACCTAAGCAGCAGCAGCAGAAACAATTGCTTCCGGTTCATCAATTATCGTCGGAGTCCTCGTCTTCAAGTCTCATGAATCAGTACCATTCATCATTTAACTATCAACATCATCGGTCGTCTTTGTTGCCTTTAGCTATTACAGCGCCATCACTAATACCATCTGCCACCACATCATTTTTATATTTTGGCAACGCAACCCCACTTTTAAAAAACTAATTTTTATTCCTCATAAAATAGACGTTATTTTTTCTTTCATCACTTTATTTTTTTAATTTTAAGCTTTTGACATATGTTTTTGATTTTTTTTTTGTTGCAACTTTTACTTTTTATTTCTGCTACGATATAATGTACCTATAAACTTGTTTTATTATTTTGAAACGGAAATGATTTTAATTTGTTCCTTAAAAAATTAAAGAAAAAAAAGTAAGACTAAAAGCTTTTATCGTTTTGCTACTGCTTTTAATTCTAAAAAAAAGGAAAAGAAAACAATTAATTTAGTAAAATAGTAATCGCTACTAATTGCGATTAGCAATTATGGGAAATAACAGAGCTTTGAGTGCTTGCAAAATTTAACTTTTTTAAATCCAAAAAAAGTTTCATGGTAATTAAAAGTTTTAATATAACAAAGAGACGTGAGCCACTCCCAAATAAAAAAGTAATCCATTGTTTTAAAAAAAAAAATTGATAGTAAATTTGCAAAACGCAAACTGCAACTTGATTAACGGAGATGGAGGAGATTCAGTCGATTTTATTATCTTCTTTTTTCATTATCTTTTTTCTACGCAAAAATAAAAATGACGAACGCCGCTTCCTATTCTTTTCATTCAACGGTAGCCTGTTTATTATTGTTCTTTCTCATCCCCAAATTTAGGTGGTTTAATTGCACTTTTTTTTGAATAAAAAGAGTTTTGCTGTTATTCGTTACCGCGAAAATGAATGAATTCATGCATCGGAACAGGATTTGCCCTTCAAAATTAGACGGATGAATTGCAAAAAAAATATTAAAAAGAATTTTTGGTTTTTGGTGGTTCTTCAAGTTTCATAAAATAAAATAAAAATGAATCACTCATTTATTTTCTTTTACCGATCAACCCACCTATCTACTACCGATACCGAAAATCACCCTCCATCGAGAGAAAATAATGACGCCAATAGTATATATTGGTCATCCTTAAAATATGTATCTCTCTTTGATTTGTCTCTTTAGCAAACTTTCTTTGAAGATGCAAAAAAAAGAAGTAAAAAAGAGAGAACAAAAAAAAGTTTTTGCTGCTGCGCGATTTATAACGTGAGCGAGCGTGCTAAATAATAAAAATGAATCAGTTCACAAATATTGGGTGTAAACCTTTTTTTTCTGTGAAAAAGCTCTCTAATTTCATCATAATTATATATAAAAAAAGTTTGTTACTAAAAACATTCATCTTTTTTTTTTTGCAGGAGGCTACCGGACTCTGACGACATCGACGAATTTCTTTTTTGGAATTATTTCATTAACAAAAACAGCTCACATCTGCCTCTGCGCGACAAAAAGGATTCATTCCATTAGTCATTTTTTTCCGTCTGCATCATTTTTTTTTAAATTCTTGAAGCAACGACGAACTACATATAAAAAGTGGATAACTTTTTTTTTAATTGAATTGAAAAAACCCCTACCTCCTTCTTCTCCTTCGACCGATCGTAACCGCAGCTGACGACTAACTGATTCACCAACGACGACTGCGCCCTTGTGCCCACACCTCCTGGGGATAATTCAATTTTCTGCACAGTTACAGCAACAAACAGCCCATCCCAAAAAATATAAAAAATTATCGAAATATTTTTTTTAAAAGCTGCTGCTTCCTTTTTGCTGCTGCTTTCCTTATTCGTTCGTTGTATTTGCTTCAGTTCATTTCTTCGATTTGATTCGAATGAAAAGAAACAGAAACATCAGTTCATCTTTTACGACTGATTTGAATTTGACCTTCTTCTTAAAAATTTTATATATTATAAATATTATTAGATGACGAAACTAAAAATTTATTTTATTTTATTATTCATTTTATTAATATTATTACCTAATATAGAATGCAGGCATCGTAGGTATGTTTAATTTATTACATTTGTGAAAAGTTACAGTAATTTGATTTTAGGTATAGAGTTCACAAAGACAGTTCACTTGCAAAGTTTCATATTAAAACTTTAAGAGCTTGGCGAAGGACGTATACGAATACAAAAAGGCATAAACGGTAAATATTTTATTTTGTTTTTATTTGTTAGGAAATAATTTAAGATTTAATTATTAACAACAGAGCTACAGTATATTTTCGTCCAAAACCTTTTCTTTTTTTTAAATTTTAATCAAACTTTAAAAATATAAAAATATAAATTTGTTTCTTTTTTTAGCCGCCGCCATCATCGTCGCCATCATTCCAATGAATTCCCTTTTAACGATATTTTAAATCAAATGGATTCTTTTACAAGGCCAAGATTTGGCTAAAAAAATAAATATAACTATTTCTTTCCTGCCTGCATCTCAATTTCACATTCCTTGTGTGCTTTATTTCTTTCAATCAAATGCTTTATTTTTCCATGTTGTTGCTTTAAACAAAATTCAAACAAAAAACTCGCTTATTTTTATTATTTTTATTATACATTGTTAAATATTGTTTTAAAATTCCAAAAATGCTTTATTATTTAAATAAAAATATTTTGTTGTCTGTGACATACATTTTTTTTTTTCGTTTGTGAGGTCATGGCTTGTATTGAGTGGCGTTCGTAAGCTGCTTCAATTTACTGCGGTTGCAAACTCTATAAAGCCAAAAGTCTTTTATAAAATGCATGGAAGCTTTTTATTGTTTGGTTCTTACCTTGAAAACTAATTTTTCCATCTCCATCTACATCGGCTTCTCTAAAAAGCTGATCAATAACAGGGATAGGAAAAAATCGACCAAGACGTAATTCTTTAACGCAATCAATCATTTCACTGCGTTCAATAAATCCATCATTATCTTTATCAAATAAACGAAATTGCTCCATAAGTTGGGTGTGGGTGTATTTTTGGGGCGAAGCATCTTGAGTTCGCATGAGTTGAACAAATTCATCAAAAGTTATGACACCATTTTCTAAAACATTTTTTCGATTGATTTCTTTGCAAAATTCAAGGTCAAATTCTTACGATCCAAATCACCCTGTGACATAATAACTCGAAGCTCTAATTTTGTTGGATATACGCCACATTTATTCATTGCACGTTCCAATTCATCAACCGTAATATATCCATCATTATTTGCATCAAAAAACATGAAAGCTTTTTTATATTCTAAAAAAAAAAAGAACATCATATATTTTCCATTCCATTCCAGTTGTGTCAAAATCAAAGAAAAAAAATTATGACGACCAAAATAAAAAATAAGATGCCAGATTTTTTTAAATTACAATGTGTTCGTTCGTTTTTAGCCATGCTTTTTTTGCTTTTTTGCGTTTTCTTTTGGGAATTATGAAATGTGAATGTCACCAAAATAAATAAAAAAACACGTTATTCTTCGATGATGAAAACAAAACATAAAAACAATGTCTTTTTAGGATTTATAAAAAAAATGTTTGATATCCCTTTAAATTTTTTATTTGTTTGGTGCTAGGAGCGAGCTGAAATCAATACTTAAAACTTTATTAAAACTCCCCAAAAAATAGTTAGTTTACAACAATTTATTTTTTAGCGCCTTTTTGTGCCACACATACGCAAATAAAATAATATAGCCTATTTTTCTGTTATTTTTGGAAGGAACAAAATTTGATTATAAAATAAAATGTTTCAAATTTATTTGGTCTTTTTTTGCTGCTGCTTTTGGTAGTCGAAATCTATTTTTAAACTACATCTATGTGTGTCAAAGAAACATTTTTTTTCTTCATGACAATCATCTATTTTTTGGCTATGCATTTTTTTTTATCTTTGATGTTTTAAAGTTTTTGGTAGCATTAAAATATCAAATGTTCTTGTGCTTCTTCCATCTATTTTTTTAAACAAATAAAACTACGCCTGAATGGGCTTTTTTGATATTCATAAAAAAAAAGTCAAATAAACAAAAAAAAACAAAGAAAAGCATAAACGAAAAGTGCTTCAGAAGTATTAAACATGCTTGAATGCTGAGAAACGGTAAGCAACTTTTCTGCTTTTTAAAATTTGATTTTTAATAATGAAACTTTTTTATGGACGTCAAGCAGATTGTAATTGTGAATCACGAGATTTATTTGTGACTCATAGATTTGAGATTTTTGATTAGTGACGAAAAGAAATGACTATTTAGAGTGATAGCTTCAAATCGAAAAACATGATTGCCAAAACTATTTTAGGAGTATTTTCTTATGGCTTTTTGAAATATTTAAAAAGGAGATATTAAAAAATGATAAAATATAATAAAAATAAAGAAACCTTCAACAATTGCCGCCTGACTTCTACCATTTGAGCCATTTCCTCCTCCTCCGCCATCTCTGGGTGTTGATGATTGTTGCTTACTCATGGGATTTGAAGGGTGATGATTATTTGCAAATTTTCGTAAATCCTGAAAAATAAATTCATAAAAAAGTCAACCTTTTTTTGGAATTTTTACCATTTGTAAGTCGAAATAAATTTTGCCAAGGTAAAAATGTGACTTGAAGAAATAAATAAGGAATAAATATAAATTTATGAAGAAAATAAAGGTTGTTTGGAGGATAAAAGATTTGGTAGCTTCTGTCAAGTTTTCTGGTCCTTAAAAGACATTCAAAAAAAGCTCAGCGAAAAAAGCTTTAATGTAACCTTTCAATCTTTGGAAGAAGGACACGCCTTCCGGAAAAGCCATGTTTCAAGCTGCTTCTTTTTTTTCTCGGAGAAAAGAAAAGAAAAAAAATGGGAGAAGCTGAAGCTGGATGCCGCTGCTGCGTCAAACGCTTTGAAATTAAAATTAAAAAAAACGTTTGCATTTTTATAATCAAAAGTGACACACGTAAAAGAAAGGTTATTTGACATATTTTTTGTGAAGTAAAAATTTTTACTCCTAATTAATTAGTTTACAAAAACAAACAAAAATAAAGTAATTCTTATTAACAATTAAGCTCTAAAATTGTAACAAATAAAATAAAAAAATGAATGGAAATGAAAACAGAGTTTTTTGGAAGTCTGAAAAACTTAAGAAAAAAAAAGTTTTTGATATGAAAAATATTTAGTTTAAAAAATAAATTTTTGCTAGAAATTTTCAGGTTGTTCATCAATAATTTCTTCTCGACGTCCAATTATTACTGTGGCAGTGGAAGGATGATTGCAATGCATGTGTTTCCTTTAAAAAATATTGTCAAACCCTTAAACCCACAAAGAAAAAACAAAATTAAAACATACTCGTATCTTTGTTTGGTTTGAGCTTCTAATTGTTGAAATAATTTCGCTTCACGTCTGAAAAACACATTTTAGCATTCATAAAAAAAATATTCTTTGAAGCTTTTTTAAAATTAAAATTTTTACCGCTTTTGCAAATTCCACATTCTATACCATGCACATAACCCACAAACAGAAAATAACGCTGCAGGGAAAACAAAACAAAAAACCACTAACCACATGTAAAAAATAAAATAAATATATGTTTATTTAAGCCTAAAAAATATATAAAATAAAACAATCGTTAAAATTTTTTATTTTTTATAATGCAAGTATTTTTTTTTTGTTTGCAAGAAAAAAAATTTGTTGCTTGCCTAAATGAAAAGAAAGTGACAAGTTTAAAAAAAACATACACACACGACAAAAAACAAAACAAAAAAGAATGCCATTTTTAACAGCTTTTAAGAAATAAAAGAAGAAAGAAAAGAAAAAAATAATTGACTCTTTTTTCTTGCTTTTCCTTAAAATAAAAAATCGAAATAAAAAAAATAGCAAAGCATGCGACGACGATTAAAAAAAAGAACTTTTTTCGTTTGCTTCTTAAATTAAACGTGAGAGAATACATTCATTCGTTTAAGATTATGGTTTAACTTTTTTTTATAATTCAGGGTTATGGAAATAGTATAATAAAAAGTTTTTAAAAAAAGGTTATGGAACAAAATAAAGTAAATTCTTCGCACTTTTCTAAAAAATGAGAAGAAGGCTGAATTGATTTCACAAATTTTTTTTATGTTTGAAGTTTATGCTTCCTTCTGAGACATGTTTTCCATTTTTTTCTGACAAAAAAACAAAAGGAAAGGAAATAGAATTAAAATTTTTGAGTGAAGCTTGTCGTCTCATTCTTGCTTTGCCTTGTCTTCTTCTGCAGTGTTTTTTGATTAAAGGGAGAGAAATATTTGTGTGTTTTAATTTTTGTTCATAAGTTTTTTGGCATGCATGTAAGCGATAATCGTGAGAGATATTGAATTTCAAAAAAGTTTTCTCAATGGACAACAATATGATTTGAAATAGCAGCCAAGGAAGGAAGAAATAATTTATGAAAAGAAAACGCAAACTTCAAGAAAAAAATAAACGAGAAAAATGTATTTTTCACAAAAAATGTGAGAGAACTGAATAAAGATAAGCTATATAAAAAAGCCTATAAGCGAACCAACCATTTACTAAATATGTTTGTCCTTTAATTTCATACTATTTTATTTAACAAGGAAAATTTTGTTATCATTTTTGTAGTATTTGAAAAAAATTCGAAGATCATTTAATTTTTCCTTTACGTAGTTAAAATTTTTTCGACATTTGAGATTTTGATAAATAACTTGGTAATAAAGTTCTATTTCACCGCACTTCTCTTTTATAAATGAAAAAAAAAATGAAATGAATTATAATGTTAAAAAAGGAATAGCTTTAGAATGAGCTTTATAAAAGATTATCATTAAATCTGTGAGTAAATTATTCGAAAACAAAGCAGGAAAAGAGTTAAATTTATATATCCATCTTTTCAAGCATATAAATCAAATAAAAATTTAACTGGCAGCAATTTTGCATGCAACTTGAGTAAAACTAATTCTACCAGAGCTTTTACTGTACCACCACGCGGCTTGATTAGGTTGATAAAAATTCGTATATGATATAACACAGTCACCGGCAGTGGGTAAATAGGTGTCAGCCCAATATGTATAATCATAGTTAGAACCATCTAGCCATTTCCAGACAGTTCCATCGCCAATTAGCCCAATTGCAGTACCAGTTAGGAAATGATAATCAGATGTGTCATTCATAGCCAAACCTTAACGTTCATATATTATAAAATATAATTTATAAAGATAGAGGATTTTTAAAGTTTTTTGGTAAAAAAGATAAGAATCCTATTACGTATGCGTTATCAAGAGATATAATAACAAAGAAGGAGTGTTATAAGTTTTACAACCTGTGATAAAAAAGTTTTCTTCATCGGAATGCATGGATGCCAAAGTTGAGTTCAAATTTTTGCATAATTGTTGAGCTTCATCGCATGTTTTTGTACCACTAAATTGCACTACCTATAAAAATTCTATGACTACTAAAGCTCTAAAACTTTTCTGATAAATAAGTAGCCTACTTGATAACAACTGTTCGAAGGGTCAAAGTAGCTAAAATTAGGCGGACAGCTATTTCTTGGAGTAGCGTTAGTTGGAACACGACAAATAAAAGGTTTTTCATCCTCGCATTTTGTAGAGTACCAAAATGATGTGCGGACACGCTCAGACATGCATAGTCCAGTTGTATTTTCAGGATTTCCTAAAAAATTTCATCTTATATAAGCTTGTAAAAAGTTATTAACCTGGAGCCCAGTTAACAAAATCAAGAGGAGTATTATCAATCCATCCCCATGAATTATTTTGATTATTATTAGAACCACCAATCCAAAAATCAACCGTGTTTGGGACATTACTGTAAATAAGCCCAATAAAGAACCAGTTTTCGTTATCATTATGGATCGAAATTAAATTCCCATTTAATTTTTGACATGTTTGCTGAGCCGAATACCAATTCGAAGGTTCAGAATAAATCTTATAACAAGTATTTAAATCCCCTTCTATTGTACCAGTAGGGCAAATGGAATCTCGAACAAGAAAACTGTTTTGAAATCCACTCATTTTACAAATTGCTTGAGTCGTTTTAGTTGAATAGGTTTGAAAGGAATACCAGCTTTCATAATATGTGAAGCCACTAATAATTATACATGAATTCTTATCTGGTTTTGAAGCAGCACTGTTCGCCCAACGAGTATAATTATTGATAGTATTATCTTGCCATCTCCAATCAACTGAAGAATCGCTGATTAATCCTATTACAGCATACGTGTTAGCTTGCGTAGTCATTCCTACAAAACACTATTCATTTATTTATATTTATAAGAAAAACCAATCCCTTTTATGAGATGTTTCAGTTAAATACAGGTTATCGAATATCATAGCCTCTCAAAATAGAATTTTGTATTGTTAGTTTTTGTTAGGGTTGGTGATGATGTTGCGACCGGTCGCGACCGACCAGTCGCGACCGTTCGATGAGGTTGCTGCGACTGGTCGCGACCCAAGTTGCGACCGCTACAAAACCTTACAAACTCTTACAAAAGTTTAACAAAGTATTACAAAGTCTTACAAAGTTTTGTAAGACTTTGTAAGGTTTTGTAGCGGTCGCGACCATGAAATTTTCCAAAATCGGTCGCGACCCCGACCCTAGTTTTTGTTAATATAGCATTAGAAAATTAAGTTAATGGCATGCATTTTAAAAAGGTGTCGTGCAAATAAAAGCTTGCCACATTGTGAAAAAAAAATTTACCCTCAGCTCTGATAATCTTCTTTCCTAGTAATTTTAATTGTTATTTCCTGCGTCGCTTGGAAATCCATCATGAGAAAGTTTATATAATATGATAGCATAAAAAATGATTGAGCGCGCAAAGAATGAAAATTCCGTTTTGCTATTATTATTAAGGTGCTTTAAAGCATTTGGGGTTCTTTAGAAAGAATGAGAGAATTGTGTAAGGAATTAGTTGCCTGGTAGAAAAACCGTATGTACATTGGATGAGAATTTTATACACGAACTATAAGAAGGATCACACGTGGGCACGGGGTGCGATTGGGTGCGATTATCGCACCCTGCTTCGTGCTCCGTGCCTCAATTTTTGGAGCTTCGTGCCTCAAAATTTTGAAAATCTAATAGAAAAAATATTTCGATGTGGTAAGAATGAAATTTTCCCAAATTATTTTTTTAAAAAATCAACACGGTGGACCCTTTGGTATATCGTGCTTCGTGCCCCAAAATTTTTTTTGTCGCACCCAGCTGCCCACGTGTGAGAAGGATGAAGATCCATACAACGAATAATAATGAAATAAAATTAGGAAATGCATAATGAATTAGTTATATCGCGACCCGAAGGGCCCGCGTGTTGCCTAGTGTGTATATTAAAAAAGCTAACTAACCGGAAATAAAAGAGTTTTCACGAAAAGAGTGAATAGAAGCCAAATTAGCATTTATATTTGAGCATAGTTGACGAGCATAATCGCAGGTCATATTTTTATAACCTTTCAAGATCTAAAACAAATTTATATTACCAAGTCTATTTTTGTTTCACGTGCCTTGTAACAATCGTTTGTTTCACTGTAAAAATTCCAACCATTTGGACAACTGGGCTTTCCTTGCTTTGAAGGAAGCACTTTACAAAGAAAAGGCTTTTTTTCGGCGCATTTTTCAGTATACCATAAACCACCATGCCTCAGTACATATATACAATTACCAGCCGTAGTCGGCGGTTGACCTAAACTTTTTTGTCAAATTTCTCAACTTTGAAAAGTCTTACCTGGTGCCCAATCAACAAAATCAAAAGGACTATTATCCAACCATTTAAAAGTAGCGTTGACATTTGAGTTATCACCTCCAATCCAAAAGCTATCAGAGCTTCCTGTCAATCCAAGAAAAAATTGATTTTCGAAAGCGCTATGAACGGAAGTTAATTGTCCACTAACATTCACACAAGCATCACTAGCCGAAAAATAATCCAATGGAGTAGCAACAAACTTATAACATGTATTTGCATCAAAAGGACTTGGAATTGTACCTTCTGGACACGTTGCATCACTTCGAGGTTTCGCTAATCCATTGTTAAAGAGAGTCGTTAACCCAATAATGATAGCAAGCTGAATAGACATGCTAGAAAACAAAACTTTTTTTGGGCCAGTAGCAATGCAAAGATTTATGATCACAATTTCTAACTATTTCAACTTCTGATCTAAACACAACTCAATTCCAGCTTTTAAATAGGAGCGTTACTTTTTAATCAATAGCTAATTAAGTTCGGTGTAGTAAGAAACTGCAGTCTTGTTCATAAATTGTTTACTCATAAAAAAGATAACACCATATTTTTATTGCTCAAGAAAAAAATCTATTGTTCACAATGTTTTAAAAACAATTGAAAAATGTCGAGTAGCGTAAGTGTGTGATGAACAATAAGGTTCCTTATCTACAAAACTATAGAATAAAGAAAGCGATACAGATACATCGAAGTTCATATGACCCTTAGTTTTTGAAGCTTATTAAATTTAGATAACAAAAAAGTTTTTTTTAAAGAGGCATGGAGCCGGAACAAAGCGGATCTTTAGAAAACCGCGTGATACAGTTATTATTTGACAGAACTTATGATATCAAAGTACAATAGCATTTTTTTGTCGTTAGAATTAACAGAATTAAAATAAAGTAACAGAGACTATTATTTTTTATTTGAAGCAAAGAAGAAATATAAATAAAACATTTTATTAGCAAGCCAAGGTATTAATTATATTAAATAAATAAATTGGGAAGCCGCATATTGTAAATCTTAAAAATAACAAACAAAAAAATTATAAAAACACAAACATAATTTAATAATTTGATAAATCTCTACTGTAATTAGTTCTATTCAAGTATAAATTTTTGGCAAAACGTTTATGATTGCTAACCATGTTTATTTTATATTAAAGTCAGCTGCAGAGCCATTATTATTGAAGTACGCCTGGACACATATCCTTTTATTGACTTATTTTTATTTGTTATTAATATTTATATATTTATTTTATTTTAAATGTTTCGTAAACGTAAACATGATAAATTACAAAAAGCAGTTGAAAGTATTAAAAATATTTTACAAGATTCTCCAAAGTATGTTTATTGCTAATTTTGTTTTCATGAGTAAATTTCTTTCAGAAAAGCAACAGTTTTGCCGCAAGTAAAACATGAAAGTTTATTTAATGATATTTATGAATCTCTAACTTCTCCTGAGTAAGTATAAAATAAAAATAAAATAGAAATAAACTAAATTAATTTTAGACATTTGCCAAAAGAAGAACTTTTAGCAGCGGTCGATATTTTATTTATTGCTGCGGGTTCTTACAAATCTTCACTTCAAATTCAAGCAGATCAAACTTTAAATAAAGCATTTCGGGTTCGTATTTTTCATAAAATACAAAGATTAATTATTGGAATTTAGGTATTTTGGTTGAAAGGTCAAGTACAAAAAGTTATTACTCTTATTCTTAACGAATTAAATCAATCACAAGAACGAACATGGAAATCCGTGGCAGTTGCATATAATAAATTAGTTTATTATGTTCAATTTTCGAGAGCTTCTAAAAATGAGTAAGCCATTTTAAATTTAAAAATCATTGACATAATATTTTGCATTTTTAGATCTTATGCTTTATATTACATAAACTCAGTTGCCATTGCAATTAAGCGACCCGAAGATGGAATTCAATCAACCCTTTCCAAAACATTTTCCACAACTATGAAATATTTGGGTCCATATATAAATGAAAAAGTTGAAGATAAAGTTTTAGTAAGTCCATCATAATTTTTAATAAATTCATAAAATTGGGTTACAGGAATTATTCGAAAATGCTGTTAAAAATCTTGAATTAAGTGGAACTTCTGGTAGAGTTGCAAGTTTGGTTTTAGCTGAATTATGCATTTACAACAAAAAAGCACTTGAAAAATGTGTTCGAGTAATCAATAGTATGTCAAGCGTGAATTAGCTAAATAAACCGATGGGTATTTTAGAAATAATCATTACCAGAAACGAAGTTAACAGCAACAAAAGAATGGTCGTAAATGCTCTAACAACCTTGAGATTAATTTGGGAAACAATTATTAAAAACATTTCAAGATTCTCGACTCTAGTTCTTCAAGCTGTAAGACACAACCGTTTATTTTAAATAAAAGTTTTTGCTTTTGTAGATGGTGTTGCAAATATTAAAAATGCTTTTATCTTCATCCAACGAACTCATTGTTGCGGCATTGGAAGCTTTGGAAGTTTTATTTGCCACTCCTTGCAATGTTCTTAATTTTATGCCATCGGAATTGCCTACAACTTCGGGGCCTGGTTCAGAATTCGGTTCACCCATGCGAACACCAAGACGATTTTCTAAAGGGGCTTTAGTTGAACAAAGTTTGTTAACTTTTGGATTTAAAATATTTAATAAAAAAGTTTTTTTAGTAACCCAATGGGAATTATTAGGAAGTCCATGGGGTTCTGTGAATGACATATCTATGGAAGAACCATCATATCAAGCTCAAGTTGATTCTTCAGCTTTAGCTTCTGATAACATTTCAATCAGTGGAAGTTTAAATGAAACTCCACGAAGTTGTCGAAGTGAAATAAATGAATCATCGAATCAAGAATATTTTGCTGATCCTTTAAGTAACACAACTCAAGCATCCGATTCCATTTCACTTTTGGATGCAAGTCTTATTGATGAGCCAGAAAATAATGTTGAAATGCTTTGGTACGATGGTCAAACATATTCATTTCCTGTGCTTTCAGCTGCGATTATTACTCGACGATTTCTTCTTAGTAGCAAACGAGGCTATGATGATAATTCAAGAATTTCACATAAATTTATGGCTTTTAAATGTTTAGTCGCAATTTTTGATTCAAATCCTTCGGTTGCATTGAATATTAATGAAATTTCTGGAAGCGCGAAAATATGGAATGAATTGTTTGAGTTTATTTCGCATAGCGATGATAAACTTGCAACAGCAGCATTTGAATTTTACATCGTTTTTCAAAATGCCTTACATTTAATTGGTCAAAAAACAGAGTTTTGTGAGTTCCCGTTCCAAAGTTTGCAATTTTATAGAATATAATTTTCAGCTCGTCTTTGCGGTTATTTGCATATTATGTTGAATGGAGTAAATTCAATGAAAATAAAAGGCACTTTAGATGCATTAAAAAATTCAATAAACTTTTTAATTTTGGACGATCATGTTTGTGCTTTGATTTTGGAATATTGTAATAATCTTCATTGGTGTTCATATTTCCTTGTACAATGCTCGAGAATTGAACTTTTATCCAAAATTTTATGGAAAAAGGTTTCACCGGCCATTGTTATGCAATATCAAAACAAATGTTTACAAGCCATTATTCAGCTTTTTAACCATGAAGATCATCGAGTTCGTCAAGCTGCGTCTTCTGCATTTTCAGAATTTGTAACCAATGCCATATTTGGAGAGTCTGTATTGTTTGCAAACAACTGCTCTCAAAAATTGGATTACCATAATTTGATTGAAATTTATGAAACAAAGAAAATTGAAGAATTGCCAAATTTACAGTTACAACAAAATATTTGTTTCGCCCTTGAAATTTTATCTGATCAATGTTTAAAGGTTGATAGTCAAGCAGCGGATAATTTGGTAAATAACTTTTCTTTTATTTGCGTTCTTCAGAAAACTTTATTTTTTAGATTGCATATGTCCAAGGCATCGAAGCTTTGATTACTAACCATAATCTGACAGGGCTATTTGATATTTGGTTTTCAAATCCTTCAATTTCACTTTTTAAAAAATCTTTAATTTTAAAACTTATCGAAGTATCAGCAACGAATGTAACGGCAGACAACCTTGTAACAATTTTAAATGCTTTATCATTTTTAATGGAAAAACGAGAAGCAACTATTGAGAAAAAAGTTGTGGAGCCAGCAAATAGTCTACCACCAATTAAAAATAAATTAGAAATAAAAGTCATTCAAATTTATTTGAGGTAATAATTTCTGATTTGGAAAAGGATTTCTTTAATTATTTTAACCTTTTTTTCAGAGTGATAAATTTATATTACACTGTGTATGTTGAAAATAAGGTTAAACAAAGCGGTCCAACCACAAATGCATTATTTATTCCTGAAAGTCCTTCCAAGCAAGATGAAAGTCGAACCAATGATATTTCATATCTTGTTGGAACTGGGGTTCATCAAATGAAAGGCGCAAATTATAATGATTCTGCAGCTTTGAAAGCATTGGAAAACACTATTCAAGGATCTTATAAGAATTTTATGGTAAAATTAAAATTTAAAATTCGAATCGCAAAAATTGATTGATTTTTAGGAAACACTGGATAATGAAATTCAAAATCGATTTTTATCTCCTTTAATTGCAGCTTTAAACGGGATAGAAAGAATTTTGCCGCAATTTACTTTTCAAGATTTGAATGCTTTTCTCGATGAATTATTGCTTTATATAAATCGATTGATGCCATTCGTAGTTGCACCAGCCACAGGAGTACTTTCAGAATTGCTAAAAGTTCTTTTTGGTCGAAATATTAACGTTTCGTCTACACCAACAATAAAGCGAAGTTTATCACATCATTTACCCTATGGAAATAAAGATATAATATCAAAAAGTTTTGAAGATTTTGCTTATTATTTAACTAAACTTTCTACTCCTGGAGCTGTGGAAGAAGCAGTTTTAAAGTTAGTTTTTTTATATATTTTTTTTACTTTTAAAGTTTCTTGAAGTTTCAGCCATTTTTCAAAAATATATTGTCGAACTCAAACGAAACAAGGCAGAGTCAGCTTTGAAACAATTACAGATGTTCTTAGACGATTTGAAAAAGCTTCAGCTTATTTGGTTTCTCATGCATTTTTTTCTAATGATAATCAAACTCGTTGCAAAATAATTGATTTTCTTTGCATTTTGCTTCTTGAAGGCGTGGAATATAAAATGGCTGATCCCAAAAAAAAAGTTTATGATTTTGTTATGGCTTCCATGACTTCTCCCACTCCAGACGTATTACCAATTTTACCAAACTTGCTTAATTTTCTTGTGGTTTTAAGTATGGTCGATCCAACATTTATAAAGCCACCGGAGTTAGAAAAAGCTGCCGTCACAGTTTGCAACAAATTAACTGAAGCTAAAATTGAACATGGTTGGTTAACATATTTTTAGGCATTTAAAAAATTACTTGTTTAATTTTAAGGTTTCTCATGCCTCGGCTTGGTGCTACTCTACAATATTTCCTTAAATGCAAAAAGTATTTCACTAATTCAAAAACTTTTGACTGATAATTTTCAAAATTGGTTATTTATTAATTCTGTTAAAAACTTGCAACTTTGGACACTTTTGCTGTGTTGTTCCAAGAAAGATAAAGATAGATCATTGTGAGATTTTATTTTTCAATAAAATTATTATATTTTATGAATGGTTCTAGGTACGATGAATTATCTTCTATTTTTGTGGAGCAATATTTTGCGTTTCATAAACATCCAGCGTATGTCTCATTTTTTCACATTTTGTTTAAATTTTAAAAAGGTTTTTCAGAAATGCAAATTTGGATTGGCCAAATGAAGCGACGTATTGGGCGACAAACGCTTTCTTTGCTTGCTCTTCAAATACTTTTACTCCTATTGATTCCCTATATTTTTTCTTACGCGATATTAATAACGATGATAATAAAACAACAATTTCCTGCACCGGAAGCATTCCAGTTTTGGCCCTTATGAGTCAATTGGAAGAACAACGAATGCTTTTGAGATTGGAATCCTTAACCGATGACCCCGTTTCAAGTTTATGCCGATCATTAGGACAATGTTGGATGCAACTTGTTTCAAAAATTACTGAAACAAAAAATTGTGCTGATTCTCAAAATTTTCAAGAACACATTATTTTGAACAGCAAATTATTACTTTATTATATGAGTAAGTTGTTCTCAGAATATTTTGGAATATAAAAAAGCGTTTTTTAGAAGCTCAAAATAAAGTTGGAATCAAGTTAAAAGAATATTTATTAATTTCCATAGAATTTGATATTCTAATCGAAAACAAAGAAGCCTTCGCTGACGCATTTCCGTATATAATTTTTGTACTTACTGAAGCTGGATATCCAAATATAAGCAAAATTATAAGTATTAAACCGAAAATGGCTTACATCATGAAAAAAATTATTTATCATTTGGTCATAGATATTCTCAAAAGAGAAACTTCTTCCAGAGTTTTCGATGAAAATGAATGCATAAATTTAATTAATGAAACAAGATTAGCTGAATGGTTGTTGCGAAATCCAAAATCACTCAAAAAGATTTTTATAAATGCGTCAAATATTTGCTCTCAAAAATTGATTGAAGATCAATTTGATTATCTTTCAAATTATTCGATGGTAAATAAATGGACACTCCAAAAAAAAAACAAAGATTAATATAATAATTTATTTTTAGGATACACTTATCCCTGTATTTCGAGAAAGTTTATTAATTTGTAAAGAAATGAATATTGATCTTCCCAAAAACTTAAATTTATTGATAGAAGATATATTGCCACTTTCAAGTTACAAACAATGTGATCTTTTGAGGATGAATTTAAGCAAACAAAAAACTCCACAACCTTTACAATTAAAAGAAGGATTGCTTGTTTCATTTTTCGCAGAAATTGTTAAAAATGCAAAAAGTGTTGCAGAAATTAAAGAACTTGCTCAACCATCACTTTTATTAACCTCACAAGATTTTGCTGCTTTACTTTCATTTTTGGTATATCTTTTTCATTTTTGTATTCTCTTAACTAAAATGAATCATTTCAGCCTCTAAATTACCATGAACCTTTTATAAAAGAATGTTTACGACAATTAAAAAGTTTGGCATGTGAAGCTGTGGGAGTTTGGCATATTTCATCAAATCGTGATTGCATTATTAAAGTTCAAAATATCATCGACAATTTGTTCGATGTCGTCCAAAAACAGAGCTTACCCAACAACACCTTTGATTTACACCATATTTTTGAAGGAATTTGTAATTTCACGGAAGCGCCATTTGTTTTTGATATTAACAAATTTACAAATCTTGAAGAATTTTTTGTAAAGAATTTTGTTGAACCATTGGTAAACTTTGTTCCCAAAATTTTTTAGTTTCTTTTAATTTTCATATTCTAGATTGAGTTTTCGATAACTAGCAAGCAACTGCCAGAAATTTATTTCAAGTCACTGACTTCTTTTTTCTCAATGGATACGGTTCTCGAAAAATTTAGTCCTGATTATGATTGTTTGGAATTATTGGGGCCATTTTTATCGCTATTAGTTAAAAGTATTGAAAAAGTAAGTCTCACTTTCTTTGAATGGCTTTCAAATTACTTTTCTTTTCATAGCAAAAAAATCATATTTTTAGTACCTAAATAAACAAGAACCAATGATTGGCAAGGATTGGAATATTCAAATTTCCACGGTTACCAAATCAGAAGCATATAAAGAAGATATCATAAATTTATTTAATTCCATCCAAAAAGTTTCACTCTTAGTTCAAATGAATGAATTTGTTTCATTTTCATATTCAGAAACGATTGAAAATTCGTTAAAAGGTAACACGTTTTTATATCCTTGAGTTTTAATAGCTTTTTTTTGTATTTAGCAATTTGTCGTTTACCATTGTTATCAGCCATGTTTGTAATTCCGGAAGTTGCTCTCCGACAATCGTGGAATCTTAAAATTGATGCAAGAAGTGATCGAATTTTTGTGCCATTAGTTAATATTTACATATTGGAAGATCCAGCAGTTTTAAAAGATTTCACATTTCGAACTTTATGGCTTGGATGGATAAATCGTTGCCAATTTGAAAATTATTGCACTTCTTTATTCGGCGTTCTTTCAACCACGCCTGTTGGAAATGAGCTTCAAGCAGCAGTTTCGGATGAAAGCCTTTATCGAAGTATAAATTCTGTTTCAATTGCTGTGGAAACGATTGGTAATTTACTCATTCAATCTTTGCTTTATCCAACACCTGGAAATCCTGTGATTAGTGTTTATCCAACAAAACATAGAGAAAGTTTAGATCATCGACCTTTTTTGGAATCAAAGTTTGTCCATAGTTTTTTCTGATTTGTTAACTTTATTTAAATTTATTTAGACGAGGAAGACATGCATCAGTTGCCAAATGTCAGCTGTTCCAAAAATTTTCACCCACCACAATTTTTAAAGAAACTTTTGAAAAAACTATTGATTCCAAAGTTTATGGAATTGGTCAAAGTTCTTTGCTGTATTTATGGTCGATTGCTGGAGTATTGGAACATGGCGGCAATGCATCGGAAATTGTTGAAAAAATGGCAATGACTCCAAGTGTCAGTGATTATATGATGAAGCAAAGCACGGATTTGGATACTGCTTCCACACTTCGAGCTTTGTTAGATAATTTTGATCATTGGTTTTCAAAAAAGCAAATGCCAATGACTTTGAAAATATCTGTTTTGAATTCGGTAAATTTTCAACAACAAAAAACTTTTTTTTAAATAAGAATTTTTTAGCTTTTAATTTTAACGGATTTATTCGACGATACAAAAAATTATCAAAAAATTTATTTTGAAATGCACAACCATTTGATTACCATTTCAACAGCTGACACAGTTTTTGATGGATTAGCAATATTTTTATTGCTTAAATGCGCAGCTGTTTTGGGAACGGTAACTAACTAACTAACTCATTCATTCTTGACCTTTAAAAAATCTCGACCTTAAAAAATTGTAATGCTTTTTTTAGGATTCAATTGGAAATGATGAAGTTGCAAATATCAATAAATTTATAGATTCCGTAGTTGTAATGGGAGCTCAATCAGAGAGTATTGTAGTTCGGCAATATACTCTTCAAGGAATGTTATATTTGCTTCAAAGTTATTTATTAGATGATTTACCTGCTTCTTTATCGGTTGTTAAGGAATTAGTTTTGGAAGAATTGTTAAAATTAAGTTTGACTTCGGATGTTGTTACTACAGGGTAAGAAAAAATGTTTCGTAAAGTTTGATTAAAGTATTTTTGTTTTAAGGGACTTTATTCCATTAAAATATGAACAAGTTTTATGGTCGAGTGCTTTTCGATTGCTTGAAGAAGCTGTTTCCCTTGATGATATGAACAAAACTAACTTTATTACTGTAAGATTATGAGTATATTTTAACTAAAAAAATCCAAAAATTGTATTTTAGCTCATTTGCAAATTATACGCAGATCCCCGTTTATCCTCTTTCCAAAAACGCCTCTTAACTTCGGGAATTGAATCTCTCATAATTCATAGCAACACTTATACCGAGCAATTACTTCCTACAATTTTAGGTCAGTTAAGAAGAACCAAACCGGTTTTTTAAATTTGGTTTCCCACAGAGACATAGTTTCATATTTCAGATTGCCTTTCAACATGCCAATTACAACCTTTACACATTCGAAGCACTGTATCATCTTACATTGTATGCGTTTATAAAGGTGCTAAATTTGACACAATTTTTTTGAGAGATTAGAAAATAATAGAGGATTTTTTTAAGATTTGTTCAATCAAGAAAATGGAAAAATTGAAAAAAGCAAGATAGTTGATTTTAATCGACTCATTAATTTGTAAGTGCGATTCTTCAGAATTTGGCAAATAATTATTTTGAAAATTTAGGATTGCTGCATTTAGTACACAACCAATCGCTCAAGAACTTGCAAACATAATTTCATACATTTTAAATTCCACTATGCCACTTTTGTCATTAATCGAAAATATAACTATGCTTATAACGGTGCCCGGACATAAACCTGATGCTCGTCCACCTTTATTGCAACCATTTGATTTGGCTGCACTTCAAATTTTTAGTCGATCTTTAATTGCTTGCTCACGACTATCTCATCTTACTTTTGTTGATCTATTGCTAAAACAAATTGCTCCCAGATTAGCGATGATTCTCGATGATGATTATGCCGCATTTTTAGTTGCATTAATTTTAATTTCTGGTGTACAAAAGGATGACGCCGCATTATGGTTCGTTGTTTTTATTTTTTCTTTGCATTTTCTCATTAACGAGTTGCTCTTTTTTTAATACATAAAGAAACCGGTTTTTTTATTTTCAGGACATCGGCAATCCTTTCTTCTTATAGCTACCGACGACCTCTAAAACCTATCATTGCACAACTTCCGATGATATTAAAGCAATTTGTTGCAATGGCATGTTTTTTTCTTTACTCTTTTAGAATACGAATATTAATCAAATGTGCTATTTTTTAGATGCCAGAAAGGAAATCAATTAATTCAGTTGAAGCAGCATTGGAACTTTTTTCACTTAAAACGGAAGACGGGCAAACTTTTCATAAAATTTCAGAACGTGTAAAACATTTTAATTAAGAAACAAAAAACTATTCCAGTGTTTATAAATATATATTTATTGAATCTCAGAGAAAAAATATTATAAAAAGATATTAATTTAACCAACCGTGAACCTACGGTTTTGCATAGCTATGATTAGATTCGGCAGTAAAATCGGTAAAAAAAGAGAGCCCTAAAATACTGAACAAATAAAACTTACAAAAGCCTTTTGTGCTGCACAGCCTTCTAGTGTACAGCGGCGGTTAATATAGCAGTTTATTAGACACTTGCTAACTCTGACCGAGCTTCGCACATACATTACAATAGCAATACATTACAACAATAACAAGACAACTAAGCGCGGCGGGATCAGAGGACAGACAATCAGAGATGTGTCTTTACATGTCCAACACCTTTGAAATCTTATTTGCCTTAAAACCTTTTTTTCTTTTTATAACTCGCTATTGTCTAATCTTCTTTTTCATATTTTGTTTAAATCCTTGACCTTTGTTGACTGACTTTGTTTGCCCACCATCATGGTCATCGTCGGCATTTCCGTTTTTATTCAAAAAAAAAAAAACAAAGGTGAAAGAAGAAATTGTAATTGTTTCTTTTGTTCATGTTGGATTTTTTGTCGACGGCCTTCGATGCTAATGTAATTTGAATGAGTCAGAAAACATGAAACAATGGCACCCCAATCGTCGGTCATCCATCCATCGTCAAAGTGGAAATGAAAAGTTTTTAACAGAGATAGAATAGATACCTTTCAAAGTCTTTTGTTTTTCTCAATCCCATAAATAAATGCCAGGTGCGCTTTTTTTTAGGCTGACTTTGTCTTTAACGAATATCGAAAAATATAAAGAAAGATTCTTTTTAATGATACACGAGGCCGAAACGAGACTTAAGTGCCGCTGTCTCAATTTATGGTCCAGGTGTTTGTTGACAAAACATTGACAGATTTTGTTTTAAAAGAATAAAGAAAAAAAAACAAGATGGTTTAGAACGAACAAAACTGGCACCAGATGAAAAAAAAGAAGAAAGAAAAAGCCATATTGAAATTGTATGTTTTTCTTTTTTAAAAAACTAAAAACTATTTTATTTGGCCACCTGTAGATATTTTCAAGTGATCATCATCATCTTTTTTTCTGACTCGTGTGTGTGTCACCTGCTGAGAAATGCTTTTCTTTCTCTTTTTCATTTAGTCTCATGTCTAAACAAAGGATTGCCATATAAAGGGTCAATCTTGTTGATTCCGGTACAAAAAAAGAAAGAAATACAAAATCAAAACTTATAGAGAACTAAAAATTAATCTTTTTAAATCATAGAGAATATGAGCTTTTTATTGGGGAAAAATATAAAGCAAAATATACACACTACTTGCACATGGAATAAATGTATATAACTATGAGAAAATATAATACAGATGGAATTAATCAAAATAAAGTAAAACCCGATAAAATTGGAAAAATGGAGTAAATTTTAGGCTGATTTCGATTTGGTGGTAATTTGATAAGAGGAAAGGGAAAGTTGTCGAAGGAGGGTTTGAACACTTTCTGAATCGGAGTTACGTTGATTTTGATCAAAGTTTTCACTTTCTAAGACATCACGTAATCGACTGATATGGTCCATAATTAACTAAAAATGACTAATCATAAACTCGTAATGGCAAAGAAATTAGTTACAAACCTGAATTAATTCCAAAGCTGAAACATTTTCATCACATCCAATCATTTGTCGAAGCATATCCAAAGTTTGTTTTCGTTGATGTTGTTGTTTTTTGGAAGATGATTTTCTAAGACATCTGTGACCAGACGATGGTGAAACAGCTGGGGATGAAGAAGATGCAGATGACGAGGAACTGCTGCTTCTTCGGCTGCTGCTAACACTGGGCTTCATCTTGCGCAATAACAGATTTTCTTTATAAAAAAAATAAAATAATAAAGATATCACACAACTGCTTACCAGACGATCAAATAATGCAACTAAAAAAATTTAGATTTGATTTGGTTAAAATGCCAAAAAACTATATTTTGCTTCAGCACCGAAAAAAATGCCCCTCCTCTTTTTTCTTCCAAGTCAGTTTGTGACAAGAACAACGATAGTTCGATTCGACGACCCGATTGTCGTCGTCGGCGGCGGCACATTCCAAAAGAAGCGAAAAAAAAGAGAGGAAAATGAAGGGGAAAAAATGCAACGACGACGACAAAACAATGAAGGGCGCCGCGCCTCATGTTTCCGTTGTTTGTTGTTCGTTGACTCGCGTGTGCTTAGATTATAAGAGCCAGCGGGGGCTTTTTATAAAAATAAAAAAACTGCACCTGGGCGTGGGAAAATCTTTTTACGTTGGCAATAATACTGCCTGCGCAAAAAAAGAAATACATACTTATGGGAAACGAAAGAAAAATATAAGAGAGTTGAGTGATTTATTGTGAGTGAAAAATAAGTGACCCCTGCTGCTCATTGTTGCACAAAGACACGCACCTGCAAGAAAATTTTAGAGATTCTTTTCATGGGAAAGTGGTTAATTGATGCTTTCAAAAGAAAAAAAAGAAGAGCGATTATATGCTACTTTGACAGGATAATAATTATAAATTTGCATAATTATAAAAAAAGATTTAACTAAAAATAAACTTTTCCTCCAAAGAATTTTTGAATGTTCAAAAATAAAAATACAAAATTTGCAAAAAAATAAATTTGTTATAAAACCACCCATTAATTATATCTAAAAAAAATCTCATGACAGAGGATAAGATTAACAAGATATGACATCAGCTGTCAAACCACATATTTTTTTCATTTTTGTAAACAACAAATAATTTAATAAAATCATCTTCTTTTTTCTCTCATACGCAATAGCTTTTTTTCATCTTGAAGAACAAATTTTTGGGCTTCACAAAAGCTTGTTGTTGTTGCAAAATGATTAATCCATTCAAATCTCAAATAACTGAGAATAATTCTAATGATAATTTATTTTATTCAAATATTGATGCGATATATTTATTTGCATTTTTACCTGTTGCATTTTTACTTTTTGCGTTAATGTTTTGGTTGGGTAGATTTTTTGTTGAAAAACATAAAGAGCAAAAGCTTCAAGTAAGTTTTATTTTAAAAAAATTTAAGACTATTAAAAATTAACTAAAATCAAATTTCATAATTTTATCTAAATTTTTTTTTTCAGGCTAAAAAGTTATCTTTTGTTTATGCAGCTTTATCAAATATGGAAAATTGCGTTCCAAATAAAAAGGTAATATTTATCCAAACAAAATTCTTTTTTCGTAATAAAAGTTTTTGTTGCAGCTATCAAAAATTTATGAAGCAATTTTATTTCAACTTGGAGATAAAACAATGTTTTATCAACCCATAAAACCCATCAATGTTTAATTATTTATATTTATATGTGTCTACTAATAATTACTGGTGATGCCGTAGATCTTTGAACAGGAGTGTGTGGAATAAATTTAACATTGTTAGTGCAAAGCTACAGGCTACAATAGAAATAGCAAAAAACCTTAATTTGAATTTTATGCGTTTTTTTAAAATATTGTTTGTAAAGTATAATTGAATAAACTCTTGTAATTATTATTACAGCTGTTATTATAAGAAATACAGCTGCAATTGAAAAATATGTCCTCGTGATGCCTTCTCTGGCCTTTATATAATTATAAGTGCTATAAAAAAAACTTCCTTAAAGCAATTGATTATCACCCAAACGTTTTTGTTATGCAAAACTTTTCAAAAGCAAATCACTTATTTTGTTAATTGTAAATTTCCCTTGAGTCATAATTTTGTTTATTTATCCATTAATCTAATGACCGCTCGTACTTCTTGGTAACTGTGAAAAGCTTCATACTAACAAAATAATATCCATATTAAAGGATATTTAATCCAATAAATTTCACTCATTCTTTGTCTGTCTTTTTATTGGTTTCATATTTCCTTCTTCTGATTTTATTATCCTTCAATTTTTTTTTAAATTCGATTAAAAATGCTTCGTTTCTGTCGAAATATTGCTTCATCGTCATCTACCCGTACTTTTTTTACCCATCGCAATTTTGTTACCAATGCAGCACGTAAGCAACCCGAATATGAACAAAGAGATGCTGATAAATTGTTTACTGCCGATATGCCTGATACCCATAATAAACCTGAATATGATGATATACCCGATATTCAAAACAGACGTCGTCATCCTTATTCAGATACTCCTGAAAATCAAAACCGACGTCGACATGCTTTTAGGTATTTTTAAAAAAATTTATTTTTGATTTGCATAGTTTAATTCTTAATTATTTTTAGTTTGAACCGAGTTGAACTTATCGGTGGCATTGGTGAAGATCCAATCGCTCGAGTAAATAAAAATGGAAATGAATATGTGACTTTTAATCTTTTCACTAATATCGAAACTCGAAATCATGATGGAAGTTATCGAGAACAAAATGAAATGCATAATATTCACGTTTTTGGTGCTTCAGCTACTTTTGTTAAAAACAATTTTTCCAAGGGTAATCGCGTAATGGTTATTGGACATTTACATTATGATGGTGGCAATATTCGACCTGATGGAACTCGAGCCCCTCGAATCACTTCTATTACTGCAGAAACTGTTCTTCCTATTAATCGTCCACAACAAAGAGATATGAGTGACTAAACGGTAAAAAATATGTTCGAGGCTTTAAAGCGCCACCGAATTAGAATTTTTTAGTTTTCAATTTTTTTTGTTTTTATTATTTTATGAATAAATTTCTTATTTGCAAACACATTTCATGGACTGGGGATATTAAGGAATTAAAGTACCATCAACAAAATCATCTATCAGCAGTTGTTTCTATAGCTTCTGAAGTCACCGCTGATTAAATCAACTTTGAGAAGGTTGTAAAAATTAGTCATAAAATCGTAAATTATTCATTAAACCGAGATATAACTTATTTTGGTACCTAAAAATGATATTAAAATTTTATTACCAAGTAAAAACTGATAAACTTTATACAAAAAGCACAAAGGCTTACAACAACAACAAAAAACATGATAAATTTAGAAAAAAGTAGGCTCACATCAACAAAAACTTAAAGTTTAAAGAACAATGAAAACAACAAAGAAAAACATGCATAGACATAGTATTTTATGATCCTTGATTAGTTTCACGAGCTTTTGCTTTAGCAAGTGCAAGATTTTCTTTGTAATTTTCATTGGTAGGATCCAAATTAAGAGCACTTTGGTAATTTGCAACAGCCCAACCATAAAAACCGCGACAAGATTCAATAAATCCAAGACGTCCATAGGCTTTAGCATAATTTGAATCAAGTATAATAGCATTGTTACAATCCTAAAACATATTTTCAAATGACAATGGTGCAAAATATATACTTACGCTTAAAGCATTTTTATAGTTTTTAAGACGGCAATAAGCTGCAGCACGATTACATAAAAAGATAGGATCACGCTTTAAATCAATGGCTTGAGTGTATTCTTCGATTGCTTCATTGAATTTTGACGCCTTCATATATTCATTTCCCTTTTCTTTGAAAGCATAAGATTTTGCCATAACTTCAGGATGTTGAGTTATTGAATCGGGTTGAACCTATAAAACAAAATGAATTAACCATAATAAAAGAATGTAAACTCACAGCTTTAAGATTTTCCTCGACATTAGCCAACCTTCCTTTATTTTCTTCATTTTTAGGATCAAGTTCAACAGCTTTCTTGTAAGCTTCAATTGCTTCATTATAACGGCTTAGATAAGTAAATGATAATCCCATCAAACTATAGGCATTCACATAATTTGGATCAAGTTGAATAGCAGCACGACAATCCTAAAATTATGCAATGTGATTATCAAAACATATGTAAACGATATACACATACATTAATAACGTCGATATGTTGATGAAGCACACCATAAACAGCCGCACGATTACAATAGTTGAGGTGAGAAGGATACAATGAAATTGATTGATCAAACTTTTCAAATGCTTCATTAAATTTTGCTGCGTTCATACATTCAATTCCTTCTTTATTGAGAAGATCGGATCTAAGCATATCAACGAACGTTGGAGTCGAAGATTCTTGTCTAATCTAAAAAGAATATTTTGGTTTTATTCGAGTTTACATAAAAAAGAGAAAAATAACTCACAGAGATATTAGAAGCAGATGGCTGATTTGACGACATGATGAACAAGAAATGAGCTAAAAGATGAAAGTTATAAATGCAAAAATAACAATGATAAAAATAACGTCAATCAGCGGTTTGAAATAAAGGAATCAAGGATGAAATGGAAAAGTAAAAGTTTATTTTTGTTGAAGAAAGCTACAATGTTTGCAATCGCAGTAAGAACCAAACTTTTTTAAGAACGAAAGCGCCATTTTTGTAGCTTTTACAATTTGCATTTCATAGTTAAAAATGTATGACATTTTTTTATGGTTTCTGCTGCCAAAAGCGTATCATACTGTAGTAAAACTAGTGAATTTTCAGATAAACACACGAGTCGACAGATTAAAAAAAAAGAGGAATTTGCTTTGATCAAACGAATTTCAAATCATGGTCGTTGGTTATCGCAACGCCAAAAACCAAAGGAAAAGCAACTTTTTTAATAAAAAAGTGCTGTTTTTTTGCATAATTAATTCGAATTCTCGATGGATATTCAATTGAAAAATATTGAAACTCTCACAGAATATAGATTCAGTCTTCCCCTACAACATGGCATAATCAGATTTTCATAAGCCCATCCTAGAGCCAAAATCCTGACGTCAAAGTTTTGAGCATTTTAGTCATAATTCTATTAGAAAAAGTCTCTTTTTTTATAACTTTTTTAGAAACAATTTTGGCTAAATTCTTTAAGTTTGATTCGTTAACCTCATATTTCCCTCAAATATACAATCGAATCTCGGCTACAAATTGGTATAATCATTTTTTTATAAGGCTGAATAATTGCGAAAATCCTGACGTCAAAGTTTTTGGTATGCATGGTAATCAGTGTTGTCACGCCGCCGCCGCCGGCGGCGAGGCGTCGCCGATATCTGCGCCGCCGCCGCCGGCGGCGGCGGCGGCGGCGGCGGCGAATATTTTGGATTGGCGGCGGCGCCGCCGTCGACGGCGATACAAAAAATTTAGTTTGAGAAATTATCAAAGGGATAACCAAGGCAATTATTTTTCAGAATTTCCTAAATTCAACGTGATTTCTTCTTTGGTATATTTTTTCTCGATATTAGAGCAATCCAAAGAGATATGAGGACCAAACAATAATGTTCTAATTTTTTTTTGAAAAATTTTTAAAATCCAAAGGGTCCTCCCTTTGGTAAAGTTTGTACTACAAATTAACGTCGCCGGCAGCGCCGCCATCGCCGCCGCCGCCGCCGCCGGCGGCGGCGGCGGCGGCGGCGGCGATGAAATAAAAATATGACAACACTGATGGTAATATTGCTTTTCCTTTGAAAAAATAATGGAAAAGTACTATTTTCTTGAAGGAAACTGTTAAAGTCGTAATTCAAAAGTTTCTTATAATCATTTTTTAAATATATATGCCTTTTTAAAATTTCATTTTTAGAGATTTTATTTTTAGGTCGAAATGTCGAAAAATTTGTTTTTGAAATTTTAAAAAGGTACATATATGTAAAAAATAATTTTAAGAAACTTTTGAACTACGACTTTAACAGTTTCGTTAAAGGAAATAACAATTTTCCTTTAAAAACTTAATAACAAAAAAAAATTTCATACCAAAATCGAAAATTTTATCTTTTGAAACAAGCGCAACAAAAGGCCAAAAATTGTCATTCGGCTCAAGCAAATTCCTCTTTTTTTTTAATCTGTCGACTCGTGAAACAGGAATAACAAATTCTTTTGGCATCCATAAATGATATTAAAACTTTTTTGCCAAGCAAAAAATGATAAACTTTATACAAAAAGAAAATAGGTTTACAACAACAAAAAACATGATAAATTAACAAAAAAAAGTAAGCTCTCGAAACTACAAAAGCTTAAAGAACAATGAAAACAACAAAGAAAAACAAGCATAAACATAGTATTTTATGGACCATGACCAGCTTCACGAACTTTTGTTTCAGCGAGTGCAAGATTTTTCTTGTAATTTTCATTGGTAGGATCAAAATCAAGAGCTGTTTTATAATTTCTTTCAGAAAGAATGTAAAAACCTTTACAAGAAAAAATGAATCCCAAACGAGCATAAGCCTTAGCATAATTGCTATCAAGAAGAAGTGCTTCAGCCGAATCCTACAACATTTAAAATGAAAATTAACAAAATTAACAAAAGATATACTCACATTTAAAGCATCGTTATATTGTTTAAGACCACAATGAGCAGCAGATCGATTGCATAGATAGACTGGATCACGCTTCAATGCGATGGCTTGAGTATATTTTTCGAGAGCTTCCTTGAATTTTGAGGCTTTCATGTATTCATTTCCTTCTTCCTTGACAGCATTAGCTTTTTCAATAACTTCGAATGTTGGTTGGGACGATTCTTGTTTTACCTATAAACTTGATGGTTTAAAGTCGGAGTTGCTTGTAAATTTGACTTACAGCTTTGAGCTTTTCTTCAAGTGAAGCAAGATCTCCTTTATAATCTTCATTTTCAGGATCAAGTTCAACCGCTTTCTTGTAAGCTTCTTTTGCATCATTATAACGCGCTTGACAGTAATAAACGAATCCCAAGTGAAAATAAGCAAAAGCACATTTCGGATCAAGTTTAATTGCAGTACGACAATCCTAAAAATTAAACTGTGATTATCAAAATAAATATATGTTAAATGGTATAAACATACATTAATGGCATCATTATATTGAAGAATGGTAATATAGGCACCTGCACGCTTACAAAAGAAGAAAGGATCAGGAAATAATGCAATTGCTTGATTAAACTTTTCTAATGCATCCTTTGATTTTCCGTCTATCATACATTCGTGTCCTTCTGAGCAAAGAACATTGGATCTGAGCATAGCAGCGATCGTTGGAGTTGAAGATTCTTTTCTATCCTAAAAATAAAATTTCGGTTACAACAAACTATAAATAAAAATAAGGAAACAGTATAACTCACAGAGATATTATCAGCAGATGGCTGATTTGACGACATGATGAACAAGAAATGAGCTAAAAGATGAAAGCTATAAATGCAAAAATAACAATGATTATAAAAACTACAAGAAGAGCGCGAAATTTAGGAATCAAAAAATTGAAATGGAAAGCAAAAATTTATTTTTGTTGGAAAAAGCTATAGTTTGCAATCGTTACAAGAAACAAGCTTCTTTAAAAATAAAGCACTTTTTTAATTTCATATTTTTTGCGTTTTCATTTGCATTGTCGTAAACATCTGTTATTTCTTGTAGTTTATTTTTTTGTACCGGCACTATATTTTCTTTGATTGATTTTTGTTTCCAATTTTTTGTTATAAGTTAAGGATGGCGCAAAAATCTTTATTTATTCTCAATGATAAAAAAAATTACAAACAAGTAAACAAAAATAAAATATATGTATCTTACAAAAAACTAAATTACACTACTTTTTTTAACACAAAAGTACAATGAATAAGTTAAGTATTACCATAATATTAAACAAAAATATTAAATTTTAAAGTGCAGAATAAGAATATTTGTTTATATAAATGGTTTATATCGTTAGCTTTAAAGAATAATGGTTATTAATGTTAGTCAAATTTTATATAATCATACCTTCCATTTTCTTTACTATCAAATCAGGGACGATGATAATGCTTTTTCTGTAAACCAAATAATTTTAAATTATTTAATCAATAAAATTTGTTTTTAACCTTTGTTTCTTTTTTTGTATATCAATGCTTTTTTTGTTCGTTTGTGCAGAGTTTGTGTTTTTTTCTTCTCCAAATTAAAATTGAACTCAAAAACATATCAACTTTAATGTAACCTTGCTGTGTTTTTTTTATTGCAACGTTGAATAGCGATGTATAAAAAGAAAATAAAAGAAAACACATTTTCTATAGTTTCAAGCTTTTTTTGAAGAGTGTTATTTTTTCATTTGGAAGAAAAATAAATTTGTGCATTATATTTGTTTGCATTTTTTGATGACAATGGTTTTTTGGTTTATTTTATTCGTTATTCTTATTGCTTTATTCCTCAAATTTTATCTTTTTGCTGGAACTAAAGAACCTGTAATTCATAAAGGTGATTGGAAAAAGGATGTCGTATATCTTTATCAATTTAAACGACCCGCGCATCTTCCAAATCTTTCACCATTCTGCATGAAAATTGAATTGTTTATGAAAGCAAACAAAATCGATTATGAAGTAAGCAGCTTTTTTTTCAAGTGTCTTTTTTTGTAAGTCAAAGAATTTTTTTTATAGGTTGTTGAAAGTAACTTTACCCGCTCCTACAAGGGTTTATTACCTTTCATTGAACTCAATGGTGAACAAATTGCTGATTCAGAATTTATCATTTATAAATTAGCTGAAAAATTCAATGTTAAAGAAAATCTTCCAAAAGAAAAAGCTGGAGCCCTTCGAGCTTTGTCACGAATGTTTGATGAAGAAGTTTTCAGGTTTTTTAACAAAAAATTAAAGGCTTTTTTAAATATAAATTTACAGACTCAATTTGTACTTCAAAATCCAATCAGAAGAATTTGCGGGATACATGGTTTCTGGACTTCTTCCAAGCTATCTTTTCCAATATCTTTTTCCAGTGCTTTATGTAATTATCAAATTTATGGTTTGTCACACTAATCATCTTTTCACTTCGTTTGTTATTTTAACTTTTTAGATTAGCCGCCGCTTAAAAAGCACTGGTTATGGCGCCCATAATGAAGGAGAAATGAAAGCCCTTTATCAACGAGATTTACAAGCAGCAAATGATATTCTTGGAAATGATAAATTTTATGGCGGAGAAAAGATTACAATGGCCGATTGCACAGTTTATGGTCAACTTGCATCCATTTATCTCGTTCCTCGTGAAACTGTTGCCCATGGAATGATTCGAAAAGATTTTCCCAATCTTGTAAAATACATGGATAATGTTTCTGCACAATATTTCAGCGAATTTCCATGTGGAAAAAAGCAAAAGCAATAAAAATGTTGCATTTGTCAAATGTTATCAAATCAAAAAAATTGAGTCTTCTAATTAGTGCTTTTTTGACTTTTGTTTTTTGTCAACAAAAAAAAATATTAGAACTTTTTTATTTTTGCAATTATTTTTTAATCTTTGTACCTTAATTAAGTTAGTTAAAAATTTTTCTATGTAAGGTTTTAAAATTTACGTCTTATAAAACTTAATAAACTAAATACAAAATCCAGAATGTTTTCTTTCTCTTTACATAAATTATCCTAAATGGACGCAAAATATTTAATGTCTCGTTTTTGTTAAAATAAAACTAACTTAAAAAATAATAATATCATTAATGGAGTTGTTTTATATTTTTTAAATTTAATTAAGAAATAGCAAAGTTTCTTAATAAATCCTTCTTGAAAGCTTTGCAGCAAAAAAAAGAATCTCCTTCGTAATTCCAATAAAATTGAAAGAATTGACAGTTAGTTCTTCGCTCCTTTTTTTCAACATCTAACAAGTCATTTTTTCATCTTAGTTTAACGCAATGCATATTATTTTCAATTAAATTTTAATTAAAAAATTTCCTTCATTTGACTCATACTTTGTAGCATTTTTTTCAGGGAACAAAGTGAAACGATATTTTTTTGACTGCTTCATTTGTCCTAATTTATTCATTTGCTTAAAAAAATTGCCTCTCTTCCAGTTAGTAAAATAATAATAAAATGTTTAGAGAAAAAACAGATGTTAATCTCACTCGAATTTTTTTAACATCCCTGAACTTTTTAAAAATCACCTGCTTGATTAAAGGTGAAAAATTGTTTGCCATGTTTCATATAAAAAGTTTAGAAATTTATAAGAAGCTTATATTTTTAGATTCGAATTATAAGGAAAGGCTTTTTGTGTCAAAGCTTTTGATAAAGATGGACTTTGTAACTAATGAAATCATTAGAGCAAAGTTAACTTTTCGAAAAAGAAAAAAATATGTATGGTATAATTACTTTTTGGCTAGCACCTATTTGTACTCAATTAATTTACCCAACACACCAACATTTTCCCTCTTTGTTTTCTTTGATTTTATCCTGACTGAATTAATCAATAATCAATAAGCCTCTTCTATTTTTAAAAACAATAAAAAAACTTTTATTTTTTGTTTATTGGTGGCTTTTTTTCTTAAGCTTTTCACCAATAATTTCCAAACAAAGTTGATAACAACATATTTTTTTATGCTTTCATTGTTATTGTCTTGTTTTTAGCTATCAACACAAAAAAATATACGTGTCATTCCCTCATTTTTACTCTTAGTTTTTATTTTTTTTATTTTAGTTTGAGTTTCAAAAAGATGAACCTAAAATGGGTTTTCATTGCGGTTTTGGTCGTTGTCTTAATCGTTGACATTGATGCTGCAAAGAAAAAGAAAAAAGATCGCGATCGCAATAACGATAATGACAACGATAGAAATAATGATGATGGTGGGCTCCAAGGTAAGGCTTTTTATAAGCTTAAAGTTTAAAAAAGGGTTTAATCGGTTTAGCTGGTGAAAGCAATAGCGATGATTCGGGAAAAGAAAAATCGGGTGGAAGCAATAATGGTCGATCTTCAAATTATGGTTTGATTTTTTATTTAACTTTCGATGAATAAAAAACAGTTGCATAATTGTTTGTAGATGCTGGAAACAAGGCGAACCCAGAGGAAAGTGAATCCGAGGAAGACGAAGAGGATAATAAAAAAGGTAAAGCAACCACGGTAGCCGCAAAAGTAGTTGTTAGACATCGTCGTCATCGACATCCTCCTCATTTGCGAGGAGATGATCTTGTTGATGCATTAACTACGGATGAACACAAACATGGACATAAACATCGACGTCGTAGACATCCTGAAAATGCTTGGTATGATGTTCATCAACCTGATCAGCGTTCAGCTTGGGAAACACAAAGGACTCTTGGAGGCATTAAAGCTCCAATGCTAAAACACAGACGTTCAGCAGTACACCACCGCCGATCAATTCGTGATCCAAGAATAGCAAATTATGATGAAATAAAAAATCATCCGCGGTCAGAATAAAAAAATTATTATGAATGCGAAGAAAAAAAATTAACAAAGTTTTATAATTTTTATAAAGAAAAAATTCGATTAAGTACATATGTATAATATAATAACTAAGTAAAGTTAATGTAAATTTAAGTTTGTAGTTTATTGCTTGAAATAAATGTTTCAAAAGATTCCACCAAACGATTTGCTAAAGCCGCACAAAGATCACACCATCCAGGTTGACCAGAACGTTGAAGCATTAAAATTATTTGTTCATTATTCATTAATGCAACAAAATTTTGTAAAATAAAATTTTCACTATTTTCTATTAAAGTTTGAATTCCGCAACGCTAAAATTTTAGTTTTAAGCTTTGGTTATTAAAGTAGTTTAAAAACCTGAGCAAAATTATAAATTCTCGAGCAATTTTCTGTTGACATTCTAGAATTAATAAGATCGTGACATTCTTGAGTTAAATGTTCGAGGCCAAAAGTTAATGACGCTTCCATGACATCAAGTTGGAAATCAATACCATTATCTGTCATTTTTTGTCGAGAATTACTTCGATTACCATACATGTAATCGATTAGAACCTAAAAAATAAACCCTTTTTAAGCTATGTTTTCGCTGTTAGTAACTAACTTTGAAAACATCATAAGTGATATTATCGAGTTCAATAACACCACTTGGACCATCTAATAATCGTTTAAAGCTTTCAGATGCATTAACCAAAACTATTCGATGAGCATAAATTATTTTATCTTCAATTTTAAATCGAATATCAGAGAGTTCAGAATTATCTGCATATTTAGGGTCAATTATGGGTTTCATTGAAATTGAAGTGGTTGATGATCCACTTTCCATAACAGATATCGATCGATTTGACTGTGAAATACAGTCTAAATTCCCATTTTCTTTTGAAAATTTTTCATTGAGTTTCGAAATAATTTTAGCTACAACCATGGGTTTTCCATCGGTTTGGCGAGTTTCATAACGAATAACATCAAAAAGCTAAAAAGTGAAAAATTTGCATAAATTTATCGAAAAAGTAAAATCTAACAATAGCCACACTGTCATCCACAATTTCAGCTGACAATTCATCGGATAATTTTTTATTAAAATCTTTGAGAATTGTCATTATTGTTGGGCGATCATGAGTGTCGTAGCCCACTTGCAAACATTTAGTCCAAGTATAAATATTCCATGGCACACCTAAACTCAACCTTTTAATTTATTTTTAAAGCATAAATTAAAAACAAACCTATTTGTTTAAATTGCATTACAATATCAGCACGCGAAGTTTCCACCGCATAATATACCGCTTCTTGAGAAGATTTTTGAATAACTTTGGGTAATTTTTTAAATGGAGATTTAGCAATATTTTCACTTTCACCCACAGATGCGTAAATTTCATTATTTGAACGAGTTTTTTCATTATATTCATTAAGAAAATCGGTTAAAGTTAAATCTTTTTTTGAGTTAGATAATCGGGATTGAGAAAGCATAATACTAATAAATTCTCTCCTTCCAAATGCTGCTGCCACAGCTAAAGCTGAAGGTGAACCCCAATTTCTGATATTACAAGTAAGAGGATCGTAACTTTTCGTTGAATCAAATGCATTTGCACCGGAGCTAATAAGTCGAGCAAATGTTTCAGAATCACCTAACATGGTTGCAATTTGGAGAGGAGTTTCATGAATCATGTATGTTTCATCCACATCAGCTCCAACTTCTAAAAGTTTACTTGTGGCAAAGGTATCTTGAAATGCAACAGCCCAAGAAAGTGGTGACCATCCAGCAAATTCACTCGATAAAGCGCTGGTTTGTGAATTATCTGGTGGAATGGCAGCATTAATATCAGCGTTGTTTTCGATTAAGAAAGAAACAGCTTCTTCATTTTTCGTTATCACTGCTTGAGCCAAAGCTGTTAAACCCTAAATGAAAAGTTTTTTAGTTAATTTAAAAAAATAAAAGAAACAATTACATAATCGTTAAAAGCTTTGTGTTTTTGAGTTCCCAAAAAGTTGTAAGCTTCTTTCAAAAATTCTGGATCTGAAGTTAGTAACAATGCCGTTCCAATATCCTGCCTTCGCTTTTTAGTTTCTGTTATTCCACCTGGCAAAGATGGTGACGAAATTACCAAATCAACTGAATATGGTGGACAATCAACATTGGAAAGTAAAATTCTTGCAGCTTGTAGGACATCTTGTTGATCCACATGCATTCCAAATCGATGATCAACAAAATGCAAAATAAATCTAAGCCAATCATATATTTTTGCTTCAGTTTCAGCTTCATTTGGAATATGACAAACACAAATTCTTCCTTTGCATTTGGTAAAATAAAACAGAGATGAAATTGCTTGTTTTCCAAAATATAATGCATTTTTAGATCTTCGTCGATTTTGTTCAAATAATATTGAATTTGTATGAAGTTTTCGATATAAATGATCCAAAATGGTTCGTAAATCTGCTTCAGTTTGTGCACAAACAATGGATTTTAATTTTCTATTATGTTTGTTTACTTCCTTAATTTCATGGTGAGCTTGCATAAAACGACAAACATCCAAATAATCCGCTATTAATCTGTCAAATATTTCTTCTGTCACACTTTCAGATTTTTCTTAAAACAAATCTTTTTATTATTTATTTATTATAAACTTGTTTTAATGAGAAAATGGAAGAAGAAGAAAAAAAAGTAAAGCGAACCTATAATTCCTGAAAGAGTAGCTAACAGCTTTTCAAGGAAGCATTCCATAACTGCGCACAAGTAAACAGCTGCCTTAAACAAAAAGAAAAAAAAGTATTATTTTTGACAGCTTTCAAATAATAAAACACCAACCGTATCTGTGACAACGTTAGCTACATGACTATCAATCATCCAACGATAAAATTTGCCAACAGAAAAATTTAGACTTGAGCGACGACTCATACTTGTTTTTAATGCTTCGGCTCCACTTAATGCATATAAAGTTGTGGCTTGAATGGCTGACTTTATGCATTCTTCTGCTACATTTTCTGGTAAACACAACTAAAAAAAGCTTTAAAAAATAATCAATAATAAAATTTAAATTTTACCATGGTTGCATATTTGATATCATTCATAGTGCATTTAACCAAAGGTTTAGCAAGCCTTGAAGCTTCGGTACAAATTCTTAAAAGTGGCACCGTTAAAGATGTTGTAAGTTTTGGAACAACTCCAAGAGTCACAAAATGCGCATGTTGTTTACAACGGCCTTTTTGAAGCACATTCAAAACATCTCTATCATCGATAGGCAATTTTATTGGATTTAAATCTGATGCCAACGAGATTTTTCTACTTAAAGTTCCATCTTGATGTGGAGGAACTTTAGGCGAAGGTTGCGGCGGTTGGCAAGTTGAATTTTTTCTGCTATTTGGATGCACCAAAATTGGTGTACTTGCATAAAGTGATTCTTTTTTAACAATTTCTCTTTTAGAATTTCCTAAAAAATATTTTCATATTTTTATTTTATATTTTTTTGCGAAGAAAAAAATTACCAGGCATTGGAGATTTATCAAAACGTGGCTCATCACTTCTTTCTGCCATTGAATGCTTTCTTGGCAAATAAGTAATAGGCGATTGAGGAGAGGATAAAGGCGGTGGATTAGCTGGTAATGGAGGAGGTTTAGAGGAATCCGTTCCGGCTGTAAACAAGTGACGGGGCGTCGATCGATATCCACTGTCGGTTGGAGATTGACTCGTGCTGAGGGATGACATTGAAGATGATGTGGCTGTGGTAAATGCATCAGCATTCAAGCCTTTAGTGCTGTTTGAATGCCGCGAATAATTTGAGCGGGATCGCATTGCGGCAGATAAAGAATTTGATGGAATTTCCGCATATGTAACATCCTCCATACATCGACGTGAAGTGCCTGGCCTAAAAAAAGAAGAACACTTAAAAAAGTCCTTAAAAATGCAAACAATAAACACGATGACATACGTTGTTGCAGCATCCCCTTCATCAAAAGATGAAACATTTGGAACCGATTTATACAAATGACGAATTTGATCCAAACTTTTTAGATTAAATTGTGCAATATCATTATTTCTTGATGGCGAGGAAGAATGCTTTGTAAAAACTGATTTGCTTTTTCGTGTATTTCCAAAAATTCTGCCTTTCACTGATGACTTTTTTTCATAACTATTTTGCGGGTGATGATGTTGTTCTTGATATGGAACTTTATTGGCACTTGTATAATATATTACATCATCAGCATCAACAACACCTGACTAAATTTTTTTCCGATTGGATATTATTTCTATTCTCAAAAACAAAATATTTTATATTTTTTTATTTACCTTTGAAGCAAATGGCGAGCTTCCACTAGAACTTTGTGACAATACACCTGGACGAAGGGCTTTAAGAGCTTGAGAAAGTTTTTCCGGTAAACTATGTTCACTTGTGTGAAGGCTTCCACTTCGTGAGCCACCACTTTTATCTCTAAAATAACCAAAATAAAGTAATTGAAAGTAAAAGTACAAAAAATTAGTTAAAGTAAGAAAGAAAAAAACTGTAGCTGACCTTATACCCATACTTGTTTGTTGTTGTTGGTAAATAAAAAAATTTAAAATTTAAAGTTGTGTAATAAAGGAAAAAAGGTCAAGCTGTCTCAGAATATTTCTCTAAAAAAATTTAAATTGGTTAAATGAGTGAAGAAAGAAAAAACTTAAGTGTATATTTATAAGTTGCAAATAAGTTATTGGCCCACACGTTCACGTAAGAAAAGCAGCTCAAAAGAGATAAATAAGTGAGGGTTAAAAGAAAGAAGATGCGCAATATATTTGTTTCGGTTTATTAATGGTATTTTTATTTCCGTCGTCGATACATACCGCCAAATAAGTGCTTGAAAAAGTAATCATCGAATAATTTGTCTTCACTTCAAAATAGAAAAAATGCTTTTGCTCGCGCGAAGATTTAAAAATTCATTATTCGCAACCAACTAAAAAATGAGGACGCAAAAATGGAAGAAGAAAGAAAAAAAAACCCGAACTAGTCAGTCATAGCTTCAGACAAAAAAAACGAATGATTTCAAATAAAAAATAAAAAATCAGCTAAAGGTGTGATAGATTTAAAACTGACGACGACGATAAAAAAAAAGACTCTTGAAGGTTAAGAAGGAAGAAGAAAAAAACTTCTACGCAAGTTTTTTTTTTGATGAGAAGAACATAAAAAAACTCGTTAGAAAAAAAGAAATAATATTGAGGTAACTGTTAAAAAAACCGGACGGAAAACGGAAAACATATGTATGTATGGTCACTTGAAATTTAAAAACTAAATGGTTACAAGAGAGCCGCGAAAATATGGCATACAAAAAAACATAAAATTATTTGAACCATGTAGCTCTTAAAAATTTAATGGTTTCTTTTTTACAAAGAAAGAAATTATGTCAGTCAAAAACTTTTTTTCAATTCTTTAAGAATTATGAATGACTTTAAAAAAAAGAGCAAATGAAAATCTCATAATTCTTTTTTCCCAAAAAAATAAAATTATGTTTTCTTTACAAAAGTAATTTTCAAAAAAAAGTTCTTAAAAAAGCCCATCAATCTATCTCATTGACAATTTCCTGGAAAAAAATGAAAGAAAAAAAGCGTTTTCCCTCATTTGGAATGTCCGCAAAAAATAAAAAATAAAAAATAAATTGCATATCGACCTTGAGATCACTAAGTTAACTGTGATGATGGAAAATAAAAATGAATAACCGCGAAGGACGGCAAACCACGGACACCACCAAAAAAAAAAAGAAAAAAAGTGCCGCAGCAAGTTTTTGGGAGAGGCAATGCATCAAATAATTAAAAAAAAATACCATACAATTGGACACGCCAAAAAAAATAATATTCACCCACCGGGCAGGCAGACCAAAAAGTGGCTGGATGGTCAGAAAGTTTTTTTTCGATGCCGTCAATGAATCCGGAAAAAAATATTATTACAGAAGAAAAAAAAGCGGAAGAATGAAAAATGTGAAGAAAAAAATAGATGAAGATGATTGCTTCTTTTTTTACAGATCTTTGCAAAATAAGAAAAAAATAAATACGCACAAACATTTTTTTGTGGGAGTTAGTTATTTTGCAGCTGCAAAATAATAACAAAGAAGAAATGCGTGAAGATGAAGAGATGAAGATGAAGAGAGATAGATTGTAAAATGTTATACAACCACAACCAAGCAAAAAAAAGCAAAGTACTAACTAACACCAGACTTTTTTCTTTTCTTTCATATTTTTTTGAAGGAGGATAACGGAATGAAATGAACTATTATTGCGGAACACCCTCGAAGAAACAAAAAAAACACATAAAAAATATCAATCTTTTTAACAACAATAATAATAAGTGCGACAACAACATTGAAGTTAAAAAGTTTTTAAAAAAATTCAGTTTTTTTCTTGAAGGAGGTTTTTAAAAAGTGCGGAGGACAGTTTTTGATTATCCACATCCTGCTGCAAATAATGACTGTCAAAAAATAAAAATAAATAACGGAAAGCCGCCATCAAGAAATAACAAAAAAAAGCGAGAAGCTAAAATAAAATAAAGGCGAATGAGCAAACGAATTGCGCAAAAGCAAAAAGCAAAAAAACTAGTCAAATCCTCCAAAAACTTTTTTTCTAATATTGACAACTTCCGATATACATAAATATAAAAAGCTTGAGCTTTATGATGATGATTGTCAGTCAAAAAGGATTTATAAGAGATTTTTTTTTCAAACAAACAAATAAATTTCAAACAATAAATAAAAACTTTTTTGGTGGATATTAAATTTCAAATCTTTTTTTTTTATTATTGACGGATGATAGATTTCCTGAGAATTAACTTATAACTACAGATTATTAAAAATAGCGTGATAGAAAGAAAAAAAAATGATTTTCTATGACAAAAGTGAACTAAAACTTTTTTTGGAAGAAGACGTCGAGGCAGAGGCAAAAGAAGAAAAGAGTGAAATGGTTTTTATTTTGTGAATGAAAATAAATAACAAATAAATAAAACATAGACTAATCGCCTGCGATGATGGAGGTGTTCGTGTTTGTGTTCGAAATAAAAATAAAAATGATGTCCATTTATTTTATGCCGATTTTTTTTTGTAATTGTGTATGTCCATTTAAACGATGACCACCACCACCGATTGATTCCTCTTAGTTTTATTTCTTCTTCGTAAATAAAAATTTGAAAGAATGAATTAATTTTCTAAGCTTTTTAGTCAATATAAAAGGTTTTTTTTGTTGTTGTTCTTTGTGGACAACAATAATACAATCATTTCAATTTCACGCTGATTTTCAAATTGAGTGTGAAATAAATAACATAAAAAACGCTTTCTTTTTTTATTTGTTGCATCTTTCGTTTTTTTTTTCTTTGCGTGTCTCCTCCAATGTCTTCTTCGTTGGTTTGGAAGAATGAGAAAGAAAGAGGGTTAACTGGATGGATAAGTAAGTAAGAAGAACAATATAAACAGTAGAAGAGAAAAAAATATATTTATAAGTATCTCTTTTTTTTTTTTGATATCTCCGAAAAAAAAGAAAAAATGAAGAAACGTTTTTTGATAGAAAAAATTGTTTCGCCAATCAAAAAAAAAAAACAGACGGATAAATGTGTTGTTTATATTAGGTTTCAATTTTTTTTGTGTGATTCAAATTGAAAAAAGAAAATGAAAAAAAAGATGTGAATCAGCTACTGCAGACTATTAAATTTTTCTTTTACACAATTAAAAATCAGTGTGTGCTTGATTTTTCATATAATTAAAACTTGATAATGCTTCAAATTTTTATATTTTCCCTATTTTTTCTTATTTCAAATGTAAATGTAAATGCAAATGCAATTATTAAACCTATTGAACCTGAACACCTTGGGAAAGATTTATTGGATGTGAAAGAAAATGAATTAGTTTTAATCATAACTGCCGACACACAATATTTTATTCCATGTGAAATTGGTAATACTCAGTGTCGAGAAAAGGGTGAAGAATGCAGGCAGAAAAATGGCTTAAATTTGGTAAATAATTTTTTAAAGTTTAAAAATTTGTAATCAAACTTCGGCTAAATTTTTAGAATAATCATCGAATAAATAAAACAGGCTTAAGTTATTCTCAAATTGAAAATCTTGAATTAGAATGCAATAAAATTGAAAGTAAAGTATCAAACACCGCTCAGAGAAGATCGATATTTGATTTAAATCGTCGAATGAGTATCAAGCCCAAAGCTTTAATTATTAATGGAGATTTAACTAATTTTGGACATGCTAGAGAATTAAATCAATTTAAGGTTTCAGCTTTCTTAAAATTTTAAGGCTACTAAAAAGTTTGATTTAATTTTAGGAAGAATGGATGTCGCTGCCTTTATATATTTTAGCTGGATTAGGTAATCATGATTATGAAAATAATGTGGATGATTGCGTTGCAAATCAATGTGCAAATAATATGCTTTATTGGTAAGCAAGCAAGCGAGAGAGAGAAAAAGGAGACAAACAACACTCCTTTGATTTTTGAAATTTTTTTTGAATAAACAAATAAAAAAGTTTGGTTGTTTTTTAAAGGTTTGTTCGAAAATATGCGTCCAAAGCTAAACTTCATTTGGATTATAAAATCACCGATGATTTATTTAAAACCACTTATAAAGGTAGTTTAGCTTATGCTCGAACACTTTGCACCGATAATGGTAAGTTAGAGAAAGGGAGAGAAATCAAAAAAGACTGGATTGAATCATAAATTTTAGGACAAACTTGTGTACGAATTATTCAATTAAATAATCGACCAGATTATGCTACAACCGTTCAATCAGCTTCACATTGGGAAATTCATGGATCTCTTCAATGGTTGAAAAGAGAATTAGAAGCTACACAAGGAAATCGATCATGGCCAATTTTGATTAATTTGCATAATTTAGATAGAAATGCCGAAACTCGAATTACAAATATTTTATCTTTATGGTTGGTAGCTGCTTTTTTATCAACTTAAAAACATTTTTAACCAACTAAATTTTAAGGTTTCGTAAACCAGAAAACGAAAACATCATTCGAAAAGTTGCTCTACAATGGTATACAATCTCTTCGGTTCAAAAAACAGTCAAGAGAAATCACATTCAATCACAACCAAAAACAATCAATCACACGCATTTTGCCAAGAAGCTCTTTGTCTATGAAATTACGAAACATTTTGAAACTTTCTGATAAAATTTTACAAATCCTTACAAATATTTTCGAAAACACAAGAAAAATCAAAAAGTTTTGAAAACATTTGTAAGGATTTGTAAAATTTTATCAGAAAGTTTCAAAATGTTTCGTAATTTCATAGACAAAGAGCTTCTTGGCAAAATGCGTGTGATTGATTGTTTTTGGTTGTGATTGAATGTGATTTCTCTTGACTGTTTTTTGAACCGAAGAGATTGTATACCATTGTATTTCATGCTCATCATCATAGCAAACATGAGCATAAAGTTTTATGCATTGCTGGAAATACAGTACCTTCATTTTTTGGTGGTTCGGTTCCCAATAATAGGTGACACCTTTTTTACATCTATGCACACCTCTGTGTTTTTTTGTTTATAATAAAAATGCTTTTTTAGATATACAACTGTAAAATTGAGTGACTCATCAATGCATGTGTTTTTCATGAAAGCAAATATTGATACCCCTAATACATCGATAATCAAAACTCTTGATTTTAAATGGAAACCTTGCACCAATTAGCACAGAGAAAAAATGCATTAACGATTAATCTAATATTTTTTTGTGTTTTTGAAAAAAGATGAATTGTAACTATAAAAGCATGTGATTCTGATAAATAAATTTTTTATCAATAGTTGAGCGAAGAAAAAAAAATTTGTCCATGAAAAATCAAGAAGAAAAAAATCGAAATAATCTGTTTTCTGCAAAGCACACACACCTTTTTTTAAATGCTAACAACAGGAAATGGAAGAGAAGAAAAGTGATTTGAAATATATTAGCGTTATTATTCTTATCAGTAACCCAACCAACAACCAAATGCTTGAGATAGCAAAAAGAAGTATTTTTTATTGACAACAGAAATATTTTATACGTGTCGTCCTTCCACCAACCAACCCATCCAACCAAACCTTCAAAACATTTTATATTATTTGCTTAAGAAAAACTTTGCTATTTTGCCTTTTTTATTGATCAATTTTTCATTCGGCGAATAATTCAATTTTTAGCATGAGATTATTAAGTTTATGTATTTTCATCGCGGTTTTGGTTCTGGTAATCGATTTATCTATTGCGAAAAGGAAAAAAGATGATAATTCTGTTGATATTTCGGAAGAATTACGTGAACAAGATGATGAAGATTCAGAATCAAAAAAAGTAGTAAGAAAAGGTAAAAATTCACCAAAGAAAAAGCATCGTGATGAAGATGATGATGATGATGATGAAGATGAAGAAGCTCAAGATGAACCATACGAAGAATCAGATGAGCCTATTATGGTTTGTGATCCCAAAAGTAAAGGTTAGAAAAAAATCATATTATAATAAATTAAGAAAATGATTGATTTTATTTTATTTTAGATACAATCTGTACTTGCGATGGTGATGGAACCTTAAATTGTCGAAAGCAATTATATAATAATAAATTACTTGAAGACCCATTTGTTCGAATTGCTAAGACAAACTTTTCAGCTACAAAAGCTGATTTTAGTAATAATCACATAAAAGTATTAGAACAGGTAAAATTAAAAAAAAAAACAATTTAAATTCTAAATATCAAAAATTTTAGAGTTTCATTATGCCTGATTTTGGGGAGAAAGTAAAAGTGCTAGATTTTTCGAATAATGTTATTTCCAGGATTGAGCATCGAGCTTTTGATTCATTTTATGATTTAACTGTGTTAAATTTGAGTTCAAACCATTTAACAACAATTGGAAAAACAGTTTTAACTAAAATTCTTAGTTTACATAAATTGTTTTTGGCTAACAACAAATTAAAAAATTTGCCAAAGGATGCTTTTAAATATCTCAATGATCTAACAACTTTGGTACTTGATGGAAATCCAACTTTAAATTTTAATAAAACTGTATTTCCAAAAGAAATGGGAAAATTGGAAACTTTAAGTTTAGATAATTGTAAAATTTCCTTTCTTCCCGATGGCATTTTTCAAGAATTAAAGTAAAATTTATCTTTTTATTCCTTCAATTTTATCAATAATTTTAGGTCATTAAAAAATTTATCCCTCATAAATAATCCAATAACATCTATTCCAAAAGCCATTAATGCCATTCCAAACCTTTTTGCATTGGATTTAAGTGGCACAGAAATAAGTGAAATCAACACCGATCAAATTAGTGCTGATCATAAACTTACTGAAATTTATATGATTGATATGCCATATTTGTGGTTGGTTGGAAATTGCTCATTTTGTGGTTTACCAAATCTCGTGAAAATCATTATGTATAATAACAAACAACTTTATGATTTCCACGAAAATGCTTTTGGAAATGTCAACCATGGTCAAAAAGAATTTGCTGTGGCAAAAATAACAGAATTTAATATTCAAAATTGTAATTTTTCAACTTTACCCGAAAAACTTTTTGATTGGCAAGCAGTTACAAACCTTTATCTTGATGGAAATCCATTTGATTGTGAATGCAGTTTAGCTTGGTTAATCAATGATTTAGCCGCTCATTCATTGCAAACTATTCCAAAGTAATTATTGCCATTATTTTAGTTCCAAAATTGACATTCCATTTTTAGATGCGCGTCACCTAAAAAGCTTGAAGGTGTATTATTTTCTAAAGTAAGCGGTGAAGTTTGTGATGGTAAAACTTCAGCTTCAAGTGGTGGTTCCTCATTTGTCATGTGGTCTTTCGTCCTTTTAATCACTGTTTTTGGAACCATCGCTGGTTTCCTCATTTACACTCGCCGTGTCCGACTTACTAATATCCTTTATCGACCTGAAACTCCACAAATGGGTTACAGCAACCTCACAGCTCAACAGCCTCGTGAAGACGAGGAAGAGCTTCAAGATGATTTCCATCCTAAACCCGATGCATCACCTGTATAAATATTGTTCTTTGTATTTATCCTTTTTACGGTTCACTTTAACATATTTTTTAATTACATAAAAATATTGATAAATAATACTAGTCAATGTGCATCAAATTTGGATTCAAAATTAACTTTTAATGAATAAATATTTTTTTTACAAAATTTTATCTTTAAAAAATTATCAGCTTTTTTCTTTTTTTTTAATTTGGCTAACTTGTAACCACTCTAATGACGATGTCCATACACAATTACTAATAGTCTAACTTCAATGAAAATACAATTCTTCATATGTACTTTGATCATCAAACAAATTGTGAAGATAATATAAAAAATAGAAAACACTCATTCAACAAATACATTTTACGGTTTGAGAAGAATAGCCGCCCTTTTTGCTTCATGAATCACATTTTTACAAAGATAAAACTAATCTAAATCATTATCAGTTTTTTTTTTTGAAGAACAATGACTAATACCGGGGCTACTAATTAACAGAAGAGCTTTTCCAATTAAATATGGAGAGCTCAAAGCATTTTAATCGCTTACGACGCGTCGACGAAGTAAAAGATAGGAAAAAATTCTTTTTTGCTTATGTTTTTGATTTAGAAATTTATAACCAAAAAAAAACATTTACTTCTTCATTTTGCTTTTACACGTTAGACACGATTTAGTTTTTTGTCACATACAATGCAGTTTAAAATATGGCTGGAGGCGAAGGTGCAACAATGTTTCGATTAATGATTATTGGAGTATTTTTTACACCTCCATTAGTCATGACAATTACTTCATTATTACTTAAATGCTGGATCACCATTTCTGGATTTTGTACAATCGGCTTATTGTTGAATGATGAAAACACGTGTAGCGAAGAGGTATTTTTATAATCTTTTTTAAATATTAGAAAATGGTGTTTAGCCAATTTGGTTCGAGTCATGCAAAAAAAAGATGATCACTGCAGCTTTTATCCAATGTGCCATACTAATTTTGGCACTTCTTTGGAGTTGTAAAGATAATATAGTATATTTAAAATCTGCGATTTATTTATTAGTGATTAGCTCTGAATTGGAAATAATTGCTGTATTCGATACTTTTACTATGGCTCCCGACAGTTTGTTAATATATATTTTATATTCGAACATAACTTTTAAAAATCATTTTTTAGCTAAAGCTGGCCCTGGATTGATACTAGCTTGTGGTTCAATTTTTTGGTTGATTTTAATTATAACTATTTTGTTTATTGTGGGCTTAAGTATTTATTACCGCCGCAAAAAACTAAAGCATGTGAGAAAACAAAGCATAGAAGAAAATTCCAGAGAAAAACAGTCATCTCGACCATCTTCAAATGCGCAAGCCTTAAAATTAAGCAAAGCCATACTTAGTTTTATTAATAAACTTCAGTCTGCTATTTGAAGATACTGTATCAATCTTAAAACGTGGTGGTGAGATACATGCATAAATCATGAATGTTTACTCTTTTTATGCTATTTTAATCTTTAAAAATTTTTGTTAAACGAATTAATTTTATTTTGTGAAAAAATGTTGGGCAACAAAGAAACTTTATCATTTATACTCGATTAAACTATGAATAAAGCCTATGTTACAAGTACAACCTAATGTCTGCCAAGTTTTTTACAATAGTGCTCACTAAAAGACATTTCAAAAACATATGTTCTCGCGCAAAAGTCGTTACGGAAGCTGTCCATCGTCGTTTTCTAGCAAAAAAGCCTTCTTGCTTTGTTCATGGAAAAAATTCATGAGAAAAAAAAATGGATTGAAAAAAAAAGAATGATTGATTGTTTTATTTTGCATAAAAAAATAATGAAAGTTTATTTTAAACTTTTTTGTTGTTTGTGAATTTCTTTATTTTTCACTTTCTCTTGTGTATGTTCTGGTGAAACTTATTTAAAAAAATTTAATTTTTTGGCTGATTTCAGAAATGGGGATTGGTGGATATGAACATTTGATTGCTGGATTGTCTGGTGGTTTAGCAAAAACTGTCGTATGTCATCCATTTGATTTATTACGAATAAGATATTCTGGCGAGTTTTTTAGTTTTTCTTTTTTAATTAACTGATTTGTTTTTTTAGTGAATGATAACAATATTTCTTTACATCGTCCACAATATACAAGTTATTATCATGCTGCAAAATGTATAGTCAAATCAAATGGAATTCGAGGACTTTATCAAGGGCTTGCACCAAGTATAATTTCAACACCAATTGGATGGGGTTTATATTTCCAATTGTAAGTTTTCTTTTTAGGCATTAAACATATTTCGTTTTGCCTTGTATGTATAAACAATATTTTTGTTTTAGGTATCACAAACTTCATCCATATTTTGATCCATTATCAAGTGTTTCACCTTCATTTCAAAATCTTGTTGCTGGATTTATGGTTGGCGCTTTAGTACATATTATAGCTAATCCACTTTCGGTTGTTCGAACTCGTTTATGTCTTCAATATGAAAATGAAGGAACTAAAAGATATCGTGGAACGTTTCATTGTTTAAGAAAAATTTTACGTGATGAAGGAATAAAAGGATGGTACAAGGTTTGTCTTTGGTTTTGTATTCGAGCTATCTTATTCATTGCTTTATATATGTGTTTTCTTTTTTAGGGCTTTTTTACTGGACTTTGGGGAACTTTCAATTTAGCTACTCAATTTGCAATTTACAATTACCTCAAAGATTGGAGATGTCAAAGCAAAGGAATTCCAATTGATTCACAATTAGTAAGTCTTGAAGCATTTGCAAACGCGTTTCTCAATTTCCGCCATTTTTAGGATACAATGGATTATTTGGTGTTTTCTTCTCTTTCAAAGTGTATTTCAACAGTTTCGACATATCCTTATCAAGTTATAAGAGCTCGTCTTCAAGTAATTTGTTTTGCATTTCGAGCTATTATTGACACTCATTTTTTCCAGGATCATCACACTGAATACAACTCATCAAAAGAAATAATTTATCAAATAATAAAAAGAGAAGGCTTTACTGGTTTTTACAAAGGAATGGCTATGGCATTTGTAAAACAACTTCCAAGTGGTATCGTTACTTTCGTCGTTTATGAACATGCTAAACAACTGGCTCTGAAGTATGCATAGAATCAAAGTTTTATGTTTTTTACTGCTTTAATGTTTGTAACTGCGTTAACTAACTTTAAAATAAATGTAATTTAATTTAACAGCACAAAGATAACTCAATGAAATTCTCAAATATTGAAGCAGCCACTTTGCTTTGCTAACATTATAACACTTTTTAAAGGCAATTTTCGGAGTCGTTCAAACTTTGCTAAATTACATCATTCTAAGCATTTTATTTAGACTTTTGTGTCCGTTCATGTCATTTTAGGCATAAAACCTTTTAAAAAGTAATTAGCTTTTTTCTTAATGCATTCATCCTCGTATCCAAATGTTTATTTAAGCTTATATTCACCTGTTGTAAAATGGCTTTTATGACTGTTTTATAACGCCAAAAGAGGAATGAATTTACAAAGCCATTTTTAAGAAAAGTTTTTAAGTAAAAAAATTTACTTTTTTAAATAAAACGCTTGTAAAAAATTTGTTTGACAAAACTAGATTCTTTATTAATTTTTATGGTACATTTTTGTTTACGTTTTTCAAGCTCATAATTAGATTTTCTTCTTGTTTCATTAAAATAACAAAATAAAAACTTTAACTTAAGGCATCGGAAATTGTACATGCAATCAAAATATTATGGTGTTCTTTTTTTGACGAAGACTATTTCGCGTAATTTTTTTAATAACCCTTTTTATATTTGTTTAGTCTCATTTTTTAGGATGAATCTAAACGTGTCAGACATTATTAATTTTGACCACATTGAAATTTTCCGGTATTATAGCATCACAGCTTTTTTCATTAGTACCTTATTTCAAATATTATATGGTTTTATAATTATTAAATGCACCAATAAAAAGATGATGTTCTTCAGATTTTTAATGTTGACTTATATTTTTCATTGCTTTTTGGCAGAGTTCACTTTCTTTTGCTGGAAACCCATTCGGTTGTTGCCATTCACAATTTTATATTGCGCTGGAATTGGATCTTCATTAAACTCAACTTTTTCTGCTGCATTTTTAGTTATCCTTATTTATTCTTTCGCCGTATTAATTGATTGCCTCACAGCAATTGTGGTGGAGAGACATTTTCAAATTTGTCTTATTATAAATCCAAAAATTATTTATTTACGTTTTTGGACTTTTCTTTTTATGATTTTAACTTTACTTTTTGCTTTAATTGCAAGCTTCACTTTTACCTTTTTTAATATAAATGACACAGAAGCTCGAAGGGTTTTGATTGAAAATGTTCAAAATTTTCATATCATCCTTGATAAACAGCCTTCACTTTTGATATTTGAGCATGCGTGGGATAGTAAAACCATATTCTTAATTATTGCGGCTACATTTTATTTGTTTTATCGAATAATAATTATTTTTTGGTTAATTTTTGAAAATATTCGATATGCAAAAGAAACATCATGGAAATTTTCTGCACAAACTCGAGAACAATTTAATTTGATGCTCAAGTCTACGATGGCCCAATTTATTACCACTTTAACTTTTGGTGTTCCATGTACCATTTGGCTTCTGTCTTGCTTATTTCCAGCAATAAATTCATCCATGATGTTATTATATTTGCTGATAGTTGGTTTTTGTTTATTATATCCAATTGTTGATGTCATAGTTGTTATATGTGTGGTTAACCCATATCAAGTTGCTGCAGCAAAACTTTTATTTTCATTATTTAAATATGAATCAAAACCTTCTCGAATTAGTGTAACAAAACCACATCAAATAATGTCAATTTCAAATATTTCGGATATCAAACCAGAATTTGATTATTAGGCGAAAAACTAACTAATTTTTTGGTTAAAAAAGCCGCGATTACCAATGTTTAATGGAAACTCTTTTTTACAATTTTTAAAGAAGGTTATTCACATCATTTTTACTCCCACTCTTTGACTATTTACTTTTCCTCAAATGGGAGTGGCAATATGGAAGTTTGGACGAAAGAAAGTTTTGAAAAAGTTTTTGCTTTTTATTATAAAACCTTTATAATTATCAAAGTTATGCTTTCTTGTTTATAAAAAATAAATGTCAATAAAGCTATATTCCTGTAATTTAAAAATAATTTTAACGAGACAAACAATAAATTCTAAATAAAGCTTGAAAAAAAAGGTGCATGCTTTTGATGACGAGAAAACTTTTTTTCTCCTTCTCTAAAAACTGTCAATCAAAATAGCAAAAAATGGGGTTCCTACGTGTTTCTTATCATTTTTAGCCAATGCAAGTTAAATTTTGTCAATTCAAACAATAAATGTTCAAGATTTTAAGGAATAAAAATTATGAAAATTTTGTTTTGTTGTTTACCAAAGTCGTAATAAAGTTAATTTTAGTATGAATGGATTAAAGCTAAATTTTATTTTTTTATTCGTTTTGGTTATATTTATTTTTATTTGCGGGATTAAAGAATGCTCTGCTGAACTTTCAAAATCCAAAATATTTGACAATTTTGAAAATTTTGCTCTTAAAAATGATGCAGTCGGTGAACAGAAAAGGAACAAACGAGAAGCAGAAGATTTTGAAGAGGATGAAACTGACGATGAAGAAATCGAAGTTAAAAAAGAACAGACGAAAAATATAATTTATGCTTGCGACGTCAATGATCCACGTTCGTTTTTTTTAACATTTTTGGATTTTATTATTTCATAAATTCAGACAAACATTGTAATTGCAAAGACCGAGAAATATTATGTAAAAAGCAAAACATTAATTCGAATACCATTGTAAAGCTCAAACATCGAAATTATATTTACAAAGTCGCAGGTTTTAGAGGAAATAACATTGGGTTTTTGAGAAAAGTCTGAATTTTTCCATTGCGTTGTACAAATTATTTTATAGGGACATATTTTGCCAGGTGATACTGAAATTATTGAACGTTTGTGGATTTTTGAAAATCAGATAACCAAAATTGAAGCTGGAACTTTTGATGAATTCGATGCTTTATTTTTTCTAAATTTAGAACACAATTTTCTCACCGAACTCGATGATTCATTTTTGACTGAGAAAGTTGGATTAAAACTTGAAGTTCTACAACTCCATTACAACAAAATTCAATCAATATCACCAAAGGCTTTTATAAATTTGAAGAAACTAGATACTTTAATTTTAAATGATAATAATTTACCTGAAATTAAAAAGGAAATGTTTCCTGAATCATTGGCAAATTTAGTGAACCTTTATTTAGCTAATTGTCAAACCAAAATTATTGATGATGGAGCTTTTGATAATTTAAAGTAAAAAAAATAGTTTGTTCTTAAACTAAAAATTTAAAGTATTTTAGAAGTTTAAAGAATTTAATATTACCTGAAAATCCAATAACCTCCATTCCCAAAGCTCTAAATGGATTACCAAAATTAAACTTTCTTGACCTTTCACAAACTCATATCGTTGAATTCAAAAGTAATGAATTAAATAAAGAAAATAAATTAGGCCACTTAAATATGTTTCGGATGCGAAATCTTACAACTTTTGGAGATTGCGCTTTTTGTGGGTTGCCTAATTTGAAAACCCTTCATTGTTATGATTGCACAAAGCTTTCGTTCATTCATGAAAATGCTTTTGGAGCTTTGACTGAGAAGGTTGTCCCCGAATTTGATACTTTCACTTTAAGAAATACAAGTATTACAAGTTTGTCGGAAAAATTGTTGAAATGGGAAACAATTAAAAAATTAAGCTTGAAGGATAACCCTTTTATTTGTGATTGTTCCATGGCTTGGTTAATTGATGATACTTCGCTTCACAACTTTGAATTCATTCCTACGTAAGTGAAAAGTTGTCGTAATTAATTAAATAAAACTTTTTTCAGATGTGCCAGTCCAACGATTCTCGCTAATCTTTCTTTTGTGGAAGTTCGTGACAAAATTTGTTTAGACAATAAATTTTCACTTCCGAATGAAGATTTTTTACAATTAGGCTTCCCCCTAATTATGATTATTGTATTACTTGCATTTATGGCATATATTTATCGAATTCCTAAAACCACTATTCATTCACAAGCAGATAACCTTCCATCTATGGCTTATCGAAACCTTGTGGCACGAGAACAAAATCAAGAGGATGATGAAATTGAGCTACGAACTAATTTTTAAATTATTTTGATAGCGTTTTATTTAAAATAGTTTTAATTAACAATAAAAAATCTTCCACATTTTTTTTAACTTTTCCGTTTTTTACAAACAAAATTTTGGTACATTGTATCGCAATAATCATCATTCCATATATTATTTTCGTTAACATATATTTCAACACATCGCTCATTACAATTACTAGGTTCACCTGAATCCCAACGAGCATAATCGTACGGTGTCCCATCTGTCCAATAGAATGACCTACAACCTAATGAATATAATCCTAGCCAGACATGCCCTGGCCAAAATGGAAGATCTAAAGAAATGGTTTAAATCCTCGTTTATACGGCTTAAGAACTAACCTCCAACAAAATCATCCTCATTTTTACTATGAATTGAAACTAAATGTGCTCCATAACTTATGCAAACTTGCTCCGCTCCCGCTTGGGCTTGATTATGATAAATTCCATAACAATATCCCGTGTAACTATAATAATGCCATCCGTCAGGACAACTTGGAGTATACGTTGTTGTTGAAGGTTTTAGAGTAGTTGTAGAGGGAACAATATTTGGGATGGAACAAACATATGGTTTAGGCTTAAAACAATCTTCAGCGCTCCAAAATCCATCAGACATAGATAATGCCGCACAATTTGATCCAGTAGTGGTTTTGGGTTCATTTGGTCCCCAATCGTTGTAATCGAAAGGAGTTGAATCCGTCCACGACCATTTTCCTACGTTCATTACATTATCCGAGCCAATCCAAAAACTTGATTGTTGGCTTCCATGAAAATAATTTTGAGCTTCACCTAAAACTTTTTATTAGATCCATATTTCTCGAGCTTTTATTTTGTAAAACTTGCCTGACAAAACCATGTTAGTGAATGCATCATGAATGGATACCAAATGACCTCCCAAATTTATGCATGAAATTTCGGCAGTGGCTAATTCGCTTTCATTGGCGTTAAAAGCGAAGCAATTCGATTGCCATTCTAATGTTCCATTTGGGCACAAACCTTCGGAAAAATAAATAAAAACACAAAAAGAAATAAATTTTAAAAGCATTTAAAGCGGTTGTACCAACTTTCAAAATGTAAGAATCATTAACTTTTTTTAAATAAGCGGAACAAAAGAGAGCTTTCTAATGACTTTATAGACACTGATAAGGACATCATGCTCCAAACCAACAATACCTTGCACTCATAAAAATTAATGATGACATTTTTCTTCATACATAAAACACGTAAACGCAAAATTTATTAATTTTATTCTATGGAACCACTAGAATGGGCAATACAAAACTTTTTGATTTATTCGGTCATGAACAAAATCAAGAGGATGATGAAATTGAGCTCAGAACTCATTTTTAAACATATTTGGTTATATTTCTTGTTTCTGTATGTCATTATGTTTGTGAATGTAAAAAAAGTGACAAATTTTCAAAAAATCATAATTTTATTTAAATATATCCATAAAACTTGAAAATGTAAATAATCAAAAGAGGCAAAAGAGGCTCCTATCTCAAGTCAAAATAAAAAAGGAACATATAAAACCGTAGAGATTGATTTAATAACCGAGAAACAAAAATGAAAATCATAAATATTTTACTTATTTTTCTCGGTATGCATGTCCCATGATTTGTTCATACAATTTTGGGTAGCTAGTCCATAAAGCAGGCTCATTAGCAATGTCGTAAGCTTCCAAATCTTCTTTGGTTAAAGGTTCAGCGCCAATAGCTTTGGTAATTTCATCAATGTCATTTTCATTTTTAATGAAAGCAGCGTAATATGCAACGAAATATTTTTTAGGGAAATTCATGGATAAGTAGGTGCAGAAATTGGCAGTGTTGATAAGATCAGCTTTATCATGTTGATCCAAGAAGTTTTTAGTTGGTTCAGGAAGGTCGGAATCAGACTAAAAAAGTTTTATAATTAATTATATATTCTTGGATTGAAAAAAAAAAGAAAAGAAAATTACAGTTTCTCCATTCAAAGCTGCTGCATAAGCTTTTTTATCATTGGTTTTAATATTAGCTAATAAATCAGTTAAAAGAACGAAAGATTCGGATGGAAAATCATCGATGGGAAAATCAGCGGGTCCTTCTTTATGCATAACTTCTGGAATATCACGAATGAAACCGCTCAACTTAAAAAAATGTTCGGTGATTGGGAATTTCTTTCCATCTTTAAAAACAAATGACAAATTTGTTTTATTGTCTTGAGGAATGGAAACAGAATCTTCACCAGCCATTTTTTGATTTATCAAAGTTGAGTTAAGGGTTCCCTGCAAAAGATTCCGTTGATTAGTAAAAGTTTAAATCGCAAAAAAAAAAAATTTAGAAAACATAAAAAACTGGACAATTTTACTTTCACCATTTACAAAATAAGTTGAAGAATGAAAACGAAAAAGTGAATAAGCGTTTGTTTTATTTGGCAACAAAAAGAAAACAACCAAAAAAGAGCGAGTTTTTATGGATTCAAATATTTTTTTGATGGGGAAAACAAAATAAGATTTTTGAAGAAAAAAAAGTTTTGTTCATAAAGGCTAAAAAAAACTATGCTTGAAATATTTTGGCATATAAGAATTTGTTAAAAAAAGAAAAAAAATTATTCAAAAAAAATGTATTCCTTTTTCAAAATAGGTTAATTTGAGAGCTACGAAAAAAGCCAACCATTCTTAAAGCTGTAAATCTTGCAAACTGAAACTTTTGCTATTATGGCAACAATGCAAGCAAGGAGGAAGGTGCAAAACAAAAAAGTATATATAAATCGATAAACTATCGCCAAAAACAATCCAAAACAAAGAACAAAAAATGTATTACTTGCTTAAAAACAAAAACAAAAATGAACGGCATAGATGGACCGACACCTCTGACTTAAAATAGCCCTTTTCGATGAGAAAATGAAAATGATGAGTAATTGTGACTTTGGATGGATGAACAACAAAAACAGCTTTTAATTGATTGGTATATTCATGCTTCAAAAACCTTTGATAATAATTTTATTCGTTTAGCTAATGAACCAAAAAAAGTGTTTGAAAGCAAAAAACTTTTTCAAAATTTAAATTTGCATTTTTTCATATAAAATTATAATTTTTTTGAAATTTGTTGTTGTAAACTTAAATCATTCAAAACATTCGCAGGTAGAAAAAAAATTCCATCAAAAGAAATGTCAATCAAACATTTATTTGATTCCATGTTTAATGGGTTTTTCTTCTGATCTCTTGTTAAAAAAGCTTATCAGCAACCAGCAATTATTGAGAAGAAAAAAAAACTGCTGTCAAAAAAATATTTCAAATTAGCTTCTCTAATTCATTAATTGAAAAACACGAAAAAAAGATGAAATTAAAGCTTGTTTTTATTTTTATTGTTTTGGCTTTGCCTCTTTTGGCTATTGCTCGAGACGAAGAAGACGATGAGGACTATGAAAGCCATGAGATAGTTGACATTGATGAAGAAGAAGAACCTATTGATGTATGTACCGACGATTCAGAAGGTAATTTAAAAAAAAAAACTTTTAAGCTTCAAACTTTTTTTTAAGATTCCATATGTAAGTGTGAAAAAGAAACATTAACATGCGAGCATCAATTTATAAATGGTGAAAATTTAAATACTGCAGACATAATTGTTAGAAAACGCGATTTTATTGTAAAAAATGTTATCATTCGAGATAATTCCATTAAAATCCTCAGAAAAGTAAGTTAAAGATAATTGAGAAAATTTGCATACACTAATGGTTTAGGAACTCATTTTGCCTGGAAGAGAATCGGAAATAGTAAAATTGGATTTTTTTCATAATTTTATTTCTAAAATTGAAAACAACGCCTTTTACCTTTTTGATTCTTTGGAAGAATTAAATTTGGGTAGCAACCTTTTAAAAACAGTGGATACTAAAATTTTTACCAACCAACTTGGCTCCACTTTGAAAAGTTTACATTTGCATCATAATCAAATAGAAGAATTAACTGGACGATCCTTTTATTATTTAACAGAATTAGAAAAATTGGATTTAGGTAATAATCCTCATCTTGAAGTGAATTCCTTTATCCTTTCAAAATCGTTATCAAACTTGAAAACATTAAACTTAAATTATTGCGATATTCGATTATTGGATGATGACACTTTTGCGAATTTAAGGTAAAAGTTGTAACTTTGAAAAAAAATATCTGAAGTTTTTAAGATCATTGTCCACACTTGAATTGAAAGGCAATCCATTTACAACCATTCCCAAAGCCATAACAATTTTGCCACAATTAACAAAATTAGATTTTTCTAATACTAATGTAACTCAAATTCCTGGAAAAGCTTTTGATGGAAACAAAAATTTAACTCATTTGTTTTTGAGAAGTTCTAATTATCTTTTATCCCTTGAAGACTGTGCTTTTTGCGGTTTACCAAAGCTTGAAGAATTGGATTTAAGTTACAGCGAAAAACTCCATTGGATTCATGAAAATGCATTAGGAAGGGTTTCAGCAGAAAATGTTTCAACAATAAAATCTTTTGGACTTCGCGAATGCAATATTACAACTTTGCCTGAAAATCTTGTTCGATTAACATCTTTCAAACATATGGCACTTGAATCGAATCCATTTGAATGTAATTGTTCAATGGCATGGCTCATTAATAATCCAAAAATATATGGACATCAAACTGTTCCAACGTAAAAAATTATGATAATTAAAAATCTCTTTTAGCTTTCACTTTTTAGTTGTGCAACTCCGCCATCGTTAAATCGAACTCGTTTCACAACTTTAGCCGGAACGTTCTGCAATAATGGTGCTTTGTCAAACCCAAAAGCAAAAAATATTTTATGGTTATTAGTTATTATTATTTTTGTGGCTCTCATTTTTGTCATGTATCAACGACGCCATCGGATAATTAATTCCATTTATAAGATTAGACAAACACAAAGCGGTTATCGTGATGTCAATCCTGTCAACTTATAAGTTTCATTATCTGAATAAAGCCAATCATCAAATACATATAAAATTTTCTTGTTTTTGAATATTTATGTAAAGTAAAATAACGTTCTCAAGTTGTTACTCATTGCCTTATTTTTTTGATGCCATTTTCACTACTTTATTTACAAAAAGACTTTAGGTATACAAAGTGAAACATTTAGAAGAGAAAAAAATTGCTGTTAAAAGAAATTTTTCAATTGTTTTTTAAAATAAAATTCAAGTATGAAGTTAAAATTTATAATTTTGTTTTATCGCTTTTGGTTTTTGGCTGAATTCAAGAAGAAAAGTTTGCTAATTTTGATGAAGATTATGGCTTAAACGAAAAAGCTATTTCTCTTGCCTTCACAACGGCTTATAAATTTACTTGATCTTCGTGCAATTACACCAAAGTTTTAAAAATTTCATTTTATTAAAATACTAATGACGACAAATACAATATAAAATTCTATCTCTTTCTTTTTACTTTTGCTTAATTCATGAGTCTTCAAAATAAAAGTAAAAATAGAAAAACCATTTCGATGAAAAATTTCTTTAGATAAAAATTATTGTGGATTTTTTTTTAAATATGTAGTAACACATGCACTTTCTTTATCAAATGAACATGAATCCAAATTTTTTAGTTCGTTTTTTAGAGTTTCTCTAAAGTTTTTTTTCCATTCTTCAGTAAGATGATTCCACAACCAATATAACATAAAACGCGCTTTCGAAGCTGCATTTTCCTAAAAAAAAATAATTATTTTAAAAATGGGACAATCAAAGCTAACCTTTATAAAATTTGCATACAATCCAACATCAACTGTATCTCCAATTCCAATTAAACAAAAATTGCATAGTTTTGGACTTTTTGAAATATTAAAAAGTTTACGAAGGGCTTCATTTGAATATACAATAGGATAATCTTCTTCATCGGGAGCGCTAAATATTTTTAATTTTTATTATAGTAATTTGCTACAACCAAAAAACTTACAAATCAAAAGAATTAATTTTGCTAGCCAATGCGAAAAGTTCGTCTAAAGAAACCAGCGAATTATTTGGTCGTAAAACTTTAGAGTGATTAAGGTAAATTTTTTCCAACTTTGCGGACAATAGTTTATATTCGTCCAAAGTAATAGTTTGATTAATCAAGGAACATTCTCTTAACTCCAAACACCATTTGGACATTAAAGATGAAAGCAAATGTTGCTTATCCTTATTTGATTGTATAATTATAAGTAAAGAGTCATAAACAAAAAACTTAGTACCAAGTGAAAAAAAATTGTCAGGTGAAAAGCGGTATCTTTTTTTATGTTCATCAACAATATCAACAACGTGATCCCAAATAGATATTTCATTAACTGGAAAAACTTTACGTTCTAGCCAAAAATATTTGCATGATGAGTAAAGTTTGAGCAACATTGTGGGATTAGAAACATTGCAGATATAAGAAATGATAAAAGAAGGAAATGAAAATTTTTGGTAAAAAATGTTTTCCATATTAAGCATTTCTTGAATAAATTCTTAACAAAGTTAATTTATTAAAATAACGGCAAATGCGCTGAACATATGGACTCTTCAGAAAATGAATCTTAATCGATAGCTTTAAATTAAAAATTATTGCGCTCACATAGAAAACATTCCATTTGCACTTTGCCAAAATTGTAAAGTTACATTTTTATGAAAATTCGAATGTCTTTAAAGTTTTCCAAATCTTTCTTTTGCTTAGCTTTTGAGGGTGAGAGTTTCGTACAATGATTATAAGAAAAAGCAATAAACAAAAAGAATCACAAGTTTGGGAAAGTCAAAAAATTTTTTAGGTAAAAGCTACTCAATATTTCCAAAGTGATTCGTCACACGAAGCTAACTTTCTTTTAACATAAAAAACACAATTTTTTTTTATTGAAATTTATTGACATGTAAAAGTATACAATAAAGATAAATAATAAAATCACAAACAAACAAAAAATACATTTTCACATGCAAAGATCAAATAAATACAATAAACAGAAAAATCTTACAAGAGATAAACAAAATTAGCGAGCCTTTTTAGGGCTTTTCTTTGGATGGCTTTCATGTGGGTGGATCTTGGTTTCATTACGACTGAGCTAAAAAAAGAACGTGTAAAAATCAAGCAAATTACTATTACTACGAAAAAACTTACATTAAACATAAAATTGAATGTTTCGATCTTTTCATCGTAGAGACCAATGTACCATTTATAGTTGATGGAGTAAACAAGATCTTCATTGACGTCAAAATCTTTTGAAAAGGATAGCTGAAATTTGAAAAATAAGAAAAAACTAAAAGTTAATAAAAGATACCTTGACCAAATGAGAACTATTAGCATGAATGGGAACACGATCCCTTGCTTCAAGACGCCATTTATGTGGTTCTTCAGGAGGAAGTAAATCAAAAGTAATTTGTTGATTTAGAGTATTTCTGATGAGAAATGATATTTCTTTAGTGAAGAAAACAGGGAAAGTTGAAGCCATGTTATGTTATGAAGAAGTTATCCTGAAGAAAAAAAAATAAAATAGAAAGTTACTCAATAAAAAACAAATATAGCAAGGAAAGTAACAAACACAAGTTGTGTTGCGCCTCGGTAAATTTACCGGTAAATTTACTGGTAAATTTACCACTAAAAAAATCTCCTTGGTAAATCGGTAAATTGGTAAATTTACCGGTAAATTTACCGGTAAATTTACCGTTCAAAAAATCGCCTTTTTACATTGGTAAATTTTGTTCTTCTTTTGAAAAATTTCAAATATTGGTCGAAAAAGCCGTTTGTTTTTAGCTTTTGAAGTATAAAAAATTGTTTTCAATTACCTTAAAATGTGTTTTTCTTATTTCACTTTTCTCATCAAATCTCTAAATTTTGATTTTGAAATTTATTTATTGTTTTAAAAAATGCCTCACAAAAAAGTTTTATTAAACACAACCACAAGTTATTCAAACAAATTGAAGGAAAAATTGCTCCAATATTTGAATATCCTGAAAAAAGCTCAGAAGATAGCTCAGGTGACAATTTAGGAGAAATGGTTGTCTCTTCTGATGCATCATCAGCTGGTAAAAAAAGGGATAAATAATTAATTTGTTTTACCTTTTCGTTCACTCTTAAAAAATCTATTTTTTTTTTTAATATAAATAATATAACCTTCCCTCCTAATTTCATAACTTTTCTCGCATTTGCTTTAAGGAAATTGATAGTAAAATAAATAAAATACTTTTATTTTATATGATTTTTAAATAAAACCATTTTAAATATGTATATTATTGTGTTTTTAGTCAATTTACCAATTTACCGATTTACCAGTAAATTTACCGGTAAATTTACCGGTAAATTTACCGATTTTTGATTTACCGGTAAATTTAACAACCCTAAACACAACCCATAATCAAACCAAAAAGAATAAAAAAGTTTAATAAATTTATTCAAGTTTTACAAGATTCACAATATTTACAGTATAAATAGCAAAAATATATTACAATACAAAACAAGTTAGTAAATGGTTCAGGCCCAGTAGCGGGTTTCAATGGGAGGATTGAGAGTTTCTGAAGCATCATCAAAGATAACAGGAAGATCAGTGTCGTCTTTCATAGCAGCAGAGAATTCATGACCTTTAATCTTCCAAATATTACGACCACGATTAGCCATTTGTTCAGCATTACGAAGATGAGCAGGAACAGAAATGGCAGAGCTGACGATTTCATGCATATAACAAAGAGCATGAGTAACATTGGTGTAAACATCTTCTGAAGGTGGATGAGGTTCATCAGTATACAACATTGTAAAGATGGTAGGCTTTGCTGATCCCTAAAATGGTAAAAAATTATGTATAAAATCAAGTAATCAAAAGACTTACTTGTAAAGCACGATGAGGAACCATGACAACATCTTTAGAATTAAAACCTTTGGTACAAGTTCCAGGAGTGACATTTTGTTTAGGAGCTTTATCATTTCTATTGATTTCTTCTGGTTTTTTGAAGAGACGAGTGATATGATGACGACGAACACCAATGATGGTAAGACTTGGAACATTATTGTGAATGACTTCACCCATAGCACTTATCATAGACATAGCTTCATTAGCTTGAATTTTATCAAATTCACCATCAGAAGCACCAAAGCGATAAACAAGTATACGTTGAGGATATTTTCCATTTGCAGAGAGATAATGTTTGAGAGCATTTTTGAAAGGATAGCGATATTCTTTATCAAGATTCACTTTACGAACAGGAGGAGTTGTACCATCTCTTCGAACATTATCACCTTCAACATAACACTTGGTATAAAAGAAGCCACCACGAGCAACATTGCCTTCATCACCAGTATTGTACGCATAGCCACCAACAGACGGAGATTTTCGAAGATCATCTTCACTCAAACCAGGAGGAGGATGATTCATAAAAATGCCAATAACCATAGTACCTTTCATATAAGTCTTGCTGAAAAACAAAGTCTCAAACTATGAACAATGGTAATAAATAAACTCACAAAAGATCAAAAGTTCTTCCACTTTCAGATTGGCAGGATTGAGCTTGTTGAAAGAAATGATTGAAGCCGCCATTTTTAGGATTGATTTTTTGAATAATGTTTGTATAAGTAGCCGCACCAGCTTTACCAAGAGTTTTGGGCATGATTTGTTGAGTTGTTACGCCAGTTTTGACTTCAGTAGCTTTAATCAAATCATGGAAACCAGGAGCATCACCAAAGAACATAGCATAAGTACAAAAGTTTCCATCACGATATCTTTCAACATATTCGGTAAGTGCTTCAATATTGATGTCTTTATCATATAATTGATGATAACCATGACCATGAACTCCAAGCTGCATTCCAAGTCTATTTGCACGACTAACAAGTTGATTACCAAATTCACTGAAAAATGTTGAGTAAGATATATTATGAAACAAAATAAAAAAAACCCACTGAACTTGACCTTCATCAACTCGATAGAAGAATATAACAAAGGCATTAATCGTAACAGGCATAACAAATGCATCATTACCAGAAGCAGTCCATTCAGCAAAATTAATCTTCTTACCACTGGATGCATAAGTGATCATTGGAGCAGCCACGATTGTTGCAGAGACTTTATCCATGTCAGGATTGATACCAACTTCAGCATTTTGCATGTACGAATCAGAGTCAAAAAGATGAGCTCGTTGTTTTTGATTGGTGATGTTTTCCATAAGATCTAAAGGTGCCCGTTGAGCTTGACGAATCATAGTGGCTTCTTGTGCTTTATCCATCTTTTCTCTTTGAATCTTTTGACCTTGTTGAATCTTCAAACATTCCATCGGATAATAAGTCTCTTCACCAAACACTCTCTTGATAACCAATGGAAAATGAGGAAACTGCATTTCAAAATCATAAGCCATCTTGAAGTACGAAGGAACATCGATTTGTTGGTCCTTATATTGAAATTGAGTTTTTGAAGCAGATTGTTGAGTGAATCCATGGATCTTGAAGACTTCATTTGACGGTTTGTGAGTGGTTCGAACAAAGATGCCTTTCAAATGCATAAGATTTTGGAGAATTTCAGGAAGAAGCCAATTATCATTAGGACCATATCCAAACATACCATGAATGAAATGAAGCATATAGACAGCAGTGTAAAATGGAGATAGTTTACCATCAACAATGAGTTTAGCCGTAGTATCATCTTTAGCATATCGAACACTTTTGGAATGACCATCTTTGAGCACAATCATACCACCCAAATCATGATTGCTTTGAAGATCGTAAACCTTAGGACCAAATTTGACAAAGTCATTAAGCCTAAAAATTAGCAAATGCATTGTAAACTGACGAATTAGAAATAAACTTACATATCATGTTGATATTGACAGAAAAGGATGTCCAAATAATCTTCCATAATAAGACGATCAACATTTCCATCAAAGTGCAAACGATTAGGTGATTTGAGAGTCGCATAAACTTTACGAGGCATACTAAGCGTACCAAAAACTTCGGCATTAAGCTGTGACTAAAAAGAAGATTTATAACGTCACCACAATAAAAGAGATACAACTTACGATGTCCAGTTGAAAAGGATCACTATCATCACGTTCTTTCATATGTAAAGAACAGAAGAATATGCTTGAACGATCATAAGCATAGATATGATGAGGTGTGTTATCAGGATTCTTTTTATTGTATTCAAAGTAAGCACCATGTTGTTGAAACAAAAGATCATAAAGCCTGGTAATGCAATTACGACGAACGCTAGCCATGACTCTAAAAGAAGAAGAATCGTAATAATAAAGGAAACTAAAAATGCAACTTACTCAGATTTTTGAACTTCTGAAAGATCATAAACTTTTTCAGCTTGACCTCTAACAGTAAAGAACTTCAATTCATATCGAGTAACATCCCGAGTAGGAAGACGAACGCCATAAGAGTTGATTAGAACTTCTGAACCACCAGCATTAATTTGAGGGTTGATACAGTCTTCAAAGCTCAACGTATTTGTAGGTGGCACTTGGTAGATAGTTGAAAACGTTGCTTCAGATCGACCACCATCTTGGTATCCACCGCGACCACCATATCCTCCACGAGCACCATCTTGAGATCCACCGCGACCACCTCCATATCCACCACGACCACCAGTTTGATTACCGCCATATCCACCATATTGATTACCACCACGGTTACCATATTGATTTCCACCACGGTTACCACCACGAGGACCATAAGAACCATCCATAGTTAGTAAAAGAGAAGTAAGCAAATTACTAAAAAAGAAGTATTAATATTTCAAATTGACGACACACGTTCATAAGTACAAAAATAAGGCAAAAGCATTGGCTATAACTAAATCTCACGCAAAGAAGTTAAACAACGTAAAATGGAAGGAGTTGTTCTCAAAAACGGAGATAACTATAAGAAAAATAGTTGAACACGAATAAAAATATGGAAAAATGATGGAGTAAAAAGGTTGGAAAACTAATGATGGTGTTAAAAAAGGGTCAAATCATAGATAGAAAGACCAGGAAAATGACCAAAAAAGGGATATTCGTTGGCCAAAGCTTAGAGGAATAAAATGAATGGCCATGAAAAAAATACGATTTTTCTACGGAGAAAAAAAGGATGAAAAGAATGAATAATCAAAATTGTTGAAGAATGATTTAAGCAGCAAAAAAAAGCAAGAAGAAAAAAAGCGCGAGTCAAACGCCTGCAACTGGCTGATTTCCAGAAGTTTGCTCTTCTTCCACAGTAGGCAGAGACCTTTCCGATGGACCAAAATGTTCTCTTTGGATGTTTGAAATTGTTGCTTCTCGATTTTGAGGCTTCTGAAAGAAGCAAAAGTCTTGATTGAAGGAGATTGGATTGCTTGATTAAAATTATTTTATTTTATCAGCTTTTAAAAATGTTTTGTTTATAAAAAAGCTTGTTGTTGTCCCTTTAAGAAAGCTGTTAATAAAAAAGCCTTTGTTTCACCGCATTTTTTTTACTGATTCAATTTTTGGCAAGCTCTTCTTCCCTAATATTTTTTTTTCATTTCTTTAATTATGTATCAAAACCTTTAGTAAATTCAGTAGTAAAAGATGGTAATAACAAAATTAAAGAATTTATGAGCATCATGGAATTCACTAATCAAAAACCAATCTTTTGTTTTGCTTTTTACTTCACTCGTAAAAGCTTTCAATCATTTTTTCAACTTTTAAGGAAAATGAGTTTTTTTTAATTGTTTTGCTTGCACTTATTAGTACAGTAGTATATTAAATTTATCATCGTTTTCAAGAAGTTATTTTTGAACAACTTCAACCTTTTAATTAACAAAATAATTTAAAGTTGGTGAGCTTTAGTGTTATTTCTTCATCAATAAAAAATATTGTAGCTGCGTATTTGTTTGTTTTTTAGTTGATTTGTTATAATTTATTTTTATTTATTTTTGTTTAATGGTATTCACAAATATCAAGAGCGCATATTCTTTGAAACTTCTTGAAGAACAAAATACATTTAAAGGCAGCGTTTTAATTCGATCTCATACCCATTTTTAATATAACCCTTTTATGGAAAAAGAAACTATACAAAAATAATTAAATTAAGTAGGAAACTGAAGTGAATAAACTCGATAAGCAATAATCATAGTTACATCAAATTTTTTACTACCGCTTTTATTAGCAGCTGTCAATCATCTTTTCATTTGCCCATTTTTAGTGAAAAAAATCACAAGAGATTTTTATTGTTATTTCATTTATCAGTTGGAATTAATGAAAATTAAAGTTCATCTAATGTTTAAAACGCGATTTTTTCCAATAACTTGAAACTTTAAATTCAAAAGCTTCCATATTATTTAAATATTTGAAAAAAAAAACCCAGCATCCATCGTAATTCTAAATTCCAATAATTATGAGAATATTACTTGTCAATTTTCATTTTATTATTTTTATTTTACTGAGTCACTTATTTATGGTGGTAATTGGTATTCACAATGGTAAAATCGGGGATTCCTCGATAATGGCTGATGATCAAAAGGATGATAATGAGGGTGAAGAAAAAAGTCATGAATATAGCATAATTTATGCTTGTGGAAGAAAAAAGTCCCGTATGTCTTCATTTTATTTAAGTTTATTTATTTTTAAAGACCCTTAATTTAAGAAGCACATTGTAACTGCACACACAATATATTAAATTGCGGAAAACAACTTATTAGTAGAAAAATGCTTAATCACGCAAATGTAAAAGTTATGAAGCATGGTTTTACTGTGAAAACGGCCATTTTCAAGAGAAACAACATTCAAATATTAAAAAAAGTGAGTGACTTTATAAAAATGTTTTTTGATGCTAAAGTTTTAATTTTTTAGGGTTATATTCTTCCCAACGATTGCAAAGATATTGAAGAATTAAATTTTAATGATAATAAAATATCACAAATAGAAAACAACGCCTTTGATGATTTTGATTCTTTAAAAAAATTAAAGTTGGAAACTAATATGCTAATTAAAGGGACACTTTCACCTGACTCAAATTTTTGCTTACGACATGTTTTACCTCCTAGCGCGAAAGTTCTTTGTCAAGTCCATTTCGAAAAGGTTTGTAAGTTTTTGTCAAGCTTTGGAAAAAATTTCAAAAATTTCACGAAGTTTGACCAAGGCTTACAAACATTTTCGAAATGGACTTGACAAAGAACTTTCGCGCTAGGAGGTAAAACATGTCGTAAGCAAAAATTTGAGTCAGGTGAAAGTGTCCCTTTAACGTTGATGAAACAATTTTAACTAAAAAACTTGGCAAAACTCTTGAATTCTTGGATTTAGGAGGGAATAAGCTGCTCGAATCGTTTTCACTTAAATATTTAAATCAATTATTAGAATTGCATCTAAATTTTATGCCACTCAAAAAATTAAGAAATTCAATGTTTCCCGAATCTTTAACAAACCTTAAATCGTTATTTCTCGTTGATTGCAACCTAACCCAAATTGATGATGATGCTTTTGAAAATTTAATGTATGTACTCCCGCAAATTATTTTAATCTTCTTATTATTGTTTTTAGTGAATTAAAAATATTATATTTAATTGGTAATCCTTTAACAGCTATACCAAGGGCAATTAATGGCATTCCTCAACTTCAAATCTTAGAATTATCCAACACTAATATTATTGAAATAAAAACGAATGAACTTTCTGATGATCATAAATTACAAGAACTTCATATCACTTCTATGAATTATTTAACTATGATTGGGGATTGCGCATTTTGTGGGCTTCAAAATCTTAAAACAATTAGTATTTGGTGGTGTAAGAAACTTTCGTCTATTCATGAAAATGCATTCGGAATGTTAACACAAAAGAATATTCCTCCAATAGAACAATTTTCTTTAAGTTCGACAAATGTATCTGTTTTACCCGAAAAGCTTTTGAATTGGAATAACCTTGAGGATTTTTATATCATTAAAAACCCATTTGTTTGTGATTGTTCAATGGCTTGGTTGATTAATGATGTTTCTTTGCATCGATTTAACGAAATACCAATGTATGCCAACCTTAATAACAACTTCCTCTGTATTGAATAACTTTTTTATAGATGCGCAAGTCCACCAAAATTTGCAAATATGTCATTTACTAATATTACTGGTGAAGTCTGTCTTGACGAAGAAGGGTCATTGCTGACAAATAAGAATCAATGGTGGCCCTATTTACTTATTCTGATTCTTATTATATTGGTAATTGTTATTGTTTTATTAATTTACACTTCGCGTCGTGTTCAAATTAAAAGAATCTTCCGTCGATCCTCCGAGCTTCCGCCCATGATTTATCGTAATCTCGAAGCTCAAGAACAGCAACGTCATGACAACAACGAAAATGACGATAGCGAACTTCAAAGAGATTTCTAAATTCAAAGTTTGTGTTTTGTAAAAAATTTATTTATTATTTTTAACATAAATTACATAAAATGTCAAATAAAAACATGAATTTTTGAAAGTATCTTTTTACAAAAAATAAGAAGAAAAAAATAACATGATTTTTATGCAATCATCCCCGTGTTTGAATGTCATTATTTTGTATTAAACTTTTTCTTGGCCCCTTAACTTAATTACTCTATTTATCACGCCTTTTATGCAGATTTTATAAAATATGTTTAAATTTTGGAGCAAGATTCGAAAGAAATGAAGAAGCTTTTGTTGCTTACAATTTTATTGACTAACCAAAAAAGATTTACAAAAGTGTCGATAAATATGAATGGAAGCATGTGTGTATTAAGCCAAATGTTTAATGTAAAACATAGTTAATAAATTTTATATTAGTGTGATAAAAAAAGAAATTAACTGTCAGCGAATTTATTTAAAAATATAAATCACGAAACATTCATTCATTACAATTATCAATTTTTTGAAAATTTTAATAAAAAATATTTTAAAGAAATTAAAAAATGAAAAACTTTAATAATATTTTTTTTTGTTTTTTTTTTATGTCTCATTATTTTTGTTTTTCCAGATGCGTGATTAATATGTTTGAAATTTGTGCTGATTTGTGGAACGTTTTATTGCAAATTTCCTAAAATTTGTTTAATGTTACAGAAAGAATCAAATTAAAAAAATGATTACTTTTATTTTATTTGTATTTGTTTTTTTGATATCAAACAACACATTTTGGGTCGATTTTCTTTAAGCAATCTAAAAAAAGGAATAACTTCACTTTTCTTAAATACTATTTTTACCTTCATATTGTTCCATGGTAGTTTGGAGTGTGCATGTTTTTAAGAAGTTTTGGCATTCTTAAAAAAAATAAAAGTTTATTTATGTTTATAAAAATTTATATTACGTTTTGACATCTTCCAGCTCCGACTTTTAGCTACTTCATCAAATAATACCGTTGAATATTTAGGAACGCTAGCAATCTTACAACTATGATCGCCATTCTTCAAACAATCTGAAAAAATAAATAAATAGAAGATCCTTAAGTTTTTTTAAATTTCATATTCTTACCTTCATATTTTTCCATGGTAGGTTGGATTGTACATGTTTTTAAGAAGACTTGGCATTCTAAAAAAAAGGTAAAAAAATTTAATTTAGAAAATTTTATTACGTTTCGTGTCCTTCCAATTCCGATTTTTAGCAACTTCGCTAAATAATGCCGGTGAATATGTAACGATGCCGCCCATAGCTTGTAAAATTAAAGCAAAGACAATTAAAAAACCGAGAAAATGCATAATATATAGAATTTTTTTTAGAAAGTGTAACACAAACTTCAAAAAATTCAATGAATAACAAGGCAAGAGGAAAAAATGAATTTCAACAAGCTTATGAGAAGCTTTTTTATACACCAAATATTAAAGAAAAAATGCGTGGCAAATAAATATCTGGAGGTAACCATGTTTTAAGGAGCAAATATTTTGATGGAATGAATTTCCATGGGAAATTGCAATTAAAATAAAAAAATTCAAAAGAAACCATACCATTCATTTTTTTATTGCTTTCTTTGTATTGGATTTATCTTAAACATTTCGGGGTAACTCTTGGTCTTTTTTTCTGATGAAAAATGTCACTTTTATTTACAATAATACTTTCTGTAGACTTTTTCTGTAATTTAATTTTTTGTGGCATTATTTACGCATTGCTTGAAGTAACTTTTTTTTTGCATTTTAATGAATTTATTTAAGCATTACAAAGTTATACATATATGCGAAGCCGAATTATTCTTAGCTTATGAATTTTAACAACATGACAACCCCTTGCAAGTCATTCCAAGGGGACAATGGGGTTTGCGTCGACATGGTGCGTCAGTATCACATTCGCCAACAAAAGATTTTTCGGCGACGTTAAGAGGAGGTGGCTAAATATATTAATTATTATCAAAAATGTTATTAAAAATGTTAAAAAAAGAAAAAACTTACACAACATCGCATTCCTTTGCATAATTGTCCTGGTGGACAGGGAGGTGAAGTCTTGCGCCGGCATCCTGCATTAGGAAGGTTACAAACATCAGGGATAGAGATGAAAGGCTATTCGTGAGCTCCCACCATGGCTACAAAACCAACAAGAAGTGCAAAACAAATAAGAAGTTTCATTTTTTCTTTTCCTCTTTTTTGAAAATGATATTTTTTTACAATTAGAGGCCTTCTTAAATAATAGTAAATTTAACAATGGTTAATTATATATGAATAATTTATTCATCACGTTTTTATTATTGCATGTTAGCGAAAATAAATTTTCTGCAAAATAGTTTTTGAAAAAACGTTTTTGTCCCTGACAAAATATTTTTTGTCATTGACAAATTTTAAAATTCTTAACTATTGGATTTTTAAATTTTCAAGTATAAAAGTAACATATCCATTATTTAAATAAAAAACATTCATTTTATTTATAAAAAAATTTATAAAACAAAAAAAATTAAGCTGAGGTGTAAACATGCAATTTGTATGACCTTCCTACTCTCTAAAGAAAATTTCCAATTTTTCATATTTTTTTAAATTAAGTATGAAGTTAAAATTATATTTGTTTTATTGCTCTTGCTTTACCGCTTTTAGTATATTGCTGGATTCAAGGAGAACCGTATATAATGCAGGCAAAAATTATGGCTTTAGATGAAGAAGTTATTTTTATTTGCCTTCACCACGACCAATGAATTTATTGGATCTTAATGCAATTACACCAAAGTTTTAAAAATTATCTTTTTTACAAAGTACTAATGACGACAAATAAAATTCATAATTCTTTTAAAAAAATTTCACATTTGCATAATTCATTAGTCTTCAATATAAATGTAAAAAATAAAAGGGATTTCGGTGAAAAATTTCTTTAAATAAATATTATTGTTAATTTTTTTTTTACAAAGACAGTAAGACAGGAACTATATTTATCAATTGAACATGAAAATCCATCCAAATTTTTTAGCACAGTTTTTAGAGTTTCTCTAAAGTTTTTTTTCCATTCTTGAGTAACATTCCACAACCAATATAACGTAAAGCGTGATTCCGAAGATGCATTTTCCTAAAAAAAATCATTTTTAAAAAATAGGATGATCAAACCTAACCTTTATAAAATTTGCATACAATCCATGATCAATTGTGTCTCCAATTCCAATTAAATAAAAATAGCATAGTTTTGCCTTTTTTGATATATTAAAAAGTTTATGAAGGGCTTGATTTGAATATGAAATGGGATAATCTTCTTCATCGGGTGAGCTAAATATTTTTTATTTTTATTAGAATAATTTTTTAAAACAAAAAATTCACATTTCAAAAGATTTAATTTTTGTCCCGATTGTGATAAGTTCGTCTAAAGAAACGGGCGAATGATTTGGTTGTAAAACTTTAGAGCGAATAAGGTAAATTGTTTCCATATTTGCTGTCAATAGTTTATATTCGTCCAAAGTAAGAGTTTGATTAACCAAATAACATCCTCTTAACTCCAAACACCACTTGGACATTAAAGATGAAAGAAAATGTTGCTTATCTTTATTTAATTCTATAACTATCCATAAAAAAATCGTAAATAAAAAACTTGGTATCAAGTAAAAAAAATATTCCGGTGTAAAGCAATAACTTTTTTTATGTCCATCAAAAATATGAACCCACTGATCCGAAATAGATAATTCATAAATTGGAAAAACTTTACGTTTTAGCCAAAAATATTTGCATGAAGAGTAAAGTTTGAGCAACATTGTGGGATTTGAAACATTGCAGATATAAGAAATGATAAAAGAAGGAAATGAAAACTTTTGGAAAAAAAAGCTTTCCTTATTGAGCATTCTCTTTTATGAATAAATTCTTAGTAAAATTAATATATTAAAATCATGAAAATATGTGCAGAAGAATCTTTTGGATTTTACGAAAAATTAAACAAATTCAAAAAATTGCGCTCACATAAAAAACATTCCATTTACACTAGGCCAAAATTGTAAAGTTTCATTTTTATGAAAAATAGAATAATAATTAATGGCTTGAACCTTCTCTAACATCAGTACAAAACAAAAGAGATGATTAAGACGCCTTTCTTAAATTATCTTTGAAAAAATAGAGTCAAATATAGAGATGTCAATCAAACATTTTTGGGATTCATTTTTAATGTTTCTTTTTCTGGTTTCTCGATAAATGTTCTTATCAGCAAACATTGACACATTGTGAAAAAAAAAACAGCTGTCAAAGAAATACTTTATTTTAGATTGCTTGGTAAAAAAATGAAGCTAAATTTTATAATTCTTTTTATTTCTATTGTTTTACCATTTTTGGTTTATGGCAGGTATCAAGAAGACCCCGACGACGATAATAATGATGCCAATGAAGATGTTAATGATGAGAATGAATATATGGAAAATAACGACCCAATTATTGTTTGTTATAATGAATCAGAAGGTAACTAAAAAAGCAAAACTTTCAAACCATTGTTTTTACATTTAACTTTTAAGGTTCAATTTGTAAATGCGAAAAAGAAACTTTAACATGCGAGCATCAATTTATAAATGGGGAAAATTTAAACACTGCTGATCTTAGCGTTCATAAAGATATTTTTATTGTGAAAAATGTTTATATTAAAGACAATTCAATAAAAAATCTTAGAAAAGTAAGGTGGCATTAATTAATTTGCTAAAAATAAAATGATTTTATTTAAGGGCCACATTTTAACTGGGCATGAAGAAGATATTATAAAATTGGATTTTTCGCACAATTTGATTTTAAAAATCGAAAACAACGCCTTTGATTGTTTTGATTCGTTGGAAGAATTAAATTTGAACCATAATCAACTAAAAACAATTGATGCAAAAGTATTTTCCAATAAAATTGGTTCCACTTTGAAAAAGTTGTATTTATCCAATAATCAAATTGAAGATTTATCATCCCATTCCTTTTATTATTTAACCGAATTGGAATTATTGGATTTGGGTAATAATCGCCACATAGAAATTGATTCAAGTGTATTTTCAAAATCTCTTTCAAATTTGAAAACATTAAGCTTAAATGATTGTGATATTCGATTATTGGATGATGACACTTTTGTTAATTTGAAGTAATTTTTTTAACAAGGGCCCTACAATTGAAATAATAAATTTAAGGTCCTTAAATTATCTCAGCCTATCAAGAAATCCATTAACGACTATTTCAAATGCAATAAAAAATTTGCCACAGCTTACAATATTTGATTTCGCTCAAACAAATATCACTCAAATCCCAAAAAATTCTTTTACTACAAACATTAATTTAACTGAATTAGATTTAAGAAGTATTGATACTCTATTATCTGTTGACGATTGCGCTTTTTGTGGTTTGTCTTATCTCAAAGATGTCAATTTGGGTTGGTGCAATAAGCTTCAGACAATTCATGAAAATGCTTTAGGAACGGTTTCAACACAAAAATTATTTAAAATAAAGGTACTTAATATTAGAGCTGGCAATATTTCTACTTTGCCTGAAAATCTTTTTAAATTTATATCTTTTGAAAATCTAATTCTTGATTTAAACCCTTATGTTTGTGATTGTTCATTGGCATGGCTCATTAATAATCCAAAAATATATGGAAATCCTTATATTCCCAGGTATAATTTCATAATTATTTTTTAAAATCGTATGATAGTTAGTTTTTTAGATGCACATATCCTATAAATTTGAATGATACATATTTTACTGCTTTAGCTGGATCATTTTGCAATAATGAAAGTTCTCTAAATAATTCGAAAGTTAAGCATATTTTATGGTTGTTTGTTATTTTTATTATTGGTGCATTCGTTTATATTATGTTTCAACGACGCCATAAAATTATTAACTCAATTTATCGAATCAGACAAACTCAAAGTGGATATCGTGATGTCAATCCAGTTCATTTATAAAAAAAAATTTCGTTTGTATTATTTTAATTTTTTTGCATAGTTTCCTTCTTTTTTTCGATGTTAAAATAAAAGTTGGATTATTATTTCTTAATTTTTTTCCACATAAGGCAAAAAAAAGCTATTCAGAAAAATCGAGTAATAAATTCGAAAATGTCTTTTTTACTTCATATTTTTTACTACCGCTTTTATTAGCTGTCAATCACTTTTTATTTTTTTGATTAGGCAAAAGATCACAAAAATTTTTTTTATATTTTTATTTTGCTTATCAATTTATTTTTAATTCTCATTAAACTCATCAATAGTTTTCTTAGAGGGTTTATTTTTTCATTGTTTTTTCAAAGTGAGAGATTAAATTATGTTTTAAACTTGCCTTTATCCAACTTATGCTCGAAGTGCCATTATAATGAGAATGCTATTTTTCAATATTTATTTTTTATTATTTATTTTTCTGACCAACTTTCTTGTCACAGAATGTGTACAAAATGGTCAAATCGTAGATTCATTTTCTGATGATAAAAGTATTATTAAAAACAATGTATTTAAAAAATCTCATCTTCCAAATATTCATCACGAAAAAGATGAGGAAAATATTAGCTATGACGAAAGTGAAGAAAAAGAGGTTGAGGAAGAGTACCATTTAGTCTATGCTTGCGGAACAAAACAATCTCGTATGTGTTGTTGCATTCTTTTGCATTTATAGAGACGTATCTAATTTAGAAGCGCATTGTAAATGCGAACGCAACGTTTTAAACTGTGGAAAACAACTCATTGGTAGAAAAAAACTTGATCACGTTTATATTAAAATTAAAAAGCCGGGTTTTACTGTAAAAACGGCCATATTCAAGCGAAACAACATTCAAATATTAAAAAAAGTGAGCAACTTTATAAAAATGTTTTTTGATCTCAAATTTTTAATTTTTTAACTTTCATATTTTAGGGTTACATTCTTCCCTATGATTGCGAAGATATTGAAGAATTAAATTTTAATGATAATAAGATATCACAAATAGAAAGCAAAGCTTTTGATGATTTTGATTCATTGAAAAAACTAAATTTAGGAAATAATATTCTTACTTTCATTGATGAAACAATTTTAACTAAAAAACTTGGCAAAACTCTTGAATTTATGGATTTAGGAAGGAATAAACTTGAATCATTTTCATTTATATATTTACACCAATTATTAGAATTGCACTTAAATGGAAATTCTTTCAATATAATAAAAATAATTATGTTTCCCAAATCTTTAACCAATCTTAAAATTCTGCACCTCAATCGTTGCGATATAAATAAAATCGATGATGACGCCTTTGAAAATTTAATGTATGTTTTTTTGCTTTTTTATTTGAAAACTGAGATGACTAGATTTGAGTTTCGTTGTACCAATATCTATGCTTGAAACTTTTTTAACTAAAAACCTTTCAGTAATCTGAAAGAATTAAGCATAGTTTCAAACCATTTAACGAGCATCCCAATAGCGATAAATGGTATTACAAATCTTCAAAAATTAGATCTTTCAAACTCATCCATTGTTGAAATAAAAACTAATGAACTTGCTGACGATCATAAATTACAAGAACTTATTTTTGGGAATATGGCAAATCTTACGACAATTGGCGATTGTGCATTTTGCGGACTTCCAAATCTAAAAATTATTTCTATTTGGCTTTGTGAAAAACTTTTTTCCATTCATGAAAATGCTTTTGGCGCATTAACAGAAAAAAATATTCCTCCTATTGAAGAGTTTGCTTTAACTGGGACAAATTTTTCAATGCTATCTGAAAAACTATTGGATTGGAAAAATGTTAAAGAAATTATAATAGAAAGAAATCCATTTATTTGTGATTGTTCCATGGATTGGTTAATTAACGATATTAATATGCATAAATTTCTGGTTCAACCAACGTAAGTGTTCATTAGTCGCAGAGCAAATTTTTGAAAACCTTTTTGTAGATGTGCGGGGCCACCTGAATTTGCAAATAAATCTTTTACGCTTATTTCTGGTTCTGTATGCCTTAATGAGAAACCAATATTTTCAAATAAGAATCAATGGTGGCCCTATTTACTCATTGTTTTAATATTTTCCATTGTTATTGTTTTATTAATTTACACTTCGCGTCGTGTTCAACTTAAAAGAATCTTCCGTCGATCCTCCGAACTTCCTCCAATAATTTATCGCAATCTCGAAGCTCAAGAAGAAGAACGTCATGCCGACGACGATCATGACGACAGCGAACTTCAAAGAGATTTCTAAATTCAAAATTTGTTGTTGCAACAACAAAAAAAACTTTTTATTTTATCTTTCATTTATTTCGTAAAGTAAAAAATTTTTAATTATAAAAAGTTTATTGTTTGCATTAATTTCTTAATAAATTTTTATAAATGCTGCTTCATGGTTTCTTGCCCGAGGATATTTTCAAAAAATGAGGAGGATATTACATTTTTGGAAACATGACGTATTAAAGTGTGGGCAAGATTTTAATAATAAAAAAAGAGTATTTAAACTTGATGCTTAGACATTATTGCCATTCAATTTGCTCATTTGCAGACTTTTTTATTTTAAAAATTCTTAAAGCTTCTAAAAATAAATATGCAATCCTCAATTTTAATTGTTGGAATTTCCGTTGCTCTTTTGGCTGTTTTTGTCAGCTCTCAATATGATGATGAATTTGCATCGTAAGTTCACTTTTTTTATCTTTGGGTTTCTTTATGTAAGAGGAAGAATGTATTTTTTATTTTGTAGATATGATAAAAGAGCCATGCGTAATGCATTGGTTCGATTTGGTCGAGCAGCAGGAATGCGAAACGCCTTAGTTCGATTTGGAAAGCGTACAACTACATTCGATGAAATTCCAATGATTTCTTCTTATGATGAAGCTAAAAGAAATGGCGCTCCCCAACCCTTTGGTAAGTGTCTCTCTCCCCAATTCAAGCCTATCCCATTTAAAAAATATTATAATATATTTTTTAGTTCGATTTGGTCGATCAGCTGGTCGTATTGATCATATGCATGACATTCTTACAACCCTCCAAAAAATTGAACAAGCTAATGGACAATAAATAATAAATAAAAATTTAAAAAACTTTTATTTTTGTTGTTTGTTGCCTCTTCAAAATTTTCTTTATGTGTTTGCTAAAACTTTGTCATCGCTGTCGTCGTCGTCTTGATGTGTTTATTGTGTCAAAAAAAAACTCATCATTAAACATTAATTTAAAAAAATATCTTTTTTATTTATTTATTCTTTCTTTTACAATGAAAAAAAAACACTGTTCGTGCTGTTTATTTGTGAATAATAATGATATAATTCGCTGTGGAGTGCCGTTATAAAAAATAATATCTATCGATTTTTAAGCCAAAAAATAAAAAAGAGTTAATATAAATATTTGCCTTTTTTTCTTATATAAAAAAAACTGCAAAACAAATAATTTTCTTAGAAAAAAAGAGTTGAAAAAAAGTTAGAAACAGGAACTGTTGTGTGACAAACTCAAACTATAAATGAAGAAAAAAAAATATGATAAATAGAGCTACTTTAAAGATAAGACAGAGCGAGAGAAAAAAATTAATACAATGAACGCAAAATAAAATAATAAGACAAGTGTATAATTGATGTTGTTATTTAATGGCGATGATGACGCCGTCGGGAAGATAATGAAAGGCCATTATCTATAGCATGACGATGTGAAGCAGGAACAATGGGAATAGGTCCAAGACTTTTGGTTGAAATATTAGATTGCATAGAAGCTCGACGGGATCGTTGTTGATTTTTACCATGTTCAAACATAGATCGAAGTTGACTAATATCAACATCATATTCATCATCATCATGATCTCCATGATGGTGGTGATGAGCATTTTGGTTTTCATCTTCATGGTGTTGTTGTTGTTCAACGACATGTTTTAAAGTGGAATTTCGGCTTCGTTGAGGTGAAATATGTGTGCCACCATTCATAACGTGATGATGTCCATCAGCAACTTCATCTTCTTCTTGAATTGGAACAAAAGTGGATCGTCTGGTTTCAGTTCCAATCACGCTTAAATTTGTATATGAAGTAGCTTTATCTACTTTTCCTGGCAATGAAAATTCATTTAATTTTTCTGAAGGTCGAAGTGATGGACGATGTTTAGGTTGTTGGGTAACTTTTAATGAATTAAAATCAGGATAAACATGTCGAGCAGAAATACTGTAACGTGGACGAGGAATAGGTTCAGCATGAATTGGTCCTTCTTCAGCAGCTTCTTCATCAATTTCACGTTGACTCCAAACATCAAGGAATTGTTTATAGCTTTTAACATTTTTAACAACTCGAATAGAATCATATTTTCCAGGATTTTTTTCCACAACCGCTGTATGTTGAGTTCCAACAGAATCAGTGGAATCGCGACGTTTATGACTATGTTGGGAAGCATGGCTTACAGCACTTTGATGGGTATCCGAACGACCAGCTTTTTTTCCAATATCTAAAAAAATAGTTAAAATTTAGTCAAAATTTTCCCAAATTTAAATTAAAATTTACGTTTAAGTGAATGAACAGCATCAGATCCACGTTTGGAGCTACTTCGAGAATGGTGTTCAACAATGGGTTCAGGTTTTTTGGGGAAGAATAAATGTCGATTTCCTTGTGTGCGACCACCAAATTGATCAAATAAATGACTAACAGGAGCAATGGAAGAATCATCAACATTTGGCACAAATGGAGTTGCTGGAGCCACGTGTTGTTGTTGTTTAGAAACGCTGGTTGTTCTTTTAGCTGGAATATTTTGATAATTTTGATGGTTGAAGGCAGCGCTCCGTTGAGAAACTACACTTTGTTTTGTATCAGTTCTCATTCGATTATTATTATTTTCTTTTTGTGGTGGAAGATTATATGAAACAGTGCTTTGTTTGGTGGCAGTTCTTTCGCGTTGTGGAGCACGAGGCTTTTCTTGAATGTATTCAATATCGCCAACGGTGAAGCTTTCACGATGATATCCAACTGAACTGCGTTCAGATGCATCTGAACGTCGACGATTTCCATCAGTTCCATATTCGCGATAAGTATGAATTCCTTTGGGATCAGGTCGGCGAGAATTTTCATCATTGTCATAACCATGACCGAAAATACGAGGTGGAGGATTTTGTGGTGGTGGTGCAGGTGCAGTGTGATTGGTTACAATTCGAATATCCCGATCACTTCGGAGTGTTGAAGTTGAAGATGCTCGAGAATCACGTGGTTGAGGAATTGGAATTGGTGGGGGAGGATGGGCTGGAATTGAGTCATGGCTTGAATGATGGCTTGGTGGAGCATGAATCGAATGACGACTAGCTTCACTATGAATAGAATTTGAGCGTTGAGAGCGTTGATCGTGGTTATTGAAAGTGTTTTGGCCAAAATAATTATCTAAAAATCAATTTTTTTTTTGTTTTTATTTTTATTTTTATTTTTAAATTTAAACTAACCATGATCTTGATGATGATGAATCGATTCTGAAGGAGCAATGGAGTGTCTATCACTTTCATAATCGCGTGGAGGTTCTTGAGGTGGCACATCATAATGAGCAACATGAATTTGTTCCTCATGAGGTTCATGATGCCACATTTCTTCATGGCCATTTACCGTATGATCATCATCATCGTCGCCTTTTAAAGTTTCATCATCGGAAGTATCGTCAAGACCTGAATGTTGTTTTTTGAGTTCAGCGATAAGACTATCTTGTTGGAGAGTTTTATTTGGAACGGATTCCAAAATTTTTTTATTCATGAAGCCATTATCATGTTCGTGATGGCTACCGGATTCACTCATGTGTCGTGAATGATGGGAGTGATGAGAGTTGTGAGAATGGCGTCGAGAGCTACTTCGCTCGCTTGCATTCTAAATTATTCAAATTAGCAACAAAAAAATGTATTTTAATAATAGACATACATCACTGCTTGGAACTCCGTTTTCAACTCTAAACGTGTCACCCGTTGGCCGACTGAAAAAGACTTGAGAAACCATGTCTTCATCAGCGGAATTTTTGTGATACCCTTGATTGTCAGAATGTTGTTGTTGTTCGGCATTATTATGATGGTGGTGTTCATCGTCATCATCAGAATCATGGCCGCCTCCATTATGATCATAATGATAACGTTCCGTATGAATTTGTTGTTCACCATTTTCATTTACAGTTACAGTCTTATGGATGACTTCATGGCTCTTAAAATGCAAATTGCAAAAAATTAGAGCAAGCTCAAAAAATTTAATTTTTTTACTTGATTAGTTTCAGTAGTCCATTTAACTTCTGGAAGTTGGACAGAAGCAAAGACTTGACTCATCAAATCTGAAGAAGAAAACTTTTATGGATATCTTAGGATTAAAGGAAAGCTCTCACCATCATCATTACCAGCAGATACCATGGTCGACTGCCTTCAGCAAGACACTAAAATTTAAACAAAAATCTAATTTAAATCTATAAAAACTGTATTGTTAGCTTCACGATCTGCAAAAAGCAAAAAAGAGTTGATTTTTCACGACAATTAGACGACGACAAAAGAATAAGGTAAATGAATTATTTGTGTGCTAAACTCTTCTCCTCTACATAAAACAACTGATAACAAAGAAAATACGACTTTCATCTTTTCTTCTTCTTTTTTTGCTTAAAAAAATTAAGACTAATAATCAATTTTTCTTCTTTGTTCGTTGTGAGCCTCCTGAAGTTTTTTTTGCTGCCTTGGTTGGTTGTTATCATCATCATCGGTAACATCCTCCAACAACAGCCCTCAATCAACTCAACTCAAATATAATAGCCAAAAAAGGAAAAGTAAAGGATTGAAGAAGAAGAAAAAATGATGATGTGACGAAAATGACACAAAAACGTTGGTAAAAAAATAAAATGTATCATTCGGACTTTTTTTTAGGACAAAAAACAAAAGAGGCGAGAACAAGGAGACAAATCTTAAACTGTTTAGAAGCAAGCAGACGTTTGACAAAAAAAAGCGTGTTAGCAATCTTGAGAAAAAAATAAATAAAAAATCAAAAACGAAAAATGAAATGTGAAGGTGTATTTTCATGGAAGAACGAGGCTTTAAAAAAGGAGTGCGTTTTTTTATTACATTTTTTGCTTGCTTTTTAGCCGCCTTGAAGCTGTTTGCTTGCTTGCTTTGCTTATCATGTGATAAAACTCAACATCATCAAATATTGTTGTTTTTTAACTTGAATCTCAATAAAAGTTCATGATCGATGTAAAAAATAAAGCATAATATTTTTTATTACAAAAACATGGTGGTTACTCACGCTGATGTACAAATTTTTAGAATTTAAAGAATTTGAAATATTTTAAGCTGGAGTTTATTTTGATGAAAAAGATCTTTTAGAAATAAATATATCAAACTTTTTAAGTTTGTCCCGAATTTTACCTTTTTGTGATTTATCAATGAAAGGAGTTATAATGAGCTTCTATGTTTAAAAAAATAATCAATTTTTTCTATCAAGCTTTAATTGTCAAATTGGCTACTTTGCAGTTTATGTTCAAAGTTTTTTTTATCAGCCGCAATCACTCTGGGTTTGACGCAAATTGCTTTTCAAGCAATGAGGACAATTAAAACTAAAAAAACAGACTGTAGCTTTGATTGATTTTAAATGAGTTCCAAATTTAAATTTAAAATTTAAATAAAGCATAAGTTAGATAGAAAATGGCACAAAATAAAGATGAAAACAGAGGCATCGCATCCTATCTTTGTTTTGTAAAGACTAGCTTGTAATCAGAATATTGAAAATCAATAATTGTTAATTACCAAATTTAGAGTGCAAATTTTATTGTAATTCAATTTTTCTTTGTTCTTTTTTTCTCACCATGATGCTTTCTTTCATCAAACCAGCAGGAATTGATTAGTTAGACCTCCAATGATGATTACATTTTGAAGACAAACGTTTGCTTTTTTTATTTGCTAAGAACATTTTTTTTTGAATTTAAAGATTTTATGCATATTTACTTTTTTTTCGTTGTTCCTTCAAAATGAATTAGTTAGTTCTTCATCCTTTAAAAAAACTTTTTATTAAGACAAACATAACATGCCCTTGAGCATTGTGAATTTAAAAGGAAAAGATTTAAATGCCCTAATTTTGCAAAAAAAAAGGAAGAAAGAAAATGGGAAGGAACATTCTCAATCACTAAATGGGTCGATGACAAATGACAAAGTGTGTTTTATATCTATAAAAAGAAGAGCAACAACCTTGTAAAAAAATTGGATTTTAATAATGAAAATAAAATTAAAAAAACTAATCACTGTTTTTTAACAATCATATTGTTTGACATGTTTTTTACGGTACAATCAAGAGTTTTTCCATCCATCAAAGTTACTCTTTGCTTCCACGTTTTTTTAAAACCAAGAGTTTTTTTTTGCTTTCTTCCTGGCTCAATAAAATTTAGACAAAAGGCAGCTGTCGCTCAAATAAAGATCAGTTCATATGCGTTGAGGAGTCTCTCGCCTGTCGTCGTCGTCGTCCAAAATAGTTTTTCACTAAACGAACTGCCACAAACTGCCGCCGCCGCATTCGCGCTACGAAAGAAGAAAAAAAGATGTAAGAAAGTTTCTTTCTTTCCTTTTTTTTTATTTTCTAAATTTATTTTTGCACTGTCCATAGTTTTTTTTAAGTGGACAAAACAGCAGCCAGCGCAAGTCAGCCAAAAAAAATAAGCAAGAAGTAACGAGCGCTCTCTTGCTTGCCTGCCTGCGTGCTGAATACATCCGTCACACACTTACTTGCTTGCCCAGGGTTTTTTCTAAGGAAAAACCCATCGGTCTTTCGCGTCTTAAATATTCAGAAAGACTGCCTTATTCTTTTCTTCCTTTTTTTAAAATCGCCAATGTTCCAACTCAGCCTTTTGTTTTCTCAAAAAATGCCCTAAGGTCAACCAACAAATTTAAAACAAAAAAACCACAAAGCCCTTTTCGTTTCTTCCTTCCTTCATTTTTTCATTTAGTCAATTATTATTGTTTCGTGTCGCTGCATTTTGTGGCAAAGAAAATTTTTTCTCTGCTTTTTAACTTCCAATTAAAAATTTAAAAAAAAATTAAATCCTTTAGGTAAATAATATCGTTAAATCAATCAATCAGTTACACAAGCGATGAGGAATATTCTCGTTATTGCTCTCTGTTTGGGAGCTTTTTATCTTGTATCAGCTAATCATCCAGAAGCCCTTTCTGATAAAGAACATTTTAAAGTAAGATAAACATACAAATAAAAATATAAAAGTTTAAATAATTAAAATTATTATTATAGGGCAGCGAACACGACACCAAATTTGATCATGAAGCTTTTCTTGGTAAAGATACCGCAGCAGAATATGATCAGCTTACTCCAGAAAAAAGCAAGGAACGACTTGCGTAAGTTTTTCTTTTCATTTTATTTTTTTCGTTTGCTTTTTAACATTGTCATCGTCGTCTGAGTCTATGGCTATTATGGCTTTGATTTTCATTATCAGTGATTGTGATGATGGGCGCACACCTTTATCAAACATTTTCATTATTCTTCTTCCTCCAAAAAAATTCTGCTTTGTCAAAAAAACTTTTTTCCAATACATTTTTTTTTGTTTCGTTAACAAAAAAAACGGGGATGCCTCATATATATTTTTTGGTTGCTTATTTTTAAACTAACGAACCCTCATATTTTCAATAATAAACAAAACCAAAAGCAAGCAAGGAAAAAAGGCAAAAAGGCATTAAATTAAATTTAAAAAAGATGTAACATCATCGCTAAACCCCCTCTCTCTCTGCTCACTAAAAAAAATGATGATTGACAGCTAGCTTTCATTGCTCATTTCTTGCGCAGCAAAAATAAACTTTTGTTTTGACTCATCTAACATCAATAAAATTATAATTTAAAAAATAAAATAAGCAAAAGCATATATATATGTAATAATAAAATAAATAATTTTATAGCAAATTAGTCCCTAAAATGGATTTAAATAGTGATGGATTTGTTGAAGAAAACGAACTTCGTGAACATATTAATTTTATGCAAAAACGTTATGTAAACAATGATGTTGAACGAACATGGAAAAATTATAAGGAAGATAAAGTTAAGGATGGTAAACTTGGATGGAAAGATTATCGGTAATCATTTGAGCCTTAAAAAATATTTTGTTAATAGTTTCCATTTTTTTATAGTGAAATGGTTTATGGTTCTTCAGATGGTGATGGCCAAGAACTTTCCCCCGAATATACCAAAATGATTGCCCGAGATGAACGTCGTTGGAAGGTAGCAGATTATGATTCCAATGGTTTGCTTGATCGAACTGAATATGGTTGCTTCATGCATCCTGAAGATTGTGATCATATGCGAGATATCGTGGTTCAAGAAACCGTTGAAGACATCGATAAAGATAAGGATGGATTTGTAAGCATTGAAGAATATATTGGAGATATGTATCGCCCAGATGATTATCCCGAACTTAATGGCAAAGAACCTGATTGGGTTGCTTCTGAACGTGAAATGTTTAATGAACATCGAGATAAAGATGCTGATGGAAAACTTAATAAGGATGAAATGCGGGATTGGATTATGCCTGTTGGTTTCGACCACGCTGATGCTGAAGCTAAACATTTAGTTGGCATCGCTGATGATGACAAAGATGGAAAACTCAGCCCCGAAGAAATCGTTACTCATTATGATACTTTCGTTGGGTCTCAAGCTACCGATTATGGTGAACAACTTCAAAAACATGATCCTGCCGAACTCTAAAAAAATGTGTCTTACAAACAACCACAGTGCATTACTTACACAATAATGGCAATGAAATGAAAAAGATGCATTTTGCCGTTTTTAATTTATGGGTTTAATAATAATTTAAAAAATTTAAAAAAAATTAATTTTGGCCTTTTATAATTTTTGTTTGTTTTGTTATAATTTATTAAAGAGTATTACTTGATGATATTTTCTTACTAGTAAAAATATAAGTATTTTTAAAAGCATTTGGACCTACAAAACATTTTTATTTTATAATGCTTGAAAACAATGAAATAAAATTTAAATTTTAGCCTTGAAGAATTTCCAAGAAATTTAAACACCTAAAAAATTTTATTTGACCTATTTCATCAAAAACATGAATTTTCTCTCTCATATTTATCTATCTTCTTTTTTGTTTGTTGGGAAATGAATCGATCAATCGCCAAACCCCTAGAAGCGATCGTCGTCGGCCTTCTTTCTTCTTTTTTTTAATTCGCGCAAACAGCAGCATCCGCGTCAGGGATGAAGAAAGAGGATAGATGGATAGATGTTCTTCTTCTTCATCTTCTTTTTTTCACATCAAACATAAACATAAATCGATATAAGATTTTCTTCATGATACACGATCTCCGCCCTTGACCAGAAGACAAAAAGACTCAGTATCATGAAACAGTGTTTTTATAAAATTAATATTTTAATATTTTGCCAAATTTTATTATTGAATATTCAAAGTATTTTTGGATCTTTTGGTGTACCTTGTACACGTACGTTTTTAATTATATTTCATTATTTTATTAAAAAAACTAAACATTTTATAGAAAAACTAGTTGGAAGTAAATGTTTATTTGATGAAGAATGCTATGGAACAAATACAGTATGCCGAGAAGGCAGATGTACATGTCCAACAAATTTTGAAGAATTTGATGTAAATGATAGAATTACTGTTTGCAGATTAGGTAACCATAAAAAATTTTGATTTTCAAATATATTTATAATTTTCAGCTCCAAGCAATATTGGTGACTCATGTCAACGAGATTGTAAACCACCTCTTTTATGCAGGGATGGAAAATGTGAATGCTGGGGTGGTAGTGTCATTGATGGAAAATGTGTAGTTCGTAAGCTAACTTTTTTTAAGATCAGGCAATAGTAAATTTTTGTATTTAGCATGTCCTGCTGGCCAACAACTTTATGGAGTTGAATGTACTCGAGTGGCTCATTGGGGACAATCTTGTGAAAAAGAAAGCCATTGCGTGGATCCATTTAATTCTTGCCTCGGTGGAACATGTCAATGCGCTCCTGGAACTGCAAGGGATATGGCAAGAAATAAATGTTATGCTGTATGCCCCGATAACATGCATCCACATCAATCTTGTCGTAGACTATTTCTTAATGATATCGATATGCTTGATAATGCTGCAACAACCGATAGTTGCCCCATTGGATTTCGATGCGTCACATATGGCAGTCCATATATTGGTCATTGCTGTCGTTTGCGTTGCCCATATGGAGAACCAGATTTAAGCCAATCATGTGATAATAGCGCACCAGAAGATCAAAAATGTCGCCCGCTGACTCATTTTTGTTTCACGGTTAGCGAACCTGGTTGGAAAACATCTTTATGTTGTCCACGACCATGCAGAGATCCAACTCCATTATATATTAATGGGCAATGTTTGAGTATTGCACATCGAGATGATCCATGTCAAACGGATGAACAATGTGAAGGTGGTGTAGCCATGAGTTGCACTCTTGGAACATGTGAATGCAGACCGGGTTTTCATGCGGTACGAAAAATTTTACAAACAATTTTTTGTGATAAAAAATAATTTTAAGACAAATGATGACCGTTTTCCAACTTGTGAAAAAACATGTAACAACATCGAGGAAGTAGCGGTTATTGATAAATGTTTAGGAAAAATTCTTCTTGGTGAACGTTGTTTCAGTAACAAACAATGTCCGGCTTCAGCTGAATGCCGATTTGGTATTTGCCAATGTAAATGTGGATTTGTTCAAAATGTAAATATACCATTTAAAAAGTTAATTCTATTGCTAATTGCTTTTTTTCTTTTTTTAGGACTCACTTCTTGGCGCTCGTTGCACAAACCCTGATGATCCATTCAGCTTCAATAGCATCCTTACAAACGTTGAACATCTTTTTGGAAATAAAAATAGTAATTCGGGCGGAGTGTAATTTGTAACTTTTTCTTATGTTTTACTTTATTTTTTGCAAAAGTCATCTAAATTTTACTAAGAAAATAAATAGTTAATAAAGTTATTTTTATACTTATTGCAATTTTTTATTTCTCTGCCGCCCCATCATCCTTAATCTCGATGGCATTTAAAAATAAAAAAAACATTCTGCTCCGGAAGTATCTAAAATTCATTTATTGTTAACACCTTATTTTCAAAAATATTGCCGACGGCCAGCCATATGTATGCTCTGATTGACTTGCGACAAATTGCTTCTTTGTTACTTTGCTTGTATAACTTTTATGATCGCTTCTTCTCGCCCTTTGAAGCTATGCCGAAATCAATTAGTAAAGTTGTCGATATTCAATTTGACAAAGCATCATCGCATCGTGTGTTGATGATGATTATCGTAGTAGCTTGCTTCTACTACCAGATGTTAGCAAAAAGCTAGGAGGACGAGATTGTTAATTTTCGCAACAACGACAACACTTGTTGTCAAAAATAAAACATAAAAAACTCATACATACTTTTTTTTATTTTTCACATTCTATAAAGTTATTTGTTAGTGTAGCTATGGCCCATCAGCAAAGTGATTCACGAACTGATTTTTCCATTGCTAAATTATTAGACCATGGCATTGGCGAACCAAAGATGGCGGTAGTGGTAAAGCAGAAGCAGCGAAGAAGGTCATCATTTAATGCAGCTCAAGTTCATTGGCTCGAAGCTGAATTTCGTTGTCATCGATATGTTTCACCAGAACGAAGAGCAGCATTGGCAGCTTTATTGGGATTGTCACAACAACAAGTAAATAACATTTATTTTTTCCAAACTATAAAAAGTTAAAATCTTTTTTTCAGATTAAAATTTGGTTTCAAAATCGCCGATACAAAAGCAAATTTCGACTTTCCAACAACAATGGCTCCATAAATCTTCCAGATTGTGCACATTATTCTCAACAATTCACCCAACAAAATAATCAAGATTTATTTAAATTAATTAATCAAAGACAACCTCAAATTTGGAAGAATAATTATTTCAATAATTTTTTTGCTTCAAAACAAACTCAATCAAAATCAGAAAACAAGATACCAAAAATTGATTATTCCACAAATGGCCATAATAACAGCAAATAAATATTCAATTTGTTGCATTTTTTCTAATTTAAGTTTATCAAAATTTTTGTTGTAATGATTGTAAAATAGCATCATCATAAAGCGATAACAAAGTAAAGCCAAAGTTTGAGCGAACACAACTCCAGCGAGTTTAGCTACAAAAAAAGAAGATTGTTTGAAGATTAAAAATATTTTTATTAAAGTATTTACCACAAAATGGCGTAGTATTATAATCAGGTGGAAGGTCATCAATCATTCTTACAATATTCATGGCTTGCATAACCAAGCAGGCGACGAGCCAAACTAATGAAACGGCTGTGTGGCTCATACATGCTACGACATAGGCGCATCTGAAAACAACTTTTTTAGAGACATTTTTCTAGAAAAAATTGTTTACATCGACGAAGCCAAAAGAGGCAAGGCAATCAAAGACATATAGTGATTTGGATTTCTTTTGAGTGATAAAACAAATCGCAAAAAAGTGCTTGTATTTCGAGGACCATATTTTCGGCTGAAATAATTATTTCAAAATGGGATAAAAAAATGTTTCGAAAAATATACTAAATTGTTTCATTCGAAGTTATTCCATGTTTATAATAATATAATCTCTCTGATCTTAAACCTGTTACATCGAAGTAAGCTCCCGAAGTCATATTATTTTCTTCGCTACCATAAAGCGCATCTCGTTTAAGGAACACAGGGACTTCAGTGAATGTCATACTGTAACAAAATGATTTTTTTAAATTTATAATTAAAGAAAAATGGATTTACCGAGCTGAATTCATTAATGGTGCAACAAGCATGATGGTGCAAGTTTGATTATCATACGGGTAATTAGTGTAATCCATTTGACATTCCGTTGATACACTTATTCCCGTTATGGTTGTTACAAAACCAGTACTATCAAGGATTATTTCAGTATTGTGATATTGCAAGACTTTGGTGGTTGCTCGAACTCTAAAATATTCAATTTAGAATTTTCTGGATAAAACCACTGAAAAAAGCTTACAAAGTTCGAAAATAAATAGGTGGAGTCCAAATTGAACCTATGTTAGTAGAAATGTAAGTTTGATTCAAGTTGTTATAATCTCGAGGTTCCCATACCAGTCTTCGATCATTCCAGGTCTGAAAAAGAAAACTTTTTTTTATCTTAAAAAGCTAATATTTGTATTATTACCAAAATTAAAGTTCCATGAAACATAAGGGTTTGACTAACTTCATCCTAAAATACTTTTGTTTAAACCAACTTTAAAAAAAGAGAGACAATTACCATATTTTCAACATGATCAATAATAACAAAAGCTCCAATATTTATTGGAGTATGTGAAGGCTTCCATTTCTCATAATTTTTTGCATCAAAAAGTTTAACTATTAATCGATTATAATTATTGTTAAATTGAGAAAAATCATTATTAACTTCTTGAGCCGTGGGCAAAGTCAACAATTGTAAAATGTTAAAAGCTGTGATAGCACTTGCCATTTTTATTGAAAACGCACTCATTTAAAAATGACTTTTGTATGAAAAAAATTTACTAAACTTTTTTTCTTTTGCATAAACATAAACAAAAAATACTATGAGTTTGATCAAATTTCAGTTTATTTGATATTGGAAAAACAGAGAAAAAAAGGAAAAAATAAACTAAACTTCAATGACCGAAAAAAGAAAATCAACAAAAGAAAAAATTTAAAATAAATCTGGGCCTCTTCGAATTTGCTGTGATTGTTTCCTTCGAATTTCACTATCAGGAGTTGAAAGCTTTTTTGTGAAACTGTTACTCTGGAAAAATTGATTTAAAAAAAGCATTTTTTTACAAAAAAAAACTTTAAACAAACCGGATAAATATTTGTTCGATGATGATGTTCATGGTGTATATCTTCATTGTCATCATCGGAATCAATTGTTATTTGATTTGTTGCGCCTGCTTGATATCGATGACGTAAAGCGTTAGCAGCAGCCGCGGCAATGGCTGTGGAATGATCAAGATCGAAATCAATTTCCGATCCTTCTTTGCTTGCAAGCTGTAAAGCAATGGAAGGAGGCAAATTTATTAGGCTACTTGCCATTGATGACTTTAAAGTTCGCATTTTTTAATTGGAAAAATTAAGGTAAAAAGTAAAAAAATTATACCTCCATTTCATCAAGGTCCTTGGCACTGCATGAAGGAGTAGCTACATCTTTAACATCATGAAATTTAGCCAAATCAATTTTATATTGTCCATTTTCTCTTTGATATGTAACTAATCGAGCAAAACTAAAACAGTAAAAATTTATTATGATCCTTTAAAAAGTAACTTTTTTCCTACCGTTTACCCCATAAAATTTCATTAGGTAAATAACTAGTCCTTGCTTGAGTTGTAGAACCCACAGATTCCACAACACCTTCCAATAATGCAATAATTTCAAATCTTGAAGTTGCTAATGCTTCTTTACTAATTTCATAAAGTGGGCTTTCTTCATTTATTTCATGACATATTGTTATTGGCCAAATCACGAATACCCTATCGAGGCCTGAATCATATCCAACATTCATATCAAATTGATGAAAAGGTAATACTTCGCCTTCAAGAGTTACGCATTTTTTAATCATCTGCAAACACACAATTTTTTTTATTTTGTTTTTGTTGCCTCTTAAAAAATTATTTAATCCTTTACTTGAAGTCTAACGTGTGCTTCCGCAAGAAGACTTTTACGCATGTCTCCAACTCGAAATTGTAAACAAAGTTTTCCATCCCTCATACAAATAACACAATTTTTACTAAATAAAATAGTGGCTGCGCGTTTGATCGGTCGGGCAAGTTTAGCAAAGATTACTCCTGCCATTAATGTTTGACACATTACACCCACCATAAATTGTACACACATTGTCATAACCACTAATGGACATGAATCAGTTGGATAACGAAAACCGTAACCTATAAAAAAAATAATTTGGATAGTAATCAGTCAGTTGTTAACTTTGTCATAAATTAATTTTAATTAGAAATTATTTATTTCAAAATAAGCATTAAAAAAATTAATAAAAAATAAAAAATATTTATAAAAAATATGCAAATTAATTTACCAATTGTAGTTTGAGTTGTAAAAGCAAATAAAAAAATATTTAATGCTGAATTACCATTGCGTATACATGGATCCCAATTTTCATCATCGGCATCATGTTCTAAATCTCCATGATACATAGCAAGTAAATAATATATTCCCGTAAATAAAGACCATGAAAGGAAAAAAGAAGTGGAAAAAAATAATAAACACCAACGCCATTTTACTTCTATCACTGTGGTGAAAATGTCTCTAAAAGGTTAATAATTATTTTTTAAAGAATTATCGTATCAAAAAATAATAGTAGCTACTTTAATGTTTTTTTCATTCGCTAAAAATTTAAATAAAAAAGCTAACCTAAAATATTTTCGACTTTGTTTTGGAACATTCACCAAAGAAATATTACAAACTCCATATTTTTGAACCAATCGATTTCGTATCCTTTTTGATCCAATCCTTGGTCTTAAAAATCTATTCCTATGCATTGCTTGAGGCCCATCAAAAACATTATTTTCACCAGATTCCAATAGTATGCTTGTTTCCATCCTGATAAAATTAAAAAAATAACAATCATCAGAAAAATTTTATAAAAAGTGAAACAAAAACTTTCGAAAAATCACACATAAAAAGAAAATGTCTTAATCGAATCAATTTTTTTTCTTCTTTAAAGTTCAGACAAAAGTTAAAAACCTCGCATGGAGCGCGAAAATAGAAGTAAAAAAGACTTAATTACCCAACAACAATGAAAAAAAGCTAACGTTTCAACAACAACACAAAAAAATCCCCAAAAATTTTTTGAAACAGAAACAAAAAAGAGAGGCAAAAAAGTGAAAGGAAAAAAGTGGGCTCAAAATCTTCTTCATCATTAAGTAAGTTGAAGAAAAAAAAAGATGCGCAAAAATATTTGTGGATGCTGCTGCTTTTTTGCTTCCTTACAGCAACAAGCAACAAACACGAGACAATTTTTCTTCGTCATTGTCCGTAACTAACAACGATGGATGGAAGAAAGAAATAATGATGGTGACAAGCGAAAAAGATAGAAAAAAACGTAGAGGTTTTTCTTCATTTTTTGTTTTTAAATAAAAAATAAAACAAAAAATCTTTTATTCTTTCTTTTTGATTGTTGTTAGTGTTGTTGTAACCTTTTTCTTCGAATAAAACCATTTTCGTTATTCTTCGATTTTTTTTTTATTCTTTTTCTTCCGGTTCCGTGGAAGAAAAAAACGTTTTTCGATCAACGCAGCGTTAGCAACTTTGTACATCGTTTCGTTACTATTTTTTACTAAAGCTTTTTTTCTGAATTAAGACATTTTTCAAATTAACCATGGAAAAGCTTAACAACAACAACTGAACACTATTCTGCCACCAATACCGAAATTTTTTTTTTATTTTTTTTGGAGATAGGAGAGGCAATTCATCCAAGGGCATTTCCATGAGAGTAATTTCATTATTGAAACCAATTCTTTTAATTTTTTCGTTCGTCTTCATTTGCGACACATCTTTTTTATTTTACATATTTTTTCAACAAAACATAAAAATTATGCTTAGCTTTATTTTCTTTCTTTTTTTCATTCATTCAAATGCAAATAATTAAAAACAAATCAATTTAGAAAAATAATATAAATTTAAATATCAATCGTTGAAGAAAAAAAAGTAGACAAATTTTTATTTTAAAATAAAATAGAATTCTCAAAAAAATACTAATGTTAAAATTTGGAACAAAGGCCATCGTTTTCAAATTAGGGAGTGAGAGAGAGACAAATAAAAAAATAAAAGGTAATAAAAATATCAGTAAAAAACTCTATGATTGCTTTTTCAAATTTTGGTCATAAATTGCTGCTCTCCAAAAAAATTATTATGTCAAATAAAAAAAACTTTAGAAAGTTAGAGAAAAAATAAAATTTGCACAAACGAGCGCAATAAATTTTTTTAGAAGTCTAAGAAAAATTATTAATAAAAAAATCCCGAAGAAAAATAAAATGAAAAATAGGACCAGTAAATACAGTTAAGACACACTTTTTTTAATTAACAAAAAAATCATGAATAACTGTAAAATTTTAAAAATTAAATAAAAAGGAGAAAAAATTTATTATTCTTTTATAGCTGAAAAAGATGGGCCTGGAATGGAATAATCTTTTTTAACTGATAATGGAGTGTTTGGAGACGATGCTTGATTTATTGCATTTGCAAGAGAACTAAATGATGAACGACATGATTCCAAACTTGCAACTGAGCCACTAAAAAAAAGATTTTACACTTTTTAATAAAATTCAAATTTATAGTTGCTTCTTAAACTTACTGAAAACCAGCAGCATCGAGAACTTCATAATATAACATTAATTTAGTTTTATGCGATGAAAGACTAAAATCAAATGCAGATTGGGGTTGAGTTGTTTGGGATTCAGGATAACGCCATTGTAAAATATAAGTTCCCTTTTTATGGCAATAATGTGATCCTTGCATTGAATCACCTTCATTAAATGCCACGGGTCTTTCTTGAATAGTTAAATCTTGATTAAGTTTAAGGCTTGGATCAAGAGCAACAACAAAATTGCTTGGTGAAGTTGTAACTGCTCCAATTGCAGCTGTAACCCTTTCAACTGGATTTAAATGCGATGGAGATTGAGGAGTTTGTTGGCGCAATTTTTTATCCGTATGATAAACGATGAATTCACAATCACCTTTAATCACATCGAAATCCCATGTAAGCACTGATCCAACTGTTGGGGCTTCCACTGAAACTTCATATGGCATTCCTTTTTGGACATTTGCCGAAATATAAGTGGAAGTAAGAACATCCTCTCCATCTATGCCCATTAGTTCTACTGGTCGATAAAGATTTTTTGGAACATGTCCTCCTTCGGGAGCAGCACAATAACACTGGCCACCAAGAAAATCGGGAAGATATTGTTTATCAATATATTTTCCAAGCTCATTTAAAACTGATTCATTACTATTAACCATAAACTTTTTGCGTGTATTTTCATCAATAAATTGAGAAATAAGTGTCCACATTACTGGAAATACCCTTGGAGCACGAGAAATTAATACTTGGCCCATGGTTTCGGGGTAATTTGCCTAAAAATAAATGAGCATTTAAAATCTTAAAAGAAGCCGATGATGGATTGAACTTACTTCAACAATTTCAATTATTTGAAGTAAAGCTTGAACTCCAGGTCGCCATAAATGTCGCATACTAAGGCCTTCTAAATCTACGAGCATAGTCCAAGTACTAAAAAATAATAATCATTAAATACTAAATTTAATCTAAGAAATATTTTACCTAATAGGTTGGCCCAAAGTTTTTGTAGCTTCTTCAGCTTTATCTAAACCTTCTTCACAAATTCGAAGGGTAAGTTTAACCAAAGCTTCAAGTCCAACAGTTCGAAGAAGGCCTTTGACATCCAAATTTCCTAGACGTAAGACAAATACTGGTCGGCCAACTTTATCACAATGATGCCAAGCACCAGGGAAAAATTGTAATAAAACTGGAGGAGGTTGGAAATCATGTAAAATTTTATCAACATCATGTTGCTTCCTCCATAATAAACTTTTGGTAATCATTTCACGTGATTTTGCCACATCAAAATCTCTTGCACGCAAAAATCGAAGTAAATGTGCATCATTGGGTAATTTGCTTTTATGACTTGATTGAAGTCCATATTTGAGTTCACAAAGTCGTGATTCTTCCAAAGCGGTTAATTGGCCAAGAAACCGTCGAATATAATCTGCTTCGAGTTTGGATTCAGCTATAAGAAAACGAACATTTCGGCGTGTTGTACCATATTTCCCATATTTACGCTCCAACATATAAGCCCAAATTCAAAAAAAAATAACACCACTACTAACAATATTTATCTATCTAATTTATATATTCCCCCATCAAAAATAAAAATAGGACAATAACAACGAAAATATAGTTAGTTTAGTTTCTCACATATCGTCGACCGGCGGCACAGATTAAAGATAAAAGAAAGTAAGTAACAAAAAAGCTGTGAAACAAAAAGTTACAAAAGAAAAAACTTAGAATAGACACGAGTCAAGAATATGCTCTTCTTCGTTTTCTTTTGTTGAAAAATTATGTGAGATATTGAAAAGCTCGAAACACAACTATTTGCAGTGGCGCAAAATGTAAACAATAAAGGTAAGTCTTTGAAAGTGCAGCTTTGAATTGGACTCTTTTTTTATACAAAAAAAATATAAAAGAATGAAAGTTTTGCAGTGTTAGATTTGAATTTAAAAGATGAGCGCTAAAAATTTGTGCTTAGGTTTAAAATGTAGAAAAAAAATGAAACCCAAGATGAATGAGTTGAAACTAAATTTTTTGTTTCAATTGATTTCGTTTGAGAAAAGTTAGTTAAAAAGGCGTCTAAGAGAGTGGGTGCAAAAAAAAAACATTAAAGCTACTCTATTTTAGAAACTATTTAGGAAAATTAATTATAAAACTTACGATCATCAACGTCAAAACTTGTGGCACGAATAGCATTGCCATTTGCAACAACTCCACTGGTCGAAGGTTTAGGAGTACCAGAATTGGTTGATTGTCTTCTCGTTATTTGACTCACAGACGAATGAACGGCCGTTGGAGCTTGAGTGGTACTCAATCGCCGATCAATTGGTGTTTCCCTTTGTGTTGTTTGAGATTGTTGATCATCATCATTTTTTGAAACATCTATCGCTGAATCAGCTGGGGATCGAGGAGTGGAATCATCCAATTCTTCAAAAGGTGGAATATAAGTTATTCCACTTTTAATTAAATCTTCAATAAAAAATTCAAGAATTTCTTTTCCTTTTGCTATATTTGCGCCATATTGTTTAACAGCTAATTTTTCTACAGTTGTTTCAAATCCAAAGAAATTTTTAACATCTAAACTTCCAGATTGTTCAAAGCAAGTCCAATCTTTATTTTCTGGGTGAACCTACAAAGATGTGATTAAATTCAGAACAGTTTGGATATATAAAAACTTACATAATAATTGCATTTTTCTAAAATGGCGATACGACTAGCAAATGAAATATTGGTTGCTTCAATTTCTAAAATTCTCTTTCTACGATCTAAGCTATTCTTTTGGTTAAAATAAACATAATCTACTCCAGCAATCTGAAAAAATAAACTTAGTTTCAACGAAAAATGAATATATAAAAATGCAAAAAACCTTTTTAACCAAATATGGAGCGTCGACATTCAATTGACATTTACGATCAATAATTTCTATCGCTCCATCCGATGAATAATATTCTGAAGTAATTTCAGAACCAACAAAAATAGGAATTTGTGGACATGTAGGAAAACGCTTTTGATAAGCAGCCATAACAATTTCAAATGGATACTTATAAATCCTTACTGGGCTTTGATAAGTTTGAACCATTTTGGGATAAATTTATTTCTTAAAAATAGGGATATTAGAAAAAATAAATTCTAAAAAATTATTGAGGAAAATTTGGAATATTCTCGAGTAAAAAATGATTCTCAAACAAGGCGAAATAAATCAAAAAAAAGTAGCAAATAAAAAAAAGCGGTACACGCAAAATAAAAAAGATCCAACACAAAGTTTTTTGTTGCATTCTATGCACTAATATAAAACAGATTGTCAGTCATTGTTTTTTGTCTATACTCTACCTAATCAGCAAACTACAGCTTTAAAAAAAAGAAAAAGAAAAAAGGGCAAAGAGCGTTTGGGTTTTTTATTCTTCTTCCACGCTTTTCCATTTAGTTGTTTATTCGGGAGGGAATAAAAATGAAAGAAGAAAGGGAAAAGTATTGGAATCTGAACTACTATGCAGAGGGAAAAAAATAAAAGAGAAAGGAAATTTCTTTTTTTTTTCATAACAAAAAAAACAACAAACAACAGCACTCTTTTTTTCCCGAGCAGTCGTCTTGGCAGTCGTTGGTTGTTGTTGTCGAGACAAAAAAATATGTATGTAAACCAAAAGGAAGTGAGCGAGTGAGTGCTGCGGCGGCGTCCCTTTCGTTAGAGTTACTAAATAACAAGTAACGAAGATATTTAGAAGAAAAGAAAAACAAATATTATCTAAAATTGTGAATGTAGTATTTATTACCAAATATCTTCTACTTTTTTTACAAAAATAAATACATCGAATTTCAATGATACAATTTTTTTTTTAAATGGTACAAATCTTTACTGAGAAAGGAGAGAGAAGATTGAATTAACTAAAAAAAAGTGTAAAAGAATGTGAGAGTTTGTTTTTATGGGGAAAATAACGAGAGAAAAAATTTAAAGGGTCAAAAAACATAGTAAAGTAAAGGTTTTTTCCATTCAACCTGTTGTTAAAGCACAATACACGTTCCCTCTCGCAAAAAATATATTTTTTTACTTTTTGCAACTTGATTTACTCTTTTTCACATCATTTCCAAGTTGTTCAAAAAAATAAGACAATAACAATCTTTTTTGTTTTGTTAGAAAAAAAAGAAGAGAGATACAACCGCAATTTTGACACGATTCAATAAAAAAAAATTGCAGTTAGGAATATACCGCACGCATCGTGCATGCATTTCCTGGTCCATTTGGATATAACAAAATCTCGCGTAAAAATGAAAAAACAAATAATAAAAAAAATTCGCCCTATTTAATGAAAAAAAAAATACCCGCCTCTAAACTCCAACACTTTTAACACTTTTTGTCGGTGCTATCTCTCACAAAAAAATATTTCATAGCCGAGGGGATGTTGTTGTTGTATTCGTCGTCGACGTTGGATAGATAGATACTTTAAGTCAAAACAAATATTTTCTTTCTGGTGGTGGCGCGGCTGGTTTCGGCTCTACCAAAAAAATATATTTTATAAAAATGAAGAAGATGAAAAAAAATGAATACAAATTTGAAATTTCTTTTCTCATTGTAACTAAGCAAGCCTTTTATAAAAAGGAAAAAGGTGCGCTGCTTTTAATAAAAAATTTATAAACGTTTTTTGTTTTGTTTTTGGTTAAAATATAAAATGAAATGAATTGTGTTTTGCCGTGGCGTGGCTTGGCTCTCTGCCTTGAGGGTTCAAAATGAATAATGAAATCTGTTTTTTTTTTGCCCGTAGCCTAAGTCAATAAATTTTTATAATATAAAAGCATTACAAATTTTATTTTTCTAAACTTAATTTAAGACCCATAAGGAAAGTGAAAAAATTAAAAAAAACAGCTCTTTCATCCCTTTTTCAATGTTTATATTTCAAATAGCTCTTTGATGCATAAAGTGCAGAAGAAAAAAAAGGCAGCTGTTAATGGCAAAAAAAAAAAATGACGAGAATTTCCAATAAAAAATGTATAAACTTTATTAAATATCTAAATTATATTATTAATACTGAAAGAAATAATTAAGCAAAAGCACCCATTTAAAATTTGTTTTTTTTATAACTGATTATGCGAGAAATGGAAGAAGGAGAAAATCAACAGGATTTACAATAAAAAAATTTAAAAAACGAGATCATTGAATATAAAGTGCTAAATTAATTTCGCTCCATAATAATTGGATCTAACACCCATGTTTTAGCTATCGAACAATATTCTGTTTCAACAATGGTAGAAATTTCATTTTTAGCATTAATACATTTTCCTGCAGCCGCGTTGAAAAGTTTCCCAGAGCTCGTTAGCCATTCTTGATGGGCACCTTGATTATGGCATTTTACTAGTCTCAAACCCTACGAAAAAATGTTTATTTTCTCACACTTTTTTTTAATTTCAAAGAAAAGAAACCTTTAAAGAATCCAAGCAAAGCATACTCGAACCCATGGGCCTTAATTCTTTCATTTCAGTTAAACGCCAAGTTTGTTCCCGTCGCAATTTCCGGCATGGTTCTAAAAAGAGCCGAGCACCCTTTATAAGTCGACCAGAGGTTGTTTCACCCGTCAAACAAAGATTAGTTTCATTCAAGCGTATCTAAAATGAAACACAATTTTAGTAACATTTTTTGAAGGAAACATTTTGCATAAAAACTTTTACTTACTAAAAACTTTTTTGTTGTGTTTGATTTTGTCATTTCAACTTTATCTGGAAGAGGTCGATTTCCAGGAAGAATTTTTGGATAAATATTTTCCAAATACCATTGAAAAGATTTGCATTGAAGTTTTTCACGAAGTGAAACCATTTCACTTATATCTCCATAATCCTTTAATGTTTTTAAATGAGGACGAGCATTAAAGAATTTTTCTTTATATTCATCCATCCAAACTAAAGCTGTTCGAAGGGAATTTTTTCCCATTGAATCGACGTCAGTTCCATAGGGGCGACGTTTACGAAAGATGTGGCCCACTCGACTACATGGAATAATTTCGAGTTCACCGCCACACATCCAAATTCTGAATGAAATTTCAACATTTTCAGCTCCCCAAATATCCATTCCTAAAAACATATGCTTTATATAAAGAAAAACTAAATTCATAAATATGTATGTACCTTTATCATATTGACCAATATCATAGAAGAAATTTTTATTTATTGCAAACAATCCTCCAGCCATTGTAGCAGATTTAATGGGTTTAATATAATTCATCGGATCATTGAAATAATTTTTTGATGGATAATCCCATGTAAAAGTTAAAGCCCAATTAAAACCTCCGGTGCAAACTGGGGAAGCGACATATATCATATTTTCAGCATTGATAATATCAATAATGGGACAAACAACTCTGAAGAAAAAACTTTACTTTACTGATTGACAAAATTCTCGATAAAAAAATTACCTTGATGGAGATTCTCGAATTCTATCAAGCAATGGAGGGAGCCAATTTTGATTTACTTCACAATGACTATCCAAAAAAACTAAAACTTCGCCTGTGGCTTTTGCAGCTCCAAACATTTTAGCTCGAATTAAGCCTTCATTCTTTTCAGTTTTATAAAATTTAACTTTCGTTGGCCAATTTTTTTCTGCATATATTTTTACTTCAGGTTCAGCATTTTTATCTGCATCACTGCAATCATTTACAAGCAATATTTCAGCAACTAATTCATTTGGAGTTCTATCAAGAATACTATTGACTAATCTCATTAACACTGAAGGCAATTCATTAAAATAACAAATGATTATTGTGGCTGATGGCAAAACTTCTGCATATTCTTGCTCTTTACAAAGGGCATGTCTTGAATCCGGAATCTTTCGTCGAGGTCCAATTTTATCGCTTAATAAAGCGTTAAATTCATAATCATGCCATCCTTTCTTTCGTTTGACCTAAAAAAAGCTTTGTTTTTATCAGCAAAAAAATAAAAAGAAAAAAACCTCTTCGCTTTGTCCATTGATAACAGAAAGTTCAGTTAAATTAACTTCAGGAATATTTTTTGTTCCCCATTTTATTTCTTCTTTAACCATTTCCGCTAACTTTGGATTAATTGGAAATGATTTATTTACAATTTCAACTGAACCTAGTTGATCCAAATTTTCCATAGCCTTATCATCATTGATATAATTAATATTTTTTGGATTTGGATTAATTGGTTTAATAATTTGTGGAACTACAATTTTTGCATCCATATCCATCATTTCTGCACCATTAAATTTATAACTTTCTGCCACATTATTTTTATGTTGATAAATTTCTTGTTGTTTAGCAATAGCTTCAACATGATCGTCAATGGAATGTAAATTAATAAAAATAAGGAAAATCCAAAAAATTGCAAATCCACCAGCTAATATTAAAAATCTCCGACTTGAAGCTATCATTTTCAACATTGCATTTCTCTGCTTTTATTTTTTAAATCGAATGCTTCTTTTTATTTGTTATTTTAAACAATTTTTTTAAAGTCAAAATAAAGCAAAAAATCAAGAGAGAGACCCGTAGATATATATGCAAAACAGCAAAAGCAGCAGCTTCAACAAATATTTAAAAAAATAAGCAGCAAAAAAATTTTAAATCAAATCGAAGCTTTATAAAAAAATGAATAAAAATTTTTTGATCATAAATAAATATGGGATAAATCGAAAATGATTCACTTCGTTTCGCGCATGTAAAACAGAGAGAAAGAGCAAACCCAAGACATTTTTTTTTGTGTCACAACCTCGATGGGAGAAGAAGTAAAAGAAAAGATTTGCTGCTGTCAGTGGTAGTCGTCTGCCCCGTGGGTTATTTGCTGAACTGACCTTGTGTGTTTTTTTTGTTTGTTTGTCCGATATTACTATTTTTCAAGTGGGATCTTCTTCTTATTTATTCCTTTTCATTTTGTTTTATAACTAAATCTTTTTTATGAAAAGTGATCGGTTGATCCATTTTTGTAAGATCATTAAATAAAAAATCCAAACAATCATGAATTTTGATAAATAGAAAACACAATTTGACACTTTTTGGTCTCTTTGAAAGATCAAGATTGAAAACACTATTTTTACTTGAAACAATTTACTAATTTGGAGGTAGATAAACACCGTTTTTCAAATATTGTTACTTCTTTTTTTTTTACGAAAGCTCCTCTTAAGCAACAAGTAGTAACAGTAACAACATGTAGTACATATTCGGGCTTACACTTATGACGAGATATCGGTTGAAAGGTTTATTTACATATCTGAAAGAGAGACAAAAGAAAGAGGAAGAAATAGTCTCCTCATTAAAATATAAGTTACTACTCTTAATTTTTCTAATTTATAATACTTTTTTTATAAATATGATTAAAATTGCTATAATTATTTATTGGACTTTTTTTATATTTCATGTTGAAGCAAATCTTGGAGGTAATAAATTTATGAAAAACCTTTAAAAGGACTTAAAAAATGTATGTGGTTTCAGGAGTTTTGTGTCGCCTTCCTAAAGATGCTGGATATCAATGTGGAATGGCAATCCCACATACGAGTTATCATTTTGATGTTTCAATTGGAGAATGTATTGAATTTATTTTTAATGGTTGTGGAGGAAATCAAAATCGATTTGCAACAAAAGAAGATTGTATAATGGGTTGCGGAGTTTTAGGTAATAATAAATAAACCAATACTTTTGTCTTTCATAATCTAAGTTTTTTTATAGCTAAATGTGGAAAAGGTTTGCCATTGATGGATTTTGCTGGAAATTTAAAGCATTGCGATGGTGATAGAATTCCATGTCCAGGAGGGTATGAATGCATAGGACAAGGCATGAGCTCTGTTTGTTGCAGAAAAGCAGGTATATTTTACATTTTTGAGCCGAATAAAAAAGTCAAAGATTGTAAACCTTTAAGATCGTATTTGTGGGATGTCAGTGGACGCTGGAAAAGTATGTGGAACAGTTTCTGAAACTCGATATTTCTATGACGGAGGAGCAAACCTTTGTCGTCCATTTGCATATTTAGGTTGTGCTGGAAATGAAAATAATTTTAAAACTAAAGGAGAATGCTTGAAATTTTGTGCACAACAAAGTGGGGTTTTTTTACAAACTATTTACTTTGCAACAAAGTAATATATTTTAGTTTATTGCCTCAAAGGCGATCCATGGCCGGATCGATATGCAGTAAGCAGAATAGCCACATGTCATACAAATAAAGATTGCCCAAATAATTATACTTGCATTCAAAGAAATAATCGACGAGCTTGTTGCCCAAGTAATGAATTTGTTTGTGGTACAACATTTGATACAAAAAATTCATGTCGACGAAATGCTGGAGATCAAAAACAACTTGGGTGGACATTTAATTTTAAAAAAGGACATTGTGAAAAAATTGATGTCGCTGGATGTGAAGATCAACTAAATGATTTTGCAACTTTGGAACAATGTGAAGATTATTGTATTGGTAATTGCCCGGATGGAAGTGAATCTCATGTTAATCCTTTTACTGGTCAACCACAAATGTGTAGTATCAAATCGAACAATGGATGCCCGCTGGGTTTTGAATGCATTAGAAAATCCAAATTCTCTGCAGTTTGTTGTAAAACTTTGCCAACTTGTCCTGCACCTGAAAGTATTATGCTTACAAGTATGGGCAAAGGTGAAGCTATAAGATGCGTTCCAAATATTGAATCTTCTTGTCCTGATGGATATACTTGCCAAACAGCATCCAATAATGTAAATTTACCATTCACAAAATTTCTAACAAAACTATTTTTTACAGGAGCACATTTGTTGCACTCCTCCATTGGATTGCCCATTCGGAATGAAATCCCTTCGAGAAGATTTCAATCATCCTCATGTTTGTTCTCCAGGCGTTGAAGGAAATTGTCCAAAAGCAAATTATTATTGTATTCGAGCAGATTTAGGACCAACTCAACCATTAAAGCATTTATGTTGCAAACCGGAAAAGAAATGTGTTTTATCATATGTCAACGAAAAAACTCAACGACCTCAAAAATGTTTTCCTGGAGATAAGAAATGCCCAAATGGAACTCATTGCTTGGAAATTGGAAATGAAGAAAAAGAAAAAGCTAAAACTATTGGTTTAACGTTTTATTGCTGCTATGATGTGGATATCTTTACTTGTCCACAAGGTGAAATGCCATTAACTACACCAGAAAATAAACCACAAAAGTAAAAAAAAAGCAAAAAAGTTTAGAGCTTCAATAACGCAAATTTTTTAGATGCAATTTATCTGATCCAAAGACATGTCCCGTTGATTATTCGTGCACTAAACTTTTAGATGAGTCATTTGCGTGTTGTCCAATTCCAGATCAACAAAAATTATGCAAACATCCAATTAAAAAATCTGATGGCAATCCTATTCCATGTACTGGTGAAGACGATAAAGAAACATGCAATTCGCAAAAAGGAAAATGTAAAAGAACTTTAGATATGAATTATCATTGTTGTAGAGAATAATAAATAAATATGTATTTTTTATAAAATTTTATAACATAAACTTAAAAATTTATATAAATCTAAACTAATATGAAGCTAAAGTTGTCCTATAAAGTGGTTCACCAGTTAATGTTTGAGATGTTGCAGAAATAATATTTGAAGCAACATAATCGCCTGCTTCCATTTTGGAAAATGAATTATCACTCGAGCTTGGTATAGAATTATTTGGAAGAATAACCTTCACTCCGCCATCGGCTTTACCAACCATAAAATCGGGGGATCGTTTTGAAGGCTAAAAAAACAGACAGATAAATAAATAAACCAACAAAATTTTATAAAAGCATACTTTTTCGATTAAAACTAATTGCTTTGTGTCTATGAGCTTTTCATTATGGTTTAAAGCAACTTCACGAAAAACAGCAGCTAATTCATTTGCTCGACCATTTTTTACTTCTTCTGGGACATCATCGGTTAGTCGGTGATGAGCTCGAGTTTTTCCTCTCATACTATATGGATACACATAGCAAAAGTAATACCCAACTTTACGAATTAAATCAACAGTTTTTTGATGAGCTTCTTCCGTTTCACCACAAAATCCAGCAATGAAATCACTTGTGAGACTAACATTTGGAATAATTTCACGAATTTGTGAAACAAGATTCAAATACAATTCTGTTGAATATCCTCTTCCCATTGCATCTAACACTTGATTATCTCCACTTTGAGCAGGTAAATGAAGTTGATTGCAAATATTTCGGCGCTCTTTAATCAAATTTATAACTGGCAAAGGAAAATCTTTAGGATGGGGAGATGTAAATCGTATCCTTATTTCTGGATCAACTTCTGATACTTTTTCTAACAAAGTTGCAAAAGTTCTTCCACCACTTTTTGGTTTATAAACAGTTTTGAATCCATCCACGCTTGAAGATTCAGAAGCAGAAGAAGTTGATACGGAGATTTGGGAAGTATCACGATAACTATTAACATTTTGTCCCAAAAGAATTATTTGTTTGAATCCTTCAGCAGAAAGTTGTTTCACCTCATTAACGATGGATTCCAATGGCCGACTTCTTTCTCTGCCTCTAGTAAATGGAACCACACAATATGTGCACATATTATCACATCCACGCATGATTGAACTAAAAGTGAAAATATAAAGAGGGATACTAAATTTGCAAATACTTACACATATGCTGATTTAGTTGATGCATCTGTTCTCACTGGTTGAATATCCGCATAAGTTTCTTCCAATGAAAGTTGGACATTCATTGCATTTTGTCCAAATCGAGTAGCAGCTAATAATCTTGGTAAATCCCTATATGCATCGGGTCCAGCAACGAGATCAACAAATTTTGATTTTTCTATTATTCCTTCACGGATTCGCTCCGCCATACATCCTAATACACCAACAATGGAATTCTTTGAATTATTTTTAAGCCAACTTAGTTTTTTCCAAATTTTATCTTCTGCTGATTCTCTAATGGAGCAAGTCATCAAAAGAACGACATCAGCCTAAAAAGAATAATAACCCTTTATATATCTTTTTTTAATTGTAAAACTAACAGTTTTCTCATTAAAACTTTCCACATAGCCATTTTTAAATAATACAGATCTAACAATTTCCATATCATTAACATTCATTTGGCAGCCATAAGTAAGAAAACATACTAAAATAAAAAGTAAGATATGCCTTTTAGTAGAACCTCCAACCTGTTCTTTCATCTCCATTAAAGTCTTCTGTATTCAAATATGTGCTCGTTTCAATGGGCGATGGAAATATTTTAGGCTTTCGATGATGTCGAGTTTTTTGTGCTTCCATAATAAAATGTTCAAGTCCAGGTCCATCTAAAATATAGCTTTAACTTTTGAAATAAAAATCGCAAAACATACTTTGAATTGAAATATTTGTTGATGCTAATCGAATATTACTTAATAAATTAAATCTTTTAATTCCATATTTAAACATATTTATTAATTATTGAAATTATATATTTAAGAAAATGAACCTTCTCGCAAAAAGGCTAATAATAATGGAAGAGAAGTAATAATTGTTGTTAGCGAGACTGAAGGCTGTAGTAATTGAGTAAGCCGCAGAACCCTTTTATTGCAATTTTGCCATACCTTTTTCACAGCTATTATAAAGCCTAAGGTCAACTAAATATGGATAAATAAACAAATTGATAATGAAAAGGAATTACAGAAATAAGCAATGAGGCGATAAAGTTTTTATTATAATTTTTTTTAAAAGCTTTAATTAACAATGAAAAATTCTTGACACGAATAATGCTACTGCACACTCTTCATTTTACACTCATTTTTTTCTATGTTTGTAGCCACCACCAACAATCCAAATGACTTCCTGCACAAAAATGTTTGTGTTGTTTTTTCTTTTCTTTTTTTTATCAACTAAATAACTAACGTTTATATGCGTATATCAAATTAAATGCCAAAAAAAGAAAGAGAGGCGTATATTAGAATGTTTATTGTTTTCTTTTTTTAAATGACGTAGTTTGCGTAAATATATTTAATGCTCTTAGATGCGTTTATCCGTTGGCGGTTTTGTATCCACCCGAGCTGCATTAATGCCATATCTATTCCTTAAGAATGTTAGTTAACTAACTTCACTTTCTAATTTTTTAGTAATGGATGAAGCAGCTAAAAAGTCACTTAAAGAAATACCTTTATTAAAAACAAATGCTGGTCCTCGAGATGGTGAATTATGGATGGCTCGTTTAAAAGAAGAATACGAGTCCATTATTGCATTTATAACTAATAATAAAAATAATGGATCTGATTGGTTTAAATTACAATCCAACGAAGATGGAACTCGATGGTTTGGAACTTGTTGGCATTATCACAACATGATCAAGTAATAATTTCATTTATTTATAATTATTAATCCAAATTAAGCTATTTTTTAAAGATATGAATTCGACGTTGAATTTGACATTCCTATTACATATCCCAAAACTGCTCCTGAAATTACTTTACCTGAACTTGATGGAAAAACAGCTAAAATGTATCGAGGTGGCAAAATTTGTCTCAGTGATCATTTTAAACCTCTTTGGGCAAGAAATGTTCCTAAATTTGGTATCGCCCATGCTTTCTCCCTCGGATTGGGTCCATGGCTTGCCGTTGAAATTCCTGACCTTATTGAACGTGGAGTTCTAAAACCCAAAGCTTGAACAACTTTTTTTTACCATTGATTGTTGCAAATTTTTATAAATTTAATTTATTGTTATTTTTTAAAGTTTCAAAGAAATTATTATATCAAAAAACTTTTAACTACTTTTCTTTAAAATGACCAGGTCCAAAACCTGTTTATATTTATTGCATCTTTATTATGTCCCAATTTTTTTATGCAATACTTTTTTTATAGAATGGATTGTTAAAATTTTGTACATAGATATTAGACAAAATGAAGCCAAGCGGTTTTGGCCAACGCCAACTTTCGGAGGTATGTAAATATATTTATTTATTTTATATCATTTTGTACTTTTATAAATTTAATTTTTTGTTGTAGGATTCTGGTAATAACAGAAAAAAGCAGTTGGCTCGCAGTGATGCAACATGTAGCGATGATGGGCCTCCACGTCCTGCTACAACTGGTCGACCACCTCCGGTTTTTTCTCCCACAGAATCGCAAGGTTTGTTATTTATTTATTTCTTTTTGACATCATTAATCCCTTTGGATTTTAGGGTATACGGATAAAACAGGAGTAAATCTTATTCAATTTATAAGAAATACTTTACATAAAAATCCAAAAGATCGTGAAATGATGTTATTATTTGAGAGGGATATGAAAGCATTTATTCAAGACACCGAAAAACGAGCATTACGTTTCCCAAAGATGTCATCATATAATCGAATGCTAATCCATCGAGCTGCAGCTTTTTTTGGTCTAGATCATAATATTGATAATTCAGCGAGTTGCGTAATTTGCACTAAAACACCACAAAGTCGAATGTTTGTTTAAAAAAATTAAAAATTATTTTATAAAAAAATGTTTTAGCCCCGAATTTGATTTCAAATCTTTGATTGTCGATAATGTTTACACCGATCATTTGATGCGAAGCCAATATCCTCGTCGATCCGCCCAAAGTTTTGATGAAGGTTATGCTGCTCCACCTTCATCACGGGGAAATAATAGACGACAATATCGAAATACCCAATCGAATAGTCTTGATTTGACTCGACGAGGAAATTCCATGGAAATGGAACATCCAGCGTTCCTTACTCAAGCGCCTCCAATGATGAATGAAGTCGCTTATGCTCCAACCCCATTACCCATTCCCCCAATTGCTGGTGGAAACATTTATTATCAACCAATTCCATATTCTGGCCCTCCTATTTGTGCTCCATTTGCTTGCAAAGATTACCCTTTTCAAGAATATCCAGGAAGTGGAGCTGAGAATCAAAAAAGTGAAGATGGAAGTGAAACGACTCCACGAAATACGAACACAGCAAATTCCGAAGAAATTACCGAACAACAGCCACATTACCTTTATCCAATTTATGATCCAGCACAATTTACTTCCTTACATCCACAAGCTGTAACATATCATACTATCCCTGGGCTCCCTGTTGGATATGCTGTAATTCAAGATAATAATGTTAAACTTATTCCTCAAGCTGATGTTTCGACTCTTACAAATCAATTTAATTCTCTTCAACTTAATCCTCAAATACAAGCACCACCGGGAATTGGAATGAATTATAGTGCTGCAACCCCACCGAATACATATATTCCTTCTTATGCGACTCAACGAGGTATTCCATATGCAACTATGGAAAGAGGATATTCATCACTATCCATGAATCCTCCACCAAATATAGCTTATGTTACTTCAAATCTTGATTCACCTGGAATAGTTTATGGTACACCTATGCCTATGGTTGGATCATGTGGAATGACATATGCTTCACCACCGCCACTATCAAATGATCCATCATCGTATGGTATTCCATATCATCCAGGTGGGGGATATCCCAATACCATGTATTTACCTATGTATACAACAACAATGTTACCAAATGTTGTGCCGGCACAACATCAACAACAACAGCAACCACAATATCCACTTCCTCCTCCACAATTTCCTTATCAACAACAATATGATGCATCTTCATCATCATCAATGTCAATGATGCCGAGTTCAAGCAGCGGCGGTGGTGGTGGTGGTGGTTCAAACGCTACAAATAATAATTAGGTTTTTTCTAGACAAAATAAAAAAAACATAAAAAACTTTCCACATTTTTTCTCTTTTCTTTTTTTAAATTTTTTCTTACTTCGTAATCTAAAAAATAATGTTAGTTAGCTAAATTGACAAGCTATCTACTAAATTTAACTTGTAACTTTTTTCTTTTTCTTTTCTCTATGGCCAGCGGTTAGTTAGAAATTCTGTAAAGTTGTGTAAGTCTGTACCTCAAAAAAATCTTTAAATCTTCTTTTAAAAAATCCGGTTTAAAAAATATTAATTTTAGACGTGTCAAATCCTTTTTAAATACCCACTTTAGTCATTTTTAGTCCCATAAATTTAGTCATTTTATTAATTAATTAATTTTAGATGATATTAAACTGTTTTTTAAGCTTTCTTTTTTTCTTTTCTTTTTGCTTTTTTACTTTTTACTGGTTCGTTCAAATTAGTTTTATCCTGTGTTTTCTTCTTACTTTTTATCCGGTGGTTGCTTGATGCATGACTGATATCAAAATCTATATATAAAATATTAATTTCATTTTTTTATTATTAACTTTAATAACTAAAATCAGATATTATTATGATTATTAAAATAAAATGATTGTGGAGGAGAGAGATCTTGAAGTTTTTAAAAGCCACTAAAAGAACATACAAACACCGAAAAAGAAAAAATCTTTTTTAATTATTACTTTGTTAGTTTTTGCTGCTTTCTTAATTTCAAAAACAATATTAAAGTTGTTACGAAAAAGAATACAAAACCGAGAGTAAGTGCCACGATGACAGAAAAAAGAAAGACTGTGCTAAAAAGAGATAAACAAAAATGATTTTTTGAGGATTCTTGAATGTTGTTTAAAGGTAAATTTCCTTCTTTTTCACGATGATCAATTTCTTCATTATTTTTGAGATTGACTTTGATGTCATTAAACAATGGAATACTATCAACGTTAGCAGTAATTAGTTCGCGTTTGGACATAGCTCGTTTTTTTGTTGAAGAATTCTTGTTGCATAATTCAGGAAAATTATAATTTGGTGAAACATCAACCAAACATGAAAAATAAACATCATCTGGGCCAGGGAATTTGAAAGCTGTAAGCTTGAAGAAATAAATGATAGTTTTTGAATCTCTTTCACGTTGCATATTTCCAAGAATTTGGGAGCTCGCTGCGCAACTGAAAAATTTTATAAATAAGATTTTTTTATTTCCAGAAAGTTTGGAACAAACCCTGATTTATCGATGAGTTCAATTCTCGTCGTGCCTGGGCCATCAGAAGCATAACATGAATGAACAAATAAATTGTATTGTTTTTCATCTAAAGTTTTTGCTTTCATTTTTTCTGCTTTAAAAAAATTATATTTTTTTACCTTTAGGAACATCATCACTTTTAATAACCAAAGTAATTTTATCACCAATTTTTACAGGTTTATTTACTGTATTTGCCCTAGGTCCATCTCCATCTTGAATTTCTAAATAAATATTTCCCAATGCTTCTTCAGATTTATTTATTTGTTGTGTAGCATAAATTCTCACGGGTTCTGCAGAGGATGACCTACAAAAATTGGAAACAAAATTAATTTTATTCTTAGAAAATCATAAATTTGTATTTTGTTATTTACTGAATGGGTAATTTTTGCAGAAAATTTCTTTCATTTATTTTATTATTCTCAGTAGTCGTCGTCGCAGCAGAATTTGTAGTAATTGAATTTGTGTTTTGTTGTGGTGGATTTTCTGGAATAATAGGTGATACAACATTTTCAGTGATGTAATATTTTGAAGATGAAGAAGAATTTTGAAGTGGCTGCTGCGGTGAGAATGATTGTTGTTGTTGCGTAGTTTTTCTTTCCTCTCCTGTTTTTCCTCCAGCATTAGACTCAATATAAGGTGAATGAGGAGGAACAACAACTGGAACAATAGAATTTGATTGACTATTCCATGACTTTTCATTATTTGGATAGTTCTAAAAGTTTTTCTTAATTACAAAAAATAAAAACGGTGTAAATTTATTACTACATTTGTTGGAACAATATATTGCTGTTTTTGATATGGAATGGAATTGAAAGAAGCTGAAGTCATTGGCGGTGGCTGAGGTAAAGGTTGAGGCATGGGCGGCACTGGTATCGACATGAAACCTTGTTGGGGGCTTACAGCATATCCAGATTGAGATTGGGGTTGAGTTTGCGGAGGAAATAACGGGAAAGAATTATGATAAATTGGCACAGGTTGAATGGGATTTCCTTGTGGCTCTGACATTACCGGTAAATTATTCCCAATTTGAGTCCTTCCTGGATGCCTTCGAATATCATTTGTTATTGCCGCTGCTGCATTATTTGCTCCGTTAATCCCCAAAAGTGCTCTAGAATGCACTAATTCGCAAAGGAAAGAATACTGTCTATCCAAAGAAGTTTGAGTAAATTTTTCCATTTGCACATATACTCGATTTTCAACTGTATCAATAATCTAAAAAAGCAGACAAAAACAATAAAAAAAATAAGAAGAAAAATAAAACAACTGATAAAAAAAGAACTTACTTCCCGGGTATTTCGAGTAACACGAGTGCCACATCGATGTAATGGAATTGTGAAAAGAACATTTTTCATTTCTTGCGCATTATAATAAATGCATTCATGAACATTTTCATAATTAAGCGAATATATTTTACCGGTAAATGGTTGATCAAATTCTATTGATACTGTAATTCCATTGAGGCCACACATTGCGCTGACACCTGCAAACACTTATTTAATGGATTAAGCTTTATAATTAGTTTAATTACCAAGAATTGTTGGTTGCCTTTGATTAACCCCAATAAAGCCATTTTGATATCCATTCACAAAACCAATAACAATAAAAGTAAAAAACAATAATATCATTTCTTTTTTTATTTAAAAATCATCATAATATAATATCGTCTTCAAATATAAAGAAACAAGGACTTGCCCCAAATAAATATGAGAAATAAGAGCAAATTTACCTTATTTTCTTTTCCTTCCTACAGGCAATATTAATAATAATATGAAATTCGTCTTTACTCTTCTTTTCTTTTTTAAATTGTCGCCGATTCAGCAATCAAAGCCTCATCGTTGTTGTATAGCGACGACGCTTTTATTTTTTTTGGCGACCTGGTACAATTGTAACTATCGCCGCTCGCTGCAACCTTTTTTGCTCAATGCATTGTCGTTATTGTTGCCGTCGGGTTGTCATGATTTTTTTTGGCTGCCCCTCATAACCTCAAACTTCAATATCCTCATTTTTCTCCATTTTTACACACTAAACACACTTTTTGTGAGAGCTATAATTATTTCCGATGACCTTGAAGCTTTGACTCACTCCCTTAGATTCAATGATGCTTCACCGATGAATTTTTTTATTTTTTTTCGAAGAAAAATTTTAATTGCTTGTGTCAATGTTCTTAAAAAACAAAATGCTTTTTTTCGTAGTTTTTTTTGCTTTTATTCAAATCCATTTAAAATTTTTATTTATTTAAAAAACGATTAAAAATTTGTATAATAAAAATTGCTCTATAACTTTCTCAAAAAAATGTCAAGAAAAACTTAAAGTTCTCAACAAACAAAAAAAAAGAACGATTAAAAAATCACTGGTATATTTTCTTAAAAAGTGGCATCAGCTCTTGTGCCCCTTTTAAAAAAACATTACATTTTTATATATTTTTTTCTTCTCTGTCATCCATGAAAGAGGAGACGCGCGATCGAAAACAATAAAACAACATGATCGTGATTTGTAAGGCACATATAATAATAAAAAAATATGCAACAAAAAAGAGGCATCAGCAACAACAAATAAAAAAACAAAACAAAATATAAAATTTAGCCCGTAATTGGGAGTTTTAAAAAAAATTGATTCAAGGAAAAAAAGAAAAGAAAAATAATAATCAGAAGAAGAGGGCAATAAAAAAACAAATATTTCTCTTTCATCGGGATAAAAAAAAAATAAACATTAACTAATTTTTGATTTACAAAAAAATTGATAGAAACAAAAAGGTTTGTTTTTGAATCATGAGCAAAAAAAGAAAGAAAATATATCAGTTAGTTAGTTGAATGTTGCAAATATTTATCTTTGAATGATGTCATGCTGTTTGACTTTTTGGATTAAAATCAATCATTTGTATTTGCAGCAACAATTTGTCAAAAGAAAAAAAATTAGCAAAAAAGCGATAGAAAATATAATAATTAAAAGTTGATTCACGTTTTCTCAAATTTTTTGAGGTAATAAAAATTTAAAATTTTTTGGTAATAAAATAAATCACCAAGCGATTGAATTCAAATTAATTTAACGAACAATGAGAAAAAGAGTATACGCAAAACACCCTTTAACTTTAAATAATAAAATTTTAGCTGAGCAAAAAAGTAAAGGAAAGTGATTTTCTATTTAAAAAAAAGTCATGTAAAAGCAGCAGTGCAATGGAGAAACAACATAGACTAAAAAAAACCTCAGTCCATTTCCTCTTCCCAAAAAGATATATCTCAAAGAATATAAAAGCAAACTATTAAAAAAAATTTTCTTTTAGAAAATACTAATATTTTTTGTTTTAATGTTGTAAATAAGCCCGTCGAGCTGTACGAGCTTTATGGGGTGTAGGAGCATTCATTTGTTCCAAAACCGATGGAGCAATATATGTAAATCCTTCGAAGGGATTAAGAGACATAGGTCCAGGGCCATCGCATGGAGTATCCACTGCAGGCATATCAGTGAATTTTGTATCAAAAAGTCTGGCATCATCGTCACTTTGAATATCGGGTTTGAATGGAGGTTCGAGCTGAAATATTAATTTGATAGGGATTTGCTTTTAGTAAAATAATTCTTACTTCTCTCCGATAAACGCTATCCCAATTCATATATCGAAAGAATGCATGTTCTTTTATATCATCTGCATCTGATGGACCCGAACCCAAGCGAGTTTCAACATGACGTTTAAGCAAGCGTTTAATAAAATCTCGAGCTTCAGCAGACAAATATGCAGGTAAAGATAAACGACTTTTAAGAATTTTATCTATGGTTTTCTTTCGATTTTCTGCTGTGAATGGTGGACCACCCGTAAGCATATCGAAAGCAAGGGCTCCCAAACTCCACCAATCCACAGCGCGTCCATGGCCAATTCGCATTAAAATTTCTGGAGCCATGTATTCAATTGTTCCTTAAAAAACGAATTTTTAGCTAAGATAAAAAAATTAATATATTGCTTTTTCTTACCACAAAATGTGTGTGTTTTTTGATCGCCTTCAATGGATTCTTTGCATAAACCAAAATCTGTGAGTTTCACGTGTCCTTAAAAAGTAGCAACTATTAATACAAAAAAGTTAATATTCGGTAAAAAATATTACCTCGAAAATCTAATAAAATATTTTCTGGTTTCAAATCTCTATAAATAATTCCTTGAGAATGTAAATGTTCTAAAGCCACGACAATTTCGGCAAGATAAAATGTTGCAGCATCTTCCATTAAAATTCCTTCACGTTCTAAATGAACGAAAAGTTCTCCTCCCGAAAGATATTCCAAAATTAAATATAATTTTCCGCCCGTTTGAAAAGCATAAAGTAAATCACAAATAAATGGACTCTAAAATTTTCGCTTTATTAAAAGCCGAAATTCGTGACAGGGACTCTACCAACCTTAACAGCTTCAAGAATATTTCTTTCAGCTTTTGTATGGGCTGTATCCTTTTGATTACGAATTAATGAAGCTTTTTTAAGAACTTTCATAGCAAAAATTCGATCTTTATCTGCACCAGTTATTTTCCGAACTTGTAAAACTTTTCCATACCCGCCTTTTCCTAAAACCCGAAGTAATTGAAAATCAGCTGGTCCCACTCGAACATTAGGTGGATTAACCATATCCACACCTAATTCTATGGCTTCTACAGCTGGATCAGTTCTACAAAACAAAAACTCACGATTATATTTTATCTTTTAAGGAATTTGTATTTTTTTAATTAAAAATTCTTACATAAAAGATGAGCTTGGTGGAGCTGAATCAATTGTACCATCTGCAATATTATCATATTCATGATCCTCTTCCATCATGTACGTTGATGGATCATCATGATTCATATTTTGATTTGAACTTTCATCAAGTTCAAGATCAAATATGGCAGCCATAATTCTTTGTTGTTGTTGGTATAAATAAAGCCAACGGTGGCGCCACTATAAAAAGGAGAAATAAGAAAAAAATAAAGTAATCTTTGAGAAATAAAAGTAAAAGTGTGGTAAAAAATATGCATGTTTTATTTTAGAAACACCAAACATCCAACCATTAATTTCACGAGGTGTTGAAATAAATAATAAGAAAAGAACAAAAAAACTAATAATAATCTCGGTAATAAGATTTGAAAACAACGAGAAAAAAGAATTTGTATGTACGTAAGAATTTCAAATATCCAAAAAATTTGTAAAAAAAATGCAAGCTTTAAAAAATGGCGAATAAAAGTATCTCAAAAAATAAAAATTTCACTAATCAAGAAAAGAAAAAAATAAGGTGACAAAATATAATGAAAGAATAGAAAAGCGAAACAAAGAACATCAGCGAGCAGCAGCCGGCAACAAAATAAATAAAAATAATGATGACGAGAGAAAGAGAAAAGAAAAGTGGGGGGAAGACATAGACCAATGTTCGGGTATTGATTGATTATGAACGATTTATTTTTTTAAATGTCATTTAAAAAACGTTGTCTTTGCGCGTAAAATAAAAAATTGATAGACTTTTGGGTTAAAAAAAAAACTGAGATGATAAGGAAGAATATAAAAAAAGATTAAAGAGACTTCAGGAAAAAAAAAATAATATAAGCGGAAAAAAAAAGTGATCGAAAGACGTCGATGATGCTGCTGGTGGTAGTTATAAAGCAGCATAGACAAAACAAGGGGAGTTCGTCGTCTTGTTAAAAAATAAAATAAAAAGAGAATTTCTTTTTCCCCGACTTTGTCTTCGTCGTCGTCGTTGTCAGTGTATTCCAACGTATATAAAAAAAGTGTGCAGCGTTTGTTGGATGCCTTTCGTTATATATTTTTTTTCTTGTTGGCGGCGGCAATGTTATTTATATTGGACACACTAGCTCGTATTTATGTTTTTTTCTTTCTTTCGTCTACCATTGCGTTAATACAATGAACGAGCAGCGGCCAAGATAAAAAAATTAAATAAAATAAAATTTGAGCAGACGACAAACGCGTCAGGCGGGAAAAAAAAGAAAAAAGAAAGACTACTCTTTTTTTAAAAACTAAACAAAAAATGGAAGATAAAAAAAACAAAGTGCGCAAGTGTAATATTAGTATGTTTGTGCAATAGCGAGAAAGATTGATTTAAAGTTATTTGGTTGTGGTTCGCTAGTGGCGGCTTTAGTCCAGCAACAGCAATTTTTTTTTCTGTCAGTCCGTTTCAAGGCCAAAGAGTGGTCTTTTAGTTTAGATTAAAAAAAGTTTTATAAATGATTAACCACCATAAAAACCAAAACTTCAAACATGCAGGGTTTTAAAAATTTCACGATTGAAAGTTAGTCTTTCATTCCATTCTTTTTTTTGCTTTACAAAAAAGCAAACATATAAACTTATTGGTCAGACACTGGTCCATCGTCGTCGGCCACCCAAACATTTGCCAGACATCCATCCCGGAACGATGAAACCAAAAACGTCTAGCTGCAATTTTTATGGTGCAAAAAAAGAAAAATGAAATGCAAATAAAAAAAAATGGTGTAAAAAACAAATAAAAATAATTGCGTTTGAATGGCTCAAGAAGAAAAAGAAGAAGTCTATGATTAGCGGCCGAAGAATAAAATAGAAAAAAGTAAGTATAAGTTTTTATTATTATTGCTAGTTGTTTTTTTTTTCACCAAAAGATAACTATATTAGAAAAAAATGTTTAAAAAAAGGTGAAAGAGCAAAAGTCGAAGATTATAAAATAAAAATAGCCATTAGAATTTTTTTAGCAACTTGAATAAAAAAATTTAACATAAATTTTAAATGGCAAAGATCAAAGTTCATTGTAGTCTTACATTAGCGCAAAATTTGCTCAAAGTTTTTTTACAGTAAAAATCATAGTTTTAAAAATACACTCTTATTTTCTAATTTGCTAAATGCAAGCGTTTTATAAAAAAATGTGCTTAAAAAATCAATCAATTTTTTGCAGCAGCGGCTAGGCTAGATGACACCAATTTTTAGAAACAAACAAATAAAGCTTTGATTCATAAGATAGGAGGTGTTTCTCACTGATACAAATACAAAAACAACCTTTTAAAAAATATTTCACCAACCTACGTACAAAGAAGCAAAACAACGGAGAATAGTCTCTGTTTTTTTTTAAAGCAAACAGGTGAGAGAAAAAAGATGTTCCATAAAGAAATCATCACCGCTCGATTTTTATTTTTTTTAGTTGAGCGAATAAATAAAATAAATTCGAGCTTGGGTGAAAAACATCACGCGTTTTTTTGTTTAGAATTTTTAAAAATTTTTTGATGGCTAAAATAAAAGTTGATCTCAAGTTTTTTTTTAAAAGATAAAAGCTATATTTCAATGTTTTTTTTTCATTGGTTTTATTTTTTTTGAAGTTTCGAAAAAGCTCAAAGTATAAATTTTTTGTTTATCTATTTTTATTTTCCTTTTTTGATCGAAATCTTTTTATTATCTTAAAGCTTTATTTTCAAACTTTTCTGAAACAAAGATATCACAAAAACTTGTAACATCTTTGTTACTTTTATGGCTAATAAATGTTTGAATATAAAAAACATACACGGATACAAAAATAATAGTTAAGTTTTATAGCGCATAGATAGAAACTTTGAGGAAACCATACATACATATATATATATATGTATTGAATGGTTGACCTGATATCATTTTTTCACTTTTCTTTTTTTGCCTTTCCACTTCCGAGATAACACATATACAACAACCACCAGCGCCAAGCAAAATGATCACATAATTATTAGAATGAGCACAGTGGGAAATGGGACAACAACAAGCTTCGTGGTGTTGTCGTTGTCTATTTTACTCTCTTCCCTTTTCGCTCTTTTTTAACGTGCTTTTTTCATTTTTTTCTGTGCGGTTATAATATTTACTTTTGTAGAAACTCATTCATTCCCTTATTTGTTTTGATTTTTCTTTTAAAAAAATAATAATGACACAACGACAAAATAATAACAATAATAGTAATAATAATCGCGGTGGAAGGATAATAGTCCCACGTGATATTCCATCTGTACATGATCCATTATTATATGATGATAATCCAATGTCTAAAGATCGACAAAAATTTCTTATTATTTGTATTTTTGACTTTGCTCTTTCCACTTTACTTTGGCTACTTAGCACTGTAAGTTTTTATATATAAATTTTTCCCTAATAATTTGAATATTCTTTTTAAGGTTACGAAAGGCGATGATTGGCCAAAAATATTTTTACATGAAATTAATTTATTTGAACCCCATTTTCTTCAAACTTCATTATTTGATATTGTTATAGTAGTTTTCTTGCGAATGATAGTCCTACTTATATGTTATGCCGGACTTCGAATTGATCATTGGCTTCCTGTAGCAATTACAACAACCATAACAACAATATATATAATTATTAAAATTTTATTCTTCTTTAATAAGGATAATGGTGCATTGCCACAATATTTAATGATTCTTTCTTCATTTATTATTGCATGGATTGAACTTTGGTTATTGCCTTTTCGAGTTTTAGCTCATGAAAGAAGAGTGGATATTGTTTCTATTGAGTCCCCACCTACTGAAGATACAGTTGTTAGATCTCTTCATGGTCATGAAGAAGATTTTAGATCTGCATTAGAATACTCATCAGGTACATATTTTTTTTTTGCATTTTCTAAAATTTAACTTTCAGCTTCAGAAGAAGATGAAAGCCGAAGTTTCCATAGCCGAATAAGAGCTTCCGCACCTCTCTCAAAACAATATATTAAGCTTTCTTCCGATATGCGAAATGAATGCTTTAAAACTGCTGAAATAACTGATAAGAAAGCCAGAGAAATTATTAATGAAGTATCAACTTGGAAGCAATTAAACATGAATCCTGAAGTTCGATATTGCGATAAATTAAATAGTTTTTATATTAAAAAAGAATACAAATGTTTAACAAAAAGTTTATTTAATGCCAAATGGAAAGATAACATTGCATGGAATACCCAAGCCCAAAGCTCTCAAGTTTTAAGTTTATTGGATAGTCAAACCGAACTTGCAAGAGCTGTTAGTCAACCTGCCATGAATGGATATATTGCTTCAAGGTAAAAATTAATCTAATAGAATTGCTTAATAAATAGTGGCTTTTAGGGATTTTATTGATGTTAAAAAAGTAAATTATGATAAAGAAACTGAAAGTTATTTTTGTACATATTCATCAGTTGGTCCAGCAGTAAGTCAAAAAGTACCTTTAGTGGATGGTCTTGTGAGGTTTGTATCTTCCTTGCTTTATTAATCTTTAACACTTACATTTGCAGAGGAATTAATGGTATTAATATTGTTCGCATCAGTCCCACAGATACTGGTGCATTACTTGAATATGTTCTCAACACTGATGTCAAAGTGAGGGTTCCTCGAATGGCTATGAGAGGCGCTCAAAAATCATTCCTTATCAATTATGTTGATGCCTTAGAAAAGCATATCGCTCAAAATCCTTCAAAATATCCTTAATTAAAAACCTAATCTCTGCAAAATGTATTACGAGTTTCTGTACTTTCATTTTCCAATTTGCCTATCACATTCTTTGACAGCTCTATTTATTTTTACAATCTTTCAAGAAAAAGAATTTGCATTTACATATGCGTGCGACGACATTACTATTTATACTTCCTTAATTAATTTTTACATAAAAATCAGGCGATCTCAATATTGATTGAATAAACTAACTTTAAAAAAATGTATTTTAGTATTTATTTTCTTTTTTTTAACTTTTTTAAAGTACAAGTTTTGCTGCTAAATAAACGGTTTTAAACTGCTTATTTTCTATTGGATTTGGTTCTTCTAGTTTTTGAACTAACTAGAAATGAAACGAAACAAATTTGTTACTGAAAGGATGAGAGGAAAAAAAGATGGATTATCATCAATCATTTATTTGTCCACAGCAAAAAAAAATAGTATGTAGGAGGTGGAAGGAATGCATATTTATTTTTACACAATTTTTAAATTTATTTTTGACTTATTATATGTTTATATTATTGACTAATAAGTAGTAGTTGAAGCAAGCAGCTGGCCTAACAAAAATCCACGTCAAATTGCTATACAAATACATTACTCGTTTCTTAAAGCGAAAACCACACTATGTAATAACTTCAAAGGGAGCGAGAGATCAAGCTCATTTATTTTTTCATCGTTCTCTGCTTCAAAATCCACCCACAAAAATTTTATATATTGGTTTGGGTTTATTTGTTGATGGAATAATAATATATTTTATCGATGGGAATAATGATTTAAGTAGAAGTAATCAATATTACACAACTTTATATCAATCAGTTATTATGGCTCGAGTTGGAAATCAAACAGTTATAAATATTCTTATTGGTATTGTTATTGGTTTTTGTATTGCAGTATTTTTTGAACCATTGCGTTATGCGGATAAATCGGCTCCATTGAGATATTTGCGAACTTTTGATTTAGTTGAAAAAGATCAAAAACATGAGCATCATGATGCACATAGTGACTCAGATGTAAATGATGAAAATGCTCCAAAAGAAGCATTTCATTTTCATGCAAATGGAACAAATGAACGTAAGTTTATTTTTTTAATAAAAAATTATGAAACTAAAAAACTGGACAAATTTAGATAACGACGAATTGGCTCAAGAAATAGCTCAAAGAGTTCGAGTATTTTGTTGGATTTTAACGGGTAAACAAAATCATGAAAAACGAGCCATTCATGTTAAAGCAACTTGGAGCCGTCGATGCAATAAATTCCTTTTCATGTCATCTGAAAATGACGATTCTCTTCCAGCTATTAATTTAAATGTTTCTGAAGGGCGTGATCATCTTTGGGCAAAAACAAAGGCGGCTTTTACATATATTCACACACATTATTTGGTAATATAAATGATGGGAAAAAATTTCAAATATAAAACTTTATTGTTTTTATTTTTAGAATGACTATGATTGGTTCCTAAAAGCCGACGATGATACGTATGTTGTATTGGAAAATTTGCGGTTTATGCTTATGCCTCATAATCCTGCTGAGCCAGTATTTTTTGGATGCAAATTTAAGCCTTTTACAAAACAAGGATACATGAGTGGTGGCGCGGGCTATGTTTTGAGCCGAGCTGCCTTGGACGCTTTTGTTACCAAAGGTTTGCCTGATCCAAAGAAATGTTCCGCTGGGGAAGGAGGCGCGGAAGATGCAGAAATGGGAAAATGTTTAGAAAGAATTGGAGTTAAAGCTGGTGATTCCAGAGATTCTGAAGGTCATCATAGATTTTTACCTTTTGTTCCTGAACACCATTTAATTCCTGGGCATGTTGATCCAAGCTTTTGGTTTTGGCAATATATTTATTATCCCATCGATCAAGTAAGTAAATTGAGGTAGTAACTAAATTTATACAAAGAAAAACTTGGGTTTTAGGGTCCTGGATGTTGTTCAGATTATGCGATATCATTCCATTACGTAAATGCAAATTTAATGTATGTTCTTGAATATCTTATTTATCATTTGCGTCCATTTGGCACGGGAAATAGTTTGGATGTAATTCGACAATATAAAAATAATTCCACGGATATGTTAAAAGCGGCCTATGCGATGTCAATTTCAAATATGGGTGCTGATGATGCTTTCAAAAAAACTTTAGATAATATTAATTCGATTATGAACAATAAAACCGATAATTCCTCATCCGAAGCTGCAGTTATAGTTCCTCCTGTGGTAGCTTCGTCTCAAGCTTCTCCAACTAAGAAATAGGATGTAGTGTCTATAGAGGGAGGGTCACTTAAAATTTACATTCCAAAAAAATCATCAACAAATCAGTTTATAAATGTACCAAAAAAATCGAGTTATCAAAAAATTACAAATTCTTTCTTTCTTCTTTCGTTTTTTACTTTTTTCGGTTAAAAATTATTTTTTAGTTCTAGTCTCTTTTTTTATAAACAATTGTTTATCTCACTTTAAATTAAGAATACTCTTCTTTCAAATATCTAAAATTTATATCGCTGCAAATTTTTTTTCCAATATTGTCAAAAATTTTGTCTTTTGATTATTTTGTAAAAAACGGGTTTAAAACATACTTACACACAACCCTTAGCAATTTTATATTGTTTCTTTTTTTTGTGCCACTAAAAAGGCACAGCTTAGTTTTTCCATTCCATAATTATTAATAATAATTTAAAGCGGTAATATTAGTAAGTGCAACCCCATTCAATTATTTAATTTAATATTGTGCCTTAATAAGTTTTTTAAAAAATATGGCAAATAATAATAATCATATTTTAAAATTATGTTTTTGTTTAAAAAATGTTGTGTTAATCAAATAAATGTGCAATTTTATAAATAAAAATATAACGAAACTTTGTTGAAAAATATCAACAAAAAAAAAGAAATCAAAAAATAAAATTCAGAATATCAATCCAATATGTTTAGTAACTTTTACCGAAGAAACAGGTATGAATTTTAAAAATAAACTTTGGTTTCAATGTCAGAGTTTTGTTTTTTCCATTAAAATCCTATTTTAGTTTTTACTTTATTTGCTAATTAAGATTTATTTCTTTTTTTTTATAACTTTTTTTATTGAAATGTGTAAAAAAAATTTGAAAACTAAAGCGCCTGCATTTTTGTGCAACTTGGTGTCAGTAATCTTGGGAGTAATCGTTGATAAGCGTAATCAGCTTTTCTTTTCCATGGCTGCCGTTGAATGGATTGTAAAACTCCTTTTTCGAGGAGCAAAATCACAACCAACAAAACCTAACTTATGACAATTAAAATAAACAGATAGTTTTTTTTCTTAATTAAAATCCTTTTTTGAGGGTTAAGGATTTTTTTTTCATTGCGATACCCTTTTTTATTAAAACTACCGCTTTTTTGTGGTCATTCATTCCTCCTTCGTCGCCACATCTCTTTCTTTCTTTGTCTTTAAATCTTTACGTTTCTTTCATTACTCTTCCCGCATAAGAGATCACTCGATTTTTTCTGTCGATCGTTCGTTCATTTATTTTTCGTCCAATATCATCTAATACCTTTGTAAAAAAAAAGAAATAAAAGTTGCGGTTCAAAAAATAAAGGGGCAATAAACGGGCGGTGGCTCACTCTAACATTTTTTGACAAAACTAAAAAAAATATATTCGTTGACAAATATTTTCTGAAAGCAGCAGCAGCTGGAGCCAACAGCGCGAAAATTTTGTGCGCATTCTTATTTTTTTTTTCTAAATAAAAAGTGTTCGTTCGTCTGTCGGCCGGTGGAGTTATAGAAGAGGTGTCTCACCAAAGATGACGGACATGGGTGGCTATCGTTGTAGTTGGGTTTTAGTTATATTTTTTTTTTGCGACAGCCATCCATCGAGCATCGGGGATAGATGTTGGCTTTTTTTTCTTTCTTTGCGGTTCGTTCGATTGATGTGAATGTTGATGACCGAACTGAACTAACTGAAACAAACACATCGAACGACCTTTTTTTAAACGAAGGATAACATTGAAGAAAAAAAAGTGTTTGTACTTTTTTTTCAATCTGTGATTAGAGAGATGGAAAACGTATTGGGGTTTTCCGCTATTTTTTTTTTATTTGATAGGTAAAGATCGGTCTTTTTCCCGATGGACAAACTTCAAAATCAAACTGTGTTGATTTTTTTTGCGCAAAATTCAATATTGTCGTCGACGCTTCCGTTTATTTTTGTTGCTCGCATAGGCTTAACGTGGACTTACATACATAAATAAATGATTTTTTTACTTACGAAAGGTTTACTTTTTCGAAGATGCTCCTCACTTTTTTCTATCATTATATGTTTTAAAAATTAAAATAATGTCTTTTTACTTTCTTTTTTTTGCTTTTCAAATTTGCAGCCTATTATTTTAACTCGGATGTTAGCTATCGATGAATATTAGTCTCAAATTACCAGTTATTATTTTCTTTTTTCTTTTCTTCATCGATTTTATTTTATATATTTATTTTTTTAATAGGCTTATTTCCTTTTTAAAAAAATAATCTCGATCATCACAAGCTCTACTCTTTAATGTCGCAACTCTATGTATTTTTTCCAATCATTTTTTTATTTTCGTATCATTGTTTGTTCTAACAAAAAAAATTTAATTTTTTTTATGTTTGCATTTTTTTCATAACAACTTTTTTTTAGTTTCGTGTTTTTTATCCTACCAATATTTTTTTTTCTCAACCATCAAAGTTGTTTTTCCTTTCCTCTTTGACATAGCGACAACCAAAAAAAAAGAAAAAAAAAACTGCAAAAAAAACGAACATAAAAATTCATGTGTCAAAGAAAAAAATTTTTAAGCGAAATTTTTCTTAATCGATTACTATCTTTCCTTGCATTTTTAAACGGCCCTTAAAAAACAAATCTTGCGTAAATATCTCCGGCGAAATAAAAAAAATAGCAAAGAAAAATTTATAGCAGCTTTGACCTTGTTCAAGCACCAAAGAAAAAAAAATTTGAATCACAAATCGAGGCTTGAGCAAGCAAAAAAGCAATAACACTTGTAAAATTATAAATCGATTTGTTTCCATTCTTATGTTAAAAATAAGAAAAGATTTAAATATTTTTTCGCTTCATTTTTTTGATGGTTTTTAAAAGCTATAATTTCTTGAAAAATAAATAGGAAAAAGTTCTTTGTTTTGTATTTTCAGGAATGCCGCGTTGTCGCTTCACAATAGCATTTAAAATCTGTGGTTTGTCTAGTTCGGAAAAAAAATAGATGGAAGGAACCATGCATGTCCCCGTGGGCGTCTCCAATGTCAATGATGTCTCTCTGTTTCTTGCAACAAAAAAAACTTAAGAAAACTAAAGAAAAATTAAAAAGCACAACCGCAGAAACAAGGAAGGCTCTTAAGCGAGACACGTTATTGCTGCTCGTTTGCTGCTGAAACTTTTTTTTAACGTAAATCAATATTGTACAGTTTTTTTGATCTTTTTTTCAAGTGAACATACTTACAACTAACTACTTACTTTTTTATTTTGTCATTTCACATTAGTCATTTACTAATTTCTTTGATTTAAAATATTTTTTCTTTCAAATTTCGAAATTAATTTCAATCAACTTTTTTTATTGTTTCAAAAATGCAAGCAAACATGAGACAGTTGTGTTTTTTATTTTATTTTTTCTTGCTCAGCCAGTTTCCGCGCAAATGAAAGCTGCTTGTTCCTTCCAAAAAATATCCATTCCGATCGTTTACTATTTTTGTTTTGTTTTGACTCGCTTAGTTTTTTTTTCTTTTCCGAAATATTCTGAATGGGATGGAAAAGATTTTTTTGCTCTTTTTATTAAACGGCCAAGATTTTTTTCGAGGTCAAGATTGAATATCTTATTTGCGTGATTATCGCGTTCATTATATTTTGGTTAATCTTTTTCATTAAGTGCTTCCAATTATCGTGACATAAATTATTTATTATGAAGAGAGTAGCTAACTTATCGTCTTTAAATTTTTTTAGATTTGGTGCTAAAAATCAAAAACATTTGAATTTTTGGAGTTGTTGCAAAACCGCAATGTAAAATAGTTATTTTGTTAATAAAGAAAAGAGAATTGTAAAGAAAAAAATTATTTATTTGCGGAATATTATTTTTATAATATAATTAAATTAATAATTAAAATTATTCAAACATGGCAGAATCGGCTGATGTCCTTCGCCGACAAATTGAAGAATTGCGACGTGATCTCGAGCAAGCAGAATCAGATAATCGTAAAGCAGCTGAACTTGGAATAGCTATTTATAATGAAAAAAATGAACTTGAATTGCGATGTGAGGAATTACAAAAAGCTTTGGAAAATATGAGGCAGGAAAAGGACACAACTGAAAAGGTAAACTCTTGAATTTATTGTGCTGAAACAAAAAATAAATATAAAGTTTTTTAGGCATTGGATCATTTTAAAGCCCAACACAAAGCTGCTGCCCATAATGAAATATATCATGAAGAACAATTATTAACTGAAACAGCTCAAAGAGAAGAAGAATATCAAGCCAAAATAAATTCATTAGACGCAGAACTTAAAACACTGCAACCCGAATTGAGGCGGTGTAAAACTGAGCTTGAAAGGTTGATAACCGAAGATGCCCAAAATAAAAAACACATTGAAGAGCTCGAAACTCAACGAAGACAATTGAGAGAAGAAATCAAAGATCTTCGACAGCGAGAACAAAGTTTACAAAGCGATAACAATGATTTGGAGCAAGAAAATGTGGAATTGGAAAAGCAAGTTTCCACTCTTAAACGAGCTCAAGTTGAATATGAAACAATGAAATTAGAAATTAAGCGACTCAATGAACATAATCAAGAATTGGTTAAAGATCGAAAAGATGAAGAAGAGCTTCGAGAAATATCTCAACGTTATATCGATGAATTATCAGAAAAATATAAAATGGAACGTGAAAGTCGATTGGCATTAAAAAAAGAATTGGAGCATCTCAAAAATGAAGGACAAATTAATAGTTTGAATAGTTTATTAATGGGTATGAATAATGCAAATAATGATGATGAAGGAGCTTCAGAAAATCTTAGACAAGTAAAATTAAAAATAAATTTTTTAGAAAAAAATAACATTTAAAATTTTTTTAGATGGAAAGTTCTTTCATCACTGATGGCACAATTGATTCACATTTTAGTGGCAGCGCTCCATCTGCTGGAGGCTCGGATCTTTTTTCTGAAATCCATGGAGGCCTAAATGATAAAGTTTCAAGCCTTGAGCTAGAGAGGGATGAGCTTGAAAAGAAAAATGCAGAAATTAAAAAAACTTTTGTTCAAATGGTTTTACCTTTGTTTCATCAATTGGGAATTGATGGAGTTAATGGTAAGCAAAAATATTAAAAAATGATACAATAATATCTTTTTTTCTATTTTAGAAAATATGGAAATAAATGAGCTAAAAAACTATCAGGAACTTGCCCTTTCTCGCGTTAAAGAACAATTAGCATCAGGGAAACCGGACAAAATAACGGAAAAACGATTGGAACAACAAAAGGATGACCTTCGCCAAGCTATTTTATTTGCAGGTGCTAAAGATGCTAAATTAGCTGCACTTCGAGATCAAATGTTACTTCTTGGTGGATTATTGAGTCAATCATATACTGAGATTGTTGGAAATGGTCCTCAAGCTGATCAAGTAACACAAATTATGCAAAATTTAAGAAAAATTGCTGAAGAAAATGGTAGTCGAGGTTCACCTGGAATTGATGATTACTCAAAAGCTGAAAATGAGAGAGACACTCGTTCACCTCGATTGCTTGCTATTGATCCAGTAAATCATCCAATTTTGGCACCCAGCCTTTTGGAAGAACTTTTACCAAAATTAAAAACCATTGAAAAAGCTGAAGAGCTCTTTAGTGAAATTGATTTGCGTGAAAAATTAGTTGAAAGTGAAGATAGCGAAAAATTATTATCTAATCTTAATGAACTTGTTAATATTGTTCGAAATGCTGTGGATTCTTCGATTCAACAACGAATGGAAAATGTGGATGTTGATACAGCAGAATTAATTATTCAAAATAGCAAATTGAAGGATTTATTGCGAGTTAAACGCGATCAAGTTAGATCATTGAGATCTGTGTTAAGTAATAATAAAACTTCAACTGAAACTACAATTAATTCAATGCGTGAAAAATATGAATCTGAAAAAAGAATGAAAGAACAATCAAATGAAAATGTTCGTCGAGAACTTAAGCAACTTAAAGAAGATGCAGCCACGTTTGCTTCTCATCGGGCTATGTATACAGCGAGATGTGAAGAGCTTCAAGGACAGGTAAGATACAAACAAAAAAAATTTATGCTAGGTTTCAAAGTTTCTTATTTTTTAGGTTGAAAGCTTGCTTGAAAGTGTTAAAACTGCGGAGGAAGAAAAGAAAACTCTTAATTCTCTCCTTCGAATGGCAATTCAACAAAAATTAGCCGCCAATCAAAGATGCGAAGATATGGAAGTTGATCGTGAACGTCAAACTTATAATAAGCGTTCAATAAAATCTCACCAACCTCAAACTCGAAACGATCAAGTTAAAGCTGTTCGATATCCTGGTAATAATCAAACTCAGCCATCTTCCGCAACGCGAAATAACAATTCCAAATAATAAAAATTAAATGCTCAAAGAATTATTTTGTTGCAAGAACACACGGGTATTGCCCATTGAGCCTTTTTATAAAATTAAATATTCAATATAAAAACTTATTGGAATTGAGTAAAAAAATATATGAGTCAGAAATTTTTTATTTTATTGTTTGACATTTTTGTTGCGTGCTTCACTTTGTTGTAAAAATAAAAAACGTGCCTTTTGTGTTTTTTAAATTTAAATAAATTCATTACTACCTATTATAGATTAGTTACATAAAAATTTTTTGGAAAAAATGGAAATTTCTTATTTTCAGTTTATTTTTTGGTCATGCAAATTTCCATAATTGCAATCAAGACTCATTTTTTTATCATCATTGTCCCAAATATTTCTTAGTTCTTTCATTTCGTTGAAAATTTTGTGGAACGATGCTGTGCGCTGATGAATTTGTAGCTGATGCTGTAACTGTTGGGAAATATCTTACAACGTAAGTTTGTTTTTGTTGTACAAATATTTTTGCTTATTACTATTATTTTTTAGAACGAAATGCAAGTACATTCTTACCGAAGAATTAGGAAGAGGTGGCTATGGTATGATTTTTCATCAGTGAATTTTGGTTAACATTGACGATTATTTTTTAGGTTGTGTATTCAAGGTACGTCCTGATCCATTTGATGGTAGTGAATATGCTATGAAGCTAGAAAAGAAGCGTGAAAGTCGATCTCAAGCCAAACTTGCAATGGAACAACACATCATGAGATTGATTCGTAAAAAGCCTGCCAAACAACGAAGCCATTTTATTGATGTTCTTGATCGTGGAAAGAAAAAAGATTTCTTCTTTTTGGTTTTGAATCTAGTGGGTGAATCAATAGCTGATCTCAAACGAGCTCGAACACTTTGTTTTTTCACTGTATCAACAACTTATTCAGCTGGTATTCAATGTTTGGAAGGTATTCAACAACTTCACTCTGTTGGTTATATTCATAGGTAATAATCACTTTTAAAAGCTTGTAATTCACGTTAATAACCTATTTTTTTCAGAGACATCAAGCCTGAAAATTATGCAACTGGAAGAGGCGAAAGTATTCGAACCATCTACATCCTCGACTTTGGAATCGCTCGCAAGATTTTAAACAGTGAAAATGAACTCAAGGCGCCACGATCATATGTCCCATTCAAGGGCTCTGCAAAATATGCTTCATTAGCCTGCCACAAAGGACGAGAACAGGGTACGTTTCTTTGTAGCTTCAGTCACCTTTCATAATAATAATTTTTAGGAAAAAAGGATGATTGTGAATCATGGATGTACATGCTAGCTGATATGTCAAATCCATTTGATGTGCCATGGAATCGTGAAAAAGATCGTTATAAAATTGCGGCAATAAAAGAAAAATCTCGAACTGTTGAAGGAAGTGAAAGAACATTTCATGGTCTTAATGTTGAACTTATGAAAGGAATGTTAGACTACTTGGATTCACTAGAATATGCAGATGAAATTGATTACTCTTTTTTGTATGAAACAATAAAGATGGCAGCAAGAAATGGCAAAATTAATCTTAATGCTCCATATGATTGGGAAGAATCAAAAACAACAAGTCATACTTAAACAACAAATGATAATAATAAAGGAAAGCTTCAAAAAACTCAAATGATCTCTGTTCTTCGTCCACCGCCACAATGATCTCTTTTGAATGAATGAATGTATATATTCTTTGTCTCCTAATAATCTTCTTTCTTGAATATGTATTTTTTTATCGTTTAATTCAGTAATAAAAAAGTTTATGTAAACAAAAGCTTGTGTAATTTGTTGTGAAGAAAGCTCAGTAGTATCCACATCGTTTTAGAAAGAGGATGAACGAAAACAGCGTCTAATAAATAATATTTATCCATGGTATGCTTTTATCCAAAAAACGAAGTTTAATTCGATCAAAAAATTTTATTTTATTTTTATGAGATAAAGCCATAACCTGTAAAAAAAAGATCATGTAAATTTCTATAATTTATTTTAAGGCCTTACCCCTGCTACTATACCATGAATAATGACCTTTGCAATCGACAAACATAACCCGCTAAAAAAATTTCTTTATTAATGCGAAATTTTCTTACTTTATCTTTTGCTCTATTTCAAAATGGTACTTACTATGTAGAAATTTCCCCGTTTTTATCAGTAAGACCCGAAGCATCATCAATTTTACCCAAGAAAGTATCATGTTCTAATGGTATTGGACGATTTTCAACTAGGCATGGCTCTGGCAGGGCCGCACGTTTCGCCAAAGGCTGTAACTTTTTAAAAACATTGAAAAACCATAGTGGGGCCCCAGAAGACCCCCCAGGGCTCTTGGATAAGCTAGCTACCTGCCCAGAAAGACAAAAAAAATAAATTATGGGTTGAGGGCCGAGTTATGAGTTGGGCCCTCAGGCCTAAATTTGGGCCCCGAAGCCAAATATCTGACAAACTATAAGTCAAGAATGTCCGGGGGCCCAGGGATTTTTTGTAGCCCGCGTTAAAATCTACAGGTCCATTAAAACAAAAAAAAAGAAAGAATGAACTCCGGTAAAAAAGTTCGTAGGGCCCCAATGGGCCCCGCGGGCCCCGCCGAGCCATGCCTATTTTCAACCCTAAAAAATAATAATATTACGAGAAAAAACTACTGCAGTGCTTGAAAAATAGAAAACTCACAATTGAATAAGACAATAAGAGATAAGAATAAATAGAGAGTAAATAAACATGCCAATAATTTTTTGGTTAAAATTACCACCAAGTTTTTTAAGAATTCTATAAAAATAAAATTATTAAAATTTTAGGTTAATTATTTAAGGCCAAAAAATATGCACGAAGGAAACAGTTGTTTTGATACATTTCGTAAACACATTTTAACTCATTTTCGTGCTTGCTTTTTGAATGTGATGAAATGAGAAAAGTAATCCAGAAATCATAAAACAAAACATTATTTGGATAATATACATTATTAGATTAAATCATCAAACATAGAATGATCAACTCCTTGTCAAAAAATGGATAATTTGCGGGTAGGGCCATAATTACCCGAGATTTAAAAAAAAGTGTCATAACGATAGAAAAAAACTTGTCTCCCTGTTTTGATTGAAACTCAACTTTATTTAACAGTTGTTTTCGATAAGATGACGAAAAAGAGAAGAGAGCCACAAAGTGTTCAAAAAAGCAACAACAATAACAACAAAGCTTGAATCAAAATAAAATTCCAATAAATATATGCGCCTTTTTCTTAATATAAAGCAAAAAAAGGAGGTTTATTGAAAAACTTCGCCATGATATTCATCGAAAATTCCTTCTTTTTTTTTTCTACGAAGATATAATAATATTTTTCGTGATTTGGAAGATGAAACAAAGTAAAAAATATTTTTACAAATGTGTCTAATTATAAATTAAGAATAGATTTAATTTTTGCATAGACATAAGGCTATAAGGGCACTTAAATCAAAAAGAGAAAAAAATTTTTGACGCTTTTTTACAATTTCTCTGTAACCAGAATATTATAATGAAAAAGACAAAGAAATAAAAGATTTTTTAGCATAAAATTTCCACACGTGGTTATTCTATACCGTCGTCACAATGTCCATTTTTTTAAAAACAATTTGGTCAATGACTTTTTGTTTGGGATGAATTCTGTCTAATTTTTTCTTTCCCCTCACTAAAATGAAGCAGCTGTTTCTAAAAAATAAAATAAACTAGCAGCAAGTTTAACCGAAAAAAAACGCAGAAGAGCTGATCAACCCGTTATTTTTTAGTTTATAAAGGCCGCAAAGAAAAAGTTGTTTGGAAACTTGAAAAATTTAAATTTATGTTAAATAAAATTAAAATTTCAGTGTAATATTTTTACAAAAAGTTATTCCTATTACGTTATTCTAAACAATTTTAACTTCAGTATTTTCAATATCTATTTATTTGCTTGCATAAAAAAAATCAAAAAAACGATACTTATGGCAAAATTTTCTTTTTTTCATGTCAATCTAAATAAATAAAGAAAAAAACTAGTAGAATTTAGATTTTTTAAACATTCTGAAACTTTTATTAATTAATTATTTTAATTATATTACCTGCAAACTTTGAAATAATAAAGAATTCAATTTTATTTCTCAATCAATCAAAGAAAAAAAACAACCAAATAAAAATTGAGGAGAAACCCTCCAAGGATTTTTTTTTAATTCTGTTTGTTTTAAATGTTAATTCTCAAGCTATATGAAGACAAAGTAGTTATCAAAAAAATAAACTTAAGCAATTTTATATTATGGTGTTTGGAAAACGATCAAAGCAAAATAGATTTTGTTTATCTCATTTTTTGACCTTTTAGGAATCACTCTACTTTTCATAGCGCAATAGCATAATAGGAGCGAAGCGAAAAGGACAGCATTTCGCAATAAGATTCAAAAAATCAAAACAATTTTTTTTGAAACCATTCATTTATTATATTTTTTATTCATAGATCCTTTATAGTTGCTTTTGCCAAATTTTTCTTTAAAAGATGTCATCACCTGATTTTAATGTTCTTCAATTATATTTTCAAGAAGATGAAGACCTTACTCTTGCTATTTTAAACAATAGTATGGATAAGAAAAAAATTATATATGAAGTCGATGTCGAGCAAGTCCTTCCTCTTGCACTCAAAGAATATAAAGAAATCCAATTTAAAGCTGTTACATTTATTCTTGATACCCATGTTTTGGAAAATCAACCATTTCGTCTTAAATGTCAAAAACTTTGTAAAGAATATGGATTTTTTTGTCATTTTGCTTCCATGTATGAACTTGGCTTTAGCTCTGTTTTATTAATTAACAAGATTATGTTGGAAACTGGTGAAAATATTATTTGTACCTTTGTTGGTGGAGGTAAAGCTTCGTCTCTTGTTCTCGTCCGAGATGAAAATTCTTATCGTTATAAAGATTCGGTTGCGTTTTGCTTATCTCAATATAATAACGTAAAAAAAGCAGCAGAATTTATAAAAGACATAGTCGAAGAGTTTAATGGAAAAAAACTTTTATATGTTACATATGATTCACGAAATGTGCATAAAACTGAATATGAAAAAGAATTAGCGGCATTGATAAAGAAATCTTTTCCTGATAAGAATATGTTAACATTTCGAGAACTCATGATTGAATTATATTACGATGCTTCATATTTTGGAGCTTTGGACGCAATGGGTGGGAAAAATAATCCTTATTTAATCGAACCAATGTATTCCGGTTATTTTACCTTGTCTCATAATGATATATGTCTTATTGAAGAAGAAGGCCCAATCGGCTTGCCGTATGAAAAATCAATAATTTTAAAAGTGAATTCAAAAGCTGATTACGTTGAAGTAAGTTTGAAACTCCAAAGAATATTATACTAAATAACTTTTTTTAGCTCAAAGAGGAAGGAACTGAAGTGATTGAAAAAAAACCACTAGCAAAATTTGTGGATAAGGAAGTCAAACTTACCATGAAAATTGACAAAAACTATATTTATTCCATTTCTATCGTTCCAGCAGAAGTAGAAAAAGTTGCAGAACTTTTTGAGAAAACCTTGAAACTCGTTGAAAATGAAAAACCAAAAATCGTTTTAACTCCACATAATTATTCAATTTTGATTCCAAAAGATGGAAAACTGTGCCCTTTAAAAGTTGACGGTTAGTTGCAAAGTTTAAATTGTTTTGTTCCCATTTTATAAAATAAATTTTAGGAAAGGATAAAGTTCCATTGTTTATTAGTTTTATTCAAGAAAAACCCATCATTGGTGAAGCGGCTAGAAAATTGTTAAAAGAAAATCCATCTTTTGTTGTTTATGGTAACAAATTTCTTTAACAACATTTTGTTAAAATAATTTTTTTTAGATCTTATAAAACTTTGTTCAATCAAAGATTCCAAAGAAGTTGATCCAAAATGGCAATTTAGAGTTAAGCTTGATCAAAACGATGAAAAGATTTTAGTTGAATTTGAAACCGATGAAAGAAAAAGAAAATTTACTCCAGAATTTTTGCTTGCTTTAATTTTCCGTGATTGTAAGAATCGAATCAAAAAAGAAATGGGAAAAGGAATTAATGAGTTTGATATCGAAATAAGAGGTGTTAAACATGAAATTCATTTACTTGAAAAAATCAAGGAAGCTGCTTCCCGCGTAAACATGGAAACTAATATTGTTTTTAATTGATTATTTTATATTAATTTTTCCATAAAGAAAAGAGCTTTCCGTTCCTATTCTTTTCTTTATTCCTCTATGTTTGTTCTATTTAAAAATGCTACTTCTTGATGCTATCTTCTTTATTTCTTGTTCAATGTTTTATAAATCCTAAATAATATTTGTATGCAAAAACAATTATTAAATAAATTATGGAAATCTTCCTTTCAAGGTTCAAAAAGTTCTTGGTGATAAATAAAAAGTTTTTGAACTTTCACATCTGAATGTTAAAAAAAAAGGTTACCTCTCGGTGAGAGGAGTCGAACCTCAGTCATTGGTGCATTACGTCCGTCTTACGTTCAAACTCACTGATCCACCGAGAGGCAATAAATTTATTTCAAAGTCCAAAGAAGATAAATAGTGTTCAAACACATTTATTTTTCTTCATGTCTTTTCTTTCATTTTTTGATTGATTTGAAAGTGGATAAGAGCTGCTGAACTTTTAGAGATTCAAGTAAATTTTTTTAAAGTCATAACTTTTCCTTAAGATTATTTTCGATTTACAAAAATAAGAATATTGTAGAGGTTCAACTTATGTTCAAACAAACTTTTTATTCCTTTTTTAATAATATAATTTTTGTTGTTTGTTTTCTTGCAATTATTTTGAAATATAAAATAAAAAAAGATCAAAGCAAAATAGATTTTGTTTATCTCATTTTTTGACCTTTGAGAGATCACTCCACTTTTCATAGCGCAATAGCATAATAAAGGCGGTGCGAAAAGGCCAGCATTTCGAAATAAGATTCAAAAAACCAACCAACCAAAACTATTTTTCAAGTCTTTCATTTATTAATTCTTCTTTCATTCGTTTGTTTTTTTGCTGATTATTTTTTTAAAAGATGGCATCAATTGATTGTAATATTCTTCAACTATATTTTCCTAAAGATTATACTTTTGTTTTTGTTAATAATCATTATGATGCTAAAATAAATATAATTGAAGCTGACGTTGAGAAAGCCCTTCTTCTTGCACTCAAAGAATATAAAAAAATCCAATTTAAAGCTATTGTATTTATTCATGATTATCATACTTTGGAAACTCAACCTTTTCGGATTAAATGTCAAAAACTTTGTAAAGAATATGGATTTTTTTGTCATTTTGCTTCCATGTATGAACTTGGCTTTAGCTCTGTTTTATTAATTAACAAGATTATGTTGGAAACTGGTGAAAATATTATTTGTACCTTTGTTGGTGGAGGTAAAGCTTCGTCTCTTGTTCTCGTCCGAGATGAAAATTCTTATCGTTATAAAGATTCGGTTGCGTTTTGCTTATCTCAATATAATAACGTAAAAAAAGCAGCAGAATTTATAAAAGACATAGTCGAAGAGTTTAATGGAAAAAAACTTTTATATGTTACATATGATTCACGAAATGTGCATAAAACTGAATATGAAAAAGAATTAGCGGCATTGATAAAGAAATCTTTTCCTGATAAGAATATGTTAACATTTCGAGAACTCATGATTGAATTATATTACGATGCTTCATATTTTGGAGCTTTGGACGCAATGGGTGGGAAAAATAATCCTTATTTAATCGAACCAATGTATTCCGGTTATTTTACCTTGTCTCATAATGATATATGTCTTATTGAAGAAGAGTATCTAACTAGCTTACCTTATGAAAAATCAATAACTTTAAAAGTTAATTCAAAAAATGATTATGTTGAGGTAACTTTAAATAACAAAAGAAGCAATGTTTTATTTTACTAATATTTTTTAGCTGAAAGAGTATGGAAAAAACGTTATTGAAAGAAAACTCTTAACAAATTTTGTGAATAAAGAAGTGAAAATCACGATGAAAATTGACAAAAACTATATTTATTCCATTTCTATCGTTCCAGCAGAAGTAGAAAAAGTTGCAGAAGTTTTTGAGAAAACCTTGAAACTCGTTGAAGATGAAAAACCAAAAATCATTTTAACTCCACATAATTATTCAATTTTGATTTCAAAAAATTGGAAAATGTGCCCTTTGAAAGTTGACGGTAAGTAGCAAAAGCATGATGCATTTTCTCATCAATATAAAAATGCTAATTTTAGGAAAAGAAAAAGTGCCATCGTATATTAGTTTCATGAATGAAAAACCAATAATTGGTGAAGAAGCTAAAAAAATGTTACTAGAAAATCCATCATTTGTTGTTTATGGTCAGTAATTTACTTATATTCAATTCGAATTAACATCTGTATTTTTCAGATCTTTTAAAACTTTGTTCACTCACCGATCCAAAAGATGTTGACCCTAAATGGAAATTTATAGTTAAACTCGATAAAGAGCAAAAAATTCTTATTGAATTTGAAACCGATGAAGGAAAAAAACAATTTACACCAGAATTTTTGCTTGCTCTAATTTTCCGTGATTGCAAGAGTAGAATCAAAAAAGAAGCTGGTCAAAAAATTAATGAAATTAATATCGAAATTAGGGGTGTTAAACAGGAAACTCATTTACTTGAAAAAATCAAAGAAGCGGCTGCACGTTTAAACTTTGAAACTAATATTGTTTTTAATTGATTATTTTATGGTAATTTTTCCATAAAGAAAAAAGAGATTTCATTTCATATTCTTTTTTTTATTCCTTCTTCAATCAATTTTTCTATTTTGTATTTAAAAATGTTATTTGCTTTATGCTATTTTCCATGTTTTTTGTTCGTTGTTTTATGAATCATCAGGAAAACGCCACATAATTGTTTTTTCTTCTCTTTTTAGTGTAACTTTTCTTCTTTAGTACTGAGAAAATTTTATTTAACAAAACGATATTCCTTGTTTTTCTGTTTTTTTTTTTAATAAAAAGTATATTATTTTTTAAAAAGCTCTGTTAATTGTCATTTTTTGCTGATTGACTTGTTTTAAAATGTCGTCAACTGATTGTACTAATATTCTACAATTATATTTTCAAGCAGAAAGAACTTTTGCTATTTGTAATAATGATTACACTAATAAAACAGTTTTAAATAAACTCGATGTCGAAAAGGCTCTTCCCTTAGCACTGAATGAATTTGCTGAAATCAAATTTAAAGCTGTTGTATTTATTCTTGATAATCATACTTTGGAAACTCAACCATTTCGAATGAAATGTCAAAAACTCTGTCACAATTATGGATATTTTTGTTATTTTGCTTCACTTTTTGAGCTTTCTTTTAATTCTATTTTTTCAAAATATAAAGTTATGGTAGATCGAGGCCAAAAAGTCGTTTATTGCGTTATTTTACATGATAGAGCCTTATTTCATATTTTTAAACGCGGTGAAAATTCTTATCAATATTATAAATCAAGAAAATGTGAAGATTCTTTAAACAATCTTAAAAAGGTTGTGGATATCATTAATTCAGAAACGAAAGATGGGGATGTTAAAAAAATTGTTTACTTTACGCATGATACCCGTGTTTTTGAAAATCGGGAGGATAAAGAAAACTTATCTATCATGGTAAAAGAAGCCCTTTCTAATTTCAATTTAGAATTGATAAGATTTGAATGCGTGGATACTGATCAATATTTTGATGGTTCATATCTTAAAGTTATGGATGCCATGAATGAAAAAAAGAATCCATATTTAGTCGATACTATGTTAGCCAGTGATTTTTCTATAACTTATTCAAATGATATTCTTATCCAAGTTAAAGGGCGTATTAGTTTGCCATATAAAAATTCAATGGTTTTTAAAGTTGTTTCAAAAGAAGATTTTATTGAGGTAACATTTATATTTACATAAACAAAGCTTAACTTTAATTTAATTTTTTTTTTCAGCTTAAAATGAACGGGGAAAAAGTTATTGAAAAGAAATCCTTAGCCGAGTTTGTTAATAAAAAAGTTAGAGTTACTATAAAAATTGACAAAAACATTATTTACACAATTTCAATTGAACCTATCGAAGAAGAAGTAGAAGAAGGAAAAGCGAAAGTTGTTTTGACTGTAAAAGATTATTCTATTTTATTTTCAAAAAATGGAAAAACAGAAACCTTGAAAATTAACGGTTAGTTGATTTTTCAAGTTTTTTGCAGTAAAAGTATATATGCAAATTTTAGGTAAAGAAGAAGCACCTCTTTATATTAGTTTTACCGATAGAAAACCCATCGTTGGTGACGTAGCTAAGGAGATTCTAAATCAACATCCATCATTTGTCGTTTATGGTAATTTTTCAAAATTTAAAAATATTTTAAAATAATATATTATTTAAGATATCGTCAAGCTTTGTTCCATCAAAGATCCAAAAGATGCTGACCCTCAATGGCCATTCTTAGTTAAACTCGATGAAAACAATGAAAAGATTTTAGTCGAATTTGAAACTTTTGAAGGAAAAAGACTGGCAACCCCTGAATTTTTACTTGCTCTTATTTTCCGTGATTGTTTAAGTCGGCTTAAAAAAGAAATTGGTCAAAGCGTGGATGAACTTAATATCGATATTCAAGGCTTTGGACCAGGAATACATTTCTTGCTAACATTAAAAAAATCCACTCCTCTTTTAAAACGTGATGCTTCTCTTACTTTTAACACATCATCATATATTTGCCCTTTTTATTCTAAATAATAAAATTTTATCTACATGAAATTTATGTTGTTTATTTTCTTTAAATTTTTTTAAAATTTGAATAATAAAAGAAACTCTTAGTGACTCAAAATAGTTTTTGTTTATCCTTTTATTATTTAACTTTGTGGGTTCACTTTATTTCTCATAAGTCAATGGCATAATAGGTGCGATGATATAAGGCCGGCATTTCGGGATAGGATTAAAAGTACCTAACAAAAAAAATTTTTGAGGCTAATATATTTTAAAACCTTTTTATTCAAAGCTCATTCATTCATTATTTATTCTACTTATTAATTTTCTTAAAGATGTCGTCAAATAATTTCATTATTCTTCAATTACACTTCAAAGGAAAAAATACTTATGCTGTTTTAAATAATGATTGTTTTCGTAATAAGGCTTTAAATGAAGTCGATGTCGGAAAAGCTCTTCCATTAGCAATTGCTCATTACAAAAATTTTCAATTCAAAGCAGTGGCATTCATTCTTGAAAAATTTACTTTGGAAAATCACCCTTTTCGAGTTAAATGTCAAAAACTTTGTCAAATTTATGGATATTATTGTTATTTTACTTCCTTATTTGAAATTCGCTTTAACTCTGTTTTGTCAATCAAAAAAATTATGGTGAATCCTGGAGAAAATATTGTTTTTAGCTTTGCTTCTAAGGGTATTCTCTCATCATTTGTTTTTATCCGTGGTGAGAGCTCTTATTGTTATAAAGAAAAAATGGTTCATAAATATGATACAGAGAAAAATGAAATTGATGTATTGAAACTTTTAGCAGAAGAAAAAAAAGCAAAGAAAATTATTTACCATAATTCACAAATTATTCCAAAAAATAAACAGAAAAAGAAAGAATTTATTGAAATGTTCAAAAAAACTTTTCCTGCACGTGATTTGCTAGTGCTTGAAGGAATTTTGGTTCACTCCCCTTTTGAAACTTCATATCTTAAAGTCTTGGATGCAATGGGAGAAGAGAAGAACGATTATTTAATTGACCCTATATTAGCCAGCGGTTTCTCTTTGTTTCACAATAATGATTGTCTAATTAAAGAAGATGGCCCAATCAGCTTGCCCTATGAAAAATCAATCACCTTTAAAGTCAATTCAAAAGATGATTATGTTGATGTAACTTTGATATATAATATTACTTTCACATTATTAATGTTTTTTTAGCTCAAAGAGGAAGAAACCCCAGTGATTGAAAAAAACTCACTTGCAGAATTTGTGGATAAAGAAGTCAAACTTACCATGAAAATTGGCAGAAACTATATTTATTCAATTTCTACCGCTCTAGCAGAAGTAGAAAAACTTGCAGAAACAATTCCGATTGATCAATCAGAAGTTAAAAAAATTCCTGAAGCCATTCCGAACAGCATAAAGCTTGATGATAATAATAAAGCAAGAATCATTTTAACTCCTGATAATTATTCAATCCTGATTCCAAAAGAAGGGAAATTGTGCCCTTTAAAGATTGACGGCTAGTTGCAAAGCTTAAATTTATTAAATTATAAATATAACATTCAAATTTTAGGAAAAGAAAACGTGCCATTGTATATTACTTTTGTCGACAAAAAAGCAGTTATTGGCGAATTGGCTAAAAAAATGTTAAAAGAAAAACCAAAATTTGTTATTTACGGTAAAATAAACTTCTAATAATCCCAATCATTTTGTAATGTTTTTTAGATCTCATTAAACTATGCTCTATCACCGATTCAAAAGATGCAGATCCTCAATGGCCATTTTTAGTTAAGCAAGATGAAAATAAAAAAGTTCTAATTTATTTTGAAAGAGATGATGGAAGAAAACAAGCAACTCCAGCATTTTTGCTTGCATTAATATTTCGTGTTTGTTTGGATCACATTCAAAAAGAAACGGGTAAAGAAATGAATGAACTTGAAATTAAAATCGAAATTAGTAGTGTTAAACATGAAACAAAACTTTTTAAAACAATGAAAGAAGCAGCAGCCCTTGTTAACATTGAGCCTAATATTGTTTTTATCTGATGTTTCCGCTTTTGTATGTATAATTTATTCGTTACTTTTATATAAAAAAATTAAAATTTTTTCTACAAAAACTTTGAGAAAGCGATAAAAAATTAGCAAAAAAAACTACAAATTATTAAAGTTTAAAAAATTCCAAAAAAAATTATTTATATTTTTCGTGTCTATTTTTATTTTTTTGAAGCTCAAATTAACATTTTGTGCCACCTTTTTTTGAGATGAATATTATTTTTGAGTACACTCATTTGCTTAAAGTTAAAGAAGATGCGCATAAACGCCAGCCGCTTTACAACAATTTCTTTTCTTTCTTTTTTTGTTGTCGGCAATGAAGTTTTATGTGACCTCGGGTCAACCAATAATAATCCAAAAGTTTTTTTTCTTCGTTATATTATTTTGTTGTTTTGTCGCTTGCTTGCTTGCTTGCAGCTGGTCAGTTGGCAATAACATCAAATCTTTTAAAAAAAAGAAGATTTTTCGTTGATGGCAAAAAATCTTTTCTTTTTTTTCGCCGAGAAATTTCTTTGGTATTAAATTTCATGCAAAATTACTAAATACTTTTTGAATAAAATATTATTGGTCATTTAAAGCGAACGAAATTTTTGCGAAATATGTCGTCGTCGACCACAGGTGGAGATGATCCATTATTTTTAAAGCAAATTATATCAAGGTTTGATTCCTGGAAATAGTTTCCTTTTGAGTCGATTTATTTTTTTCAGGTACGAAACAGAAGAAGATGATTTTTTGCGTGAAATTGAATCAATGCAACAATGTGCCAATACTGATACTTCCGACGATTTTGTTGAAGAGAGTCCAGTTTTGGGTAAGTTATTTTATTCAAAAAAAAGTGTTTTCCCCTTTTTTTCTCTTTCATCAAAGCTGCTATTAGATAATAGCAAGTAGCTCATTTTACAAGATAAATGTCTTTTAATTGAAAACGTTGCAATTTCCAAATTTATTTTTTCATTGCTATCACAGTTGCCTCCTGTTATTTTTTTAATTTGCCAGCTCATTTATCTTGATTTATTTTTTTTTTTAAATTTAGACAAAAAAACTATTTTCTTTTTTATCGAACTTTAAACCTAAATTTAAAATAACAATTTTCAGGTACACTTTGTAGCCTTGTTTCTGAAATAACGGATTTGCGAAAACAAAATCGTAAACTTCGTCGACGATTAATTGAATCAGCGTCTTTATCACCTCCAGCTCGACCATCAAGAACTTCCAACGTGGTTCATCGCGTTAGTGCAGCATTTTTAGATTCTCGTGACCGAATTTTACCTCGATTTAAAAGCAACAATAATTCATCAGCTTTAAGTAGTTCCACATCTACAACGAGATCAAAAAAGCAAAATATGGAAATTCGATCAGGTGCCCGTGAGCGAATGAGCAGTCCACCACATAAGGTTACTATCATTTTTATTTGTTTTTCTGGTAAAAGTTTTTTTGTAGGACAACTTGACCGTGAGTTCATATTCAACAGATTTATCCTCTGAAACCTTTTCATCATCACACTACTCGGCTCATAATTATAATCATCGATCTCGAAAGCCACCGCCCTTAGTGTTGCCAGAATTATCGGATTCAGATGCAGAGCAATCAGTATTTGCTGAAAATTCTTTGCCCGAATATGATCCAAATAGCAATGATGAAAATTGTTTGTCACCCTGTCAAGATATCAATCAATCAAAAAGAAACTCAAAAGTTTTTTATTTGCCGTCAGAGCGAAACAGTGCTTCAAGTGCATCTGCAAGTTCATGCGCTGAAATAAATAATTCAATGAGTTTAGACATTTCTAAAACTAAAAAAGATTTTTAAAAAAAGTAATTTCAGCGGCAAGTCGAACAAGCTTTCTTGAATTTTTTGGTTTACGTCGAAAACGAGAAAATCGTCAAGTTTCATCTCCAATTCCATTTAGCTCGACAAAAGTAACAGTTAAAAAGCGAAAACGAAAAATTAGTGAAAGTGATTCCGTGGCTTCATCGGTTCATCACAGCGCTCAACATCTTGAAAAAAATGGTTAGTTAAGTTCAATTTTTGCACTTTAAAAATAGCCAGCTGGCAAAATGAATAATATCCCAATAAAAAATAGCTTATTGGTCAATGTCAAAAAAACTTTTTTTAAGATAAACAATCCTCCTCTTCCATTCACCTTGGCGGATCTTCTCCGAACATCAAAGGAGGGCAAACAAGCAACAAGGTTGATAGCCCGCTTGCTGCTAGCAATGGCAGCACCAGGCTGGGTCCATCACCAATTACGCCTTCAACCAAATCAACGACAACAGCAGGAGGAATAATGACAACATCCGTCACAAAGCATGTGTCGAAATCATTAAAAAATGTGGCAACCGAAAGACAGGTAAATGAAAACAAAAAAAAAGAAGCGAGAAAAAGAGCGTGTAAAATTTTGATTTAAAAGTTTTTATAGCGTGTTTTAAGAATTTATGAGCCATAAATTATATTTATTTATATTTTTTAGATAAAACGACAATCAAGATTTTTTGAAGAAAGTGAAGACGATTTTGAAGGAGGTGGAGGATATCGAAAGAAGGAAAGACCCAAAAGTGCCGTTTATCTTGACCCCGGACAAATGTTGCCAAAATCTAGGCTTAAATGTAAAACCAAAAGTACCAAAAGTGTTTCAAGTCGAGATACTTCGGGTAAGGCAATTTTATCGGAAAATATAAATTTATGTGCGAATTTTATTTTTATTTTTAAGCATCAGAAGATAATCGATCAACTTACGCGATGGAAGAAGATTTTCAATGTTTGAAGGAAGAAAATTCATTACTGCGGAATGAAATCCAGGTGTTAAAAACTCGAAATAATAGATTGATAGATCAATTGCGAGAAAAATCTATGCAACTTTCAAGACTCAATAGTCGAACTTCCAATATTGAAGAAGAGGTAAAAAAATAGTTAAATTTTATGTTTGAAAAAAAAGTTTAACTTAGAAAAATTTTAGTTAGGAATACTTCAAAGAAAATCAAAGCTCAATGATGCCTTGGACAAACTTTGCCTCAAAGATAGATTATCCATGAGTTCGCAAGCTGTAATGGAAACTGTAGAAGAAAAACTTCGAGAATTTGATAAAAAGTTGCAAACAATTCGAATGGACGCAGTTGAAAAACAAAAAGCTGCTCTTGAAACTGCAATGCGTGAACAAAATATTAATCAAGCTCAATTAGAACAAATTGAACAGCTTCAACGTGAAAATTTTTCGTTGCTGCAACTTAAAGCAAATGAAATTGGAGCTCAAGATAAAATAATTCGACAAAAACTTGATTTAATGCCTTCGTATGATGCCATGTATTCATTTGCAATGGGTATTGTAAGAAAATTAGGGCAATTGAGATCAAATTTATTAGAAAAAACTTCGATGATAACTCAAAATGAATTTGAAATTTTGCATGCTCAATCTTCTTTGCTCATTTCTCAAGCACAAGTAACTAAAACTCAAACTTTATTTATAGTTTTAATGAAAAAAAAATTTAGACAGAGAGATTGAGGCATCAAGCATATGCATTGAACAAAATAGAAAAGCGAAAAAGACCCGCATCGTTCCATGGCGAAGATTTGCTTGGTAAAATTGTTAAACCTACTCTTAATTTTTATCTTCCCTTCCGAGAATATGGCGCTAGAATTCATAGGCAAAAAAGGTGTCACAATAATAATATTGATAGCCTCGTAGAAGCTAATGAACAAAATATTGAAACTGAATTTTTGAGATTATTTGATTATGCACGAAGTTTGTTTTATCTATCATTTGAGCTTATATTTTTCTTTTTGTAGCTTTGTCAAAAATTTGTGAAGAAGCTCCGCCATCTCGAGAAAAACCATTTAATCGTGATCCCATCGCTGTGTATCATACTCCTCAAGGTCGAAATATTGCTAGTCCTAGTAAGCTTTTTTCTACTTTTTGCTTTTTTTAAATTTGCATTTTTTTAGTTCCTTCCCCTGTAATAACAAATAATGATCGTCGACGAGTTATAACAACATCAACGTCTGCGCAACAACAGCAACACCAGCAAAAGAATGTAAGGTTGAATGGTTTACGCGATAAGGATATGGGAAGCAGCAGCCATGTGCCTCGACGACCCATAAGGTAAAACAATGATAAAAAAACAATAATTATTTGTGTTCAATAATGAATTATCTTTTACTACTTCGTTTTTTTTTCTTTTAGCCTCGTGGAAATGAAAGAACAAGCATTTTCCGGTAATATCCGGAAATTTGGTGAAGATATGCACAAATTTCAACAATACCAGCAGCAACAACATGATGGCCAACAACCGCCTTCAAATGCAAAGTATAATATTATTTATCAAAAAGAAAGCACAATAAATAAAGAAACGGATGCTTTTAGTGCGACGACGACGGCTGCATCGGTAAAAATGACAAATTGTGGAAAAACAGGACACGTAAAAACAATAGTTTCAAGTTTGCAAGATGTTAGCGCTTTTCATCATAGTCCAAATACAACACCCATTATGGGAAGAAGGCAACTTCCTGGAATGCGATCACCAACGATGCAAAAAGAAAGAAAATTGGTTAAACAATTATCTCTTCAGCATCCGCCTAGTTCATATAGAGGTACTAAAGCACTTTGGTTAACTAACCTAAAATTAAAAAGCAAAATTTTAAGATGAAAAAGAGTCATATCCAATTTATGATAGTCCACCAAAACAACAGCAGAGTGGAGATTCATCGGATTATCATTCAATTACAAAACAAATGTCTTCGTCGGCTGGAAGTGGAAATAGTTTGCTTTTTACAAATAATGGCGTCAGTCGTCGAGCTTCAATTGAAAGAAGAATTTCGTCACAAAAAAGGCAAAATGCTTCAGCATCCCCTCAAGTTTCATTTATTTCCCGATTACCTCAGCCTTCAAGTTCTGCAAATTCAAGCCCATTAGTTTCTAATAGAAATAATAATGTTATCATGGTGATTTTATTTCTTAAACTAAATTTATTTTTAATAATTACTGAATTTTAGCGTCGAAATTCACCCAATACTTTGATTGATAGCGTTTATCATAATAGAACTAGGCAAAATATGGTTCCATCATCTCCAGCTACCTCTACCTCTCGATCAAGCACTACCTCACCTCTTGCCCCTCGTCGTTTTATGCATTATCAACAACCTCAACCCAATGTTCTCAGCTCCCTTCAGCAAGTCCTCCATCAATATCCGCCACATCATGAACAAACCATCAAAGAAGAAGATGAACCTCGATCGATATCCGTGTCAGAAGCATCCGTTGCAACAACCATCGAGCGAAGTTCAGCACCGATATCCTCGACCACAGCATCCAATTCCTGTGGAAACACGACGACGCAAAATTCGAGTAGATTACCAAAATTATCGCCTCAATTTGAACGTGCAAAAAAGGCTGGAACTTCATGGTTGAGTAAACTTCGATTAAATCATAGAAGATCCACTACAAATAATAATTCATAGCACCTTTCATGATTGGCAGTTAGGCGTTCAGCTGTTTTTGTACGTAGTGTAGTCGATTGATTGTTGAATGCAACATTTTTATTTTATTTTTTGTATTATTTTTTGCCCTTTGTCCTCGAATTATAAGTTTATAGTATGCACGTAAACTGATAATGTTGCAATGAGAAATGAAAAAACATTCATATTAAATTTCAGGTTTTATATTAGCTATTTTTTAAACATATTTACCCTTCTTTCAAAGGCTTTATTTTAAAATAAATATTTTATTCCAAAATTATTAGTTAAAGTTTTCCTAAGAAACAAACATTTTTTTAAAGAACAGCTCAAATATAAAAACTTCAATCAAAGAACAATCAAGAATCACAAACTCAAGCACACCATACAGGTCTATGGAAAGAAGCTTGTCATCTTTTTCCTTATGATACATATACTTTTTGATTTGTCTGTATTAGCTAGTTAAAAAACATGTTAGTCATAATATTACTGGAATTTAAAATGGTTATGAAAACAAGTCTATGTTTTTTTTAATTTTGAAACTAACAACATTTTTTGTTTAAAAATTGTTTCCTTGAAATTTTTATTTATTTTTTAATTTTATTTTATTTTTTCAGCTGGTTTCAAAATTATTTTTTTCTTTTGAAAATAATTTCAAGACAGAAAAAAAATATGAAACAAAAATCAACGAGTTCACGTGAGAAAAAAAGAATTGGTTGTACTCCAAAACAAGCAAAGACAACAACCATGCATGCTTTTTTTGCGAAACAAACTTATTTTTATTTATTTTTCTTTCTTCGCCCTCACCTGATTTTCTTTTCATTCAACGAAAAAAAATAAAGTACGCAAATGGGGTTCTGAATAATTAAAAAAGATTAGAAGGTAATTAGGATACGACAAAGAAAAAAATTAAAATTAAAAAAAATGACCAGTTCTTCTTATCTTACAAACGAACAACAAAAAAATTTGTGGTCTAGCAGGCTTGATTTAAAACCTTTAAAAAAACTGTCCTTTATTTACACGCAGTTCAGGTGAAAGGAAGGAAGAAAGAACGAAAAGGACAAAGGACACAAAGGCTGGGCTGTTTATCTTTTTTTTCTTCAAAGTGTTTCATTGCAAGTGGCGCGATTTTTGATGTACACGCCATCATCATCTTACTTGCAAAAAAAAATTGTAGTATCCTCAAAGTTGCAAAAGAGGCGTTTCATAAAATGTTTTTAAAGCAATATAAAGGTAGACTTGAAAAGCATAAAATTTTTAACAACCAGGCTAGGCTCAATGTTGAATTAGTCCTTAAAGTTCCTCCAATTTTTCAAATTTTTTCCTTCAGATTTTTGCCTTTTTCCTTTTTGATTTTAGGATGATCTGATCTCATAAAAAAATTTTGTTTATATTTTCAACATTACATTATCAACGAAATTTTCTAGCTACTTTTTAATTTTTTACCTCCTATTTTTTACAATAAATACGGAAGCAGCATAAGACAGAAGAACATTCTTCTTTTTTTCCTGTTCTCTGAACTCCCTCTTTTTGATGCACGCACACGCATGCAATCTATCTTTCTCGAATACACACTATCAGGCCATTCTCTTCCCATTTCCGTGCTAAACGGGACATCATTTGAATTTGTCTGCAAAAATCACGCCATTCAAGCTCCTTATTCTTTTCTTTTTTCTTCCTAGGTTAATGGTTAATAAAAGTGTAGCGTATCTGGCGTGATCGCATTGACCAAAAATAAGAAAAATTTACTTTAGAAAAGGCGGAGTCCAATCCTTAAATGATTTTTGCTTCTTTTCTTTAGACCTTTAAGGAGTTTGCTTATATTTAATGTTGCAGTTTCTTACCCAACATTTAAACAAAGCAAAAGCCTTTCGATTTAGGTTGATGGTTATTTACTCTTTCGTGATTCACTGTTTACTTCTTTTTTCTTCTGAGGCTTCTTAATTAAAAGTTATTTTAATTTTAGTTGGGTTCTCATCAAAGTCAATATTAAAAATAATGGCGACAATTACTAAAACACTTGCAAATAAAGTGATCGTGGACGATTTGGCGAAATCACAATTTTTGATTCAAGATGTTGAAGAAGTTGAGAGGCTTCGAAAAGATACCAAAGATATAGATTTTAAACCTCATTATGTTTGGAGAAATATTGCTCTCTTCGCTGCTTTACATTTTGGAGCTCTCATAGGCTTATATCAAATTATCTTTGTAGCTAAATGGCAAACAGCTTTATGGAGTAAGTATTTTAACTTCTAATTTTTTGGGACATTTTTATTTATTATTTCTTTATAGGTTTGTGTTGTTGGCTCATTTCGGGTCTTGGTATTACCGCTGGCGCACATCGATTATGGTCACATAAAAGTTATAAAGCCACAAAACCTTTCCAAATTTTAATGATGCTTTGTCAAACTATGGCATTCCAAAATGATGTAATTGAATGGTCTCGCGATCATCGATGCCATCATAAATGGACTGACACTGATGCAGATCCACATAACATGAATCGTGGATTTTTCTTTTCTCATGTTGGATGGTTATTACAAAAGAAGCATCCAAAAATTAAAGAAATGGGCAAAAAGCTTGATTTATCTGATCTTGAAAATGATCCCGTTCTTGCATTCCAACGCAAATATTATTTACCTTTGGTTTTGATCGTATGCTTCCTTTTCCCTACAGCTTTGGCAGTTTATGGATGGGGTGAAAGTGCATTGGTTGCATTTTACACCGCAGCCCTATTCCGCTATTGCTGGACTCTTCATGCTACATGGTTCATCAATTCCGCAGCTCATACATTTGGTTATAAACCATATGATGCTAATATTACCCCAGTGGAATCTGTATGGACTACCATCACAGCTTTTGGTGAAGGTGGACATAATTATCATCATACTTTCCCACAAGATTATCGAACCAGTGAAATGCCTTTATTACTTAATTTAACTAAAGCTTTCATTGATTTATTTGCTTCAATTGGATGGGTTTATGATCGAAAATCGGTTGCTGAAGAAATAATTAAACGTCAAAAAGAAAGATTTGGAAATAAATCTTTGACTAAAACCAATTGAAGAAGCAAATTGACAACATGTTCATTGATTCCATACCTTTAAAAACCAAATCCGGTACATTCTCTTTATAAATTATTAAGTTTTTGTTTTATGTAAATAATTGAATTTCAATAATCTTGCAATAAGTCTCCATTTTTTAACTAATAATAATAATACTTTGTAATTTGACAATTTTATTTTGACTGGTCAGAGTTTCTTCACTTTTTTGTTTCGCCATTGTACGTTTTTTATTAAAAAATAAACCTTTTTTGGTTGCAATACTATTTTTCACATTTTTTTAAACATAAAAACACAGAATGAAAAAAAAATAAAAGACAGAAAAAAGGAAATCTTTTTTAAGCTTTAATTTCATAGAATTATTATTGACATGCCTGCCTGCCTGCTCTTATTCATTTCTTTTATTTTTATGCCTACTGTCATTGTTTTTTGCCGTAGGCTAAAAAGCTGTCTAATATGATTGAATTCAAGTCCCAATAATATTAGTTGCAAAAAAAAAGGAAAATTGGAAAAGAAAACTTTGGCTACTTTTTTTTATTAGAAACAAAAATGAAATGAAAAAAAGTAATAGGCTGAAAAGTGAAACGAAAATAAGTTATGGAAATATATTATATTTTGGCTTATTTGGTTTCTCTGACATTTTTAACCATAAACTTACTTATTTGCGTTTTCGTTTCTGAAGCCAAAAAAAGCAAAACAAAATTTGAGCTAGTTTGATTTCATTTTATATTTTTCTGTGTTCTTTGAGTTGAATTTGTTTATTTAATTTGAAACAAATATTTGTTTCACTTTTTTTGAGCTAATCTCCCAATGACGTGAGAGACTCAGAAAAATATTATAATTTTTTACCTCAGAAATTGAAGGCTTACTTTTACATACGTCGATGTGGGAGCTCTTCTTTTTTCCAGTTACTTTATGAAATCATTTTTTTCATTGGTGTTCCGGCTTCTTTTGCGTCTATCAACCCACTTTTATCTTCCTTGTTTTGAATAATATTATTCAATTCAATCTTCGTTTTTGTCTCGGAGTAAATAAATTTTTATTTTATCATTTTTTTAATACCAATGGAATTTATTCTTCTTCTTTTTTCTTATTATTTTTACTTTTTACAATTAGAAAATTATGGATGAATGAATTTTATTGAGTGATTTGATTGCAATGAAAATGGCACTCATGCGCGGCGCGACGTTGGCAACAAACACAACAACACTTGAAGAGTTTTTATTTTTGTTTTAATATAGCAAATATATATTCGATGCTTTTATTATATTTTTAGGAGAGGAGACAAAAAAAATAATAGATAACTAAAATTTAATAAAATTAGAAAAAGTTTAAGAGAAAAAAATAGGCTAAAGCTTATTTGATAATAAGGAAACGGAAAGAGAAAATTTTACTCTATTTTTTATTAAAATTATTATTTAAAAAAATTAATTATGTTATTTTAAACCTAATTTTTTAAATGTTTTAATTGCCACTTTTTTCTTTTTTCTTTATAAAAGTGTATGTAATAACTTGAATGTGTTTTAACCTTTTTTTTGCTTTTGCTCTCAACGGATGTGGTTGGGGTTTAAAAAAATTGTTCATAACCTCATAGGTATAGGTAGTAGGTAGATAGATAGGTTTCCAAGTGGTTAGCCCTTCAGATAGCTTTTTCAAAAACAATTGTAAACAAATAAAAATAAAAGTACTAGGTGTAGCTTTAAAAAAAGAATGGGATATATTTTTTTTTATTCATGACATAAACTTTAAGCATCAATTTTCAGTTTTCAGGAAAGATTTTTGGTTTTTTGTTTTGTTTTGCAAAAAAATGGGTCAGTAGCAATTTTATATTTTATTTTATATTATAGAACTCTTACCACAAACGTATTTCTTTTTCTTGCAACAATTTTAATTTCTATTTTTAACAAATTCGACCGACGACTGACTTTTAAAGCGATTTTTGCATCATCAGAAATAAATCTATCTTTAACCCTCTCTGTATTCTTAAAGCCCTTCTTCCGTAAGCTTGCCACTAATTTTAATATTCTTAAAGAAAGCAATTATAAAAATATATAATGGCATCGCTTTTATTCTTTTTAAATTATTTACAAATAATTCTTTATTTAACACTAAATTTAGAGATATCTGTGTTTAGAGGAACCAGTGACACGGGATCCACGTATATTAATATAGGCACATAGATAAAGGAGAATGAGCACTTCATTTTGATACCAAACATCTATAGTAAAAGAATGAAAGGGGCGCTTCGCGCCCCTTGAAGTGACGAATTTGTTCCATCAACCCAAAGATCCATCAACCCCAAGATCCATCAACCCAAAGATCCATCAACCCAAAGATCCATCAACCCAAAGATCCATCAACCCAAAGATCCATCAACCCAAAGATCCATCAACCCAAAGATCCATCAACCCAAAGATCCATCAACCCAAAGATCCATCAACCCAAAGATCCATCAACCCAAAGATCCATCAACCCAAAGATCCATCAACCCAAAGATCCATCAACCCAAAGATCCATCAACCCAAAGATCCATCAACCCAAAGATCCATCAACCCAAAGATCCATCAACCCAAAGATCCATCAACCCAAAGATCCATCAACCCAAAGATCCATCAACCCAAAGATCCATCAACCCAAAGATCCATCAACCCAAAGATCCATCCACTTAAGGATCCATCCATTTAAGGATCCCGAGAAATACACCCAAAACAGTAAAGAGATCCATAAAAATCCACCTAAAGATACATCCACCCTAAGATCGATCAACCAAAAGATCGATCAACCTTAGTCAAATATCCACCCGAAGCTCTCCTAATATCCACCAAAATATCCACGAAAATCCACCGAAAACAGTTGAAAGATCCATGGAAATTCACTCAAGGATCATTCAAATTCCGCGGAAGGATCTATCATAACCCACCCGAAGATCCATAAAAATCAACCCGTGGATCATTCAAAATCAATCCAAGAATTTTTCTAAATCCACTCAAAGAACGGTAAAAATCCATAAAAATCCACTCACAGATCCATAAACCCAAAATCCATAAACACAAAAACCATCGAAAATCCACCAAAAGTTCCATCCACCCAAAGATCGATCAACCAAAGATACATTACCCCAAAGATCGATCAACCAAAAGATCCAAGATTCTCCACCCGTGGACCCTGAAGCTCTTCAAATGTCCATTAAAATCCACCAAATACAATAAAAAGATCTATTAAAGTCCACCCAAACCATTGAAATCCATCCAAAAATCTTTTAAAATCCACTCAAAGATCGATAAAAATCCACCCAAAAATCCATAAAAAATCCACCCGAGGATCCATCATAATCCACCAAAAGGTATATAAAGATCCATCCAAACATCCATCCAAACATCCATTTCCCAAAAGATCAATAAAACAAAAGATCGATCAACCTTTGTCAAATATCCACCCGTAGCTCTTCTAATATCCACCAAAAGATCCATAAAAATAGACCAAAAACAGTTAAAAGATCCATTAAAAATTCACCAAAACATGAGAGATAATCCACACAAACTTTCTCAAATATCCACCTAAACTCCTCTAATATCAACCTTAATTCACTTGAATATCCAAATTTATCCACCATTTTATAAGTAAAACAAAAATAATTATGCAAAATTTTCGATATTTTGCATAAATAAATATGCAAAAATTTATTTAAAACCCTTTTAAAAATAATTTCCATTGTTTTATAATTGTTTGGGGTCAAAAATATAAAAAATATGCTAATTTTCCATAATTATCCTTATATTTATTAACCAAATATACCCAAAAATTATTTTTATAATTAATTATAATATTCCCCTCCATTTTATAGTTAAAGAAATTCAAAAAAATTATTTACATCGCAGAGGTTTCGAACTTTCATCCATTCGCAAGTTCACCGCCTTCCACCACTGAGCAAATGCGACAAAGGAAGAGAAAATGCATGTTGCAAAAAATTTTCATTGATTTTTTGAAAAAAAAAATTGGACCTTAAAATAATTTTGTGCAGAAGATTTTGAAATACCCAGAGGCTTTATTGGAAAAACGGCAAGGAAAATCAAATTCCATATATATTTTTACATGTCGTTACAAAAGTTCATAGTTAAACCATTGGATGGAAAAAAAGTTTTAGTCAAAAAACTGAGATTTTCGCGAAAAACTTTAAATTATGCTAATTAATTGTTAAAAAGCCAAGATATTATGATAAATAGCATTAAATAATGATATATAATTAGTTTTGAAATAGTTACTAACCACTTTAATAGGATGGGAACCTCCCATAAATTTTTCTGTGTTTAGAGGAACCAGTGGCACAGGATCCACAAATGTGTATATAAAAAAAGATATAAATTTTAATAGAGGAGGTTGGGACGAACATTTTGATACCAAACTTACACAAAGGAGAATGAAAAAAGGGGCGCTTCGCGCTCCTTGTAGTGGTGACTATGATCCATCCACCCAAAGATCCATCAACCCAAAGATCCGTGGAAATCCACCCAAGGATCCATCCACTCATAGATCATTCAAAATCCACCATGAGATCCATAATAATCCACCCAATGATCCATTTAAATATCCATCCAAAAATTCTTCTAAATCCACCAAAACCTTCTTCAATATCCACCCAAAGATCCTCAAAGATCCTAAAAATTCCACCCAATATAGTTAAAAGCTCCATGAAAATCAACCCTAAACAGTTAAAAAAGATCCATGGAATCCACTCGAAGATCTTTCATAATCCACCAAAAGATCCATCCACCCAAAGATCCATCAACCCAAGAATACCCAGAAATCCACCCAAAAGATCAACCATCATCGAATATCCACCCGAAGATCCATATAAAATTATGCCACGTTCCCCTAAAATCCATCTAAAGATCTATGGAAATCCATCCTAACATCCTTAATTATTCACCCAAAAATCGATCAACCAAAAGATCCAAGATCATCCACCCGTGGATCCATCATAATCTAATCTTATTAAAATATCCACCCGAAGCTCATCATCTATCCACCAAAAGATCCATAAAAATAGACCAAAAACAGTTAAAAGATCCATTAAAAATTCACCAAAACATGAGAGATAATCCACACAAACTTTCTCAAATATCCACCTAAACTCCTCTAATATCAACCTTAATTCACTTGAATATCCAAATTTATCCACCATTTTATAAGTAAAACAAAAATAATTATGCAAAATTTTCGATATTTTGCATAAATAAATATGCAAAAATTTATTTAAAACCCTTTTAAAAATAATTTCCATTGTTTTATAATTGTTTGGGGTCAAAAATATAAAAAATATGCTAATTTTCCATAATTATCCATATATTTAGTAACCAAATATACCCAAAAATTATTTTTATAATTAATTATAATATTCCCCTCCATTTGATAAATAAACATAGTCAAAAAAATAATTTTCATCTCCTGTGTTTCGAACTTTCTTCCATTCGCAAGTTCACCGCCTTCCACCACTGAGCAAATGCGACAAAGGAAGGGAAAATGCATGTTGCAAAAAATTTTCATCGATTTTGAGAAAAAAAAATTGGACCTTAAAATAATTTTGTGCAGAAGATTTTGAAATACCCAGAGGCTTTTATTAAAAAACTAAAAGGAAAATCGGATTCCATTTATATTTTTACATGTCGTTACAAAAGTTCATAGTTACTTGATTGGTTGGAAAAAAAGTTTTAGTCAAAATACCGCAAAAATCGTTAAAAAACACTTTTCAGTATATTTGAATATTAAAAAGCCCGAAAATTATGATAAATACCATAGATAATGGATATATAATTAGTTTTAAGATAGTTACTAACCACTTTAATAGGATGGGAACCTCCCATAAATTTTTCTGTGTTTAGAGGAACCAGTGGCACAGGATCCACAAATGTGTATATAAAAAAAGATATAAATTTTAATAGAGGAGGTTGGGACGAACATTTTGATACCAAACTTACACAAAGGAGAATGAAAAAAGGGGCGCTTCGCGCTCCTTGTAGTGGTGACTATGATCCATCCACCCAAAGATCCATCAACCCAAAGATCCGTGGAAATCCACCCAAGGATCCATCCACTCATAGATCATTCAAAATCCACCATGAGATCCATAATAATCCACCCAATGATCCATTTAAATATCCATCCAAAAATTCTTCTAAATCCACCAAAACCTTCTTCAATATCCACCCAAAGATCCTCAAAGATCCTAAAAATTCCACCCAATATAGTTAAAAGCTCCATGAAAATCAACCCTAAACAGTTAAAAAAGATCCATGGAATCCACTCGAAGATCTTTCATAATCCACCAAAAGATCCATCCACCCAAAGATCCATCAACCCAAGAATACCCAGAAATCCACCCAAAAGATCAACCATCATCGAATATCCACCCGAAGATCCATATAAAATTATGCCACGTTCCCCTAAAATCCATCTAAAGATCTATGGAAATCCATCCTAACATCCTTAATTATTCACCCAAAAATCGATCAACCAAAAGATCCAAGATCATCCACCCGTGGATCCATCATAATCTAATCTTATTAAAATATCCACCCGAAGCTCATCATCTATCCACCAAAAGATCCATAAAAATAGACCAAAAACAGTTAAAAGATCCATTAAAAATTCACCAAAACATGAGAGATAATCCACACAAACTTTCTCAAATATCCACCTAAACTCCTCTAATATCAACCTTAATTCACTTGAATATCCAAATTTATCCACCATTTTATAAGTAAAACAAAAATAATTATGCAAAATTTTCGATATTTTGCATAAATAAATATGCAAAAATTTATTTAAAACCCTTTTAAAAATAATTTCCATTGTTTTATAATTGTTTGGGGTCAAAAATATAAAAAATATGCTAATTTTCCATAATTATCCATATATTTAGTAACCAAATATACCCAAAAATTATTTTTATAATTAATTATAATATTCCCCTCCATTTGATAAATAAACATAGTCAAAAAAATAATTTTCATCTCCTGTGTTTCGAACTTTCTTCCATTCGCAAGTTCACCGCCTTCCACCACTGAGCAAATGCGACAAAGGAAGGGAAAATGCATGTTGCAAAAAATTTTCATCGATTTTGAGAAAAAAAAATTGGACCTTAAAATAATTTTGTGCAGAAGATTTTGAAATACCCAGAGGCTTTTATTAAAAAACTAAAAGGAAAATCGGATTCCATTTATATTTTTACATGTCGTTACAAAAGTTCATAGTTACTTGATTGGTTGGAAAAAAAGTTTTAGTCAAAATACCGCAAAAATCGTTAAAAAACACTTTTCAGTATATTTGAATATTAAAAAGCCCGAAAATTATGATAAATACCATAGATAATGGATATATAATTAGTTTTAAGATAGTTACTAACCACTTTAATAGGATGGGAACCTCCCATTAATTTTTCTGTGTTTAGAGGAACCAGTGACACGGGATCCACGTATATTAATATAGGCACATAGATAAAGGAGAATGAGCACTTCATTTTGATACCAAACATCTATAGTAAAAGAATGAAAGGGGCGCTTCGCGCCCCTTGAAGTGACGAATTTGTTCCATCAACCCAAAGATCCATCAACCCAAAGATCCATCAACCCAAAGATCCATCAACCCAAAGATCCATCAACCCAAAGATCCATCAACCCAAAGATCCATCAACCCAAAGATCCATCAACCCAAAGATCCATCAACCCAAAGATCCATCAACCCAAAGATCCATCAACCCAAAGATCCATCAACCCAAAGATCCATCAACCCAAAGATCCATCAACCCAAAGATCCATCAACCCAAAGATCCATCAACCCAAAGATCCATCAACCCAAAGATCCATCAACCCAAAGATCCATCAACCCAAAGATCCATCCACTTAAGGATCCATCCATTTAAGGATCCCGAGAAATACACCCAAAACAGTAAAGAGATCCATAAAAATCCACCTAAAGATACATCCACCCTAAGATCGATCAACCAAAAGATCGATCAACCTTAGTCAAATATCCACCCGAAGCTCTCCTAATATCCACCAAAATATCCACGAAAATCCACCGAAAACAGTTGAAAGATCCATGGAAATTCACTCAAGGATCATTCAAATTCCGCGGAAGGATCTATCATAACCCACCCGAAGATCCATAAAAATCAACCCGTGGATCATTCAAAATCAATCCAAGAATTTTTCTAAATCCACTCAAAGAACGGTAAAAATCCATAAAAATCCACTCACAGATCCATAAACCCAAAATCCATAAACACAAAAACCATCGAAAATCCACCAAAAGTTCCATCCACCCAAAGATCGATCAACCAAAGATACATTACCCCAAAGATCGATCAACCAAAAGATCCAAGATTCTCCACCCGTGGACCCTGAAGCTCTTCAAATGTCCATTAAAATCCACCAAATACAATAAAAAGATCTATTAAAGTCCACCCAAACCATTGAAATCCATCCAAAAATCTTTTAAAATCCACTCAAAGATCGATAAAAATCCACCCAAAAATCCATAAAAAATCCACCCGAGGATCCATCATAATCCACCAAAAGGTATATAAAGATCCATCCAAACATCCATTTCCCAAAAGATCAATAAAACAAAAGATCGATCAACCTTTGTCAAATATCCACCCGTAGCTCTTCTAATATCCACCAAAAGATCCATAAAAATAGACCAAAAACAGTTAAAAGATCCATTAAAAATTCACCAAAACATGAGAGATAATCCACACAAACTTTCTCAAATATCCACCTAAACTCCTCTAATATCAACCTTAATTCACTTGAATATCCAAATTTATCCACCATTTTATAAGTAAAACAAAAATAATTATGCAAAATTTTCGATATTTTGCATAAATAAATATGCAAAAATTTATTTAAAACCCTTTTAAAAATAATTTCCATTGTTTTATAATTGTTTGGGGTCAAAAATATAAAAAATATGCTAATTTTCCATAATTATCCTTATATTTATTAACCAAATATACCCAAAAATTATTTTTATAATTAATTATAATATTCCCCTCCATTTTATAGTTAAAGAAATTCAAAAAAATTATTTACATCGCAGAGGTTTCGAACTTTCATCCATTCGCAAGTTCACCGCCTTCCACCACTGAGCAAATGCGACAAAGGAAGAGAAAATGCATGTTGCAAAAAATTTTCATTGATTTTTTGAAAAAAAAAATTGGACCTTAAAATAATTTTGTGCAGAAGATTTTGAAATACCCAGAGGCTTTATTGGAAAAACGGCAAGGAAAATCAAATTCCATATATATTTTTACATGTCGTTACAAAAGTTCATAGTTAAACCATTGGATGGAAAAAAAGTTTTAGTCAAAAAACTGAGATTTTCGCGAAAAACTTTAAATTATGCTAATTAATTGTTAAAAAGCCAAGATATTATGATAAATAGCATTAAATAATGATATATTATTAGTTTTAAGATAGTTACTAACCACTTTAATAGGATGGGAACCTCCCATTAATTTTTCTGTGTTTAGAGGAATGTTGATTTTAAAAAAAATGTGTGACAATGTTTTTGTCGTCGTCAAATTCCCATAAGAAATAAATAAAAAAAAGTTACGCAAAATTTTTCTACTTTCTAAAGAGTAAATAACTCATTCATTCTTTCTTTCAACTCACTAATGAATGAACATTTAAAAAGCTACGACGACTAGCACGTGCCTTTTTTTGGTGGTGGAAAAAAAAGTAAAATAAAATAATAAATTAAAAATGTTTTATGAATTAATGACCCACGCATTAGAAAAACAAAACAAAGCAAATTAAAAATTTTTAAAGTCAAAAATCAAAAATGTTGTATCAAATTCTCTGAAAAGGAAATTGAAAATTCAAGCTTTTTTGTATTAACTATGGTCAGGTGGAAAAATAAATTTATGTAGTAAAACAAAAAAAAGTAAAAAAACATTTAATGTTCACCGTTTATTAATTAATTAATAAGCATGGGGGAGGCAAAATTTTTTGGTTGAATAATTAAAAAAGTCAAAAACAATATGACTGTAAAAAGGTGTATGCAATTCACAGAAATTAAATGGTTTTATTAAACTTTAATGAACCCGAAACATTTTGTTCACAAATTTTTTTAAAAACAAAATAAGAAAAGTTTCAACTACGAAAATAAAGAAGAAAAAAGTTCAAAGAAAATAATACAAAAATTGTAATTACGGTAGCTGAAAAGTACGACACACGGAGAAAAAAATATGGTATCACGAAAAAAAAGTAATAGATTGCAATTAAAGTATTTAAGATACATTTATATTTCAAAATTAAAAAAAGTGATTCATCTCTCTCAAAAAAAAGACAAAACAAAAAGATTAATTATCTTGAACTTCTTTTTCTTTCTTTTTTGATTTTATTTTTTAAACGTAAATGGCAATGCAATCAAAATCAAACCCGTTTTTGAACTCGCACGTACGTCGTCGCAGTTACTTTTGACGACGAGAGCGTTACACAGAGTAGTAATCAACTCGATCATCACGTACAGAAAAAAACATCAGAAGTTAGTTAATTTTTTACTGTTTTTTTTATGATTCGAAACAAAAAGTCTTCGTTCTTCTTTCTCGACGACGACGATCTGAGGCAATCGATTGTTTTTGTTTTTTTGCCCTTTTTCAGAAGAATATAGAATAAAAGCAATAAGATAATATTAAAAAGAACTGTACCAAAATGGAGCAAAAAAAAAGAAGAGTGAAAAGGAATAAGAAAAAACTTTCATCAGAATAAAATGGACAAGAAATTGATCGCCCTTAAGGAGTGATGCAATAACAAAATGGTTTAAAAAATAATATACAAAAAAATGTTTTTAAAAGAAAGCGAACAATAAAAAAATGACAAAATAATAATAAAAAATTCCATATAAACTTTTTGGTTTTCCACTATTTTTAAAGAAAAATAAATATAAATTTCTGAAAATGAATGAACACACAAAAAAGTTAAAAGATTTTTTCCCTTTAAAGAGTCACACCATTTTCACACGAATTCATTTAACAACATAAAAAAAAGAAAGAAAACCTCCGTAAAATATATCTATCATTCATAAAAAAAATGAAGGCAAAAAAACTTCAAAAAAGCATATTTATAATTTTGGTAAGAAACAAAAAAACAACGGAGCTTTAAAAAGTGCGTTGTTTCGCGTGAGACAAATCAATTAGCTTGCTTTTTTATTTGGCGGTAGTGGCACAGATTGTGTGAAGAAAATATCTTTAAAAATTGCAGTATACATTTAAAAAACAATCAAGTACAAATATTGCACTTAGTTATTTACTAACATTTTTTTTAACATCCGCTTTAATAAATAGTTTGCTTTTTAGCTTCCTTTAGTAACAGAGGTAAAACATTTTTTTTGGGTAAATAAAAAAAGAGGAGGAGAAAATAAGGAAATTATAATTGCAACAAAATGCACAAAAATTGTTGTAGGTGACAAAATTAGAAAATTACATGAAAACATTATGGTAGGTAAATTATAGACATTTATTTAAATTAAAGTTCTTTATAAAAAAGGGTTACTTTAAAAAGTTATTTGAGCCAAATAAATCATTTTGGAAACAAAGCGTTAACTAATTTTTCTCTTTACAATCAAAAATCCTTAAAATATTTTTTTAACTTGACTGAGAAAAAGAAAAAACAAAGTCCACTGATGAGGCATACTGACATTTGTGGGACGGCGGCGGCGACCAAATTTCAAGTCAAACCCAAAAAGGACGAGTCAAAAAAAATATAGGCGTGTGACACACGTACTTTTTTGTGTTTCTTGCCTCCAGAAAAGAAAGAAAAAAGAAAGAATTCTAAAAAACCATGCAAGCAAAAAACTAAGCAGTTAGTTTTGGGTGAGGGTGCGTTTGTTGTTTCGTTTCTGCTACTACTCACTCGTTTCCTTTTCTCCATCAATGCCCTCAGCCCCAAGCTTGCAGCCAACATGGTTTCATTTTTTTTTTGAAGAAAAAAGAAACTAGTGTTGGCCTTTTTTTCACCCATGTTTCATAGAAAAGTGAAAAAAAAGAAAGAATATTTATGCAACAACGAAACAAAATGAAAAAAAGTTTTAAATTTTTTATTCTCTGTTTTCATTGCTACTTTATGATGTACATAAATTTCGACCCATAGCCTCCGCAGTTTTTTTCTCTTTCATTTTTTGACTTAACAGTTTTTAAACTTTCATTAATTTTTAAAAAAACGTTATTTTAATGCCAATTTATGGGTGGCCTTCATTATTCTGACTTTATAATTTTTTTTTCTCCTCATCTTACTCATGATATTTAACATTTAAAAAAGAAAAAATATGTCATTCTGAAAAAAAGTGAGAGAAAAAAGAATAAAGAAAAGAAAAAAATAAATGTCTGAAGTTGGCACGTAATAAAAAATAAAAAATAAAATAAAGGACATTGTTGTTTTCCCAAAAGAGCAGCTTTTTCGATTTCTCCAGAAGAGAGTGAATGAATGAAAATGAATGAAAGGGTAAGTTACTTACTACTACTCGTCGCACACCAAATTTTTTTATTATATTTTTGCTCTTCTAAGAAAATATTTCAAAGTCATTCATTCATTTTGATACTCACGCAGCAGCAGCATACATACATACTTATAAACTTCCGGCAACAATAATAAAGAAGTAAAATAAAAAAAATAATCCTTTTAAATTTTCATTATGCGAAAAAAAGGTTAACCATTGTTTTAACCTTCCAAGAATCCAAGGAAATAATGGCAACAATTTCAGGTGAAAATTAACTGTTTGAAAATTGGAAAAGCGTAAATAAGAAATAAAAAAAACCCAATGCATTTTTGATTCTCAATGTTAAAAATGAATCAAAATGATTTTTATCTTTTTTTTTCATTTCTTAGTTATGAAAATGTAGGTGCGGCGAAATTGGGAGTAATTCGGGTCGTCATTTTTCTTCCTTTTACCTGTATTTTTTCTTTTCATGAGGGCGAGAGAGAAGAAGGAAGGAAAAAACGCTTGTTATCTTAAAACTAAATCAACCTGAAATTTATTTCTCTTTTATTTCCCCATTTAATTTTTTTTGTTCTTGATCATCCAACAAAACAAATTACCCAAAAAGATGAAAACCCAATCAAGACATAAAAGTACACACACGAGCTGATGAACTAAAGAATTTGAGAGCTCAAATTATAAGTTTTTTATAGAAAAATAAAGGTGAAAATGTGCTGAACAAAAATTAATGAACAAAAGTAGGGGGAAGAAAAATAAAAATAAATAATTAGGAAACAAACAGTTTATTATTTAATTTTTGTGCTGCATAAGCTTTTCGACACAAAAAATAAATTATAGACAAGGACGACAGCGACAAATTTATTTTTTTACACGACCCATAAAAATGCAACTCGAGGAGCATCAGAAGAAGAAGAAACATGAATGTTTTACCATCAGAAGCAGGAGCAACAGCAACATCAAATCCATCGAGAAAAAAATTGCAAACAAACTTTAATTTTTTTCTTTCTTCACAAAAACCAAATAAAAGCATCGTATTTCTTTTAAAACTTAGAGAAAAAAAATGAGAAAAAACTTATGTTAAAATTTTTGCATGAATAAATGTGTTCATAAATTTGCAGTAATTATTAACACCAAACTTGCAGAAAATAAAAAAAGAGAAAAAAGTTTCATATTTTTTACAGACATTTTTATTTATTTTGTGTCACGCATTTAAAAAAACAAAACACAACCGGTCAAAGTCTGAGATTAGTCAGATAAAACTTTTGCAACAAAAATCAAAATTAAAGTATTTAAACCAATGGAAAATTTAGATGCCGAATTACAATATTGCTTATTTTTACAATAACAAATATTTGAATGGCCTCCAATGGTATTTATATTTAACAAAGTTACAGTAAGATCATAAGCTGAACACATTTCATTTTGTCCAAAAGGATTTACATCGGTACAATATTTTCGAGTTGAGTAAGTTCCTTGAACCTTTGAAACACTTTTAACGCAATATTTTTTCGAACATTTTCCTTTTTTACAATTTCCATTCGTGGTTTCGCAATCATAACAACTCAAAACTTCATTGTTAATGGTATTATTGTATTTGGAATCCGTGCAATCGTTTATTCCACTTCCTTCTCCTGGAAAGCTATCGCGATCATTGCAGGCTATTGTAGCGTTCCTGAAAATTGACGAAAAAACCATTTGTTTTCAATTTTTATAAAAAAATTTACATGCAACGTTCAGCTAAAATTTTTGTTGGAACCATTTGACCCAATGAATTTGGACGTTTGAAACTTTCGTCATATTCGCAAAATCTTGGACTTCCCATTCCATTCATATTATTTACAGAGGATTGAATTTGGGTTAAATCATTTTTGCAGCCTCTAACATACAGTTCTAAAAAATTTCTTAAAATTTAAAAACTAAGAAAAATAAAAAACAAACTTTTTCCAACATAATCTGGATCTTCAATAATGTAAGTCAAACATGGGCCATTGCAAGGTACAGCTTTTCCCAAGCCCTACAAAAATTAAAAATGCTATAAAAATTAATGTTTTTTCAAAATCTTACATCTGTTGAATTACAACTGCTTCTGAATGCACCATCCCCCAAAGATGTTGGTAGCATAGTTAAATGCCATCGTTGTTTAAGTTCCATGGAAGCACATTGGTAACATTGATAAGTGGAAGAAATTTGAGAAAATGCAAAAGGTAAAAGAAAAGATACGAAAAAAAGTATAGCTTTCATAATGCTTATGGGTTTTTAGAAGAAAAAAAAGTAGACGACGATAACTAAGTGATGGACAATGATAAATAACTTTCCATAGCCGTTGGTTGCTTTATATTTATGCTCTATGCAACTAAAAAAATCGAGCATTGTTGTTTGATTTGAAGATTTTCAAAGATGAATCAGATTCCACAATGGTGAGAGATGCTCAAAAATGGACATTGTAAGCGACGGTGCCTGGTGACTTTCTTTTTTTTTCTTCTTTTTTTTGACTAATCATAAGTTTGTAAATTATTTTTTCTTTTTTATCAAAAAGGAAGTGATTTATAAAATATACATATTTGTAATACAGTGACGGAATGGTACATATTTTTTATTTAAGGCATAAACGCAAAAATGCTATTTTGAAATCGGACGGATGAAACAAAGATTCAATTTCTTTCTTCTCGAAAGATACAAAAAAAATATATTGCTTAAGCTCACGAAAAAAAAAACATACATATTTTCATTGCAACTAAAAAACAAAGGATAAAACCGTTTTCGGTTAAGTAAATGTTCCCTGTTCGATAATATATACACGTATAAATGGAAGAAAAACACCAGTTTTTTACAATTTTCTTTCTATCGCCGACATCGACAAAGTTTTTCAACGCATGATGTTCTCATGATTAAATAAATAACCACAATCAAAGTGGAACATAATAAAATTGACATTAATGAATATCTCCAACAACATCGGGAAGCGGTGGCAAAATATGCAGGACATTGTAAAAGGCTGTAATGCTTACTTTTTTCCTGAAAATTTCAACTTTTTTGATTGAATTCAAAGAAATCGAAAAAATTTTTGTTGGCAAAATGGTTAACTACCAAAAAATGCAGAATACTACTGCTATTAAACAAATTAATCAAAGATTCTTTTTCCTTTCATTTTTGTTTTAAAAAAAAGTAAACTTACATCATTAAGTTTTTCTTGTTCAGTATAAGTTTTAAAACATTCAACATTGCCTTCCAAATCTCTATCCACCACTAAAAAAACGAAAGCAAACAAACTACATTTTTTAAAGCTTAAAAATAGTTTACTTACATGTAACAATCATTATAATAATCATAGTAAGTGAAAATACAGTTAATAAACCAATAGCACCAAAATCAATTATTCTCTGAGTTTTAATCATAACTTTTATTATATTTGAACGTATTTTTAATAAATAAAATGAATGTTTTTTCCTAGAAGTAACAAACTAACTGAAAATGAACAACTAAAAAATCAATCAATGGGGAATGGCGCACTCTCTTCTCTATCGCTGCCACAACCTTTTTTTCGTCTTCTTTTTCTTCGTTTTTTCTCTTCTTCTTCAAATTTCATGTTGTTGTTGTTTTATTTTTTTTTATTTTCATGGCGGCGCTGACTGACGATTGTTTTGTTTTTTTATTTCAAGTCACACCAAAGAGAAGAAGAAAAAAAGCATACATCTCTATATTTTTTTTATTCGACTATGTTGTCGTTTTACTGCTCTTTGCTGGGAGATTTCATAATTTTTTTTTGCGCTTACTACTTCCTTACTACTTTAAAATGTTTTCTTTTTTATAACAAACTAGTTTACTACTGAATGTCGATAACACAAAATTCGAAGATGGTGGTGAAAAAGCTATAAATAGGTGCGGTGAGATATAGGAAAAATTATATTTCCCAATACCTGTTTTTGATATTATTGTATATCCCTTCTTTATCTGATAAAGGTAAGAACATCGTGTGGTTGGTTCTACGAGGCCAATATGTTGTCAATTTTGAAAAAGTTGAGTCATAGATGACTTGTTAAAAAATTTAATTGTTTCGGGTTCTCAAGAAACATTTCTTACAATTTGAAATATGGCTCAGCATTTTAATATATTTTTTCTTTTTCGCTAATTTGTTTTAACAATCAAACTTTTTATTAATTAATTTTCTTTTGAACTTTTTGTAATATGCATTTAATTAAAGATACTTATTAAAATAAAATGGAAGGCATTTATTTCGTGAAAAAAACAAAAAATAAGAAACAATTACGCCGATATAAATAAATAAAGCGCAAGGCACAAAAAAATATAATAAACTCGAATTATTTTTTTTCTTAAATAAAAGCTAACATGATTTTAAACCTGACAATAACAACAGAAAAAATATGAAAATAATCATTTACATAGATATAGCTTAGTGACAACGTAACCCAAATAAAAAATAAATTCAGAGTAACAAAATAATGATAAAAAATAATACTATAGCCCGTGGGAAGGAGATGATGCTAAAAATCATACTAGACAAAATAATATTTAATTTTAAAAAACTTTACATGAAAAATTATATTTTTTTAGATAAAAACGAAGATCAAGAAAATTGAAAAGAACATATGTAAATAAAATTGCTTTTTGAGCAGCACACATATATATTACTACTGTAGGAAATTAGACAATAAAAACAATTTAATAAAAAAGAAAGGGATTTAGAGAGATCTCAAATTGCTAAATACTTTAATTTTGGCCAAAAAACTATAATACTTATATTTTTTGCAATATATTTTTTATTTTAAAGATTCTAAATGCACGATTTTCTTATATAAATATTTTTTTACATTGGAGTTTTGAGGTCATTGGGGCTTCGATTCATTCTTGAAAAAGTTGAATGCAACATGGATGAAAAATCATTTGAACTGCAATTAGGTCGAACAGTCAAAAATGGTGATTGAAGTTGAGGAGAAAGTAATGCAAGGGTTGCAGCATTAATGGCCACAGCGGATGGTGGAAATTGGAAGATTTGTGGAACGGCATGTTGTTGTTGCTGCTGTTGTTGGTGATGATGATGTTGAGGAGTTCGAGGAGGTGGCATGGGCGTCGAAAGAGAAGAATGATTTGCAAATAAATTCACTAAAAATAAAAGAAAAATAGATTAAAAAATAATATAAAATATAATAACTTTAATTTAATTTTTCGAAAAAATAGGTGTGCAGCGAGATTAGTGGAAGAAGCTGAACATAAAAAGCGAAGCAATTTTACGTACACAACAACGACAGGAAGCGATGGACAACACAAAAACAAAATTTATTACATCGAATTTCTTTTATTTTAATTATATAAAGCCACTACTAAACATTTAACATTTAAATAACACAGGAACAACGAAGAAGCAATTATATATTATTATTATTATCGTCGAAGGCAGTAAACTAATTTCTTTGGTAAAATACGATAAATTAAATAATAAATAAACACATTTAACACAAAACAAACGCAAGAGCAAAGATTTACAGAAAGAAAAATGGTATGTATTTTTTTGTACAAAAACCAACGAAATGAAAAACTATATTTAAAAAAAAACGTTTAGAAACCAGTGACACGGGATCCACGTATATTAATATAGGCACATAGATAAAGGAAATTGAGCGCTTCATTTTGATACCAAACATGTATAGTAAAAGAATGAAAGGGGCGCTTCGCGCCCCTTGAAGTGACGAATTTGTTCCATCAACCCAAAGATCCATCAACCCAAAGATCCATCAACCCAAAGATCCATCAACCCAAAGATCCATCAACCCAAAGATCCATCAACCCAAAGATCCATCAACCCAAAGATCCATCAACCCAAAGATCCATCACCCCAAAGATCCATCAACCCAAAGATCCATCAACCCAAAGATCCATCAACCCAAAGATCCATCAACCCAAAGATCCATCAACCCAAAGATCCATCACCCCAAAGATCCATCAACCCAAAGATCCATCAACCCAAAGATCCATCAACCCAAAGATCCATCAACCCAAAGATCCATCAACCCAAAGATCCATCAACCCAAAGATCCATCAACCCAAAGATCCATCAACCCAAAGATCCATCAACCCAAAGATCCATCCACTTAAGGATCCCGAGAAATACACCCAAAACAGTAAAGAGATCCATAAAAATCCACCTAAAGATACATCCACCCTAAGATCGATCAACCAAAAGATCGATCAACCTTAGTCAAATATCCACCCGAAGCTCTCCTAATATCCACCAAAATATCCACGAAAATCCACCGAAAACAGTTGAAAGATCCATGGAAATTCACCCAAGGATCATTCAAATTCCGCGGAAGGATCTATCATAACCCACCCGAAGATCCATAAAAATCAACCCGTGGATCATTCAAAATCAATCCAAGAATTTTTCTAAATCCACTCAAAGAACGGTAAAAATCCATAAAAATCCACTCACAGATCCATAAACCCAAAATCCATAAACACAAAAACCATCGAAAATCCACCCAAAGATCGATCAACCAAAGATACATTACCCCAAAGATCGATCAACCAAAAGATCCAAGATTCTCCACCCGTGGATCCTGAAGCTCTTCAAAAGTCCATTAAAATCCACCAAATACAATAAAAAGATCTATTAAAGTCCACCCAAACCATTGAAATCCATCCAAAAATCTTTTAAAATCCACTCAAAGATCGATAAAAATCCACCCAAAAATCCATAAAAAATCCACCCGAGGATCCATCATAATCCACCAAAAGGTATATAAAGATCCATCCAAACATCCATTTCCCAAAAGATCAATAAAACAAAAGATCGATCAACCTTTGTCAAATATCCACCCGTAGCTCTTCTAATATCCACCAAAAGATCCATGAAAATCCACTAAAAACAATTAAAAGATCCATTAAGATCCTCCGAAAATAATTAAATAGATCCATTAAAGTTAACCGAAAACAGTTGAAAGATCTATGGAAATCAACGCAAAGATCCTTTTAAAATAATCCCACTTTTCCCTAAAATCTATCTAAAGATCCGTTGAAATCCATCTTTACCCCCTTAATTATCCACCCAAAGATAAAATCCACCAAAAGATCCATAAAAATTCACCAAAATATGAGAGAAAATCCACACAAACCATCTCTGCTCTCTACCTAAACTCCTCTAATATTAACCAAATTCACTTGAAGATCCAAATTTATCCACCATTTTGTAAGTAAAACAATTATTTATGTAAATTTTTCAACCAAATTTGAATAATTAAATATGCAAAAATTTATTTAAAACCCTTTTAAAAATAATTTCCATTGTTTTATAATTGTTTGGGGTCAAAAATATAAAAAATATGCTAATTTTCCATAATTATCCATATATTTATTAACCAAATATACCCAAAAATTATTTTTATAATTAATTATAATATTCCCCTCCATTTTATAGTTAAAGAAATTCAAAAAAATAATTTACATCTCCTGTGTTTCGAACTTTCTTCCACCTATCAATCCACCGCCTTCCACCACTGAGCAAATTTGACAAAGGAAGAGAAAATGCATGTTGCAAAAAAATTTCATCGATTTTGAAAAAAAAAAATGGATGCTAAAATAATTCTTTCCACGGGTTTTTAGAAATTCCCAGATGCTTTATTGATAAAACTAAAAGGAAAATCATATTCCATATTCTTCGTTATATGTCGTAACAAAAATTCATAGTTTAACCATTGGATGGAAAAAAAGTTTTAGTCAAAAAACTGTGATTTTCGCGAAAATTCACATATTATGCAAATTAATTGTTAAAAAGCCAAGATATTATGATAAATAGCATTAAATAATGATATATTATTAGTTTTGAGATAGTTACTAACCACTTTAATAGGATGGGAACCTCCCATTAATTTTTCTGTGTTTAGAGGAACCAGTGACACGGGATCCACGTATATTAATATAGGCACATAGATAAAGGAGAATGAGCACTTCATTTTGATACCAAACATCTATAGTAAAAGAATGAAAGGGGCGCTTCGCGCCCCTTGAAGTGACGAATTTGTTCCATCAACCCAAAGATCCATCAACCCAAAGATCCATCAACCCAAAGATCCATCAACCCAAAGATCCATCAACCCAAAGATCCATCAACCCAAAGATCCATCAACCCAAAGATCCATCAACCCAAAGATCCATCAACCCAAAGATCCATCAACCCAAAGATCCATCAACCCAAAGATCCATCAACCCAAAGATCCATCAACCCAAAGATCCATCAACCCAAAGATCCATCCACTTAAGGATCCATCCATTTAAGGATCCCGAGAAATACACCCAAAACAGTAAAGAGATCCATAAAAATCCACCTAAAGATACATCCACCCTAAGATCGATCAACCAAAAGATCGATCAACCTTAGTCAAATATCCACCCGAAGCTCTCCTAATATCCACCAAAATATCCACGAAAATCCACCGAAAACAGTTGAAAGATCCATGGAAATTCACTCAAGGATCATTCAAATTCCGCGGAAGGATCTATCATAACCCACCCGAAGATCCATAAAAATCAACCCGTGGATCATTCAAAATCAATCCAAGAATTTTTCTAAATCCACTCAAAGAACGGTAAAAATCCATAAAAATCCACTCACAGATCCATAAACCCAAAATCCATAAACACAAAAACCATCGAAAATCCACCAAAAGTTCCATCCACCCAAAGATCGATCAACCAAAGATACATTACCCCAAAGATCGATCAACCAAAAGATCCAAGATTCTCCACCCGTGGACCCTGAAGCTCTTCAAATGTCCATTAAAATCCACCAAATACAATAAAAAGATCTATTAAAGTCCACCCAAACCATTGAAATCCATCCAAAAATCTTTTAAAATCCACTCAAAGATCGATAAAAATCCACCCAAAAATCCATAAAAAATCCACCCGAGGATCCATCATAATCCACCAAAAGGTATATAAAGATCCATCCAAACATCCATTTCCCAAAAGATCAATAAAACAAAAGATCGATCAACCTTTGTCAAATATCCACCCGTAGCTCTTCTAATATCCACCAAAAGATCCATAAAAATAGACCAAAAACAGTTAAAAGATCCATTAAAAATTCACCAAAACATGAGAGATAATCCACACAAACTTTCTCAAATATCCACCTAAACTCCTCTAATATCAACCTTAATTCACTTGAATATCCAAATTTATCCACCATTTTATAAGTAAAACAAAAATAATTATGCAAAATTTTCGATATTTTGCATAAATAAATATGCAAAAATTTATTTAAAACCCTTTTAAAAATAATTTCCATTGTTTTATAATTGTTTGGGGTCAAAAATATAAAAAATATGCTAATTTTCCATAATTATCCTTATATTTATTAACCAAATATACCCAAAAATTATTTTTATAATTAATTATAATATTCCCCTCCATTTTATAGTTAAAGAAATTCAAAAAAATTATTTACATCGCAGAGGTTTCGAACTTTCATCCATTCGCAAGTTCACCGCCTTCCACCACTGAGCAAATGCGACAAAGGAAGAGAAAATGCATGTTGCAAAAAATTTTCATTGATTTTTTGAAAAAAAAAATTGGACCTTAAAATAATTTTGTGCAGAAGATTTTGAAATACCCAGAGGCTTTATTGGAAAAACGGCAAGGAAAATCAAATTCCATATATATTTTTACATGTCGTTACAAAAGTTCATAGTTAAACCATTGGATGGAAAAAAAGTTTTAGTCAAAAAACTGAGATTTTCGCGAAAAACTTTAAATTATGCTAATTAATTGTTAAAAAGCCAAGATATTATGATAAATAGCATTAAATAATGATATATTATTAGTTTTAAGATAGTTACTAACCACTTTAATAGGATGGGAACCTCCCATTAATTTTTCTGTGTTTAGAGGAACCAGTGACACGGGATCCACGTATATTAATATAGGCACATAGATAAAGGAAATTGAGCGCTTCATTTTGATACCAAACATGTATAGTAAAAGAATGAAAGGGGCGCTTCGCGCCCCTTGAAGTGACGAATTTGTTCCATCAACCCAAAGATCCATCAACCCAAAGATAAATCAACACAAAGATCCATCAACCAAAAGATCCATCCACTTAAGGATCCCGAGAAATACACCCAAAACAGTAAAGAGATCCATAAAAATCCACCTAAAGATACATCCACCCTAAGATCGATCAACAAAAAGATCGATCAACCTTAGTCAAATATCCACCCGAAGCTCTCCTAATATCCACGAAAATCCACCGAAAACAGTTGAAAGATCCATGGAAATTCACCCAAGGATCATTCAAATTACGCGGAAGGATCTATCATAACCCACCCGAAGATCCATAAAAATCAACCCGGGGATCATTCAAAATCAATCCAAGAATTTTTCTAAATCAACTGAAAGAACGGTAAAAATCCATAAAAATCCACTCACAGATCCATAAACCCAAAATTCATAAACACAAAAACCATCGAAAATCCACCCAAAGATCGATCAACCAAAAGATCCAAGATTCTCCACCCGTGGATCCTGATGCTCTTCAAAAGTCCATTAAAATCCACCAAATACAATAAAAAGATCTATTAAAGTCCACCCAAACCATTGAAATCCATCCAAAAATCTTTTAAAATCCACTCAAAGATCGATAAAAATCCACCCAAAAATCCATAAAAAATCCACCCGAGGATCCATCATAATCCACCAAAAGGTATATAAAGATCCATCCAAACATCCATTTCCCAAAAGATCAATAAAACAAAAGATCGATCAACCTTTGTCAAATATCCACCCGTAGCTCTTCTAATATCCACCAAAAGATCCATAAAAATAGACCAAAAACAGTTAAAAGATCCATTAAAAATTCACCAAAACATGAGAGATAATCCACACAAACTTTCTCAAATATCCACCTAAACTCCTCTAATATCAACCTTAATTCACTTGAATATCCAAATTTATCCACCATTTTATAAGTAAAACAAAAATAATTATGCAAAATTTTCGATATTTTGCATAAATAAATATGCAAAAATTTATTTAAAACCCTTTTAAAAATAATTTCCATTGTTTTATAATTGTTTGGGGTCAAAAATATAAAAAATATGCTAATTTTCCATAATTATCCTTATATTTATTAACCAAATATACCCAAAAATTATTTTTATAATTAATTATAATATTCCCCTCCATTTTATAGTTAAAGAAATTCAAAAAAATTATTTACATCGCAGAGGTTTCGAACTTTCATCCATTCGCAAGTTCACCGCCTTCCACCACTGAGCAAATGCGACAAAGGAAGAGAAAATGCATGTTGCAAAAAATTTTCATTGATTTTTTGAAAAAAAAAATTGGACCTTAAAATAATTTTGTGCAGAAGATTTTGAAATACCCAGAGGCTTTATTGGAAAAACGGCAAGGAAAATCAAATTCCATATATATTTTTACATGTCGTTACAAAAGTTCATAGTTAAACCATTGGATGGAAAAAAAGTTTTAGTCAAAAAACTGAGATTTTCGCGAAAAACTTTAAATTATGCTAATTAATTGTTAAAAAGCCAAGATATTATGATAAATAGCATTAAATAATGATATATTATTAGTTTTAAGATAGTTACTAACCACTTTAATAGGATGGGAACCTCCCATTAATTTTTCTGTGTTTAGAGGAATGTTGATTTTAAAAAAAATGTGTGACAATGTTTTTGTCGTCGTCAAATTCCCATAAGAAATAAATAAAAAAAAGTTACGCAAAATTTTTCTACTTTCTAAAGAGTAAATAACTCATTCATTCTTTCTTTCAACTCACTAATGAATGAACATTTAAAAAGCTACGACGACTAGCACGTGCCTTTTTTTGGTGGTGGAAAAAAAAGTAAAATAAAATAATAAATTAAAAATGTTTTATGAATTAATGACCCACGCATTAGAAAAACAAAACAAAGCAAATTAAAAATTTTTAAAGTCAAAAATCAAAAATGTTGTATCAAATTCTCTGAAAAGGAAATTGAAAATTCAAGCTTTTTTGTATTAACTATGGTCAGGTGGAAAAATAAATTTATGTAGTAAAACAAAAAAAAGTAAAAAAACATTTAATGTTCACCGTTTATTAATTAATTAATAAGCATGGGGGAGGCAAAATTTTTTGGTTGAATAATTAAAAAAGTCAAAAACAATATGACTGTAAAAAGGTGTATGCAATTCACAGAAATTAAATGGTTTTATTAAACTTTAATGAACCCGAAACATTTTGTTCACAAATTTTTTTAAAAACAAAATAAGAAAAGTTTCAACTACGAAAATAAAGAAGAAAAAAGTTCAAAGAAAATAATACAAAAATTGTAATTACGGTAGCTGAAAAGTACGACACACGGAGAAAAAAATATGGTATCACGAAAAAAAAGTAATAGATTGCAATTAAAGTATTTAAGATACATTTATATTTCAAAATTAAAAAAAGTGATTCATCTCTCTCAAAAAAAAGACAAAACAAAAAGATTAATTATCTTGAACTTCTTTTTCTTTCTTTTTTGATTTTATTTTTTAAACGTAAATGGCAATGCAATCAAAATCAAACCCGTTTTTGAACTCGCACGTACGTCGTCGCAGTTACTTTTGACGACGAGAGCGTTACACAGAGTAGTAATCAACTCGATCATCACGTACAGAAAAAAACATCAGAAGTTAGTTAATTTTTTACTGTTTTTTTTATGATTCGAAACAAAAAGTCTTCGTTCTTCTTTCTCGACGACGACGATCTGAGGCAATCGATTGTTTTTGTTTTTTTGCCCTTTTTCAGAAGAATATAGAATAAAAGCAATAAGATAATATTAAAAAGAACTGTACCAAAATGGAGCAAAAAAAAAGAAGAGTGAAAAGGAATAAGAAAAAACTTTCATCAGAATAAAATGGACAAGAAATTGATCGCCCTTAAGGAGTGATGCAATAACAAAATGGTTTAAAAAATAATATACAAAAAAATGTTTTTAAAAGAAAGCGAACAATAAAAAAATGACAAAATAATAATAAAAAATTCCATATAAACTTTTTGGTTTTCCACTATTTTTAAAGAAAAATAAATATAAATTTCTGAAAATGAATGAACACACAAAAAAGTTAAAAGATTTTTTCCCTTTAAAGAGTCACACCATTTTCACACGAATTCATTTAACAACATAAAAAAAAGAAAGAAAACCTCCGTAAAATATATCTATCATTCATAAAAAAAATGAAGGCAAAAAAACTTCAAAAAAGCATATTTATAATTTTGGTAAGAAACAAAAAAACAACGGAGCTTTAAAAAGTGCGTTGTTTCGCGTGAGACAAATCAATTAGCTTGCTTTTTTATTTGGCGGTAGTGGCACAGATTGTGTGAAGAAAATATCTTTAAAAATTGCAGTATACATTTAAAAAACAATCAAGTACAAATATTGCACTTAGTTATTTACTAACATTTTTTTTAACATCCGCTTTAATAAATAGTTTGCTTTTTAGCTTCCTTTAGTAACAGAGGTAAAACATTTTTTTTGGGTAAATAAAAAAAGAGGAGGAGAAAATAAGGAAATTATAATTGCAACAAAATGCACAAAAATTGTTGTAGGTGACAAAATTAGAAAATTACATGAAAACATTATGGTAGGTAAATTATAGACATTTATTTAAATTAAAGTTCTTTATAAAAAAGGGTTACTTTAAAAAGTTATTTGAGCCAAATAAATCATTTTGGAAACAAAGCGTTAACTAATTTTTCTCTTTACAATCAAAAATCCTTAAAATATTTTTTTAACTTGACTGAGAAAAAGAAAAAACAAAGTCCACTGATGAGGCATACTGACATTTGTGGGACGGCGGCGGCGACCAAATTTCAAGTCAAACCCAAAAAGGACGAGTCAAAAAAAATATAGGCGTGTGACACACGTACTTTTTTGTGTTTCTTGCCTCCAGAAAAGAAAGAAAAAAGAAAGAATTCTAAAAAACCATGCAAGCAAAAAACTAAGCAGTTAGTTTTGGGTGAGGGTGCGTTTGTTGTTTCGTTTCTGCTACTACTCACTCGTTTCCTTTTCTCCATCAATGCCCTCAGCCCCAAGCTTGCAGCCAACATGGTTTCATTTTTTTTTTGAAGAAAAAAGAAACTAGTGTTGGCCTTTTTTTCACCCATGTTTCATAGAAAAGTGAAAAAAAAGAAAGAATATTTATGCAACAACGAAACAAAATGAAAAAAAGTTTTAAATTTTTTATTCTCTGTTTTCATTGCTACTTTATGATGTACATAAATTTCGACCCATAGCCTCCGCAGTTTTTTTCTCTTTCATTTTTTGACTTAACAGTTTTTAAACTTTCATTAATTTTTAAAAAAACGTTATTTTAATGCCAATTTATGGGTGGCCTTCATTATTCTGACTTTATAATTTTTTTTTCTCCTCATCTTACTCATGATATTTAACATTTAAAAAAGAAAAAATATGTCATTCTGAAAAAAAGTGAGAGAAAAAAGAATAAAGAAAAGAAAAAAATAAATGTCTGAAGTTGGCACGTAATAAAAAATAAAAAATAAAATAAAGGACATTGTTGTTTTCCCAAAAGAGCAGCTTTTTCGATTTCTCCAGAAGAGAGTGAATGAATGAAAATGAATGAAAGGGTAAGTTACTTACTACTACTCGTCGCACACCAAATTTTTTTATTATATTTTTGCTCTTCTAAGAAAATATTTCAAAGTCATTCATTCATTTTGATACTCACGCAGCAGCAGCATACATACATACTTATAAACTTCCGGCAACAATAATAAAGAAGTAAAATAAAAAAAATAATCCTTTTAAATTTTCATTATGCGAAAAAAAGGTTAACCATTGTTTTAACCTTCCAAGAATCCAAGGAAATAATGGCAACAATTTCAGGTGAAAATTAACTGTTTGAAAATTGGAAAAGCGTAAATAAGAAATAAAAAAAACCCAATGCATTTTTGATTCTCAATGTTAAAAATGAATCAAAATGATTTTTATCTTTTTTTTTCATTTCTTAGTTATGAAAATGTAGGTGCGGCGAAATTGGGAGTAATTCGGGTCGTCATTTTTCTTCCTTTTACCTGTATTTTTTCTTTTCATGAGGGCGAGAGAGAAGAAGGAAGGAAAAAACGCTTGTTATCTTAAAACTAAATCAACCTGAAATTTATTTCTCTTTTATTTCCCCATTTAATTTTTTTTGTTCTTGATCATCCAACAAAACAAATTACCCAAAAAGATGAAAACCCAATCAAGACATAAAAGTACACACACGAGCTGATGAACTAAAGAATTTGAGAGCTCAAATTATAAGTTTTTTATAGAAAAATAAAGGTGAAAATGTGCTGAACAAAAATTAATGAACAAAAGTAGGGGGAAGAAAAATAAAAATAAATAATTAGGAAACAAACAGTTTATTATTTAATTTTTGTGCTGCATAAGCTTTTCGACACAAAAAATAAATTATAGACAAGGACGACAGCGACAAATTTATTTTTTTACACGACCCATAAAAATGCAACTCGAGGAGCATCAGAAGAAGAAGAAACATGAATGTTTTACCATCAGAAGCAGGAGCAACAGCAACATCAAATCCATCGAGAAAAAAATTGCAAACAAACTTTAATTTTTTTCTTTCTTCACAAAAACCAAATAAAAGCATCGTATTTCTTTTAAAACTTAGAGAAAAAAAATGAGAAAAAACTTATGTTAAAATTTTTGCATGAATAAATGTGTTCATAAATTTGCAGTAATTATTAACACCAAACTTGCAGAAAATAAAAAAAGAGAAAAAAGTTTCATATTTTTTACAGACATTTTTATTTATTTTGTGTCACGCATTTAAAAAAACAAAACACAACCGGTCAAAGTCTGAGATTAGTCAGATAAAACTTTTGCAACAAAAATCAAAATTAAAGTATTTAAACCAATGGAAAATTTAGATGCCGAATTACAATATTGCTTATTTTTACAATAACAAATATTTGAATGGCCTCCAATGGTATTTATATTTAACAAAGTTACAGTAAGATCATAAGCTGAACACATTTCATTTTGTCCAAAAGGATTTACATCGGTACAATATTTTCGAGTTGAGTAAGTTCCTTGAACCTTTGAAACACTTTTAACGCAATATTTTTTCGAACATTTTCCTTTTTTACAATTTCCATTCGTGGTTTCGCAATCATAACAACTCAAAACTTCATTGTTAATGGTATTATTGTATTTGGAATCCGTGCAATCGTTTATTCCACTTCCTTCTCCTGGAAAGCTATCGCGATCATTGCAGGCTATTGTAGCGTTCCTGAAAATTGACGAAAAAACCATTTGTTTTCAATTTTTATAAAAAAATTTACATGCAACGTTCAGCTAAAATTTTTGTTGGAACCATTTGACCCAATGAATTTGGACGTTTGAAACTTTCGTCATATTCGCAAAATCTTGGACTTCCCATTCCATTCATATTATTTACAGAGGATTGAATTTGGGTTAAATCATTTTTGCAGCCTCTAACATACAGTTCTAAAAAATTTCTTAAAATTTAAAAACTAAGAAAAATAAAAAACAAACTTTTTCCAACATAATCTGGATCTTCAATAATGTAAGTCAAACATGGGCCATTGCAAGGTACAGCTTTTCCCAAGCCCTACAAAAATTAAAAATGCTATAAAAATTAATGTTTTTTCAAAATCTTACATCTGTTGAATTACAACTGCTTCTGAATGCACCATCCCCCAAAGATGTTGGTAGCATAGTTAAATGCCATCGTTGTTTAAGTTCCATGGAAGCACATTGGTAACATTGATAAGTGGAAGAAATTTGAGAAAATGCAAAAGGTAAAAGAAAAGATACGAAAAAAAGTATAGCTTTCATAATGCTTATGGGTTTTTAGAAGAAAAAAAAGTAGACGACGATAACTAAGTGATGGACAATGATAAATAACTTTCCATAGCCGTTGGTTGCTTTATATTTATGCTCTATGCAACTAAAAAAATCGAGCATTGTTGTTTGATTTGAAGATTTTCAAAGATGAATCAGATTCCACAATGGTGAGAGATGCTCAAAAATGGACATTGTAAGCGACGGTGCCTGGTGACTTTCTTTTTTTTTCTTCTTTTTTTTGACTAATCATAAGTTTGTAAATTATTTTTTCTTTTTTATCAAAAAGGAAGTGATTTATAAAATATACATATTTGTAATACAGTGACGGAATGGTACATATTTTTTATTTAAGGCATAAACGCAAAAATGCTATTTTGAAATCGGACGGATGAAACAAAGATTCAATTTCTTTCTTCTCGAAAGATACAAAAAAAATATATTGCTTAAGCTCACGAAAAAAAAAACATACATATTTTCATTGCAACTAAAAAACAAAGGATAAAACCGTTTTCGGTTAAGTAAATGTTCCCTGTTCGATAATATATACACGTATAAATGGAAGAAAAACACCAGTTTTTTACAATTTTCTTTCTATCGCCGACATCGACAAAGTTTTTCAACGCATGATGTTCTCATGATTAAATAAATAACCACAATCAAAGTGGAACATAATAAAATTGACATTAATGAATATCTCCAACAACATCGGGAAGCGGTGGCAAAATATGCAGGACATTGTAAAAGGCTGTAATGCTTACTTTTTTCCTGAAAATTTCAACTTTTTTGATTGAATTCAAAGAAATCGAAAAAATTTTTGTTGGCAAAATGGTTAACTACCAAAAAATGCAGAATACTACTGCTATTAAACAAATTAATCAAAGATTCTTTTTCCTTTCATTTTTGTTTTAAAAAAAAGTAAACTTACATCATTAAGTTTTTCTTGTTCAGTATAAGTTTTAAAACATTCAACATTGCCTTCCAAATCTCTATCCACCACTAAAAAAACGAAAGCAAACAAACTACATTTTTTAAAGCTTAAAAATAGTTTACTTACATGTAACAATCATTATAATAATCATAGTAAGTGAAAATACAGTTAATAAACCAATAGCACCAAAATCAATTATTCTCTGAGTTTTAATCATAACTTTTATTATATTTGAACGTATTTTTAATAAATAAAATGAATGTTTTTTCCTAGAAGTAACAAACTAACTGAAAATGAACAACTAAAAAATCAATCAATGGGGAATGGCGCACTCTCTTCTCTATCGCTGCCACAACCTTTTTTTCGTCTTCTTTTTCTTCGTTTTTTCTCTTCTTCTTCAAATTTCATGTTGTTGTTGTTTTATTTTTTTTTATTTTCATGGCGGCGCTGACTGACGATTGTTTTGTTTTTTTATTTCAAGTCACACCAAAGAGAAGAAGAAAAAAAGCATACATCTCTATATTTTTTTTATTCGACTATGTTGTCGTTTTACTGCTCTTTGCTGGGAGATTTCATAATTTTTTTTTGCGCTTACTACTTCCTTACTACTTTAAAATGTTTTCTTTTTTATAACAAACTAGTTTACTACTGAATGTCGATAACACAAAATTCGAAGATGGTGGTGAAAAAGCTATAAATAGGTGCGGTGAGATATAGGAAAAATTATATTTCCCAATACCTGTTTTTGATATTATTGTATATCCCTTCTTTATCTGATAAAGGTAAGAACATCGTGTGGTTGGTTCTACGAGGCCAATATGTTGTCAATTTTGAAAAAGTTGAGTCATAGATGACTTGTTAAAAAATTTAATTGTTTCGGGTTCTCAAGAAACATTTCTTACAATTTGAAATATGGCTCAGCATTTTAATATATTTTTTCTTTTTCGCTAATTTGTTTTAACAATCAAACTTTTTATTAATTAATTTTCTTTTGAACTTTTTGTAATATGCATTTAATTAAAGATACTTATTAAAATAAAATGGAAGGCATTTATTTCGTGAAAAAAACAAAAAATAAGAAACAATTACGCCGATATAAATAAATAAAGCGCAAGGCACAAAAAAATATAATAAACTCGAATTATTTTTTTTCTTAAATAAAAGCTAACATGATTTTAAACCTGACAATAACAACAGAAAAAATATGAAAATAATCATTTACATAGATATAGCTTAGTGACAACGTAACCCAAATAAAAAATAAATTCAGAGTAACAAAATAATGATAAAAAATAATACTATAGCCCGTGGGAAGGAGATGATGCTAAAAATCATACTAGACAAAATAATATTTAATTTTAAAAAACTTTACATGAAAAATTATATTTTTTTAGATAAAAACGAAGATCAAGAAAATTGAAAAGAACATATGTAAATAAAATTGCTTTTTGAGCAGCACACATATATATTACTACTGTAGGAAATTAGACAATAAAAACAATTTAATAAAAAAGAAAGGGATTTAGAGAGATCTCAAATTGCTAAATACTTTAATTTTGGCCAAAAAACTATAATACTTATATTTTTTGCAATATATTTTTTATTTTAAAGATTCTAAATGCACGATTTTCTTATATAAATATTTTTTTACATTGGAGTTTTGAGGTCATTGGGGCTTCGATTCATTCTTGAAAAAGTTGAATGCAACATGGATGAAAAATCATTTGAACTGCAATTAGGTCGAACAGTCAAAAATGGTGATTGAAGTTGAGGAGAAAGTAATGCAAGGGTTGCAGCATTAATGGCCACAGCGGATGGTGGAAATTGGAAGATTTGTGGAACGGCATGTTGTTGTTGCTGCTGTTGTTGGTGATGATGATGTTGAGGAGTTCGAGGAGGTGGCATGGGCGTCGAAAGAGAAGAATGATTTGCAAATAAATTCACTAAAAATAAAAGAAAAATAGATTAAAAAATAATATAAAATATAATAACTTTAATTTAATTTTTCGAAAAAATAGGTGTGCAGCGAGATTAGTGGAAGAAGCTGAACATAAAAAGCGAAGCAATTTTACGTACACAACAACGACAGGAAGCGATGGACAACACAAAAACAAAATTTATTACATCGAATTTCTTTTATTTTAATTATATAAAGCCACTACTAAACATTTAACATTTAAATAACACAGGAACAACGAAGAAGCAATTATATATTATTATTATTATCGTCGAAGGCAGTAAACTAATTTCTTTGGTAAAATACGATAAATTAAATAATAAATAAACACATTTAACACAAAACAAACGCAAGAGCAAAGATTTACAGAAAGAAAAATGGTATGTATTTTTTTGTACAAAAACCAACGAAATGAAAAACTATATTTAAAAAAAAACGTTTAGAAACCAGTGACACGGGATCCACGTATATTAATATAGGCACATAGATAAAGGAAATTGAGCGCTTCATTTTGATACCAAACATGTATAGTAAAAGAATGAAAGGGGCGCTTCGCGCCCCTTGAAGTGACGAATTTGTTCCATCAACCCAAAGATCCATCAACCCAAAGATCCATCAACCCAAAGATCCATCAACCCAAAGATCCATCAACCCAAAGATCCATCAACCCAAAGATCCATCAACCCAAAGATCCATCAACCCAAAGATCCATCACCCCAAAGATCCATCAACCCAAAGATCCATCAACCCAAAGATCCATCAACCCAAAGATCCATCAACCCAAAGATCCATCAACCCAAAGATCCATCACCCCAAAGATCCATCAACCCAAAGATCCATCAACCCAAAGATCCATCAACCCAAAGATCCATCAACCCAAAGATCCATCAACCCAAAGATCCATCAACCCAAAGATCCATCAACCCAAAGATCCATCAACCCAAAGATCCATCAACCCAAAGATCCATCCACTTAAGGATCCCGAGAAATACACCCAAAACAGTAAAGAGATCCATAAAAATCCACCTAAAGATACATCCACCCTAAGATCGATCAACCAAAAGATCGATCAACCTTAGTCAAATATCCACCCGAAGCTCTCCTAATATCCACCAAAATATCCACGAAAATCCACCGAAAACAGTTGAAAGATCCATGGAAATTCACCCAAGGATCATTCAAATTCCGCGGAAGGATCTATCATAACCCACCCGAAGATCCATAAAAATCAACCCGTGGATCATTCAAAATCAATCCAAGAATTTTTCTAAATCCACTCAAAGAACGGTAAAAATCCATAAAAATCCACTCACAGATCCATAAACCCAAAATCCATAAACACAAAAACCATCGAAAATCCACCCAAAGATCGATCAACCAAAGATACATTACCCCAAAGATCGATCAACCAAAAGATCCAAGATTCTCCACCCGTGGATCCTGAAGCTCTTCAAAAGTCCATTAAAATCCACCAAATACAATAAAAAGATCTATTAAAGTCCACCCAAACCATTGAAATCCATCCAAAAATCTTTTAAAATCCACTCAAAGATCGATAAAAATCCACCCAAAAATCCATAAAAAATCCACCCGAGGATCCATCATAATCCACCAAAAGGTATATAAAGATCCATCCAAACATCCATTTCCCAAAAGATCAATAAAACAAAAGATCGATCAACCTTTGTCAAATATCCACCCGTAGCTCTTCTAATATCCACCAAAAGATCCATGAAAATCCACTAAAAACAATTAAAAGATCCATTAAGATCCTCCGAAAATAATTAAATAGATCCATTAAAGTTAACCGAAAACAGTTGAAAGATCTATGGAAATCAACGCAAAGATCCTTTTAAAATAATCCCACTTTTCCCTAAAATCTATCTAAAGATCCGTTGAAATCCATCTTTACCCCCTTAATTATCCACCCAAAGATAAAATCCACCAAAAGATCCATAAAAATTCACCAAAATATGAGAGAAAATCCACACAAACCATCTCTGCTCTCTACCTAAACTCCTCTAATATTAACCAAATTCACTTGAAGATCCAAATTTATCCACCATTTTGTAAGTAAAACAATTATTTATGTAAATTTTTCAACCAAATTTGAATAATTAAATATGCAAAAATTTATTTAAAACCCTTTTAAAAATAATTTCCATTGTTTTATAATTGTTTGGGGTCAAAAATATAAAAAATATGCTAATTTTCCATAATTATCCATATATTTATTAACCAAATATACCCAAAAATTATTTTTATAATTAATTATAATATTCCCCTCCATTTTATAGTTAAAGAAATTCAAAAAAATAATTTACATCTCCTGTGTTTCGAACTTTCTTCCACCTATCAATCCACCGCCTTCCACCACTGAGCAAATTTGACAAAGGAAGAGAAAATGCATGTTGCAAAAAAATTTCATCGATTTTGAAAAAAAAAAATGGATGCTAAAATAATTCTTTCCACGGGTTTTTAGAAATTCCCAGATGCTTTATTGATAAAACTAAAAGGAAAATCATATTCCATATTCTTCGTTATATGTCGTAACAAAAATTCATAGTTTAACCATTGGATGGAAAAAAAGTTTTAGTCAAAAAACTGTGATTTTCGCGAAAATTCACATATTATGCAAATTAATTGTTAAAAAGCCAAGATATTATGATAAATAGCATTAAATAATGATATATTATTAGTTTTGAGATAGTTACTAACCACTTTAATAGGATGGGAACCTCCCATTAATTTTTCTGTGTTTAGAGGAACCAGTGACACGGGATCCACGTATATTAATATAGGCACATAGATAAAGGAGAATGAGCACTTCATTTTGATACCAAACATCTATAGTAAAAGAATGAAAGGGGCGCTTCGCGCCCCTTGAAGTGACGAATTTGTTCCATCAACCCAAAGATCCATCAACCCAAAGATCCATCAACCCAAAGATCCATCAACCCAAAGATCCATCAACCCAAAGATCCATCAACCCAAAGATCCATCAACCCAAAGATCCATCAACCCAAAGATCCATCAACCCAAAGATCCATCAACCCAAAGATCCATCAACCCAAAGATCCATCAACCCAAAGATCCATCCACTTAAGGATCCATCCATTTAAGGATCCCGAGAAATACACCCAAAACAGTAAAGAGATCCATAAAAATCCACCTAAAGATACATCCACCCTAAGATCGATCAACCAAAAGATCGATCAACCTTAGTCAAATATCCACCCGAAGCTCTCCTAATATCCACCAAAATATCCACGAAAATCCACCGAAAACAGTTGAAAGATCCATGGAAATTCACTCAAGGATCATTCAAATTCCGCGGAAGGATCTATCATAACCCACCCGAAGATCCATAAAAATCAACCCGTGGATCATTCAAAATCAATCCAAGAATTTTTCTAAATCCACTCAAAGAACGGTAAAAATCCATAAAAATCCACTCACAGATCCATAAACCCAAAATCCATAAACACAAAAACCATCGAAAATCCACCAAAAGTTCCATCCACCCAAAGATCGATCAACCAAAGATACATTACCCCAAAGATCGATCAACCAAAAGATCCAAGATTCTCCACCCGTGGACCCTGAAGCTCTTCAAATGTCCATTAAAATCCACCAAATACAATAAAAAGATCTATTAAAGTCCACCCAAACCATTGAAATCCATCCAAAAATCTTTTAAAATCCACTCAAAGATCGATAAAAATCCACCCAAAAATCCATAAAAAATCCACCCGAGGATCCATCATAATCCACCAAAAGGTATATAAAGATCCATCCAAACATCCATTTCCCAAAAGATCAATAAAACAAAAGATCGATCAACCTTTGTCAAATATCCACCCGTAGCTCTTCTAATATCCACCAAAAGATCCATAAAAATAGACCAAAAACAGTTAAAAGATCCATTAAAAATTCACCAAAACATGAGAGATAATCCACACAAACTTTCTCAAATATCCACCTAAACTCCTCTAATATCAACCTTAATTCACTTGAATATCCAAATTTATCCACCATTTTATAAGTAAAACAAAAATAATTATGCAAAATTTTCGATATTTTGCATAAATAAATATGCAAAAATTTATTTAAAACCCTTTTAAAAATAATTTCCATTGTTTTATAATTGTTTGGGGTCAAAAATATAAAAAATATGCTAATTTTCCATAATTATCCTTATATTTATTAACCAAATATACCCAAAAATTATTTTTATAATTAATTATAATATTCCCCTCCATTTTATAGTTAAAGAAATTCAAAAAAATTATTTACATCGCAGAGGTTTCGAACTTTCATCCATTCGCAAGTTCACCGCCTTCCACCACTGAGCAAATGCGACAAAGGAAGAGAAAATGCATGTTGCAAAAAATTTTCATTGATTTTTTGAAAAAAAAAATTGGACCTTAAAATAATTTTGTGCAGAAGATTTTGAAATACCCAGAGGCTTTATTGGAAAAACGGCAAGGAAAATCAAATTCCATATATATTTTTACATGTCGTTACAAAAGTTCATAGTTAAACCATTGGATGGAAAAAAAGTTTTAGTCAAAAAACTGAGATTTTCGCGAAAAACTTTAAATTATGCTAATTAATTGTTAAAAAGCCAAGATATTATGATAAATAGCATTAAATAATGATATATTATTAGTTTTAAGATAGTTACTAACCACTTTAATAGGATGGGAACCTCCCATTAATTTTTCTGTGTTTAGAGGAACCAGTGACACGGGATCCACGTATATTAATATAGGCACATAGATAAAGGAAATTGAGCGCTTCATTTTGATACCAAACATGTATAGTAAAAGAATGAAAGGGGCGCTTCGCGCCCCTTGAAGTGACGAATTTGTTCCATCAACCCAAAGATCCATCAACCCAAAGATAAATCAACACAAAGATCCATCAACCAAAAGATCCATCCACTTAAGGATCCCGAGAAATACACCCAAAACAGTAAAGAGATCCATAAAAATCCACCTAAAGATACATCCACCCTAAGATCGATCAACAAAAAGATCGATCAACCTTAGTCAAATATCCACCCGAAGCTCTCCTAATATCCACGAAAATCCACCGAAAACAGTTGAAAGATCCATGGAAATTCACCCAAGGATCATTCAAATTACGCGGAAGGATCTATCATAACCCACCCGAAGATCCATAAAAATCAACCCGGGGATCATTCAAAATCAATCCAAGAATTTTTCTAAATCAACTGAAAGAACGGTAAAAATCCATAAAAATCCACTCACAGATCCATAAACCCAAAATTCATAAACACAAAAACCATCGAAAATCCACCCAAAGATCGATCAACCAAAAGATCCAAGATTCTCCACCCGTGGATCCTGATGCTCTTCAAAAGTCCATTAAAATCCACCAAATACAATAAAAAGATCTATTAAAGTCCACCCAAACCATTGAAATCCATCCAAAAATCTTTTAAAATCCACTCAAAGATCGATAAAAATCCACCCAAAAATCCATAAAAAATCCACCCGAGGATCCATCATAATCCACCAAAAGGTATATAAAGATCCATCCAAACATCCATTTCCCAAAAGATCAATAAAACAAAAGATCGATCAACCTTTGTCAAATATCCACCCGTAGCTCTTCTAATATCCACCAAAAGATCCATAAAAATAGACCAAAAACAGTTAAAAGATCCATTAAAAATTCACCAAAACATGAGAGATAATCCACACAAACTTTCTCAAATATCCACCTAAACTCCTCTAATATCAACCTTAATTCACTTGAATATCCAAATTTATCCACCATTTTATAAGTAAAACAAAAATAATTATGCAAAATTTTCGATATTTTGCATAAATAAATATGCAAAAATTTATTTAAAACCCTTTTAAAAATAATTTCCATTGTTTTATAATTGTTTGGGGTCAAAAATATAAAAAATATGCTAATTTTCCATAATTATCCTTATATTTATTAACCAAATATACCCAAAAATTATTTTTATAATTAATTATAATATTCCCCTCCATTTTATAGTTAAAGAAATTCAAAAAAATTATTTACATCGCAGAGGTTTCGAACTTTCATCCATTCGCAAGTTCACCGCCTTCCACCACTGAGCAAATGCGACAAAGGAAGAGAAAATGCATGTTGCAAAAAATTTTCATTGATTTTTTGAAAAAAAAAATTGGACCTTAAAATAATTTTGTGCAGAAGATTTTGAAATACCCAGAGGCTTTATTGGAAAAACGGCAAGGAAAATCAAATTCCATATATATTTTTACATGTCGTTACAAAAGTTCATAGTTAAACCATTGGATGGAAAAAAAGTTTTAGTCAAAAAACTGAGATTTTCGCGAAAAACTTTAAATTATGCTAATTAATTGTTAAAAAGCCAAGATATTATGATAAATAGCATTAAATAATGATATATTATTAGTTTTAAGATAGTTACTAACCACTTTAATAGGATGGGAACCTCCCATTAATTTTTCTGTGTTTAGAGGAATTACTAGGAAAATTATTACAGTCTGTTTTTTCCTCCAAATATTTTTTACAAACACAAAAAAGCAAAGCGAAAAAAGCAAAAAGCGGACAACAACCATATTTTGTGCATGGTACTTACATATAAACAAAAAGCTAATAAGGTACAGTATACAAAAAACAACATTTAACAACACAATTATTTTAACAAGAAAAAAACACATTTGCACAACAAACACAAATTAAAGCAACAACAAAAAAACATTTAAAGCTGAGCAGAAGCAGAGGCGGCAGAAGCTGCAGCAGCAGCAAGAATTAATTTTAAATTCTCATTTTGCTGTTGCTGTTGTTGTAAAGCAACAAAATATGCAAGTAAATTATATTTTTCATTTTCCATCATAATTGTGGAGGATCTCTTACCCGTTGGCGATGAAACTGCTTGATTTCCCAAAGCTGCATATAAATGATTTAATGATGCCGATGCGAGAGCAGGACTATGAGCTGCAGCTAAGGCTAAATGTCCCGATAATCCGGCGGATAAACAATTATAAAAATTTGATAAAAAGTATGGTGATCGAGCGTTTGCGGTAGTTGCAATTGGAGTTGAAAGTGGATTTGGTTGGGTAACATTATTTACGGCAGTCAAATCTAATGGTTGTGGACGGGCTCGACGAGCTAAAGATCCTGTAAAATCTGAATTCATTTATTTTCAATTTCATAAAATTAATTTTAATTTTTGCTCACCACTATTGCTACCAGATGATAATCTTTGATTATGAAGTGCTCCAGCTAAAGGTGTTGAAGGACTTGGCATTTGATGATCATTATTATATGAATTTGATGCAGATGGAGGTGTTTTCCTTTTTCGTGAACCTGCTGGACGTTTTTGAGGGTGTTGTTGTTGTTCGTTATTAGATGGACTCGATTTATTGTTGTTATTATTATTTAATCTCCCTCCTCCGCCATACAAAGCATCACTCAAATTACTACTTGTTGCTGTTCCTGCACTGCTTACACCACTCGAGGATCCTACACTTCCTGGAGAACATGAGCTAAAAAAAAGAAAATTAGTTAGTTAATACGAAAATTCCGAATCAGCTTATTTTATTTACCTATTACTGGGTGAAGGAGTGGCAGAATTATGTGGAACAGCTAAAGAAGATTGAGTGCTCCCACTTTGGTCATGAGTTTCAGGTGAAGTTGTTTGTCTCAAAGCCATTGAACCAAATTCTAAAATAACATTTTTAGTTTAAACCTTAAAAAGCAGTTTTTACCTTCACTAAAAACATTTCCAGAACCATTGGCATTTCGATTTAAAGCATAAGCAACGGGATCAATATTTCCTGCTTCACTATCCTTAACAAATCGATACATAAACTTTTGTCCAATAACTTTTTTGATAATATTTTTATCGTAATAATATCGCAATGCTCGAGAAAGTTTATCATAATTCATATTAGGCTTGGATTTTCTTTGACCCCAAAGTCGAGCAACTGCTTCAGCGTCATTTAATTTAAATTCGCCATTCACTTGATTCGTCCATTGAATTAGAGTTGGATGTTCATTGGTATTTAATAATTCCAATAAAAATTGCCATAAAGTTATACTTGCATCTGGGCCGCCACCACCTTGAGGTGAACCAACAGAATGATTTTGAATTAATGGTTGAGAAACACCGGTGCTATTATTTAATGAATTAATTTGACAAAAACTTTCAAGCATATTCTTTTGATTTCTTGCCCATTGATCTGCGATAGTTTGAGACATACTCACAGGTGTAGGCATAATTAGTTCTGTAACAGATGGCTTAATTTCTGTCGTCGTTGTTGCTGCTTCATTTAGAGGTTGCTCAAATTTTATTTTTATTGGTTCCGTGGAATTATTTTCGGTTTTAACTAATGGTGGCGACGAAGAAGCCGACGTCGACTTGCAAATTTCTGAAGATGCTTCTGTCTTTGTGGAATGTGATTCTGGAGGCAGTGGAGTCACAGCAGCCGTCATATTTTTAATTTGTGTTGAAGGATTATTATTTGCTAAATGTGTTGTTGTTACTCCCGAATATGGTGGTTGCCTTTGAGTAATTATTGGTTGATGTTGCTGTTGTGGTTGTTCATATGCAACAGAAGTATTATTATTATTGGATGGTACTGACACTACTGATGATGGAGGAGGATATGGTGAGTAATTGCAATAATATGGTTGTGGTGTTGAAGAAGAAAAGGGCGGCAACGAATTCTGTGTAATTTGCGGTTGTTGAGATTGATAATACGGAGGTGGAGGATAATGATATGGACCTGAAAAATGAAAAAATGAAAAAGTGCAAAATAACATATAAATAATATGTAATTGCAGGTGGTGTAAATAATAAGTAAAAGAAAAGTCCAAACGCGTTGGTTTTTTTAATTTATTTAAAATGCCAAGAAAGTGATATAATAAAAAGAAAATATAAAAAAGCATGAATGAAAGTAATCTTCGAGATTTATATTTAACAAAAAAAATACTTGTGAAGAAATAAAAGAAAAAAGGCTTGCAAGAATAAATGAAAGAAGATGAAAAAAGAAAAGAAAGGATTTATTAGCAAAAAATGATTATGAGAACAATTTAAAAAAATAAAAATAAAATAAGCCTAGAGTTTTTTTAATCGGAAGCCATTGAGCCATATTATATTTTTCGCACTTCAATTAAATGACGCCAAAATTAAAAGAACGAAGTTTTAAGAAAAAAAAGGTTATTAAAAAAATTAAAGAAAAAGTTTAAAATTTTTAAAAATTGCAGTTTAAAATAAAATATAAAATAAAACAATGATGGGAAACGGATTTCCTTTTTACTTTAAAAATATAATTATTTTTGTGGTTTCTCATATTTTAATAAAAGTATAACATGCAAAGACAAAAAAAACGAAAGATATTTTCTACGTTGTTGCCCTCGACCTTTTTTTATAGCCCTAAGAAGCCTTAAAACTACAAAGCAAGCCTCCATTGCAATGTTTTTTTAAAAGCTAAAATTAAAAAAGAAAAAAAGTTATTAAAATTAATACATTTTTTGGAAGAAGATTTTTTTTCTTTTTGAGGAAGATGAGGAAGTTAAATTATAAGTGGGACATTTTCACTTTTGGATTATGATCAATTTTTTAATATTAAAAACAGCAATTTTTTTGTTGGTTTTTCTTAGATATAAAAAGCAAAAAAGCCATTTTAGGAAGGGCATGCATGTTTAGCGACACTTTAGGGTTAGATTTGTTTTTTCTTTTCTTTTTTGGCTCGGCTCATTTTCACTTCTAAACATGCTTGCTCTTTTTCGCCCCCACTTTTCTTCCCGTGTGCAAAAAGAAAGCAAAGATATTTAGCTGTTGCTGAGTGCCGTTGCCGCCGCCGGAAGCTATGAGACTCTTGTTTGAAGAAATGAAAATTGGCAATGGCATCCAAAGAAAGTCATTCCTTTTTTCATTCTTTTGCTTTTTAAATGAAATGGAAAAAAGCAAGAAAATAATCAAATCCATCTAATAACAAGTTCACGAGATTTTTTAATTTTTTCTTATTATTTTGCATAAAATTGTTTACTACCTTTAGATGAAAAAATAATTTTTGGAAAAAGTATTACAAATAAAATAAAAGAGTCGCAGAAACTAATATTAACAATAAGTATTAACAAGTATGACATTTGCAGCAGATGCCAAAAACATGCCTATCATCATAAAAATTTAATAAACACATAAAAAAAAACATTTTTTAAAACTGATTCCAAAAGTTTATTTTATTAATTTATCGAAAAATGCCTCAGGCATCAAAAGAAAATTGAAATGAAACTATCATCAAAGATGGTTGGAAGACGTGAAGCGTGCTCTGACCCTTGTGTACTTAAATAAAAAAAAAATAAAAAAAAGTATAACAGGAAATGTTATAAAAAGCAAACAAATGTTATGCAATTGCGTGTGTGCAGGGTCTTAAAGTAACTTCGAGGAGGAGACCAACCCTTTCTTTACAAGGTTAAAGCGATCGGGAAATACAAAAGAGAACGAAAGTATGCAACCACGTAAAACTGACCAATACCTTTTAAGGAAAGAAAAGAAGAAGCCTAAAGCGAGGCTGTATAATCACGTAAAAACTTAAAGTAGATAGAGGACTTCCCGCGAAAAAAAATATGATGCTACGTTTGTGTATAAAAAATAATTTTTGCGATATACGGATGTTGCAGCCGCTGTTAAGTGTTCTTCACGCTAGTAGAGAAGTCGATCGTGCAATCCTTTAAAGGACGACGACGAATGGGCTGATCATCAGCGAACTGGCGTCGTAGTCGACGACGACGAAGATGCTTTCTTTATCCGAGATGTTGTATATTTATTTATTTGCTGTTTGCTTGCTTTTGGGGAGCAAATGTCGAGAACCGCCGCATCAATGACTTCTCCGGACGAAACCCAGTAAAGAATAAAAAGCAACGTGGGAAAAGACAAGGGCTCTACAAATACGATGTGCACGATTCCAGCGGCGGCAACCATCGCCACCTCCGGAGTCAAGAGCAAATATGGACGTCAAAAGTTTTTTAAAGAAGAAGTCTGATCGTGAGAGAGTCAGGAACATTTTCTAACAAAAAAGAAACAAAAGCAAGACAAAAAAGGATAAAAACTAACGTCCGGGATAAGGATGTTCATCCATATAAAAATTTTTAAATATTAGTTTTGGCTTTATAGTTTCACAATAATGACGTACGTAAAAAATAAAACAATGTGAAGTAACAAAAAAGAAAAGAAAAATAGTTTTAAAAGGTCCATACATACACACGAGCAACCAACAGCGGAAGCAACACCTTTTTGATAAGAACAGATAGGGGGCGTAGAGGAGCAGCTTATCAAAAGAGTAATACACCTTGCTGTTAGAAAAAAAATTCAATGGAGTAGAGTTAGCTGATGCATAACTTAAAAAGGGAGAAAATGATGATGACTTATGCTTTTATTTTACTTCTTTGCAGCAGTAATTTTATAAATATAAAAAAAAAGTTTAAACAATAACACCGGAAACCGACGACGAATTTTCCCTCCGGCTAAAGTCCTTGAGAAACGACAAGAAGAGAATAAAAGGAAAGCATTGTATTGAAGGTTATAAAAGGGAAAGAAGGAGCTCAGCAAAAACCGGATAAATGAAAAAAATGTTAATAATAATTGGAGGCGTCAAATAAAAAAGAAGAAAGAAAAAAGGGAGTAAATTCTTGTAAAAATTAATGAATAAAAATTTCAATGGCTTCCATTTAGAGGAATGTCTTAATGTAGAATAAATTGAAATTAATCCTCATAAAAGCAACTACCGTTAAAGGTAAATTTAATTAATTTATTTTAATGATAAAATTATGAAAAGAAGAAGACGATAGCAATTTAATGAAAATGAACAAAAAAAAATTTATTGAGTGACCCATCATAGCCAAAAGGTAAACGACGACAACGACGATGACCACTACTAAACTTTCTGACGTCACGTCCGGTCACTCTCTCTCACTTTCTCGCAGTTATGTACATAAACAAACAACAAGCAACACCATACTTTCACTCTTTTGCGCGATGCAATTTTTTCATTTTAATGCGTTTGTTGCTGTGTATACAAAAATTACGTAAAAAAAGTTGTAAAAGGCGATGTGGGTGAGTGACCAGCGGCCAAAGCTCGGTGTTGGATTGCTTCGTGGGATTCGTCTCGTTCGTTGATGCAATGAATGCAGCAGCAGATTCACTATACCCGGCTTGCTTTTTAATATATTTTTTTTCTCTTCACGGAAGAAAAGATCAAACAAATTTTTTTTGCATTTTATTTTTACTACGTTTATTTAAAAAGTGAAAGGAAAAAGAAGAAAAAGAAGATGACCCCATCGGCGGTTGGTTGACCACTATTGCACGCAGCAACGAAAATGAGGAAAAACGTGTCCACACTTGGTCAATATGCAAACAAATGCACAAAAAAAAATAAAACGAGACGACAAAAATATAAATTTTTTTTTGTTGTAATGATGATGAGATGAGAGATGATGCGTATAAGAGTATTTCCTTGCTTCGTGGGACTATAGTTACGTAATAATAAATAAAAACTCAAAGCTTTTTTACAAAAAAAAGTACAGACGAAAAAAATAAGAGGAAAGTGAACGTTCCGGGATCAAAAAAAAGAAGAAATAAATAGTATATAGCCAAATAAAAATATAACTAGCAAAAAGAAAGAGGGTAAAGCTCAAAAAGGCATTTTTAATATTTTATGAATCTTGCATATTTTTTATTTTGAAAGAAAAAAAGAGCTAGGTGGAGAAAGGGAGAAGAAGAAAAAACCAAAGATGTTAAAAACGTCTTAGTCTCGTAGTACGCATATACGTATAAGATGCCGCTGTTGATGCTGCTGCACACACAAATATAAGCATTGTCAATGAGGAGAAATAGCAACAGAGAGGTGCAGTTTTTTATTTTATATTTGAATTAAGTTTTAAAGCAAAAAGCATTCAATGGCACGCCTTTCACGCAAGAATACTTTTAACTGCGCAAGTATTAATTTTTTTGTTGCTACAAATTAATTCAAAATCTTAGAAGTCATAAAATTAAATGTCTAATGAAAAAAGTAGGCTAAACTTGTAAGTGGAAGACTATTGAATTTGTCTCGAAAAAAGCAAAGAGAAAAATGCAAAAAAAAAAGAAAAGGAAAGCACTGATAAAATAATTTTGATGTAAAAAATGAATCGGAAGATCACAGGTCAACTTTGCCTAAAGATTCATGTTTTTTTTTTGAAATTTCCTGGATGCTTCATATCTATTTCAAAAAAAAGGTGCCAACATTCTCATATCAAAACCAAAATTCAAAAACAAAAACTTACCAAAATTTTTAAAATATAGGAGCCATGAATTAAGAGGAAACATTTTTTTTCTCAAACCCAAATCCAACAATAACAAAAAACCTATAAAAGTGAGAAAACCCTCTTCAAAATGGGGAAAACCTTACAACTGTTTTTATCTCCATAAAGAAAGAAGCCGAAGTCTCTTGATCTCGAGGGCATAAAGCGGTATTGAAGAAAAAGAGAGGGGTTCAAAATATGGTTGATGTGAGATAAAGCAAAATGCCGCTCAAAGAAAAGGGTAAAATCTTCAAATGTTCGAGATTTCCTTTAGGCTTCTTTACCTGAGAGAAAGCGCATAGAAATGAAAAAAGGAGGAGACGCAAAAAAGGCATAGGTAGATAGGTGGCTTTTTTTTTATTGGGTTTCACTAATCATAACAAACACATACCTTAAATGGTCATAGTTTTGCCTCATTAAATCAAAAAAAGTGAATAGAAAAAAAGATTACGGTGTTTTTATTATTTTTGGATATACCTTTAGATTACTATCTATCTATCAGCCGTAATTGTTGCCGCTCAAGTAAAGAAAAAAAGCCTCAAAATATCTCATGTTTCGCAACGGTGGCAAATGAATCATTTCTTTTAGCGGCAATGTGTCGGTTGTTAAGAATCATTTTGCCATCATCCATCGTTTCGTCGCGTTGTTTATTTCCGTGATAATAATATTTTTTTGAGAACGCGTGCAAGAAAAAGACCTTGAAAATGATTTAATGCGGATAAAAACAAAAATCTTATGAAGAAGAAGAAGATCAAATACGATATATATAAACTTATTTTTATCAAAGTCAATATTTTTCTTTTCCTTTTTTTCTTTTTTGAATGGCTAAGAAAAAAATAATTTTTGGTAGGTAAAAAAAAGCATTTGATTATTTTGTTTCCTGTTTTGGGATGAAACAATAAAAAAATTGTTTGTTGAAAAAAGGGTTCCTGTTGATTTTTTGTTATCAGTTCTCCTATTAAAAAGAGCTTTTTTAAAGAATGGCCAGAATTTGCTCAGAAATGCAAAAAGGAAAAAAAGCCTTAAAAAATCATCGAAAAATAGCAAAAAAATTGAGAAATGGAATAAATAAAAAATGGATGAAAGCAAAAAGTTTCTACATCTTTTTGATTTTGATTTGGAACGCTTCGTTCGGTTTAGTTTAATCAAGTCCTGTTCTGCGTCAACGACGACAGCGAAGATACATCAATTTCCAAACACTCTTCAAATGCACATATACACGTCCGGTCTAATCACGCCAATCAAAAAAAAATGATGCTCCTTGAGGCGACAAAAGAAACATATGCAGCAGCTTCTTCACGCCAGTCAGTAAGACTCATCCGCATCCGTTCTCTTCTCTCTTTCAATTCAATTGCTGTTGTCCGCAAATGACCATGACCATGAATCTTCTTTCACGTTGTTATAATTTCTTGTTTCTTCTTCCTTATTTTTTTTTCACTTAAAACACAAAAAACTATCGCTACATTTTTTTTCTTTCTTAATTTTTGATCGCTCACAATCCGCTTCTTGAGTCTCTTCAATTTTCTGAGATGTGTGAACAACAATGGTAAAATTAGCGGAAGAAAACGGAACAGACGACAGTAAATAGCCAAAGGCATTGGTGTTACTTCTTTTTTTCTTTTATTTTCACGCTGATTTTTTCCGCTACATACGACGACACAATTCGATGAGACGACGACAACATCCGCGGATGGAGGATGGATGAGGATCTTCTTCAACTCAAAAAACCTTTCCATCACAAAGCTAGCTTTCAATTTCTTTTTTATTTTTTTGCGCTTGCGGGCATTTATGAAAACAAAAAAGGAGAGAAAACAGAAAAAAGCAGAGATTTTTTTTGACTAACTAACTAATACGTTAGTTATATGAATGCCCGAATCCAGTTACCAAATATTTTTTTTTGTTCCATGCAATTTTTTTTCTTTACAGATGGTGGTTTGATGACAGGAAAAAGCACCATAAATTTTTAAAATATAAAAAAACTTAACGGTCGCTAAGAAAATTAATGAATCAATTGTTCTAAAAAGGAGTAACTTTCAATTCTCAATCAAAGAATCAGCATGAATCAAAAAAGAAGAAAATAAAAAACAGACGACACCGGAACAAACCAGTCAGTCAGTCATCTGCCCTTAAAAACTCCTTTTTTTAATTTTGTTAAATTTTTAAATTAAAACAAGGAATTGTAAAAAAAGAGAAGGAATGAAGGGCTTTTGTCGTCCCATGATTCAAGGTATACAAAATAAAATATTTTGTGTGTTTATAAAAGTTTAATCAAAAAGGGCAAAGAATATATTTAAAAAAGGTGAGAAAAGAGAAAGGCTCTAAAAAAGTGGGCGAAATTAATTTTACAGTTTTCGAAGTTTATAAAATTATAGAAATCTAATAAAGCAATTTCCGGGTTTTGTTTAGTCACAAACTTCAAAAAAGCTAAAAAGTTGCTTTTTTGTATACTTATACTGTGTTTTTTCTCTATGAATAAAAAAAAGAAAAAGAAAACATGCGTCTTGAAAAGGCCAAACTTAGTAAAAAATAAAGAAAAAATCTTAAACATTTTGCGCAACAAAAAAAGAAAGAAAAACAATGACAAGGACGATGAATGGCGGCACACGGCAAAAAAAAAAAGATGATTCGACGACGACACAGACCCGTCTCTTAAGCATCAGCAATTAGCATTACAAAAAAATGCTGCGCATGCGTTAAAAAAATATACAAAAAGGTTTCAATGGCTTTTTATCATAAAAATAACAAAAAATAAAAATAATGATTCAACTTTAGTAATAAAGGAAATAAGCAAGCCACGAAGGAAAATGTTGATTTCCGCCAATGAATGAGAATAAGTGTGTAATGTAATTAAAGGAAGTGAAGATCGAGAAAAAAAAACAAGAAGCAAGGACGACGACCTCAATGAAAAGTTGTTATTTTTTGTGTCCTAAAAAAGCAAACAAAATACAATAGCTAATAGTGTAATATCCGGTACTTTAAATTGGATTAAGTATTTGAACAACTAATTAAGGTTAAAGCGTTGGAAATCCTTTGAATCAACAAAAGGAATGCCAGGGCACTTTGCTTAGATGAGATGAGTCACAGTAAACTTAAATCTCTGATAAAAAAATTGTTAAAGCTTTAAAAAAGAGAAGAAAAAAATCTTTTTTTGTTGATAAAAAACTTTAAATGAGAGAAAGAAAAAAATGGAAAGTGTAAAGTTAATGCTATCGGCATCAACTTGATCATATGATAAAATTAAAAAACTAAATAATTCGGGTTTTTTCTTTGCTGTGGTTCAGTCAAGAAAATGACGCATGTGCGCAATCGAAAAAAAGAAAAAAAGAGACGCCAATCAAGCCTTGTGGCAGAAGTCAATAATTATCTTTATTGGTTGATTTTTGATTAAACAACAATCGACAAACACACAGAAAATACACCCACGAATTTGGCTATTTTGTTAATGATGATCAGCGCCTGATTCAAAAAATTAAATAAGAAGTTTGTCAAAAATGACTGCGCACAAAAAAAATAGTTCGTTAAAAATAAACTATTACTTATTATTGGTTGATGTATGGACAAGATCAAAAGTAAAAAATGATAATAATAATAATAATTTCTAATTTGACAGATGAAGAATACAAAAAAAAAATGAGCGAAGGCGTAAAATCAAGTAACAAAAAGAAAAAGAAACTGTGGCTTTCAAAGAAAAGTAATATCAAAAACTTTTTTTCGCTCGTGGCAAAGAGAACAAAAAAAATAAGTATGAAACTTGATTCCCTTTTTCTATTGTTCAGAAAAAAAAATAAGTGATAAAAGAAAAATTAAGAAAAAATAAGCTAGATAGATAGAAAAAAATTAAATAACGTAAAAAGAAAATAACTAACTAATGAGAATGATGTCTTCATTCCTTTTGCTACTGCGCAAGAAAAATATAAAAGAAGAAGTTCCGTTAGTCATTAAATGATTTCGGTTGATTTTTTAAAGGGAAAATAACACAACATACGTTTGCTCCAACAAAGCCAGCCATTAACATGAAAGAAGAAGAATCAAAAAAAGGAAAGAAAAATACATATTAAGAAATTAAAAGGAAATACGAAAAAGGAAAAGGAAGGAAAATTTTGAAACCCCAACAAGATTTTTTTTGTCTTTTAAACATGCATCGCTCTAAAACGGGCGTTAAAAGAAAATATATAAAAATGGGAAAAACTTTTTTTAAAACACTAAAGAAGCGGAAGAAGGAAGGCAATGATTTAAAAAAATCAACAAAAAAAATGTCGAGAGATGCGCAATGGGTGATATAAAACATTTAAATCCGGTGTGTAAATGTTTAAACTTTTCATATCCGTAAATTTTGTTTAATTAAATTTTCGTCGGATAATTTTTTGCCCTTTTACGACCCTGTTAAATTAAAAGAGATCGAAGGCGAAGAAACGAACGTTTTTTTATTTTTGAAATAAAATGATCGATCAAAATCACGAAGGAAAAAAAGGAAGAAAGAAACGAAATCGATCGAGAATGGGTGAAAAAAAAGATATCCTTTTTTACGTTATTTTTAAATATAAAAACAGTTTATTTCGATATAAAAAAAGAAATGTTTCTGTTCTTTTAAAATAAATACTAAAAAAGATAAAGAAAGATAGGCAAAGGAGCGATGAAACAAACAAACGCGGAACACAAAATTGTGGCTAATATTATTTTAAAAACAGTCAAAAAAAAGGCAGCGAAAAAAACTTTTTCGATGGCAAAAAAACAACAAACGCTTTATTTTTGAAAGATAAAAAGATAAGAATTTTTTGTTTGAGACTTGCAAGCTAAAAAAGTTAGGTGAAAAGCATATTTTTGCTTTTACTAGACGGAAAGAAAAAGAGTTAGATCGGCTGTGATGATGCGCTAGTTGTTGTTTAAGTCAGAGGAAAAAGCAAAAACTCGGCAAGCAGATGATTGCCTGCCTATTGTCACTTATAATTGTGGAAAAAAAGAAAGATGGAACAAAAAAGAAAGAAGAAAGCGATCGAACTCAATCCCATAACACACATATATCCAGCCGACTGTCAGCAAAAATGAAAGGACTGGAAAATTGCCCAAGGTAAAAACATTGCCGCCACCGCCGCAACAAAAACGTGATTAACAACTTTTATTTTTTATTTTGAGTCATTGTGGCAAAAATATTTCAGGTGGTCGCTAAAAGTGAGCTGTCTAAATTTTTGCGATTTTAAGCTGAAAAAATAATTGTTTAAAAAAAGTGACTAATACAAAATATTTGTTTAAACTTTAAAGTTGATCGAATCTGCTAATCTTAGAAGAAGCTAAAAAAATATTACGGTAGCAGCTTTCGTCCTTTCAACCCATTTTTCAATATCACAACTCATTTTTTTCTGTCCTAAGCAATTTTTTTGGTTGTATAAAAAGATGACAACCACAATCTTTCTTCTTTTTTTATTCAAAAAAAACTGATCGCATCTATGAATTTTTTAGAGAAAATTACAAAAAGGCGCCACTTAGGGTATTAAAAAGTCTGATAAACAACACAAAAAAAAAAAGAGAAAAGAAAGTTTATTGCTTCTAAAAAAGAAAAAAGCTTAGCAACAACAAAAAAAAAACAAGTGAAAATAAAAGAAACGTCTTTTTTATAAAAAAAAATTTAAAAACGTTTTACTTGCGTTCATGGAAAAACAACTTTCTATCTTTCTTGACTCCATTTAGAGAAGTGAACAACGGAAGTCATCGATGCATCGACGTTGTCTTCTTCTTCGTCTTCTTTATTGTTTTTCAAAAAAAGAAGATCGGTGTGTGCGGGTAAAATGGCGCGCAACAACTTTGCCTTTTCCACTCTTCTTTTCTTTTATATCGGCTGTCTCCAAGAACGATGGACTCTAATCGGCCTTTTTTTTCATTTTTCCTTATGTCTCCAAAAAAATAAAAATGTGTATGTGATTGGTGCGGGTAAAAATAGAAGAAAATGTTCGGCGATCGAGCGGAAACTCTTTTGCCTTTATATTCACTACTTCCTTCCTTTTTTCTTTAACGTTTTTTAAAAAGAATGTTAAATTTAATGCATGCAGAATGAGTGGCAAAATGAACTCGTGAAGGTTAAAAGCTTGTATTAAATCTTTTTTTTTTCATCGTAAAAATCAAAGAGTTTATTAGCTAATTTAGTTAACATTGGTTCGGGTATGGCAGATCTTGCTTCAAATTTAGTTAGTTTTAGTTGTGTCTTTTTTTGTCGATAAAAACAATTTTGCGTCGATTAGACCAATATTTAGAAAAATATGCGAAAATAAAAGACGTCGATTGAACAAAAGAATGGATGAAATGCAATTTTGTTTAGAGGTTTGGTGGTTTTTCTTCTTCCCGACGGAAATGGAAAATTGCCATACGAAAAACGATATTTTTCTCCTCAATACCAGATGACACAATCCTTTTTTTCCAGATTATTGCCAAATGGAAAAAAATATTACTAGCGTAAAAGTGGGCATCAGTCTTTTTTCATATTGGTTTCAACTTTTTTGTGCCGTTTCATAGAATTTTAATTTTTTTGTGCAAATTTATTCAAGGTTTTTGAAAGACAACAGAAACGCGGCAATTGACTTTGAAAAGAAAGTTAAAACCGCAACCAATGGAAAAGTTCAAAAAAGACAACGTTTTGAAAATGAAAACAACAAAAAAGGCATTTTTCCTGTCAAAAAAATTTGCCGAGATTTTTGTTTCCAAACAAAAGAAAAACACAATGAAACAAAGAGACGACACTTTGATGTGGCACGCGGTTGTTGTTGTTGTCATCGATATCAATGTTCAATCGAATTGCGCCTTTAAAAGGCTAATGAGCGTGAAAAAAAAAACATTGTCTATTCTTTTTTTTGAAACGGTATTCCCAGTGTTCTCAAAATAAAAATATTTTTTATTGCACATTGTTGTCAAAAAAGTTGACATATTTTAGATTTAAATTTTATTTAAATACTAAATTTATTCTTGAATTTCTTATTGCTCATAAAAAAAACTGACGACGAAGTTAGAATCGTAAAAAACGGAAGAAAAAAGATTTTTGATTTAATCCTTTACAACACTAAAATTAAAAAAGCCCTTAAATCTGGCAGACACAAGATTTTAAATGAAAAAGATATTCAAAAATTGTGAACTTATTTATAAGCATTTTACACCCCTCAAATAGCGGCATTTTTAAAACTAAGGTTCGAATAAATAAAAAATACAATATTAATAAATCAAAATGAAGCGAGCCCAGAAGCCCACCTCAAACCAAAAAAGAAAAAAATGAATCGAAGATATTTTTTAAAAATTTCTTCAAAAATACTAAAGAAAACGATTGAGAAATGAATGAAACATGATAATTAATCAACAAAAAACGAAAAAGGCGGGTGAATCGGTGGATGAGTGCAAAAAAGGATGGAATATTTAAAAAAGTAAAAGTTGTGATTTATCCATCTTTACAGCTCTTTTTTTTTTATTCCAGAAAACCCTTGGATTTGTAGTGGCTTTGTTTAAGTTTAGAAAAAGCAGTATTTCATTTTGTCGCATGCCATGACAGTGGAATGAACTTTTTACTTTGTTTTTTTTTATGTGAAAAGGATATAAGAAAGAAAAAACGATAGGTTTATCTATCTCTTTCAAACGAAAGAAAAAAGAACTAAATGATTTTTTGAGGATAAGAAAAAACGGAACAAGAAATTGATACCGACCAAACTCTTCCAACATGCTGGAGAAGGATGTAAAAGAATCGCATATTTTTCGCGCCACCGGGGTGCATGGATGAAAAAAGAATCAATGTGAAAACCCAAAAAAAAAATAAAATAACGGTAGCAGAAAGGCAAAGTAAAGCCCTTTTTCGTGATTGACGACGATATTCAATTGAATCGTTGTCATTAAAATGAGAAATGAAATGAAACCCAACTCCTGCTGTGATCTTCATATAAACGAACGCATCCGGTGTTCGAGTTTTTTTTTTCAAATTGTAAAGGCATGAGAAGAAAATGAATAAATTAACTGAAGATAAATTAAAATGGCTGATTTGATTTTCGAAATTGGTTTAAATTTAGTATCAAAAATTGTTTTAGCGATCCTTTCGAAATTTCAAAGCTTTCGATTACAAAAAGTTGTATCATTTTATTTTAATTCAAAACTTTAAAAACAGTTTAGAAATTTGAGAAAGCCAGGCAAAAAAGCGCCATATGCTTGAATTAACAAAAAAAGGAAATGAAAATTGAAATATTTTTTTCTCTTAAAATGATGCGCAGACTCTGTTTCAAAAAAAAAATCGAGATCCGATTGAAACCGGACTTAGCACCAGTCAGCCAGTCAACGCCATTTTCTTCCTGTTAAAAATAAAAATAAAAAAACAGCCTTCGCGCAATTTTTTCTTATTTTCATCTGTCGGCACTCAATGGCACTTTTTTTTAGATCCGTTCCTTTTTACTATCCTTCTTTTTTTTCTTACTGTTTTTATTTTTGTTTACCTCTTTGTATTTCATTTTTCCCAAGACCAGATATTCTTCTGAGAAACACTTGATCATAACCGATATTTTTTATTTTCGCGCAAAAAATTTGCATAATTCCCACTTGAAAAAAAGGCATACAAAAGAAAGCAGCGCCATTGGCGGATTTAATTTTTTGATTTTAGCCAAGGTCGAAGTTTATATTCGTCGTCGTCGCTGTTTAAGAAAAAAAGAAAGAAAGTGAACCGCTTTTTAAACGAGCATCAAAACAGATTTTATAGAAGAAAAGAAGACCGAAATATTTTTAAGAGTATTTAAATTAAGTTAAAAAAATCAAGTCGATTCGAGGATGGGAAAGAAAGTTGAAAAAACATTTCTTTGAATTAAAGTCAATATTACCGTATCCTTAGAAAACATAGAAAAAAAGAAGATGAGAGAAATTCTAAAAATTAGTAGCTTCCATTGTTAAGTGGCAGTCGTCAGATGATACATAGTAGCGGTATTAGAAATGCCAAGAAAAAAAGTAAAAGAAAACAAAAGCTTGAAGAGAAAAAAAAGGCGAGCAAGGACATTTCTATATATGATTTATATTTTTGCTAGAACCAGCCAGGCAATTTGCATTCTGACTAAATTTATTTTTCGAGGACATTGGTAGCTTTTTTTTTCATCATCTTAAGATTCCAAAAAAGGTGGCAAAAAGACATATGAAGTTTAGTTTAGTTTTTTATTTTGCTTCTTCATAGAAATAAATAAATATGAAAAAAAGTTGCAAGGTCATACATATCCTTTTTTGACAGTTTTGACAGCAAAAAAAATTGCGAAGCATGCCGACATTTTTTTTAACATTCAAAATCGTTGGTATAAAAAAATAAAATAAAACGAATACTATCCTTGTTGTTGTTGCAATGATTGACGCCCAATTAACTTCTTCTTATTTCGTCTTGCGGTTCTTCATCCAAAAAAATAAGAGTGAACGGAAAATTAACGTATTTCTTATTTTGAATCAAATCAAATCAAAAAATGTAATAGATAACTGGAAAAAAAAAAGACTAACGAAATAAAAACATTTTTTGCAATCAAATTAAAAAAAGTGCTCAACAACCGAAAAAATAGAAAAAAAATTTTTTATGATGAAAGAAGTTTTACAAGCCATTTGACAGAACGACCGTATAACGACGACCACTCGAAGACAAGACAAATTTATTAGAAGAAAAAAACAAAAGCGAACAGTTGTACCACGAACGGTCAAATTTGTTTTGTTATTACTGAAGAATAATAAAAAATAATATTAATCATTCTTTAGAAGACTATAAAAAAATTAGACAATGGAAAAAAAATTTGGTTTACAGCGGTGTAAATCTTCGAAAAAAATACTTTGGAAAATATTGAAACCAATATGCCTGGAGGCTCCTGTTGCTTCTTTTATGAAAAAAAAGTAAATGAAATGAATCGGAAAAGGTCAAATAAGTAAAGTCGAAAGGAGGTGTTTGGAAAAAAAGAGTTTTATTTATAATTTTTTCTTCTTATTCTTTGCTGAAGGAATTAAGGTGTGCCTCAAACCGTATAATAATAATGTCTAAAACCATTAATAGGTTTGAGGTGTGGTTGCGAGTAATGTAATAATTGTGTATAAACGTATCATCGAAAAAAAGAATATCGGAAGAAAAAAATATTCAACGCAAAGAAAAAAAAATTGAAGAAAAAATGATACTCAAATTTTTTGCCCTTTGATGAACTGCAGCAATATTTCTTCCTTTCCATTCCAATATTTATTGGTCATCATCGCTCGTTTATTATTAAACTAAATGTAGGTAGGAACATATTTTATAAAATGAAAGATCAAAGACAATGAGAAACAGTGTTTACAAACTGCCAAAAACTGTTTTACAACAAAAAAGAAAAAAAAATAATAAAGGAAGAAGCATCTGCCAAATCGAAAGCCGAGAGTTTTTTAAAAGCAAAATCCCGCTACTGCTGCGCCACAAGGATCTCAATTTCTATCCATAATGATTAAGTGCGAAAAGGAAAAGGAAGAAAGAACGCGTGCCAGCAGACGAAGGCAAAAACAACAACAACCAAACCATAAACTCCTTGACCGCAAGAAAATGATGAGGAATAAATACAAAAGAAAGAAGCGCGCGCGAGATAGGATTAATCCTGCCAGATTAACACCATACAAAAAGAAAAGGAGGCGAAAACATAAAAAAAGATAGGGAATTAATAATATTGAAGATAAAAGTTGTTGTAAATTTTAAAGTAAAAGCAAAAAAGCTTGATCTGAGAAAATAAATGATGGCTTTTATATTCCCCGAAAAACAAAAGCAACCAACAAGCTTCCTTGAAAATTACAGTATTTTTAATTAAAGAGCCAAAAAGAAAAAAGGCCATGACCGTTACTAATCCGCTAATGGGCTTTCGCTTCTTTACTCTTTTTTGTGTTCGCACATTTTTACAGAAAAAAGGGAAAAAGAAAGATGAAATAAAAAAGTTTTTTTACGAAAGAAAACTTTTCTAATCAAGATCTATGAATGTCTGCGGTCATCATCATCGAAGCAACAAAGTTTTTTTTTATTATCGATGCACCGAATCAACGCTTTTTTGTGGCAATTTTTTTTATGCCGAAGAAACACAAAGAAAGAAAGAAGTATGTAGCAAAGAAAAAAGAAAAAGTTAATTATGATGTATTAATATTATTCTTTTTTATAAAATTTAATGGGAACAACGAAAAAAAAACTTTGTATCATCGGCGGCAGCCATTACAAAAGTAAACTTTAAAAGGCACACATCAAAAGTTTTGGGAAGCGATCGCCTTTGCTGCCCATATGGTGTCTTCTAAATTGCGCAAGATGAAGAAAAAAGAATAAATAAAATAAACGTTTATGGAAGAAAAATTTTATAATCTAAATTAAAATTTCATTCTATGTTTATTAAAATGCTATTTATTGCCAGATGATGGATACAACTGCTTTTGCTCCATATTGAAATTTATATATAATTTTAAAAATCATAAAAAATTTTCTTGGAAAACGTCAAAACGCTAAAGGCATTACTTTTCGGTATCGAAATGAAGGAGAGAAAAATGGCCTGATCAAATATAAAATCATCGACGTCTTCCGTAAAGGAATAGAAAAACATCACTGTCGCTGAGAACACCTTCCTTTTTCCTTTTTTTTAAACTGACCAATAGCGCGCGCAAATAAGAGCCCTTTAGCCATAGCCACAAGGCAGATAGATGATTGTACATACAACATCCTACTCTTGGTTGTTGTTTACGCATCCTTTCAATCAAGCTTGCTTCTTTTTCCGTCGTCCGTCAAAATTTATATAAAAAAATAGTAAACGGCAAATACACATACATACATAAAGGTTTCTTAAGCAATGCGTTGATTTTGATTTTTTTCCCGAAATAGCTACTGGCGGTTGTATCGAAAATATAAGTGTGTTCAAATTTTAAAATTTTTTAAAAGGAATAAATAAACTATTGAAAAAGGAAAAAGAAAAAAGTGGACGTTGCTGTTTTTAAAGCAATAAAATCAAATCATTTTTTTTTATAAAAAGCAAATACGTTTCCAAGCCTCATATTTGCTATTTATTTTTTGGTTTGGTCACTCAGAAGCATCGGCAGCGCATGTTTAACAAATAAATAAATAAGAAAGCTATTTTTAGAATCCTATTTAAAAAAAAAAGTAAAACGTAGGAATAAAAAAAATAAAAACTGTAAAAATCCTTTTAGTCTGAGTTGTGGCTTTTTGTAAACGGATTTATTCACAAAAAATAGGCTTTATTTTATTCGGCATCTTCGACTGTCAAGAAGAATACAGAGAAAGAGAATGCCAAAATTTCAATAATAACCTTTTAACACAAATTTATTTTAAACAAAAAGGTCAAAAGTTTGCTTCTTTATTTTCGGGAAAAAAGATGCCGACAAAAAAGAAGTGTGAGGAAGCGCACAAAAAGAAAGAAACAAAGAACCTATTATGAAGAAAAAAAACTAAAAAGACAAAAAGCCTTATAATCGTAATTGAGAAAATGAGAAGCATCAATCGAACCTACCGTAATCATAGCTAGTAGGTTCAGTTTTAATAATAGAATGTAATGATTGTTGTTGTTGTTCAAAAACCATGGCACCACTTTCTTGAAGGTGTGGCGATGAGGTAGTAGTTGTGTTGTACATTGATAGAAGCTGATTAATATATGTAACTATTAAAATTAACTAAAAAGTGTAAAAAGCTTTTAATTAAAAAAGTTTAAAAGAAATTAATAAAACATGAGTAATAAAGTTTAATAAGTTAAAATTACGAAATTACATTTTTTTTAAATTCAAAAATGGTTAATCACGTCAGAAAAAAAAGAGAGATCATTTTTTAACAGTTGTTTTTCTGATATTTGGCTTAGGGCATTTAAAAAAACAAACAAAAACAGTTTAAAAGAGTAATAACCAATTCCGTTCATTTATTTATTTTTTTTGGTTTGTTATTGTCTAATATGTATGTATTAGCAGTTAGTTCACCCTACTTGATGCTGTTTTATTTTTTTATTTTTTCTTCATGAGTGGTGGTGTAAGTGTAAAGAAGGAAAGATGGAAAAAAGTGAGTCATTATAGTTAGTTTCATTTGATTTTATTTTAACACGGTCTCTCTCTTTTTCTCCATCCTTTTTTCTTCCTTTTTAGACGACGTCGATGATGAGCGTGCCTATACTCCGCAATCAGCAAAAGAAAGAAAGAAGAAAAAATTCATAACTAACAAAGTAGTGGCCAAAAAAACGGTTGCCTCTAATGTAAGAGTCAACCATCACGTTTAAAAAAAAAAAGAAGGATCAATTTGATGGTGTAGTCCAAGCCAAAAGATAAAGAAATAGCTTTTATCACAAAATGATGGGTGAAAATAAAAAATAAAAAAACGCTTGATTTAGGAACAAAAAAAAATGAAAGTGAAAAGAAAAAGATAAAAACACTTTTTCTCCCACACTCTCATCTGAGATGTTATTGTTTTTTTAATATTATTTCTTACGGTTGTTTTTAGCCAGCCGATTGCTGATCCGGAATGGGATAAAGAAATAAAAAAAGACGAAGATAGTAGCAAAAAAAAATCGAAGAAGTGAAAAACATCAATAAAAAATAGAAGGAAAAAAATGTTTTTCTTTTTTCAATAAAAAAAAGCAATCGAAACAAAATCTTCTGAGTTTTCTTCTTTGTTTCAACTTTTTTTTTTCAGAAATCAGACACGATGTTAACGATGAAGATGATCAGCAGCGGCAAAACAAAATATTTTTTCTTCTTTTTTGGAAAGACGCACAAGAAGGAAAAAAATGACCGTTAGGCATGGAATTGGTAATGCCATAATTTTTTTTATTCCCCTCATAATGAAAAAAAAGCAGGGCATCAGAATGGGTAAGAGAGGTAGAAGAAAAAGAAAAAAACATGAGAATCTTAGAAAAAAAAGTAAGGAGCGGCAAAAAAAAAGAAAAGAAAAAAAGAAAGCATAATATTATAATCAGTGTGGGTTATTAGGGAATAAAAAAATAGAAAACATCATATTTTTAGATAGGTTGCTATTTTTACATTTTTACTCGTCGTATTCCAAACGAAATAATTTTTATTGAAAAAAATAAATAAATAAAAAAACTTTCAATTAAAACAATAAAAAAATTTGAAAAATCAAAAGAAGATGCATGACTGCATGCTTTTACTTGTGTAGAAGGTTAGTGTGTTTGCTTTCCATGGAAGTTGTTATCAGTAAAATTAGACTAAATGAACACATTATCAATACCACCGGAAATGGAATTGTACGGAGAAGCTAGAAAAAAGTAAAGAAAGTGAAAAAAAAATGAAAAAAAGAGAGAGGGAGGAATGATAAAAGTGGTGGTTTGCAGGCATATCAGAGCTTGAAATTTTTTTAAATTAAAAATCCATATGGAAGCGCAAAAAATCATAGAAAAACAACAGAAACATAAAAAACAAAGTAACAGAAAAGATAATAAACAGCTTTTTTGCAAACAAACAAAAAGTGAAAAACCTATCATGGATCATTAATGATTATTATTTATCAGCCGAAATTTATCAACAGACGACTGACCGCAACTAACTTTCATTAATTGACTAAAATGAAATGAATAAATGATAATCAAATCAGACAAACACTACTTTCTTTTAAAGAAGCAGCAAAAGGAATCGTCACAGAACAAAAAATAAATAAATAAAAGAGCTCTTTTTTTTACTAACGTAAATTGACAATTAAATGAAATGACGAGAAGAAAAAGTTTAGTTAGTTAATTACCTAATATGCATTTGTGAAACCACAGTCTTCTCAATTACCTTTTAACATAAATCAATTTTAAAAAATAAGAGAAAAAGGGAAAACCAAATATTGAACAAACTTTTTGTAAAAAAAATAAGCATTCCTTCTCCTTTTTCATTATTTATGTGTATGAATGTATTGATTCTCATTATTTCATTATACCTATACGTATACCATTTTGATGATGTACCGTAAGAGCCACAACCACAAAGACTATCACTGCCGCTGCAACCCATAATGAATAAATAACTGGTTTTTTATTTGTTTCAAACTTATTTTTTAGGAGAAAGGCAGAAAAATTTTTCTTGTTGTGCACCAAGTTTTTTATTTTTCTCTGATGTTTTTGTTTCTTTTGTTTTTGTCTTTTATTTTTTTCTTCACAAAAATGATACAAAATTATTTTTCAATGTCATGTCTCTTTATTTTCTTATTCTTTTATTTTTTTTATTCGAGTTTATGGTTTAATAAAAACAAACACACATATTTTTGGAAATAATAATAATAAAAAAAGTTTAATTCTACTATCACATATAATAAAAAAGAAATTATAATAATAATTAAAATTAAAAGTTTTTTTTGTTCACAAACATAATTTGAATGGAACACAATTAAAGGTCTTGTCTTCTCTGGAAGAAAAGATTACGAATTAATGCTACTCATAAATTCCAAAAATTACAAAAATATCAAACTTGTTATTTTTTGGATTTATTAAAAGTTTCTACGTGAAAAAAAATTAAAAAACAAAAATTATTATTAGTTAAATCAAGTAAAGATGATTTTCTTATCCAAAAAAAAATTTAAAACAACTAATTTCTAATATTAAAAAACTCGACCCTTTGCAAAAAAACAATATAGAAACTTAAAATTTTTAGAGCTAAAAATGCTGCTTGAATTAACACAAAAAAATATTTTAAAAAATGACGTCTAAATGCTGAGCGAATCCATCATAGGTGCAAACAAAATTTTTTTTAAAAATAATCAAAATTTAGAGAGAAATATTAAAAGAAAAAATAGCAAATATGGAGCTGCAATTCAGAGTATTTGCGGGTTATCATGTCTTTCTTTAAAACGGCAAAAGTTGGAGTTTATGGGTTGTCATCAAAAATAAAAAATAAAATAATAATTACTCATTTACTGAAGTGTTCGTTAAAAAATAAAATAAAGATTTTGAGAGGCTGCTGATTAAATAATAATATTAATAAAGGATGAATGAAGTAATTTTAATTTTAAAGTCTCATTTTTTCTGCAACCGCTGCAATCAATGCTGCACCTTTAGCTGATCCTTCATCAGCATGGACCAATTCCCACTAAAAAGAAATAATCATTATAAAATTATCTTTAAATCAAAATTTTTAGTGTATTTTTGCCCAAAATTTTTATAAGGTGCTTTAATTATTATTATATATATTCTTTATTTTTTTGTTTGTATGCTGCAAGACTTACTTGAACATTGAGGGGGGCTTGCATATTCATTTGAGCTTCCAACATTTTATGATAAGTTGGATGGAATTGAATGAGAGCTCCACCAACACCAATTTTAACTTTTTGATGATTAATATGTCGAAGTAATGCGCAAATAGCTGCTGCAACAATGGCTGAAGATCGTTGAGATACTGCTTGACAAACAGCTCGAATAATGGCATAATCACCACTGCCATGATTAACTACTTCAAGTTCATCACAAATACGCCGAGTAATTCTGGTATCTTCTTCGCTAAAAAAATATTTATGTAAATTAGTGAATGTATTTAAAAAGGTAAAAACATACGCAAGAATTTCAGAAATATATTTAGTTGGAAAAGATTCGGGAAGCTGAAGCTTTTCAATGGTTTCACCACCAAAAAGAAGGCCATCAATAACAAATTGAGATAGAATGTGACGGGTCAATTCACCAAGATAAAGAGCACCAGTAAGTTTATCGATGCTGAAAATGAAAAAATTTACACAATTTTTATATATTCTCTATTTTTGAAAAGGCTTACATTTGCTTTCCTTTGTGCACAGAATTTTCATCAATTTCTTTATCAAACGGCGTTAAAATATCCTCAAGTTCACCTTTGGAACCAAATTCTTCCCATTCTGTTACAATAATCATTTTATCATAAGGATATTTACCAGTTTGGGGATTAAATTTTTCAATATTTTTTGTTTCTTCAAGATACGATGAATTGCAACCATATCCAATTACTACACCAATAACACATTCAGGCCCGTATTTAAATGACGCAGCAGCTAATTGTCCAACGGTATCATTCATAACTGCTTTAATTTTAGCATTTGTGGACTAAAAAATAAAATTTTAGTAACTGTAATTATTTATTTATATATACCATGTTTAATTCAAGAGCTTCTTGAAGCAATTCGACGACATCCTTTTGCAAACAATCTTGAATGTCAAAACCTTTGGTCCACCAAAGTAATCGAGCAGATCGAATAGATAAAAGTTCACAAGGGTATGAGAAAACAAAGCCAATGGGTAAATTTGCATCTTCCAAATGAAATTCTTTTAAAAACTTTTGTAAACAATTTACGATGAATGTGAAAAGCTGAAAATAAAAAGGTTAGTTTTTTATATAAAATTTATATATTCCGATGTTGCAGCTTACTTGCTCTCCAGTTCCTTTCATAATAGGATTAGCAACAATAAAATTGCTTGTAGTTATTAAAGGCTCTTGTCCTTTGCCTTGTAAATCCAATAATAAAATACGCAAATTTTTTCCTGATAAATCAATTGCAACATATTTTCCTACTTCCGAACCATCTGGAAGGGCTGGAACATAACTGGGAAGCATAGCAATGGAAGATTTATCTGCGCCATATTTTAAACCCTCAATAAATTCCTTTTGAATATCTTCACTAATTTGGCCTAATCTTTCTCGAGAAATTTCAAAGCTTTTTAAAGTATTTTCAACGGCTTCTGGCAAAGACATCTTTGGAGTTTTGATCGGCTACTTTCTTCAAATATATATTCAGAAAATCAATCAATGTACGTCAAAATTATATAAAGTTGAAAAAATATGTGGCAATTGCCAAAATTGTATTGGCACTATTGATTCTTTTTTTACGTGTTTTTAATGATAAAAACCTGAAAAAAAGTATGAATGTATAAACAAGAAATATTTAATAGGGTAAAAAGTTAGAATTATACGCGTGTTTGCACGGAGAAATAAATGACCACGTAAAATAAAGGAAATAAATAAAAAGTGGAAAGAAACACGCAGAAATGTAATTATTTTCCACCCGAAAAAGGAAGGGTAAAATCGAATGAAGCAGGAGACGATGATGATAAAAAAAACGGGAAGAAGGAATGCAGCGGCGACCGACGCCAGTGGTGTCGTAAAAAATTTTTTTCATGACAAAAAGATGAAGATATCGAACGACATCGACAAAAAATGATATTTACATCGTCAGTGTCAAAAGCTATTGCTACTGTTGCAAATATTAAACGACAACAAAAAAACAGCAACGCTTTCATATATTTTTTTTTCTTTTTTTGTGAATAAAATCGATTATATTTGAATTATTTTAGGAATAAATTATTCAAAAGAAAATGAACCTAACAAATTTTAGGAAAGAAAAAAGAGAGAAAGAGAGCATTTTTTGATGAAAAGATTGATTCAATAAAAAATTGATTACACATTTTAACATTAAAGACCGCGAGAATCATCTTCAACGAAAAGAAAAGAAAGAATGAATGAAACCTTTTTTATTGTCCAAAAATTTTTTATATGCATTTTTAATTGAGCGAGAAATAAAAAATTAGTTCAGACCTAATAAAAAAGAAAAGAGAAACCAAAGAACGCAGCAAAGATTGACAATAGCAGCAATCATAAATGGAATATTCGATATAACAAGAAGATCAAAATGCAGATAAATCGATATTTAAATTAATTCAATCACCAAAAATTGAAAACAAAAGACTGAAGAAAAACTATTGTTTATTTCCCTACTTTTTGCTGACGTCTGCTTTTCTTCAATGCATTCATTCATTAGTGAATGTACGACCACCGGTGTTGCACTTTTTTGCTTACTTTTTTTCTTTTTCTTTTTCCATCGATTTTATTGCAATGACTATGACCTAGGCAGAACATCACTAGGCTGCTGTGGGCTGCTGCTATTGCAACCATTTAGTTGTTCAGCAAACAGCAAAAGGTAGTTGTCGCAAATAAAAAAGTAAAAAAATTTTTTTCAACTTTTCGACAGGTCTGTTATTCTTTCAAACGACCAAATGGGAAAGATTAGAACGCGATCGTTAAAAAAAATAGAGATGAACTGCGAAAAAATAATTTTGTTCCATTGAAGAAAAAAAACTTGGCACTTTGCAATAAAACAGCAAAAATTCATAAAATCACGCTTTAGCTTTGTAAAAATCAGAGTTTTTAAGTTCAAAAGATAAATAATTATTTGATCGATGGATTATCTTTAATAAAAAACTCTTTCCTTCCTTCAAAAAGTTAAAAACAAAACAGAAAACAAGAAGAACGTCAAAGTAAACAAAAACAATAAAAAAAGATGAGAAAAAAAATTTTTGTTTGAAAATAAAAAAGTAAAAAAAAATTAAACAAAAGCAAGCATGAAAATATGGAAAATTTTTGGTAGTAGCAACATTGCATATTTCATAAACTATGGTGACAAACCGTTAGGTTCGTCTTGCATCATTCATTTTTTTGAGGAGGAGAAAAAGCTATTTCACAAACAAGCAAACAAGGAAAAATATATATAAACCATGCAAGATGCAAGTTATTTTACTGCCATAGTTCGTTCGTTTGTTTTCTCCTTTATTTTACACATTCTCTTTCTCAAAACAAAATAGCAGACCAGACAACGCCGAGGAGAAGAAAAAAATTTTCTTCTTTTTAGTCAAAAGAAGAAGGAGGAAGGAAAGAAAGAAAAGGAAATAAGAAAGCTAGCGGCATTCTTTTTTGAGGGAATTCGTTTTTGCTTTGGTTTGAAGTTGAGAAAATGCACGCGCGCGTCTATCCATAAACTAAAAAAGCAGCGCAGCACATTTTTCTTGTTAGCTGCTGGAATGGAATAGACCAATAAATATGTGGGAATACAAAGCCTCATGAAAAAAAAAAGAAGGAGAAAAAAGAATGTACCAAACATGCATTTATTTTGAGGAGCAAGAAAAAAAATTGAGTGGAAAAATAAATATGTTTGTTTAAAGCTAGTGTACAGGATTTCATTTTTTTGGAATGGTTTTTGATATATATATTTTTTAAAGGTAACGTGGGAGAATATTTAAAAAGAATTGCCATTTAAGAAACAATACCAAATATATTTTTAAAGTTGGTTAAGAAAAAAATAAATAACAACACATTTCTTTGCTTTGGGAAAAAAGAAAAAAAGGACAACTTAATGATCAATAAGCTTGTTTACCAAATCATAGGTCAAAAAACGAAAAAATAAAAAAATAAATGATAGACAAAAGAGGAGGTAGTGTAAAGAAAGATGGACACTATGTACAATCATGAGAAGATGGTGCTCTATAAAAAATTTGTGTTAGGGAAAAAAAGAAAACAACGATTAAAAAGTTTTTTATAAAAACACAACTAATCCTTATCGAGCGTGGTGGTCTCTTCTCAATTTTACAGGAGCTTTTATTTATCTTTGAAAAAAAAGAAAAATATTTGAGCTTTAAAAAAATGCGTTAAAAAAATAGTATAGTCACACTACTCACGTTTTTCTCATCAATACTCAAAATAAAAGAAGTTAAAATTAGAGAGAAAGTTCGCATCGTCGTCGCATGACTGATGATCGCTCGCTTGATCAATCAATCGATCGATTGAGCATCTCTCCGATATTTTTTATTTCTTTCTCGTTAAAAGGAGGCCTAAAAGAAGTTATTCAAACAACAAAACACCCGTTAAACAACAACAAATTCGGGCGGGTTTTTAAGGGGCATAAAACAAAAAAGGTTTTGTGAATGAGAAAAAAAAATAGATCCACGAAATGCTGCTGATTTTGAGATATGAAAAAAGTGATTTTTGTTTTTGTTGAAATTAGCTTTTTTATCAAAAAATTGTGTTTTAAAATCATAGAAAATGATCAAAGCTTAATATGACAATAATTGGTCCTGTAAATAATTTTTGTGATCGCCTTTTTTCTGCTAACTTTCTTATTAACTTAAAATACCAAACTTGTATCAAAAACTATTGTCCTTATTAAAGAGCAAGATGTCAAATACAACAAACACACTTCAATATCGATCTTAAAATTTTGATGAACAGAAACTTGGTTCGTAATGGCACAAAAATAAAATATTGGTAAAGAATTTTATTTGTGAACAAAAACACAACAAACACATATACATCGACTGTTGGCCACCACCACTTTTAGTTTTTAGTTTAGTTTGCAACTATTCTGTTGTTGTCCCAAAAGAAATTGAATAACCAAGGCAAGAGCGGCGGCCCACGTGGTGGTTGTTGGTGAAACTCTTCACACAACGACGAACAGCTAACTTTTTTTCTTCTTTGCATTGCTTTTTTTTTTTGAAAAATGTTGAGCGTTCTTTGAAGGACCATGACAAACATTTAAAAAACGCGTTCATACCTATCATATGCCATCACCACGAGTGCAATACTCATCACTTTTTTGTTTGAAAAAATGAGACAAAATTAGCAAAAAAAAGTTTTCATATTTTCTTTTTTTCTGTTGTTCCAAAGTTTAATCAACCAAAAATCTTTTTTTCAATCATTGATTACTGACGTCAGCCACAAACATTACTACTTTTTTATTTGAATGTTAGTTCTCTAGTTGGAACTAAAATGAGTGATAGTTTGCTTAAAGGTTTAGTAATAATCCACTTATTTATAAATGTACAAAATCATCAAGAAAAACATTTGTATTCTGATGTACTTACACAGACACATAATTTTTTTGTACACTAATATCTATTAAACATTTTGTTAATTTTTTCAGCTAGAAAAAGTAATAAACATATTTTCAGATATATTTTCGGACATCGGAAACAATGCAATATTGTTTTGAAAGATTTTCATCGAAATAAACTATGCTTTGTGGAAAATTAGCAGGCGCATTTTCGAACTCAAGACGTCCATCATCTTCCATGTACTTCTAAATTTTTACAGTTAATAAGAAAGAGAACAAGCGTTTTAAAATACTTACAAGTACAAATGTTTTAAAAGCTGGTAGATAATTCTCTTTTTCATGCCAAAGACATTTGTGAAACTTTGTAGCTTTTGGTTTTTTAAAAATTCTTATCCTTTCATTTGGAAAGAAAATGTCATTATTGGTAAGTATTCTGAAGCATGCAGATTAACTTATAACTAGAAAAGCAGTCAACTAAAAAACCTACTCTATTTCTTTAGACAGGTCTTGCGCTACCAAACGATCATAAATGTATTCAAAAGAAACATCAAAATCTTGTAGATAGTAGTATATAAGAGTAAAAGGACATTTTTGCATATTAAAGTAGTTCAAGTTAGCTGAACATCCAAGGAACTTAATTTCAAGTTTTTTCTTTTTGTTCAGGGGAATAATCCAACCCAAAGATAAATATTTCTGAATATCGTCCGGAATGGGTTTACTAAATGTTACAGATATGTTATCGTTCATGACAATGACTTTTCGTTTTGCAATAACTTCAAAATATTTATGAATATTTCTCTCTGGCAAATACCATCCTTCACTCCCCTGTTGATATACTCTGAATATCGTTATTATACCAGTGAATCGTAAGGAGTTTAGTTTGATTGGGTGCCGATCGCATTCGTTTTTCAAGGGCTTCGAAATTCTTGACAACTCAAGAGCTACTTCTGCTCCTGCGCGCTGACAAATTCGAGCAATAAGGACATTCATAGGAGAAGGGAACTTTGATACGAGCGAATAGAAATTTGTACAAGGAAGAGGAAACTGCATAGGAGGGGATGGAAGGTTAAGTGCAATTATATATTGCAAGACATTTTCAGACATCCATTTCCTTTCGGAAGCCGAATAGTCGCTCTCGATGTTCAAAAACGTTTTGATTTCTTCCCAGTTTAGACCTTTCAGACGATCTAGAATCAAATCTGCCATAGAGTCCAACACAACATCACAGTCGAGTATACAAATTTCGTTAATAAACGCCGCAAGTTGGTCATCGGAGAACTCTTTGAAAACCTTTTTTACATAATTTAAGTTGTGTTTATTGGCTTCAGTATCATGGTGATTGATCAAGCTGATAAAAATGTCCAAGGAAGAGCTCGAGCATTCGACTGGAATGGGATCAATTACTTTGGTCAAACCTGAAAAGTTGACAATATCAATAAATAAGAAAATAAAATGGTCATACCACAGATATTTTTCAACAAAACTGACGAATTTATAACTTTCTGACTCACTTCAAAGCAACGATCATCCAGATTGGATTTGAGGATAAATTTTTGTTCGGACATTAGAAAATAAATAAATATATCACTGAAATATAAAAGAACCAAGAGAAAAAAATATTTGAAGTTTTCAGAGGTTTTTCATTCTCTCAAGTTTTGCAAAGGGCTAACGATTTTTTTTCATTCAAACTAGCCAATAATTGGCTTTGAGCAATATTTTTCTTATTGATTTTTTTTCTTTTGTCTTCTCGAAAACATATTCTCGAGTTAAGCTTTGATAATGTGAGCTTTAAGGTGAACCAAAAATTTATAAACCCTTCAATGTCCCATATACCATAATCAACGGAAATGGCCGTTATACTTTTGCTAATCTTTGTAAAGTTCTTTCAAATTAACTCTTGCATAAAAATTTCCTCCTCAATTTTGTAAACTTTTTCACTTTTCGGGTTGATAAATCTTTTCCTGGTTCTTTCTGCTAAAATCAGCTTTTTTAAATGTTTAGCCAACCAGCCAAATGATGACTTTTTGGTGAACCTTAAGTTCAGCTGTTCTTCTACAGAGACATAAAGTTTTTGCATACCGATAATATTTATTAAGTATTTTATTTTATTTTTTCAATATATACAAAAAATTAAATTTGAACAAAAAAGAAAGATAATTTAGGAATGAATAATAATAATTTATAAGTTTTGAGTGTTTGCATCTATATTTGTGTTTGGATTTGCGTTTTCTGATGTTGTTGATGCATGTTGTTGTTCTTCAACTGAATTGCATGATGCCTCTGCAAGAGGCTGTAATTGACTACAGAATTTTTTTGAGCCATTTATTCCACGATTTAATGAGCCACCTCTTTGATATGTGCCAGATAGACGCTTTTGAGAAAGTTGTAAAGATGCCACTGATCCACGATAATCTCGACTTCCACTTAATCTTCCACTAACTTGCCTGCCAAAAGATGTTTGAGAAAGCTGTAATTGTTATGATTTAATTTATTTATCCATTTCAAAAAAAAGACTAACTAACCCTTGGAAATTTTCTAAAAAATATCATGGCACATTTGCGTCGAAAATGAGTTGAACTTAAACAAAATAATACAAAATTAACCGTTTTTCCCGTAACAACAAGAGCATTGGCAATGCTCATAAATACAAAAATGGATGAATCCTCATTTGATGAATATCCTATTAAAAGTTCCCATACAGACATAACAGCCGATGGACCTTGAGTTAAAGCAAAACATGATGATATGAGAATTACCGTAATGGTTGCCCGTCTTTTTTGTCGCTAAACAAACTTTGTTTAAAAATAGTCCAAAATTTAAGATAATGAAACGCACGTGTTGGCATGCAAGAGTCATTTGCATAGTATTTGAATTTTGTGTTTTCATTACAAATCGATCATGAGTTTGTAGTTGGCGAATGAGAAGCATATTTAGTATTCCTACCGCCATAATTGGAACAAACACAACCTAAAACAAAAAACATATATGCAAAATAAAATAAATTTTATTTTATTTTTTGCACTTTTTTAGATGTTCACCAAAAGAATTTTTTGCCATTAAATAGCTTTTGAAGTTTATGCAAAATTAGGCTTTTAGATAAAAGGCGTGGGAAAGCTAACATCTAAAAAAAGTATCCAACCAAAACTACCGTACAAATAAAGCATTACAAATGGTGCTAATTCGAATATAATGCGTCCTCCAAGGCGATGGAAATACGGTAACATTTTGTTTATCCCAACTACCAGGATGTCTAAAATTTCCAGCCGAATAACAATAATTATACATTTGAGTGTCATTGCAAAAATATACTAAACGACAATCATATTCAAAATGATGATACATTGTCAGCAGACCTAAAAAATAATGGCTTATTTTTTTAATTTTTAAGATTAACTTTTCCAAGAATTTGTTTGGTGAATAAAAAAAGCTAGTAACCTGTAGCAGTAAAAATTAATGCGAGTACAAAAAGCCTTTCAGATTTTTTCCAATAAATTCGTGAACGTAATGGACTTCGAATAACCAGAAAACGTTCAACCGTTACTGCAAAAATAAACCTATAAAATGTCAAAGTTTTTTAAAAAAATATTTAGTTTAATGAAATATTTACCAAATTGCCGCAGCTGAAGACCAATTAGCAAAAGCTGAAAGCTCTTCCCTGGTAGCATAATAATAATATCGGAAAGTAGGATTATTAGAAAAATATTTAAATACCGCCAAAGAATGTGGAAGCATAAGAATAAAAAATAAGAGATCAGAAAAGCTAACAGCCGCAAGCTAAAAACAAAAACCTTTCATAACCAAAATTGAGAAAAATAATTTACCAAATCATTTGCTCGATTTCTCATTCCATGACAAGATAAAATCCATAAATTTAGAGAATTACCCATAACACCTAAGAAAAATTCAGCAGGAAATACATATCTTAAAACCAAATCTTCTACATCTGAAGTTATTAAGCGTAATGAACGCTCAGTTAAACATCGCATTGAAACATTTTGTGACATAATTAATTATTTAATTTTTGGGTTTAATTTCCGGCGACGTCGATTACATTTGCTATCAATTTTGAAGCTCTTTTGTGCAGGAGACCAAACCACATAAATAAATTTGGAAAATCCTGAAAATATCATCAACAAGATCATAGATAAATAAAGACTCATGTAAAAATGAAAGAAAAAAACGCATAAAAGACCAACTTTTTGCTTCCGTAAAGTGCAAATAAAACACAATGTTTCCAGGATTTAAGTCAAACAAATACAACAACCTAATAACAACGCAAGCACCTTCTTTTTTAGTTAAATATATAAATATATATTTAACTTCGATGGTTTCCAAAAAAGAAACAAAAAATAAGTTCTTTAAAGAGCGAAAATAAGCTAAAAGTAATAAAGTAACTTTTTCGGTAAGTGCCAAACAATAATTAAAAATTTATTAATAGTAGCTACTAGCTATTTTTGCTGCAGCTTTCTAAAGTATCAACGTAATAATAATATTTTCTGGTTTTGACAGCACAAAAAAGGCTGCTGACAAAATCGATCGAAAAAAAGGTTTAAAAAGTTGAAATGACAAAAGCTGTACGCACGTTAGATTTAAAGGGTTTATGCAAATTTAAATCAGGCATTTTTAACGGGAAAAAAATATTTATTTAAAATCGCGACAACAGGAGGCTTCAAATAATAAAATAAAATGATCAAAGATTCATTTTTAAATTTTAAACACACATTTATAAAAATTGGAAACAAAAAAGAGGAAGTATTTTTATATATATAAATATTATTATCGTTGACTTTGGTTATTATTATTACAAAGAATTTTTTCAAGTTCTCGAATATATTCAATTGCAGCAATAAGAATTTTTAATTTGGCTATTCTTTTCTCACGATTTGAAAAACTTGGCAGGCGTGAACGAAGGGAAGAAAAAGCCTGAAACAAAAAATAAATAAAAAGTCACAATGTCTGTGGAATCTTAATTAAGAAGTAACTTTTTTTCTTTCTGAAACTTTTTTATGTTTTGTTTTTTTCAACCAACCAACCTTATTTACTATAATGACGCGGTTCCTCTCTCGTGAGTTTTTCAATTCCAAGCGTTCATTTAAGGATGAAGAAGAATGAAAGCCGCCGTTGTTGTTGTGGTTGCTTCCTTTAGAAATACGATCTCGCTTCTTTAAAACTCGAAAAGTCCGCATCTTTTTTACAACCACCTTTCTCGACATGAAAAAAATATTCTAAATCCAAGTTTTTTAATATTTATTTTTCTTCTGTTTATATACTTTTTTCCTTCAAGATTAAAAGAACGCGTTAAAGCCATTTAATTTTATAATGGCTTCAACTTAGCTCATAATGTATTCATTGAAAAATAAAATAAGCAATTCCATAAAATCTTTATTAGATATTTAACGGAAAAATCACACACAACCATTAATTCTAAGTAAAGCAAAATTTGTGAGAGGAAAATACAATTTATATTAGAACATTGCTAATTCTATGAAAATTACCACACGACAAATAGTGATAAAAAAAATGGAAGAAGAGAAGAATTGTTAATAATTGAAACATTTAAAACATGCATCTTCGTTATTTCAGACAAAAATGGAATAATGTTATTTAAGATTTACATTGTTGACGCCGCCTTACTTTGAAGATAATAAAAGATTTTTTTAATTTGGCAAAGGATTTGTTATTGGATTGCCTGTATAATGTAAAGTATTTGCGAGCGAAAAATAAAAATATTACATGCTCTAATTTTTAAATTTTTCTTTTTATTTTTTCTTTGTCTTGTCACTTTAATCCCATCGGAGATATAAAATTGCTCATAATTATAAACAAACAAAAAACTATCATTAAATTTATAAATGCATTTTACCTTTTATTGTTAAAATTGTAAGAAAACATTTATTTCTTTTTCATGACAATGTGTTATCTGACAATTATATAAATATTGTTTATCGGAAATTGAAAAAAGCTTTAATTTTTTTTTAAATACTTTATTTCCTTTAAGTTATTGCATTCATTTTCTTAAAGCGAAAAAAATAATCCGCTATAATCATTCTTCAAATTTTTAAATTGTACATATTAATTTTTTGAATTTTAAAGAATTAATATGGAAACAGATAAAGTGAGTTTAATTTAATTATTAATTATGGTTTAACTTTAAAAGATTTTAGAGGAAAAATATCAGAATATTTGCCTTGGATTCAAGTTCTAAACTTTTATATGCATGTTATTGCAAAATTGAGATTAATGTTATAACTAATCATTTGATTATTCAACCTACTAATGGAGGTAAAAGTTTTTTAGTTTTTTATTTTTTAGTTGTAATTTAATTGTTTGTAGAAAAAATTGAAGAAATTCAGACATCTTTTAATTGGAACTTTATTCAAAAAGAAGTAAGTAAATGCTTATCTTTGTTTTTTTATATTCTAAACACTTTGCATTTAGAATTATTTATTCATTTTTGAAGACATTCGAAGCAAAATATATATATTAGCTTTTAAAAATGTTGCAACAATTCAGAAAGTTTTTAAAATTATTTATGAAAAAACAGTAATACATCGTTTTTTCTTTTTCTTGATCTGTTAAAGCTATTATTTAGGCATTTAAAGGAAATAAGAAAGAAGATAAATTATGGATAGAAAAGTTTTTAACTATCTTTATATCCCAAAACAAAAATGCTGTGGTGGAAATAAATAATGTTGTCCATGATTTGATCAATTTATTTGATAATGATAAAAAACAAGAATTTTTAAAAATAATGGGGAGTGTACCGAAGGAAGATGATGTAGTAACTGACGTAGCTTTAAATAAATCTTTGAGGTTTAGTTATTTTTTATTTTTAATTGATTCATTTTAAATTTTTCTAGTTTTGAAAGCATGTATAGCGGTGAATCAAATATCGAAATCCCTGACAATGCAGAAATGGAACCAAGCGATGTTAAGCCTATTCTTTCGGCAATACGATTAAGCTCAGATGTTAATGTAAGCAAAAGGTAATTATTCCACAAAAAATTTTAATTCCAAATAACACTTTATTTTTAAGTTTACTTCGTAAACGCAAATGTCAAAATATCATATCCGAAACAAATGAAACTTTGAGGGATATAGCTGAAATTCATGATAAAACTGATCACGAGTCGGATGATAAAAATTCCGAAGATGGCAATGTCGTGAAAAAGTTCAAAAGGTTTAAGGCAAATGGAAAAATTGTTAGGAAGCCATTTTATGAGCTAGCAATGATTAACCCTAAAAAAAAGCTTCATAAGCGATTAAATATTTTTCTAACTGAAGAAAGAGAAAAGTGCTATGAATATTATTGGTCAAACACGGGGAAATATTATATATGTTGCGGTTGTAGTAATGTTGCGAAAAAGAAAAGAATTATAGCGAAAGTTTATAATCTTGGCATGGAAAACGAATATATCCAATTAGACACCAAAGAACATGTTTGTGTTGAAAAAGATTATAATCCTGATAAATTTTTTAATGAAAACAAAATTGTTAGAGCGCCATATTTCAAATTAGAAAGCCAAGTATTCAATGGTGTGGAAAACCAAATTCTCATAGTTTTTGACAAAGCTGATAAAAACCTTTGTTATCGATACAATTTTAAAAAATCTGATGATTGTTTCCTTTGCATGAAATGCAAATATTTAGACAAATGGAATAAAGCTGATGTTCTAACGGATGAAACCAATGAATCTTATGTATTGCTCGGAAAACCACATGTTTGCGAATTACAGCCTTATGAAATAAAAGAAACAAAAAATATCATCGAAGCACAAGATTTTCAGCATTTTACTTTCAAAAATGGACCTTCAAAATTATTTTTATTTTCATCACAAGAGAAAACTTTTGGATATGAATTAACTCTTAATCATAAAAATGTTTATCGCTGTTGTGGATGTTCTCGCAAAAACATCACATCTAATATATTTAATGCTTATCTTCACCAAAGGGATAATGATGAACAATATGTAATTCTTAAAACCGACATGAAACATGATTGTGAATTTGAAAAATTTGAATCGGGAAAATATGAAGAAAAAACCATTTATCCTCCCGATTATATTTTTTACCACATCAAAAATAATATGGACGCACCTAATTTGGTTATATTCCATCCCGAAAACCGAGAGCTTTGTTATAAATATAATTTTGTTAAATCAATGAGAAGATATTTCTGTCATAACTGCAGATTAATCAAGCATAATATATCTATTACAGCAACCATTAAAAATGATAAAAATGGAAAGCAATGTATTATGAAAGGGCAAAATTCTCATATATGTGATCCAATTATATTTTCAACTATTAAAAATTTGAATTCAATATTTACAGAAACTTGCAATTTGAATTGTAGTAGAAAACCAGAATGTAAAATAGTTAACGAAAACGATTTCGAAATAAAACCTAAAAAATCTGGTGGTAATGACATTGTTATCTTTCATCCCGCTGATAGAACATTATGCTATATATTTACTCCAACCCAACTCGGTGATCGATATGTCTGCCAAAAATGTCGACAAATTGGTAGAGCTGTTTCTGTGAAATTGTGCAAAAATGACAAAGGTGAAAATTATTTAACTTATTTTAAAAATAAAGAACATTTTTGTGAACCTCTAAAATACGAAAATGAAGACTTGGTGTCTAAATATTATGATTTTAACATTGTGAACAATATCAATAAAGAAAGGAATATGCATTTGATTGTATTTTTAACTGATGATAGAAAAATTTGCTATGAATATTATTTATGTACTAACAAAAAACTTTATTACTGTTGTGGTTGCGCAAGTGTGAAGAAAAGCAGCAGTGCAAAAATATGCGCAGATTCCAAAGGAAAAGAATATGTAAAATTTGGTCCAATAAAACATGTTTGCACTCCACGAAATTATGTTCCTGAAAAGTTTATACAAAAACCTATGCTATCCAATTCTAACTTTGATTTATTACCGAACAAAAATGGAACGCTGGATTCAAAGTTATACATATTTGATCCAACTATTAAGACGCTTGCTTATGAATATACAAAACAACAAAATGGGCCTTTTTATTGTTTAGAATGTTACCGAAGCAATGTATATACTTCTATAGCACGACTATATGAAAACGAGGAAAAAGAAAAATATTTGGAGATTGCAGGTGAACATGTCTGTGAAAAACGAGATTTAATTGCTCAACAAAGAGCCATTTATAAATATACTATAAAGATGGACGAAAATGGCGTTAAAAATTTAACGTACAAAGAATTTAAACATCCCAAGCCTGTTAATCATTTATTCAAATATGATTGTGAAGGCAAAATATTTTATTGTATCAAATGCAAGGGACTTGGAAAAACGGTCGTTGGAAAAATTTGTCAAGATTACAAAGATAAAAGTTATCTTCTTCTAAATGGGCGTCACACGTGCACAACACCAATTAGGAAAAATTAAAATTTTTATGTTAAACTTTTATTTTTTCGTTTCATTGATATGATTTTTTTTGCTATGTTAGCTTCGTAAAGTTTTAGACTTCGAATAATTTATAAATTTATTTAAAATGCTTCAAAAATCAAACACATATAAAAGTTATATTAATAATACTAAGTAAATGGCAACTTAATGGCACATAAAAAACTTTTAAACCGAAATACTACCTTTACGAAAATCTGTTTTCCCAATGACAACATTAATGACAGCTGATTTTCCATTTCTGCTTTCTTCAATTGCATTTTTAAATTGTTCACTAATTTTAGATTCATTTTCTGCATCCATACAAATTCCAGTTGTGCCAATAGCTTCTCCAATTTTATGATAATCTGTATAAGCAAGATCGCATGCGACGGATGAATTAAACCATGGAACTTGATCTCGAGCGATTTGAGACCAACATGCATCATTTCCAATAACAGCCACAACTGGATATTTATGGCGAACATAAGTATCAAATTCCATAATGGAATATCCGGATGAGCCATCTCCATAAAGAATAACAACGGGACGATCAGGGAATACAACTTTAGCTCCAAGAGCAAAGCCACCTCCAACTCCAAGGGTTCCAAAAGCTCCAGGGTCAAGCCATTGTAAAGGTCCACGAGATCGAACAATGTAAGCTGCACTTCCAACAAAATCACCGCCATCCGCAACAAGAATAGCGTCATCGGGAAGAACTTCATCAAGCTTTTTCAAAACACTCAATGGATTTAATTTGCCATCAGCAGTTTTGTCATCCATTTTCTTTGCATTTGAAGCTTCTTTTTCATCTTCACTTTTTCGAAGATTTCCTAACCAAGCTTTAGGAGATTTTTTCCATCCTCGTTTATCCAAAGCACTTTGAAGTTTGACAAGGCTTGTGCCAACATCAGCTTGAATCAAAGCAGTTGGATTCCAAAAGATTCCTTTATTTTTTGTAAGTTGGCTATAGTCTCGATTAATACTGATAACTTTTGATTTTTTAGAAAGAACTTTGCCATAACTCAAACGGAAATCACAAACAGTTCCAGCGAGAATAACTACATCCGCGTCTTTCAAAGCATCACGACGATTTTGTCTCATTTGAATATCGGATGAAGTTCCAAGCAAGCCACGAGACATTCCACCAAGATAAGTTGGAATTCCAAGTTTTTCAACAATTTCACGAAGTTCGGTTGCTTTTACTGGTGGAAGAGTGGATTGACTTCCAAGTAAAAGCAAGGGGCGTTCAGCTTTAGCAATAATATCAGCAATTTTTTCTATATCTTCAGTTTTTGGTTGTGGAACGATTACGGGAATTGGGGACATATCTTGGGGAGTATGAGCATCACCAAATTGACGAGAAATATGGGCAAAAAGATAGAAGTTGATGATTTTCTGAAATATTCATTTTAAAAAAGGAAGAGAAAAGTGGGAAACGAACTTGAATGCCTTGTGGATTTTTAACGAGACCAGCTTCAGCAACTACAGTTTGATATGGAAATAATACATCAATGGGAAATTCAATAAACACGGGACCAGGTGTACCTGATTGTGCTGCATTGATAGCTTTACGAATAGTTGGAACTATATCCTTGAGTCGAGTAACACGAGCACAAAATTTGCAAAGTGGTCGGAAAAGTGCAAGTTGATCAATATCTTGTAAAGCTCCGCGATCTTTCAATAAAGTTGGAGCTGCTCCACCAATAAGAAGAACAGGGGATTCAGCCATTTGCGCATTTTTTACAGCAGTAATCGTATTTGTTAATCCAGGGCCAGCTGTAACAGCAGCAACTCCAATACTTTGTCGTAAACGTGCGACCGCATCGGCAGCAAAAACCGTAGTGACTTCATGACGAGTATCAATAATTTTAATTCCAAGTTTTTCAGCCGCAACTAAAATTGGGGAAATGTGTCCACCAACAAGGGTAAAAATTTCTTGAACTCCGTGAGCTTGAAGTGCTTCAGCAACCAAATCGCCTCCATGTCGTTTAGTTTGTTCGTCAACCTTAAAATGCAAAAACAGATTTAAAAAAAGATATATGAGTCACATAAAGACAAACCAAAAAGATGGATGAAAGAGCGTGTTTTTGATTTGAAATCAATGATTGAATAATTTGTTGAAGCTTTGAAAAGTTTGTAATATCAAAAACTCCATAAAGAATTGCACCAATAATAATTGTACCCAAAATAAGAAAAATCATCTTCGCTAATTTTCCACCTAAAAAAAGAAATGTAATAAAAAAATAAGAGTTTACAATATAAATAAATAATCTCGCGAAAGAAAAAGAAGACTTTCGACCTTAGAAAAAAGTGGTAAAACTACATCAAATCAATCATATTTTTGTTTGAGTTGGGGCATTTTTTTTTTGCAAGCAAAAATTATAGTCAAACATAGAAACGAACAAAAAAAAGAAGAAAAGACCTTATCAATAAAAAAGATAAAAGATTAATCACTAAAAAAATTGAACAAAGGTAAAGCCTGCCTGAAACACAGCTAAAAAAAACGATGTTATTAAGACAAAGGTAAAGATTATGTAGTTTTTAGCCAAATGCATTCTATCAAAATAAATCGAAAGGTGCGGCAAAAAAAGTGCAAAGTCTGTTTTCGTTCTTTTACGCAAAAAAACCTGAGTTTTTCTTCCAATTTACTTGGATCTTTTTTGATTAATGTTGCTTAAACCAAAATACAAATTTTGTATTTTGATGAGATAAAGAAAATCTTTCAAACTATTAAAGTCAAGGAAATGATTATTTTTAAAAAATAAGAAGACTTTTAACAATGATAGAAATGGCGAAAAACTTTTTAAAGAAAGTTAATAACAAAAAGTTTTTTAACATTTTAAATTCTTAAAGGCAAGCATACCAGACATAGCAAATAAACAGAACAAAAGCGTTATAAATAGTTTGGGTTTTTGTGAATAAAAAATTACGAAAAAAATATTTAAAATACAGTGAGTCGTCTACTAGATACATTGAAAAGTATGAATAACTATCACTTATTCATCACAGAGAAAATCTTGTTACGAAAATTATATGAAACTTACAAAAAATTCGAACTTCACAAAAATCTTTTATAATTATACAAAATTCACTGAAGTACTGCCTAATTTGTTGCCCTGAATCTTTTTTATACTGATACTTGTGCACCTTAAAACCTTTCACAGTTTTTATTATTTATTAGGTCACTAAAAAGTAATATTCATAAATACATTGGAATAAAAAATTGTAGCTATTTTATGTAAAGTTTTGCCCAATTAATTTTTTTTATAAATTAGTTTGATTTGCGTTGAATTTTATAATTTTTTCTTTCTTTTTTTACTGAAAATATTTGATAGAATTTTTATTTTGATTTTTTCTTCAAAGTGTTACTTATATTTTACAGTATTTTTAAGCTTTGTAAAATTCTTATCTAAAAAATAATGCGGAAATCTTTCGTTTGAAACTCTGAATAACTCGATTATTGTTGAATACAAAGGGTTCTTGTTCGATTAAAAAGAGATTATCGAATGACATGGAAATGATTGAACATTCGTTTTTCAAAACATCATTCATTTTGGATGAAAATAAAAATATTGTTTGATATTTCTAAATTCTAAATTTCTATTATGTATTTATGCGCATATTAAATTTTACGCTTCCTGTCATTTTTATTTGTTACCTTTTTTTCTTCTAATCATAGTCATTCATTGATTTTATTTATTTTTTTTTCTCAGCTGATGATGTGATGAGCAAAGCCACAACTAGATTCTTATAGAATCAATAATTAACTAAGAGCTCTCTCTTTCCGCGCAATAATCATTTTTTGTTGTTGTCGTCGTCAAAAAAAGTTTTATAATCGGTAATGGTAGTGATGGTGCGTCCGCCATTTTCGGAAGTGACAATTGTATTCTCTTTACTTTTTATTATATTTCGATCGATCAAATATTGATTTGTTAATACCTCACAAAAAAATCTTGCGCGTACAAAAGAAGATCTGTTTTGTTTAGAAAGAAAAAAAAGTGGATGACTCATTAAAGCTTCTTTTTTTGCAGGTCTTGCTTGCTTCACTTTTTTTATTTCCATTGGTCACTCACTTTTTTTCTTTGAGAAAAAAAAGAGTGGACATTTTTTACACTTTTTTTGATATTCAATTTCACTGATTTTTTTTATACTTCAAAAAAAGAAAAATGTATATTAAAGTTACTTTACTATTATTGTCATTATTAGCTGTATTTGATATGGTATTTGCTAATAGTGAATGTGTATGGGCAACGGGAAAAGTTATTTGCTTGAAAAATCAAACTTTAGTTCAAGGTTCTATTGTTGAATTATTTGATTTAGATAGTCCACAAGGAGTAAGTTTTTTTAGCCAAGCAAAAAAATTAAAATTTTATTATTTTAACAAAGTTAATCCTTTTTCCATTTTTCAGAGCAAAATTACGAACCCTCTTGATCCTGATGACAAAGTAGCTTTCACCCATATCGAAAACGAAGATGGTTTATTTAATATTGAAGGATGTGCAAGTGACAATGATTGGTTCCCAGGAATTAAAAATCAACCCGAAATGTATTTTCGTGTTTTTCATTTCTGCAATAAACCTAATGGCGAATATAAATACATCTGGCCAATTTTTCGAGTCTTTGTTCCAAAGACTTATGACAAACATATCGAAGATCCAATTATCCTTGACAATTAAAAGAAAAAAAGCCATGTCTAATTTTATATTTTTATGTTTCTATGTGACATCGTGTGGTGTATTATAAATTGTTAATTACAGCAACCGCCGTTTCTTTGTTTCCGAAAAAAATAATAGAATGTTCGTGTTTTTCTCTGGGGTAGCTTGCTTCACTTTTTTTTGTCTCCAATTACCCCGATGACATTTGATTTTTATTTTGCTTTGTTTTGACTATTTTTTTGATGCAAAAGAAAAAAGTGAAAGAAAGAATTAAGTAAAAACATTATTTTATTTTTTTCATCAAAGAACAATGGGACAATAGCCAAGATACAGCTGACATCTTTCCATTTTTTTGGGCTGAAATATACGTATTTGGCTTTCATCATTTTTACAAGCTTTTTTAACGAAAAAGCTTTAAAGCTATTGATGATCCTTTTCAAAATAAAAGAAAGTGTTAAATAATTTTTTTTGTCTAGCTTTTTTAAACCATCGAAACCGAAACAAAAATTTTTTGTTTATGCTTTATATTTTTTTAGTCAAAAAAGCAGATAGCTTTCACGTTTGAAAAAGAGAAAGAGATCATCAGATCTTTTTTTCTTACATTACATTACATATAGCCGTTTTGAACGAACGTCGTCAATGGCCCCCGCTTTTGTGACAGTTGTTGGTTGTCGTCCTATCTATCAGCTTCGAACAAAAAATCCATTGTCTATTTATTTTTTGAAATAAGGATTAGCTTGCATCAAAATATAAAAAAACAATTTATTTTAAATCCAAAAAAAAACTTTTTTTTCTTTGATGATCGCATATTTTGACATACTCTAATCTATCACTTGAAACCCCTTTTTTCAAAAATGACTCATCCTTGATCGACCTTCTTTTTTTTTACTTTGCGATCAGTAGTTCTTTCTCTCTTTTTACTTTTAACCACTGATCAAAAATATTTTCTAACATTCTTTTTCTTTCTTTTCTTAAAACAAAAAAAGGTTCCTTTTGTTTCTGGATGGCGCGGCGGATAGGATATATCATGTTACTTTTATTTTCTTACGCACGAAAAAAATAAGACCGAAGTCATATGGCCGCTGCTCATCTTATTTCTTATTTCCAAACAAAAAATATTTGCCCTTCTTTGTCCTCATTTTTTGGTTGTTGTTGCTACTTGAGAGGGCGGCAAAGAAGAGTCTGTTTTTTTACTCTCCTCTTCAACATTTTTTTCTACTGCGCAAAGGAAAATAAAAAAATAAAATAATTGATTGATCTTATTTGGCAGTTGTTGGTCGCATTTTATGTTTAAGGAAATTTGTCGTTTCCTTTCATTTTTTTCTTCTTCTTGTTTTCCGCCTTTTTTGTAATGCAAAAATTTATGCCGCTTTTTCTTTTTTATTTATTTTGGGAGATGAGTAATTTTTTTAAACCTATTAAAGACGCTTGACTGGTTTTTTCTTTATCCAAGCCTTTCGTTATATTTTTTGTTGATAGTTTTACGCCTAATTTCATTTTTTATTTATGAATTTTTTTGGTTTCAGAATGAAATTAATTGTTGTTATCTTACTTTTATCGCTTGCTATTGCTATTAAAGCAACCCACAAATGTGTTTGGGCTCGAGGAATTTTAAGATGTAATAAAGATGCATCCAAACATTACAATGTTGAAGTTCGAGTTATTGACAAAGATGGTATTTCCTTTCTTCAATTGCTTGATCCCGATGATCTTATGGGGTAAATTTCTTGATTTTATTTAGTTTGTTTATAAAAAGTTTTTTTGCAGAGTTACTTTCACCGAAGAAAATGGCAGCTTCCAATTAGATGGATGTGGAGATGATTTTGATTTCTTCCCTGGCATTGAAAATCTCCCTGAACCTTACATTCAAATCCGTCACTCTTGCAATGGGGACAAAGAAGAAACCATTGAATTACCAATTTTTGATACCTTTGTTCCTCATACTCATGATATTGGAATCCTTGAACTTGATTCAGATTTACCACCAAAAATGGTTGAAAGCAATGAAGAAATTCCCCCTTCTGAAGATAGTAAAGAAATTGTTATTCATAAAAATAAAGATTCTGGTGAAGTTGTAATTGGCCCACATGGAAAAGAATTTGTTGAGCAAACCCTTAATCCTAAATTTTCCCTTCCTAAAGTTACTCTTCCTCAAGATAAGGAAGATGGAGAAAAAGAAGTCGAATTAGATAATAACACCAAATCTAAAATTATGGTTACTCATCCAGATGATTTGACTTTTGAATAATTAATTCACGATGTTAATTTTTTTATTATAAGTTTTATGCATTTGTATTCTATATTAGAAGTGTATCTAAAACAATTGAGCACGATCCCACAAATGTGCCAATAAACAACAAAAAATCAGAAATGGGTCATCTCTTTGCTTTTATATTTTGTAAACTTTTGTATTATTTTTAATTATGTTATCAATTTTTTAAAATAAATACGTGCTTTTTTAATATTACTGTAGCTTTTTATTGCAACCATTTTGAAATCATTTTGAAATCTGTTTTTTACAGAATTTTGAAGAAAAAAAACCTAAGTGAAATTTAAAGTGCTTTATTTTTGAAGAGGAGAACATTCGAATGGTTGTCGTTCCGTCACAATCGCAAAAATAAAAAATATTTTCCTTTTTTGATCATTAAAATTTTACTACCAAATTATTTTAAAATTAATTAATAATACTTTTTTTTGTAATTCGTTGTTAGCCAATCAAATAAAAGTTAAGCTTAGGATGAATACAAATGGCCCTGTTAATGAAAATATGCGAGAAGTTGTAAAAGATATTGATTCGATAGTTAACGAGGTATGATTTGTTGCTGTTTTATTGATTTGAAAAAATCGATGTGGAACTTTAGATGATCACAATTTGTATGAAACCTAAAAACAATAAAGGTACAGAAACTTTGGATTCATTGGAACGGCTTTTCAGTGCTAAAGAATTCGAATTTCAAGGTTTTCATAAGCGATGTGAGTAAAAATCACTCATTTTTTATATATTCCAAATTTAATTATTTAGATTTGCATCGACATAAAGTGAAGGGTTACATTCAAGAGCTTGAAAAAGTTTCAAATATCCAAGATCAGAAATTAAATGGTTTAAACAATGGCATCAGATCAATTTATGGGGTTTTGAATGAAGTAACTCGAAGGGTATGATCGCTTTTAATAAAGCTTCTTGATAAAATAACCAATTCAAATTCAGGTTGAACAACACACAGATTATAATAAACCCAATAAACCTCTTCATCCAGAAGAAATTGTTAAAATGTCTTATTTATATAGTGAATCCAATTCAGTCATGTCGCCAACTTTAGAAGTTAAAGATGCTCGACCTTTTCCAACTTTTGAAGAAATGAAGAAAGGAAAGTTAATGATGGTAAGAATTAATTATAAAAAATAAGTAAATATAATTTTATATTTCAGCAAACAAGATCAAAACAAACATCAGCAAAGCAGCAAAAACAACTAAATGACCCAGCATATATTCAAGCTTTTAATCATCCTCATCCCATGCCTATGGAAGAGCAATTGGAAAAATGTCGAGCTTGGTTAACATCTTCATCAAAAAATATTAATAGAAATAAAAAAGAAAAACGAAAACACAAAAATGAGAAAAAGTCAAAAGTTGAGGGATTGAAATCACCATGGACTCATTATCGTCCACGTTATCGAACAGTTCGAAATGTTGAATGGAGTGGAAAAGCTTTAGAACCCATGGGCTTTATTGAAAATGAAAATGGGAATATAAGTGGCTACGATGGAGGAATGAATGGCGTCCAAAATGGTATAATAAAGCTAGATGTACCTGAATGGCCAATTCCTCAATTTGTTCCATTTCATGAAAAACATTCTGTTTATTATAACGCTTTGATTGAAAATGACGAAGAAGAAGATTTATTTTCAAATGAAGAAAGAATGGATCCAACTTCAGTGCAATCATGCGACATGGTGGAAGCTGATAACTTCGATCAACACAAACAATATCAAGAAATCTTTGAACATTCAAAACAAAAATATAACAACTCTTTAAATGAAAATATTCCATGGTTAGAAAAACCTGAGAAAGAAAAGAGGCCAAAAAACTCAAATCCATTATTCCGATTAAGAACTTCAGCTTATTTTTATCAGCGACGGGTTACTAAAAGAGCAGTGTGGAATGCAAAATACAATCGCTTCTATGGAAGCCATAAATTCACTTCACCAAAGTTAATTATGAAAGATTATACATTTCCACATCCTCGACGACATGAGGATTATCAAACTGGTCCTTGCGGAGCCGAACTGAGTTGGAACCTTCGAAAATGGACTCTTTCAACAAACATTCAACCGCTAAATAGTTAATTACGGGAATATTAATTTTTTTTTTTTGGGTTTAAAATCTTTGGGTAATATTGTTTTTAAAAAAATAGTAAGATGGTAAGTAAAATTAAGAATTGTTTTTTATTATTGCAAAATTGTAATGAAATAATAACATAAATAAGTAACCCGATTGTAAAAAAATTAAAAAAACAGCAACAAAAATATCACAAAATAATTACCAAGAATATGAGCTTCTAACAAAAAAAATAATAATAAAAAATTAAGTTAAAGTTCCGAATTGTGTGATGCAATAGTTTCGGCAGAATCAATTGTGGGATTTAAATTTGATTCTTGAGTATTAGGCTCCTCTGTATTATTTAAAGCTGCAGCTTTCTTTGCTATAATATTAAAATAATAAGTTGTTTACCAGTAAATTAATAATGAGGCATGTGTGTGTTGTTGCTCGTTTAAGGCATTGGCATTTAATTAAAAGAATTTTTGAGACATATCTGACATAAAATCTTGTGAAACCCAATATTCAATATATATGGCAGCCATAAAAGCTATTACTAACATAATAATCATCCCCGGTGTAGGTTTTATGTATATTACAAATGCACTAATTGAAAAGAGGCCAATATAAGCTATGATTCTTAATAAATTTTCAGCGTTTATCCAATCTTGATCGCTTTTAGCTAAAATTAAATAGATATTTATCAAATGAAATTTTTTGAAAAATATCTGGACTAAGAACTAACACAAGCACAAAAAGAGCAACAACACACACATCATTAACATATATAAAAAATAAATATGAAAACTAACCTTCAATATCAATTTCACAATCTTGTTGGCCATTTCTCCTAAATCCTTCGGCACAATCACATCGAAAAGATCCAATCGTATTTATGCAAGCTTCATTTACTTTAATGCATTTGCCGTTTTCAAGACATTCATCTATGTCTTTACAACCCTCTTCTGCATCCCAAATATATCCTGTTCTGCAATTTCGGCAACCTTTAGGTCCTTCGGATGTGCAACCGCTGGCACAGCCATCGAAGCATTCTAAAAATTGTTTTGATGCTTAAAAAATATTTGTATTTATTTTGATTTTCTTACCAGCACATTCAATCGCTGAATCATTTTGATAAACAGGGAAGAAATGAGCATCACAATTACTACACATTGTTCCAACATACCCTTGATCACATTTGCATTTACCATTTCCACTTCGAATACCGTCACCCTTAAATAATAAAAACTAATTTAAGCATAATTCAATAAATAAATGCTTACATCACACTTGCCTCGAGCAAAGCAAGCTGGAAGCTTTTTGTTTACGGAAGGACAAGGTTCACATGCTGGGCCAAAATGTCCATCAGCGCAACATCGCTTTAATTCATTTATACAAAAATAAGTGAAAAGATCTGGTTCAGAAGTTTGTAATTTAAAAAACCATTTTTCGAGGAGTTCTTCATGTTCTTCCACAATGGTTTGGCACTAAAAAAATAGAATAAAGAATATATTCAGGAAAAGTGAGTAAAATAAGAACCTTAAATTTAATATCTTTGGTTGAATCAAATTCTTTACTATCTATTAAAACTTCTTTGAGACACGTACTTTCCAAAACTTCAATCAATCGAGCTTCACTAAAATCAAAATATCAATATTTGAAAACAAAATTTTAATTATCAACCTTGTAGCAAATCTTCCCAAATTCCTCTCTTCCCAATCTGTATTTCCACCAGCAAAATGGGCTTTTTTAGTTTGTTCCATTCCAATTTTAAAGGTATCAACCAAAAATTTACATTGATTACATCGATCTTCTGCTGGAGATGCTGCAGCTCCAAGTATATGTTGAATTAGCCATAGGAAGGAAACCAATAGGGTACCAGCTCCCATGGCACTGGATTGCTTGGAAAAATGAAACTGAAATGATAAGAATTTTTATCAAATTTAAAAGAATGGAGAATTGAGCCACGTCACAAATAAAGCTGACGTAGCTTTGCTTTTGACCAAAGGTACTCAAAAAAAATCGAGAAAGCTCGCTATTTCCTTCATTTTTTCTCAATAAATTTCGCGATAGGATTTTCTTTAAAAAGTTTCTTTAATGTTACAGTTGAAAAGATTGGTCAAAAAATGAGAGCTACGATAACATGCCAAAGACCTTCCAATCTAAATGAAATTAAAAGAATAATGGATTTAACAATGAAACAGTGTTTGAAATTAAAATAGAAACATGAAAGTGTAAAAATAGACAAAACAAAAAAAGAAGACTAAACTAAGACTGGTTTGTAACAAAAAAAGAAAAAACGTTTCTTTCCTTTAAATGCTTTCCGGTTCACTTCATTCCCTTTTTCTCAATGAAAAACAACAAATCGCTTGTTAAGCCTGGAATGCAGATGCTGCTGCTTAAATCTTTCTTGTCACTCAAAAACTCTTAATTTTGCATTTTTTGGCCAATATTTTTTTTCTTTCACAAAAATTAAAAGAAGTTTCTGAATTTTGATGGATACACTTATTTGCTTTTTGTATTTAGGTGCATCATTTTGGATGGCTTTATTGACAAATGTTTGCACAAATATTTTTTTCTACATATTTCTTACCTGGGCGTTTATATACATACTCGAATTATGTCCATCACCATTTCATGGGAAGATTCGTTAGAATTAGGTGTTGTAAAGAAAGAAACTCAAATGCTAAAAGCGCAAGAACTCATGGTAACAATAAGAAAATCCATTTTCTCGACGTCATGAATGAAGATGCTCAAATGCTAAGTAACTAGGCAATGTAATCACGCAGACAAGAACATAAATAACAAAGTTTATTTATTATAATAATATGCCAACAGGCAAAAACGCATTCACAAATTAACAACAATATCAAAACAAAAAATTGAAAACATTTTAGGCAATAAAATTAAAGATCATGTTCTTCTTCAATGACAGGAGTACCAACATGATTGATGGAAATTATAGGTAAATTATCATTGACATCTTGAAGGTTTTCATAATCATCAGCAAGACGTAAGAAATTGTCTGAAAATAACGCTATTAAATAGGGGGAAACAATAGAATCAAACAAACTTGATGCCATGATCTCATCAGGCAAATCTGGTACATATTCAGGCTCATCGTCATAGTCATCTCGAACTCGAGTTTCAAAACCCAAACCTTCTTCATCTTCTGCACGAAAAATTGCATCATCATTAGGATATTGTGGCCATGTGAATCCAGCTGTTGCAATCCAGAGAAGTTTTCGACGATGTGGCTCCTTCATTGCATCCTGAAAATCAAAGCAGTTAGTATATAAAAAGATATAGAAAGTATAAAGGGCGTTTAAATTTCATGTTAAAAAAGTAAATGAACTCACAATTAATCCAGTAGCTTCATCATAGCTTGGAACCGTTCCATTTTCTGGTACTAATTTATCTTCTTCATCCAATGCATTATTGAACCTATTCCAAAATTCTTTGCATTTTTCATAGTAATCTTGACGTTCTTCAGGTGTTGCCGTATCACTATCATATACATCGAAAGGCTCTGGTAAGTTTTCACCATCCATTGTTTTGTTGATGAAAATGAAGAAAAAATGTAAGCAAAATAAAGTTGATAAAAATGAACGCATAAAAAATAACGCGAAAGAACGGATGAAGATGGTATAAAAAAGCTTTTGATTAATTGACATTTACTTAAAATGGAATGGAATGTCAAGCAATTCAGAATAATCAAAATAATTGAATGAAGGAGAAAAAACAAGAAGAAGCAGCTTTGAACTTGTTTTTTGTTTTGAAGACAGCAAAAAAATGTTTTTTTTGTTTAGGAACATGCGTTTACATTTTGCCAACGCCAATGACAAGCAAAAATATGGTAACAATAATTTTAGAATTTCAAACATTTCAAATTCGTTAATTAATTTATGTATTATTGATTTTATTTTATTTGATCCTTTCCTCATCTGATATTTCGTAAAAAATGGTTTTGAAACTGTTAAAATTTTGTCTGACAAAAGTAAGCATACATTTTATTAGTAAAAAATGTATTTTTTTAAGATTGTAAAAATACGGAGCTTCAAATTTTTAAAATTTTTGTTATTCTTTTTCCTTACCCTAAAATAGTGTGAATATTTAAAGCGTGATGACGTTGATCCTTGCTATTATCGCTTTATTGTTTAATTAACTTTTTTTACAACAAATTATAATTTAAATCATTCATGTGATTTTTTAAAATTTTTATTTTGTCTGTGCTACTTGTTTTTGCTCGTCCGTTCACCTGTTTGACAGACTCACAGAAAGCATCTCGACAAACATAATGATACCATTAAATTTCAAGCCATATAGAAAATAGAAAAGACAAGGAAAAATAGAGAGATAAAGGTGAGGGAAGAGAAACTGTATTTATTTTCTCCCATTTCTTTTTTTTTTATTTGTCTCTCCACATCGAACGCTCTTGTAAAAAAAGGGATCATCTTCCTTTTCTTTTTCACCCATTTCCGTTACTGCAGGAAAAAGTTTATGCGACACATCGGTAGCAACCAACAGCAAAAGTAGGAACCACCCGGCGGGACGCTGCCGATTTGTGGCCGTGGCCTCGCCTCCTTGCTCAATATTCTTTTTCAATAATATGTGGCGCGATTTTTATACGCGCAACATGTCTTCGTTGTCGTCGAAAAAGAGGCTTTCCTCATATGATCGAGAATGAGAGATTGGAGACGATCGTAAAGGCCAAATAACTAAACAACTAACAACGAGAAAAAAAATAGAACCGAAACCCTAAAAATATTTTACGATTAAAAATTCTTTTTTTTATGTTTGTTAATTTTGTATAGCACCAAAACTATTTACTAAAAAAATACATAAACCCTATCGTGTTTTTTTTTCATGTTTTCACCACTTCGAAATCATTCATCAAAAAAATCATTGGTTAAAAGAGTTTATAGTTTATTTACGACTCGTTTTCTCTCTCATGTTCAGTTTATCATTTTTCTTTCCTTTCCAACATCATCATCACCTGGTTTTCCTTTTACACGTACATAACTTAATTATTTTATTCCAATGACCAAAATCGGAGACTGTAGCATAACGCCGAATGAGGAAACGCCGAATAAGGAAACGACGTTGGAAACGCCGAATGAGGAAACGCCGAATAAAGAAACCATAATGGAAACGCCGAATGAGGAAACCCTACCATTTTTGAAGGGATATAGTTATGAAACTATCAGAATAGGGTAATTTGTGATAGATTTATGCAATATTAAGGATTGCCTGATGCCCTGAGGGGAAAATTAACTTTTTTTTTAAATTTTTGCATTTGACTAAGTATTTATTAGAGATTAATTAAAATGGTTATAAAATAAATTTTAAAATAGTTTTTGACCATGAATATGCAAATTTCTGCATATTATCCTAATTTTTTACTGCTACCATTATTTGTTTATCGCCTGTTGATAATGGGCTTGATGCTTTGCTTAATTTCTTTTACAACTTAATATTATACATATAATCTTTTGGTGATAATAACATTAAATACTGATGTTGGAAAACTTTCTGGAAATGAATAACTAAAAAAGCTTTGGCCTTATTCTTCAAACATATTTCAAAAAGAACCAAACAAAGAAGATGCTTTGAAGCACCTATGAGGACATCTCAATCACACTTAAGTACCACTTGACATATGTTAATGAAGCAAGCATTTTTTTACCTCCAATTTCTGAATCAATCAAAAACTTCATTCATTCATTCCATACTTTCAGCGATCAGTTGCTTCTCTTCATTTCTCTTGAAAATATTTTAAAATACGCGAATTATTATTTTATTGAGATTTTTTTCCAAATTATTATTTCATAGTTGATTCGAATATTTTTATTTGTATTCTTTATTCATAGGATTTATATTTTCTTCGAGACTATCAAATATTTAATAGCTTCCATTTACGAGTTCTATCTTTTACCTTTTATTTTATAGTTAGCAATATGTCTTCTCAAAAACATGTTACTGATAATGCTAAAGATGAAAGCTCCTTAGATGGAAATAAGCTTATTCAAAATTTTCTTAAAGCTGGTATGACCCATGCTGATGTAAAGAACTTGATACAAAACCAAAACGCCGCTGCATCTATTGCCAAAGCTGTCCAATCCCAGCCCGAAAAAGAAATTCCAAAAAAAAGAATTACTATTCCTTGGGATGATTGTGAGGTTCAAGACGAAATTTATATTTATGACAATAGTCCAGATGATTACGAAGGTGGCCAAGCGGAACTTGGAAGAAAAATTGGTGTTATATTGAACCGAGAAGCGATCGGAAAAGGAACTGTTTGCAAATACTTACGCGGGCGATCAACTCGACCTCAACAATCATATAGTAGGACGTAAGTGAAAAAACTTATTTATTTATTTTTTCATTCATTATTTTTATAGAACTGAATTTGAGTTGATTAAATCACAAAAATTGCATGAAAATATCATTATTATCAAATCCCCTGTATGTCGTTTGTTCAATCTTCACAAAAAAGTTGAAGAAATGTTATACTTTCGATGTGAAAAATGTAGGACTCTTAAAGAAAAGCATCCAAAATCTCAAAAAATAGTTGCAACCGCCATTTTGAATACTTCAACCAATGAACTTCGTTTCAAAGAACAACACCACGAACTTTGCGACGCCTATAATATTGATAAAGAAGCTGCAATTGTTCAAACCAAAGCTTTGGGTTTCACACGCAAATTAGGACAAAGATGTTGGGTCATCAATGAAAATGATGATGCAATGCTCGTAAGTTCCCGTCGATTATTAAGAACTCTTTCTGAAGCCACCATTATTATGAGCGACGCAACCTTTGAATGTACTCCCACTGATTGGAAACAAGTATTGTGTGTGATGGCCCTTGTCATTCCCGATCCCAATAAACCTACTGAACGTGAATGGGTATGCGTAGCAATGGCTATAATGAAAAACAAAAATAAGAAGAATTATTTGAATATTTTTGGATGGTTAAAGAAAGCATTGGATGCTCATGGATGGAAATTATCCGCTGAGAGATGGCATGTTGACTTTGAAAAAGCTGCCTGGTTAGCTATTGAACATCATTTTGGAAATATTGTTCATGGTTGTTTGTTCCATAGTAGTCAAGCAATTATAAGAAAAGCAAACACTTTGCATCTTATGCAACTTTACCAAACCCATGAAACTGTTCGCCAATGGATTAGAAATTTAATGGCTTTGCTATTGCTTCCCTGTGATCATGCAATTATCGTATTTGATTTGAAACTTTCAACACCTCCAGGAAGACCCAAAAATGTTAAAAAGGAAGACTGGCCTGTAAAGGAAATGAAAGTAAGATTAATTTTAATTTGCAAAATCGATAAATTTACAATTTATTTTTAGCAAATGGTTGAGTATATGCGGAACACATGGTTGAATGAAAATTCCAAAATTTCATTTTATGGAATGCGATATTTCCGAAACACGAACCCCGTCGAATCCTTCAATGCATTTTTGAAGAGATCTGAATATATTAGACGTCACCCCGCATTGTCAACCTTTTTAACCTCTATCAAAAAACTTTTTTTGGATGCTAGCAACCGTGTGAAGCAGCTCACCTCCAACAAACCTACAAAGGAAGTAAAAGTAAAATATATAGAAATGGATGGTGACTTAGAAAAATATGAGAATCAATATCGTTTGGATGTAATTGATATCGAAGAAGATTTGGATGAAGAAGAAATTGCTACTAAAGGTCTTCAACATGTCACTCGAGTCAGCTATTTATTGCAAAAAGCAAAAAGGGTAAAATCATCTCTTAAAAAATGTGGAATTGATTTGAATGGAACCGAAATGGGTGATGACAGTGATAATGGTGATGATGAAGAAAGTGGTGATGAAGAAAAAGAAAACGACGATTACCTCCAATTTTTCACCTCTGATAATGATGTAAATAATGAATCAGATTACATTGATGAACCCTCTAATTTCTCTAATACTTTGGCCCAAAAAATGGATGGATATGATACAGATGATGAAGTTTTAAATGACGATGATAAATTTGACTATGACTTTGGAGATTATCATACACCTCCAGCTTTCAGAGATGATTATGTTCCACCCCAAAAAGAAGAAGAAAAAATCACTTCATTCTCTCGTTCTCGATCACCCCAATCTTCTTTCAGCAGTTCTTATAAAAGAAAAGCTCCAATGGAAGAAAGCAATATCAAATCATCAAAATGTTTGAAGCCCTCAAATAGCCCTCAAAAAATTATTATTCAAAGAGAATCATTGCGAACGCAAAGTGCATTGGCCGGCTTTAGACCACCATCAGACGAATTCTTTGGTACTGCTTGTGATTATTTAAGAATCCCGATTACTGAAACAACAAATTCGCCTTTAAGAAATATGAAAAATTTTGAAAGTCTTACTTTACCCTTGACTGTTACCAATGTGCTTGGTGATGGAAATTGTGGATACAGAGCATTCTCATATTTACTTTTTGGAACTGATAAATACCATTGGATGTTGAGAAAAAGAATTACTGAATGGCGTAATTTCAAAGAAGGTAAAAAAGGCGATGCAAAAAGACAATTAGATTTGATAGAACAAATGGAAAAGGAAAATAAAGATGGTAAAGCCGTGAGTGAAGAATTATGGATGGGTGCTGAAGATATAAAAGCATTTGCTCAATTGTTCTTGGTTAATGTATTTTGTTATACAAAATATATCGATGCAGACACTCACAGATGGAATGTTTATAGCCCCGAAGAGAAAAAGAATTATCAACACAAACCTGGTTATCCAGATATTTGTTTATATTTCAAAGATAATCATTATCAACCCGTTTTGAAGACAAATGAGCAATGATATGTTTTTCGTTTTTTGTATTGTTTGTTATTTATATATTGTTAGAAAAATAAAAAAAATTAAAATAATATAAAGCTGTAAAAGAAATAAAGTAAGCATCAAGCCCATTATCAACAGGCGATAAACAAATAATGGTAGCAGTAAAAAATTAGGATAATATACAGAAATTTGCTGCAATAAATACTAAGTCAATTGCAAAAATTTGACAAAAAAATTAATTTTCCCCTCAGGGCATCAGGCAATCCTTAATATTGCATAAATCTATCACAAATTACCCTATTCTGATAGTTTCATAACTATATCCCTTCAAAAATGGTAGGGTTTCCTCATTCGGCGTTTCCATTATGGTTTCCTTAATCGGCGTTTCTTCATTCGGCGTTTCCAACGTCGTTTCCTTATTCGGCGTTTCCTCATTCGGCGTTTCGCACTACTCCCCAAAATCGTTTCGCATTTATTCACCGCTATTTTCTTCCTTCTTAAATAGGATTAATATATTTGCAATTAATTTGTATTTTCTGAAACCAAAACTCATTTTTTCTTCTTCTTTCTTTTCTTGCCTTCCGGCATCCATTTTATGGTTGTTAGTGGCTAATCAAACTTTTTGAGAGAGAAAACATAAATAAATCAATGTCATTCAGAAAAAATGGTTAACCTTTATCGTTGTTGTTGCTTTCCATCCTTTTTTAATGTGTCGTCTATAATACTTTTATTATTACATTTTTTTATGATAGATTTTGTCAGATTTTTTCTTCTTTGCTTTTTTATGGACGAACAAACATTCGCTCGATTTTTTTGTTGTTTAAAAAATGCAAATCCCTTTGCTCGTTTTCTCTTGTTTTTATTTTTTTATTAACTGTTTTTGAGTTTTTCTTCTTCTTCGGTTTAACATTTTTTCGGTTTTCAAATAAAAACAAAACAAAAAAATTTTATTGCCAGTTTAAAAAAAATGAAGTTAGAGAAAGTAAAAAACAATTGTTTTACGAGCAGTTTTTGAATTGCAGTTCAAACAAAAAAAAGAAACTAAGAGTGGCTGTTAAGAAAAAAAAATGTTTGCCTCTCTTTTTCTCACTTATTTATTTCTGTTAGAGAAAACCAGCCAACACCGGAAATTCTTGTTCCCATCAACAAAAATTTACCGGTATAAACTATTGTCGCAAGAAAAAAAGAAATTGAATGTTCTTCTCATTCTACTTCATTTTCCTCTTTTGGCCGGTTTCTACTTATTTCTATTACCTTTCTTTTACTATTTATTTGAGTCAGAAACGCATCGTCTAAGCTTTCTCCAGAAAGTTTTTACTCATATTTTTGTTGCAAGAAAGACAGTGGAAAATGGTGAGGAAAAAACTATAAGTTATTTTTTGCTTCTGTCACCAAATTCGTTTTTTTTTCTTAACCGATTTCCTTCCGGCAATTATTTATTTTTACACCCAATGCTTTTTTAAATTTAACTTTTCCATATTTTTTTTCTCTTCATTTCTGACCAGTCCATTCAAGTCTGAAACAACACCTGTTGTTAGCTGCTTCAAATGGCTGTTGCGTTAAAAAATATATATATATATAGAAATTTGATCTAAAAAAGAAAATCCTAACTGCTGCTTTAAAAAAATCATAGAAAAAAGAGATTATTTTTGTTTTTATTATTAAAGTCCTTCGATTTTCTCTCTCTATCTCTCTCAAAAGATGATGATCATCATTTTTGAGAATGTAACCACTTATTGAATATGTCGTTTGTCTAGGACTTATTGATAGATTTTATTTTTTTGAGTAATTACGTTTTTTTGAAAATTAAAAGAAGAAGAAAAAACAATTTTTGGTAACGAACCACGATCAACGAAAAAAAAGAAGTAGTTGTTCTTCCAAAATTTAAAATATGATGAGGTTAGGTGGGTTGGGTTGTTACACCTGTTGTGGTGGTTGCTGTCTTGTTTTTTTCGAAAGAGGCGAGAGAGGTTAAAAACGTTGGATGTGTATATTTTTTGTTTTCAAGCTACTGCAGCGGCGGTGAGAGATTAGCATCATCGACTTTGTAGGATTTTGAACATTCGTTTATTTTATTTTGTCTGTTTTTTTACTTTTTTTTATTTCCAGATCAAAGATTTTTCAAGGATGGAAAATCCCACAAAAAAGAAAAAAGTTTTAGTTTCATGTAACTTTTTTTTAATTTCTTTTCTGGTTTTGATTCTAATGTCCTTCTTTTTTTTGTCGAAAAAGGTGTCATGATGAGAATTTTTAGCGTTAATCTAAACCATCCTTTTATAAATGTATTTTTTTTTTCAATAAAAAAAAGAAACCAATGCGGCATTTTAAAAAGGAAAAGAGAGAGGTGTGTTTCATTTCTCTCTTCTTTTTTTTCTCCAGCGACCTCGATAAAATTCGCGATTTCATTTCATTTTATTTTTTTGCTGCATTTTTAAATGCTTTTGGGTTTCAAACGTTCTGTTTTTTTTCTTCTTCTTCCTATTTTAAAAATTCTTGGTTTTTTACATATTTTATTAAAGTATTTTTTTCCATTCATTTTGAATTTTTTTAAAATTGCATCAACACGTTTTTATCTTTGCTAAAAAAAATTTTATATTTTTTCCTCACAGATTTATTTTATTTCTTATTTTTTTAACAAGTTTTTAATTAATTTAATTTAAACACGATCATTAAAACGTTCATTTTTTCTTTTTATTTTTAATTGATTTTAATTCATTAAAATTTCATTCATTCATTTTTTACATACTAAACTGCTGTTTAATGACTTTATGGTTTTTTCTTTTCTTTAAAATTGATTGATAGCAAATTATTAGTTTTGAAGCAAGCAACAGCAGCATCGTTTTTTATGGTCAAAAAATAAAAGCTGGTTTTACACTTTTTTCATGCAAGCAGCTACTTCTTCTTTCTTTTTTGTTTCTCGTGAGAAACGTTTTTCACTCACATCACCACGTTTCCTTCTTTTCCATTTGCCAGATGTTTTTCTATGCAAGCTTAATCAAAAAAATAAAAGAACAAACATTTTTTACTCAACAAAATATTGAATGGAAAAAATGGATCCTTTTAAGGACAACCCACTCTTTGACCCTCGTCGTTATAGTTGTCCTAGACGACCAAAAAATAATAATACCCTTTTATACTATTTTTTAGCACCTTTTAAAAATGCTTTTAACCTTAAACCCATTTTTTTGCAATACAAAAATATTTTTTTGTTAGTTAATTTTTGCTAATTTTTATGTGTTTTCTTTTTCTTATTGTTTTCGTTACTTAATTTTTGAATTTTTTTGTTTCGTCGCTTTTCTCTCTCAAAACAGCAACGGTCAGTTTAAACCTGCTAGAAATATTTATTAATGAAAAATATGATGTGTTGTTTGCGAGAGCGAACGTTTGAGTTGCAGCAGTCAGCCGGAAGCATAAATATAAAGTGGCGGAAGAAAAAAAAAGTCAATTATATTTTCATTTCTTTTCTTTTTTTTAAATAAAAATTTAGCTATCTCTTCTGCCCCATTCACTGCCCATATCGAATTTTACCGATGACTGGGTATAAATGACCTTTGCTTTTCTTATTCTAGCACATTGTTTTGCTGCTTTTCTTCTGTTTGCGCGAGTCAAATTCTTTTTTTTGATTTCCGTCACAAATATTTCTCGATTAGGTATTTCTTGATCGGTGAAAAATAAGAAAAAGAAAGTAATAAAATAAAACTAAGCTCATTTATGGAGGTTAAATAAATTCTTTTTTGTTTTTGACCATTGCGTACAAATAATTTTCTCACGCGTAAAAACAAAAGAGAAAGTAAGAAAAAAAGGTAAAAAGCTTTAAACGGGATTAATAGATTTATATAAGCTGAGTAACTCATTGCACTGCTACTTTTTTTTCTTTCTATCTGTAAATTTTAGTTTATTAAAACCCTAACTTTTTTCAAAAAAAAAGTTTTCTTTAAAATAAACTACACTTTTAAAATGTTTGAGTCTTTTTTTTAAGGATGTACAAACATTGTTTGTTCATTGTTGACGCAACGAATCACACAACAAAAATCTTTTAAATTTCTTCCGTGGTGGAAGTTGTTCTTCGCTGTTGTAATGTGTGGATATAACTGTTTTTAAAGAAAGAAAAAATAGTCGCTAAAACTGTTTTTTCGTATGCTGTTTATTTTTTTAACGTGTCTGAGATAGATAAAACTTTTTTTTATTTTGTCTTCTTTTTTTATCGCTTCTTTTTTATCCACCAAACAATGGTGTTTAAAACTTTTATTTTTTTCTTTGCTTTTTAATGTGATCCTAAACTTTGCTGCTTCTTTTTTATTATTCCATTTTGATTTCATTCGCTTTTTTGTATGATGGAGATTGGAGTTAGAAATTCTCACGCTTTTTTAACTTTGTTAAAGCTCTTGAAACTTTGAGTGTTTCTGAATTTGCGAAAAATTTTCCAAAAAATCTCTCAAGTATGCTTGTTGATTGTTTTACGAGCGTTTTTTTGTTTTAGAAACGATGATTGAAGATCCTTCATTTTTTAACACTCATTTATTTTTTATTTTCTTTCAGGTGAGGGTAGAATCACCGCGAAACGCGAGCGCCTCTCGACCATATTCTTTTCTTTTTTTCAAATAAAAAAAGATTTATCCCTTAAAATCGGCAACTTTTATTTCTCCTTAACATCCATCATTCTTCCATATTCAAATTTTCAATCAAGAAAAGCTAAGAAAAATATCGTCTCGAAATAATCATGGGTGACGACGCAAAGCATATGGCATTACTTTTCTTTGTGGATCATTTAATGCAAAAGAATGGAGTTCGAACAATTCATGATTTGAGTTGTCAATTTGGCGCAAGAGGGTTTACACCTGAAATGCGTGAAGCTGTTGGAACAACTCAAGAAGGTAAGCTCTTTAACTCTCAAACTTTAGTATTTATTCAGAAACTAAAATTATAGGATTGACCGACTTCCTTACAACCCATTCAGCATTATTTACAGTGGAAGGAGATACAGTGATATTAAAGGGTCATGGCGACTTAGACGGTAAAAATCAATTAATGAAAATGCCATCAACAGGACGAAATCGCGATTATGAACGTGAGGCTGTCGAGTTTTTTGAACAAAAATTACATAAATTTGGTCCTGAGCTCTTGGTTAGTCATCCTCATTTATCAATGTTTACATCCAAAAATTTACTTATTTTTAAGATTAAAAGCTTGTTAGGTCATCGATCTCAAGCAGCTCCAGAAGTTCGATTAGTTTCTGGTCGTCACTTAAAAGAATTTAGTGAATTTCTTCAATCCCAAACCGATAATTTCGTTGTTGAAGGAGATCGGGTTCGATTGAAAAATATGCCAGAACCTAGTGAAGAAGCTGTGGAACTCGATGAAGAAGGCCAACCACTTTCGGGTGTAAAAGCCAAACAAGCTGCCGTCGATTATTTAAAATCAGTGTTGGAACAGGTAACATCCATTTTTTTTAAATTTAAACTAAAATCCATTTTTCTAGAACGAGGACACTCCAATTCCATTGGAAGCGTTTTATAAAAAGTTCTGCGATCGCTTTCCACATTCAGTTCGTCAAGAAGTTGCAACAAATCCAAAGGAATTGCTCGCGTTCCTTAAATTAAACCGTAACATCTTTTTTATTCGCTCAAATCGAGTATCTTTGGTTAAAATTCGACTTGAAGATGGATCAGAAAGTGGAAGATCATCAGATTCAGCGGATTCTCCAACAAATTTAATGGAAAATAATAATCAATTATTTCCATTAAATAAAGAAAATTTGCATCGAATTAGTCTTATCAAAGCTCTTAAACCCGCTCGAGATGCATTCAATCAAATTGTAACAGATTTGGATAATCAAAGTGAAAAATTTATTGGAATTGATTTTAAACTTGTTACTTTACAAAATGATGAATATTTATCTTTTATTATTATTTCAACATGTAGCAGAGTTTTTGTTTTTGATTTACGAAATTCCTCTTCAATTCTTTTGGAATCTGGAATAAAAGATTTACTTGAATCTGATTCAGTTTTAAAAGTTATGCATGATATTAAACGGGTTTCAAATGTTTTAGCTCATCAATATTCAGTTAATATGAGAAATGTATTTGATACTCAAATTGCTCATGCGGTATTACAACATGAAAAGTTTGGAAAGCCATTTAATGAATTACGTGCTATATCATTTTTAAATTTACAAAGGGTTTATTATCCTCAATCAATTATGATGTCTGATTTATCTCCAAGAAAATTATCCCAACCAATCAAGTAAGAATTTTTATTAAATTTAAAAAAAATAAAAACTTGCATAATAAATACATTTTTATTTTTTTAGTTGGCATAATTGCACAATGGATAATGATGTATTATTAGCTGCTTCGGAAGAATGCCATACTATTGTTAGTGCCTTATATCGTTTGCTCAATTCTCAATTACCTATACATGCAAGAACCCAATTTCATGATAAATGTTTTGAAGCCTTAATACCCGCAGCAAATAAACCTCCACCTCAAATTATTCCAGGACATGCTACTTCTCCATTAATGCAAAATGGAGTATATCGTCCTCCTCAACGTCGTACCAATGGGAATAATAATAATAATGGAGTATCATCGCCCAAACAAGTTAGAACTCCTCCACCGCCAGCAGTTGCGGCAAGGACTCCGCCACCGCCATCTTCAATTCCAAAAATTTCTAAACCAAAGATGGTCGATTCTTCGACTCAAACCTTCTCCACTGGAGAAATTCAATGTATTAATGTATATTTTGATAATTAAACAAAAAATTATTCTTCAAAAATACAAAATATTATTTGCTCAATTATTTTTATTTCAGAGAATATGAATGACTCATCACCGATACGACCTTATTTTGCTTCGAGTAAAATCACTTTTATTTTTAGTTGCTAGAATTATTTTGTTTTTATTATATTTGTTTTAAAAAGAATGGTTAAAATGCGCGCAAAATGGGTGCATATCAAACTGAAAAAAAATACCCGCCATATATTAAAATTAGTAATATTTGTTAAAATTATTTTTTTAAAAATGCAAGGTACAGCGAAAAAAAAAATACTAACCAGTTAAATTTTATAATATTTTCTTTCAAATTTTATGTTTTTGAATGAAAAAAAAACTAAAAAAAGATTCTATTTTTTGTAAACTTTTTTTAACCATCAAATTTTTTTTATAAATATATTTATTTTGTTTGAACAAAAATGAAAAAATTTTTTTTGTTTTGATATTTTAACAAAGAAAAAAATAATAAAAGAGAAATTAATTTTGTAAATGTGTCAAAATACATATGCAACTATAAAAACATGGGATCACTTTTAACAAAATCGTTTAAATAAATAAAAAAACTATGGAAAGACATTTGCATAAAAAAAATAAAACATTTTAAAAAATGGCAGTCATAATTTGACATTTAAAAAAAGAGAATAAAATTTAAAGACCGGAATAAAGATACGTAATTTTTTTATATTTATAAAATTAACCTTGTTTTCAAATAATTAATTAAAGCATATTTGTTATTATTTAAGGTTCGATAGGGTCGACTCTATTGTATCTGTAGTTTGAGATCGTTTAACCCCTGGTGATCGCTTGATTACCACTAATGGAGCTTGAGAATCTGATTTTTCTGATACATCCATTTCATAACTTTCATCGCCTTCCTCTTCTCCTTCTTTGCTTCGAATTCTCGTCGGAGGCAAATCATCCACTTCTTTAAGCTTCTTTTTTCGCTTTCGTCGAATAAGCCGCTGAGGTTGTTTACCTAAAAGCTCGTTTTTTACATTTTTTACTTTTTTTTTCAAAAGTTTTTTTCTTCACTTACCTGCGTAAACAATCAATTCGCAAACCAGTTCAATTACTTCAAGCATAGTAATTACAGAGAATCCAATCCACAAACCGATATTACCACCAAAATCAGAGAATAGATTGACCAGCTAAAGAATTTTTTGTTCAAAAATAATTTTCTTCAAGGCTTTGGAATTTTTCAAACAAATAATTATAATTATTTTTTCAAATTTATTTGTTTGAAATTTTCTACAAAATATTTAGACTTACCGTATAACCAGCAGTTTCTTTAAGCGTTTCAAAATTAAGTTGTTCATAATAAATTTCGATATATGCTGTATTTAAACTAAAAAAAGAAACATCGTTTGCTTTGTCTCATTTTTTTGCAAAGCATAAAAAAGCAGCCACCTACCGATAATATTCTGCACATGCCTTCGTGTCATTATGAATTTCAAGCACCGCAGGACAATCGGCTCCTATGTTGAAGTTAATTGCAGGCCATGCCGCAGCAGAATATGCTGTTTCAAAAACATTCTCCGTGCAAGGTTGGACACAATGGCAATCGTGCGTTAAATGATGAAATCCACCAAGGATATTAGTCATATTTGTTAAACACGCTCGTTCTTTATGATTTCTTGCATCGCAAGGCTTCATTTTATCCGAAGGCAATGGAAATCGAGGATCTCCACAACCACATGCTCCCAGAATCATATGTTGGAAGCAATTTCTATAGCATCCCTTAAAAAAAAGAATGAAAAAAGATTTAAAATTTTAGATAAAATGAGGCATACTTCTGGAGAATAATGCTCAGAATAAATATAATCTTCCGGACGAAATGTGTCACTGCATTGCCCATATGGCTCATTCAAGCGATGCAACACTTTCTAAAAAAGCAAAACAAAAAAAAAATAGGAAAAAAGCCAAAAAATTTCTCACAGTTTTTAAACCAAATGAAGAAACAAAACCCGTGGGTGCTGAATAACCAAAAGTATCAGGGAAAGGTTCTTGATCCTGTTCATGTACAACAAGCCGAATACCCGCAGCTTCTGTTGTTGGCATGTAATCACTTTGATTCACATTTAAAAGCAACCGTAAACCATACATGGGACCTGCCCGACTGTTTTTAAGTTCCACTGAATCATTAAAATTGAAGGTATAACAATTACCAAATTCAGGATCCATGTGAATTTGAAAATCTCTAAAAAAATAAACACATATAATAAATAATAAAAATACAATGAATTATGCCTTTTAAGATCACAATCTTCACTATTAAAAGAGCAACGCAAAACAAATTCATCCAATGTGTATGATAACTGCCTCCGAGTTTCTTTTGGCATAGCAGCAATAATAAAAATTAAATTTTCTTTTGTTTTTGTTGTTATTGCACCTCGATCTTTTAAATCCTATAATTTTCTAAATAATAAAAGCCCAGCTTTGTGTCTAACACAACTTACAGCTAAACCAAAAGCATTTTCAATCTCAGGCGAAGGAGTTGGAGGATCAGTTACAGGAAAAACTGTATAATTTTCAGGATTCCACCATCTTATTTCTGTTTCAGGTTTTGTAACACAATAATGAGAAACTGCTTGACACAGACATTCAGTGGCTTTAGGTTCAGTTAATAAACTTGTTATATTTGGTGGCCTATCTGGGTCATCACAAGTATTAGCTTTTGAGCAATGATAGCAGGTCTAAAAATAATGTTTTTATGTGTTTTAGTACTTTATAGTTTTTCTGTTAAGCAAAATTTCGAATGCAAATTGATAAAGCTTTTTTTTATTTGCGCTCATCGATTGTTTTAGAAAGAGACAATGCCACTTTGACAGCATTTAGACAATTTATCTTTTTTTAGCCTTTTGGGAAATCGTCTCCGCTTCCTTCAAAGAAAACAAAAGCAAAAATAAAAAAATGAAAAGAAAAAAATTAATGCCAAATAGCTTTCTTTTTTATTCACAACAAACCTTTTCTTCCCATACACTTGTAGGATAACAAGGCCAAATATCACCCGTGGTTGCATCTTCGAAACACATACAAACGGATGTATTTGTTTCGAGAGGATTCCTTTGAGGTACACATTGGTCATCGGGAAGATTGCATACACATCGAACATACACAGGTTGATATACAACGTGACGCTTCTTTCTTATTGGCATCGCTTTTATATCTATTGTATTCATTGCCCGTTCCCATACTTGAAACTAAAAAAAGACAAAAATATTCTTTTAAATCGAAAAAATAAAAGATTCATAAAAACTTACACCCTGTTCAATTTCTTCGTATTGCCGCAATTCGCTTGCTTTAAAAGCATTTAAATTACATACGGTTGCAGCAGGAAAAGGAGCAGGCTCAAATTTTAATTGCATTTCTATAATAGTTCTATATTCGAGATAATCAGACATTGTTAGATATGTTTGAAAGAGGAAAATTAAAAGAGCAGTAAAAAATACAGTTATCCAAATATATGGACCAAAAAATGAACGAGTCCTGAAAAAAAAATTAGTAGACAAGAATTATATTTTATGGATAGCTCTTACCCCACAAATGGAATACCATGCGAACTAGTTCTAGCACAAAAATCTGTAAATATTTCTTTCACCGAATTATAATCATCTGTCGTTCTCGAAGTTCGAATGGATCGACGAAAATGTGCTGCATAACCTGGAGGTAAATGAAATGAATCGTTTGATCTGTGTGAATGATGAGGAGATGTGGAACGGGTAACTCGAATAGGTTGATGAATGGGTGTTGTAACTATAGAATCTGGAATTCCATTCGTTGGATGGTTGTAACGATATTTCACGCTCATAGGATGCAACGAACTGATGGTCGTTGTTGCTTGATATCGATCTTCGCTCCCACCACCACCTCCGCCACCATCGAGGGGTGTTTCGTCCGAAAAATATTGTCTTCTTTGTGAAATTTTCCGGGCTTTTTGATGTTGAGCAACAGGGTTGCTGTGAATTGATGAAGGACGATTGGTGTCCGGCATAGATTTTTTGCTTTGTTGAAAGCTGCCTCCTTCCATTCATAACTTGAAATGACGCAAGCGCTTTTGTTTAATGGCAGTGTGAAACAATGCTGGCACAAATAATTATTATACAATAGTTCAATACATTTTGATGACCGTAATAAAACAAAACAAAATCTGAAAAAAGCTTTAAAGAAAATAAATAAAAAATATTTCAATTTTTCTTAGAAAAACGCGTCTATAAAAAAAGTCCAAATAAAATATAAAAAAATATTTTTTTTCTCAGCAACCAAAAGAGTCAGTCAGTCAACAATAGTAAAAATTATCAATTTGATTAAGTGTAAAAAAGCTTGATGGTCCATCGACTTTAAAGGCCCTTAAATTGGCTTAAATACGTACGCTGCCGTCGTTGTTAGTGGAGCAGACATATTTGCGCCCACTTAGTTTTTATTCCTCCAACAACAAACAAAAAAATGGGATAAACATTTTTTCTTCCTTAAATTTTTTTTTTTCAATGCCACCAATATAGAGGTCATTGATATGCGACAAAGATTTTGGAATATTGGGGGCATTTGCTTCTTTATTTTTTTTATGCGACTTAAAGAAGCTTGACGACGCTATTGCCACCCTCGCTTGTCGCCCTCAGCAAGCTGAAGATCTCTAGGGAGTCACTCGACACAACATTCGTGAAGCAATGAATGCATGCATCTAAAAAAGTAAAGAAGCAATTCGTTCTCTATTTTTTTTCAACTTTGGTAATAAAAGAAGATCTTTAAATCTCAGCAAAAATATGGCATTACAACAATTGTTATAAAACTTATTTAAAGACAGGCGACGAACTTCCATCCCAGTAAAAGAAAATTTTTTGTTTGGACTTTGTTTGAATTCTTTCGTTGTTACTTCATTTTTTAGTAAAGCATTCACTAACTTTCTAACGTTTTTTAAAGGTGCCAAAAAGTTAGGATTTACTTTTTTTTGACCACAGAAAAAAAAGAGTGAATCGCCGGAAGTTGGAACAATTATAAACTTTTTTTCACAAAAAGAAGTTGCTTTTTGCATATTTTTTTAAATACTAAAAAAGATTTTTTTGTTGGGGAAAAATTTTGTTTGATGCAAGCCTTTTCAGTAAAATTGAAGAAAATTTTGTGAGAAAATGTATAAAACACTGATTGATTTTTTTTGATTATTAAAAAGGGGTTAAAAAGATAACTTACTTCAATAAAAAATGCTATACAAAATTGTAAAAATGCAACAACCAATATTAACATTTTCTTCAACCTCTTTCGGTGTGATTCTTTCCAGATATGATTTTTCAACTTCATAAAATGCATTTTCTATGTTACGATGCAATTTAGCAGAAGTTTCAATAAAACTAATTTTATGTTTATCCGCTAAGGCTTTTCCTTGAGTTGTCGATACTTGACGTTCACTTTTAAGATCAAGCTTATTTCCAATTAATAATTTAATAACATCCTTATTGCCATACTAAAAAAGGTAAAAGTTTTAGGTTAGAGGAAAAGGAAATTATTTAGACCAACTTCGTTAACATTTTTAAACCATTTTTGAACATTATTAAAGGAAACTTTATTAGTAACATCGTAAACAATTATAATAGCATCCGCTTCTTTATAAAATTGCTTAATAAAATCAGAAACTTCGAATGATCCACAAGCTTCCCTGAAAAAATGCTTGAAGGATGTTTTAAAATTTATTTTGCGGTAAAAATCAAAAAAAAACTTGCCAAATCTGATATTTAACTTCTTTATCTCCAGTTTTAATGCATTTCAACTTAAAATCAACATCATTCGTTGGAATATAAATCGAAACAAATTCTCTAAGAACGAATGAATGAGTGATAAGAGTTTTACCAACTTTTCGATCTCCAATAATCAAAATTTTAATCGGTCTCTTCAATGAAACCATGGAAATTTAAGGATAAAAGATTTGTTTGAAAAAAAAAATGTACGGATTTAAAAGAAAAAGTAAACAAAAAACAATAAAGCAATAATGCTTAAAAAAGAATAAAGTTGTAAGTGATCAAAAAAATCCATCATGCAATTTAAGTATAATTAAAATATAAAAAATGGATGGCAATAATCATCAACGACCAAAGGCAAAAAAAGAAAAGAAAAAGAACAGCGATAAATTAATTTGCAAACAACAACAACAACAACACACAAATATTTTTTCATTCAAAAGTAAACTTTGTTGTGCAAAGATTAATGATTTATTTTATTGGTTTTAATGAGATTTCACGCTTTTTTTGAAAGAATATTTAAAAAAAGGTAATAAAAGAATTTAAAATTACACAATGAAAAACATAAAAGCGAAAATTTAATGAAGAGAAAATGTTTAGTTCCTACAAAAAATTACAAATTCTTTATTAAAAGTTAATAAATTATAATCAAAATATTATTTACAAATAAAAACTGTTATAAAAATAAAAAAATCATCAAATTTTGAAAAAAATTAATTTCTATTATGTAATAGAAATAGATTTTACTGAAGATTCTTTCGAATGAATATCTGTGAGGCCATGTAAGCGTTTTCCAAGACGGATAATAACTACAAAGAAACCAAAACTAAAAAGAAAATAATTAAATTAAATTAGAGATTCAAAAACAAACAAAAAATCTACCTAAACAAAATGATTCCAAATCCAATTAAAATTAATTGTAATTTTGGTTTTGTAATCAAAAACCCGATCAAAGATAAAATTTCCAATATGTAAACAAATGATGCAAGAACAAGTCGATGACAATGAGAAGATAAAAAGGCTCCAAAAGGCGCGCAAAAAACCACAACAGGAATGGCCACTTCAAAATATTCCCAAGCAAGTTGGGATACTTCATTCATCATTGCATGGCGCCAATAAAATCCTATTACAGTATTTACCGCCATGAGTATTACAGTAGTTGGCGTGGCAACTTTTTCAGAACTCGAAATAGTAAAGTTAATATCGAAAATGCACAAATATCTACGCCAGATCCAGCAAAAGCACTACATAATCCTAAAATTTAAATACTTATTTATTAAATTCAAATGTTTTGTTTTTTGAATGGCCGAAAAGTTATTGTAATTCAAAGTCCAAATAATCCGATTATGCCAAAAAAAAACTTACCTCCAACGAGACCGGTGCAAAATAAAATCAAAGCTTTTTGCCAATTAAAATTTTGAATTTCTAAAAATGTTTTCCTCTTTTTTCTCTCGATTGAGCATAAACAGGGCAATTGCAAATGAAAACCATATTGAAACAAATAACATTTTTGTGTGATGACTATCAAGAATATTATCAACAAATTGAAGGCCAAAAATAATCGAAATCATTGCACTCAAACTCGTATAAATTAAAACATTCCATTCAACTCTAACTTTCATCCATATTATTGCAAATGTTGCTGATGTCATTCTGCAAGATTGAATCATTAATGAAAAATCTCTCGCTACTGTTGAATCAATATGAAGTAGCAAAGTCATTACTGGGAAAGCCACTGCACCTCCTCCTTCACTAGTTGCACCTGAAAAACTATAGTTTAAAACAAAGAATAAATACTAGCTAAAAGTGTTGATTACAAAAATTTTCAAGCTCAAGCTTATTCATAATTCTTTTATGAAATATTTTTTATACTAACAAGCTAAATAATTTTTTGGGAAGCAATTCTCATAAACAGATAAAATAAAGGACTTTACCAGCAACAGTAGCGCCAAAAATCATAGTTACAGCCATTTCATATCTTGATGGATAAAGTTTAAAAAAATTATAACGAATTGCGAGAGACCACCAAATTGAATGCCAAAATATAAATGGAATTAAAAAAGCTAAATATTTTCGATATCTTTCATGAAAAGGTAAATTTGAATTAATATCTTCAAGCTTTTTCTTCTCCGCACCATCATTCAATTTTTGACCCTCCAAAAAATATTTCTTTATAAATTTTTTCACTTTTTCTTTTGATGTTAATGGCAGTGGTGGGGATGGAGAAGATTCCGGATTGTAGTTCATTGCTGATGGATTAATTGAAGAAATATTTAAAGTTACTTCATGTAAAGAAGAATTTAGAATTATCTTTGGTTCTGATTTACACGACAACGTCGAGGAAGCATGAACTTTAGCCATTCTTCTTCCTCCTTTTTTTGCCCTTACAATAAAAAAGTGATAACAAAAATTGAATGGTTTTTATATGTTTTTTTTTCTTCGTTGCAGCAGTTATTCAATAAATATCAATATCAACATAAATTTAAACTCCGGTAGCATCGGAGGCTGGTACGAGCAATTTTTTTTGTGACCCCAAAAAAAAATTGAAGAAAAAATGCAATGAACTTTTTGCACCCTTCTCTCTCTTTCCTCTGGTCACACCCAAAACAATTTCGGTTCAAAAAGTTGATAAAAAACAAAACATAATCGAATAAACAATAAAAGAGTTTATTGACCCAAGCAATTATCGCAATTTCAATAGACAATAAAAATAATGAAATATTTAGGCAGCTGAAAAAATAAAATTTAAAATCACACGGAATCTTGGTTGGTGCAAAGGAAGCTCTTTGTAGTCTTATTTATTAGGAATATATTCCTCATAGTGGATTTTTTAAAAACGATGTTCTTGATAGATGTTGTCTAACTGTTTTGGATACTGTTATTCTTTCGATAGCGGCATATTGCTTCATTTTTTTATTGACAATAAAGATTTTTGGGGTTAAGTTTGACTATTTTTCCTTGTATTTACATAATTCATCAGTGATTTTTGTTTTTAAATCGTTCGTAAACTTTTTATGTGACGCAAGTGTACAAACAAAAAATAAATGAATTGATTAAAATATTTTGAGTTAAAATTTTATCAAATAAACTAACTAAAAGCCACTTTTAAATTTAATTACAAATTAATTTTTTGATTTACCACTTTTCAAATATTTTATAATTACGGAACTGATTCATTTATGGCGCTTTGAAAATGGGTTGGAGCCACAAGCTGACTATCATAGACATCAACGTGGTTTACGGGTTTGATTGATTCATATAAACTACTGGGGTCAGCTATCATTGTTGTTGCTGTTGCAAAATGAGAATTACCTGAAACAACTCACTTTTTTATTATTATTAAATGGTTTTTAAAATGTTATTACGTCGCCTTCGAAGATCAGTATTTACGAAATTTTTTGGTATATGCAAATGATCATCAAAGTTTTCTCTTTCATTCAATCCATTGAAGCCATCATTGTAAAATGATTTTTGAAATGGATTATTATGAATTCCAGAATTTCCAGCGGCTGGCCCTGGAACTCCTCCAATCGTTGCGCTTTTTGAAGCTGCGCTATTATTTTCTCTTTGTTTATCCAAATCTCCTCCAGAAGTGTAATTTCTTCGTCGACAACTTGGAACTTCTTTTAATTCTGCTTTTTTTGTAAACATCCATAAAGAAATTTGAATGAAAATTAATGCTAATTCAGCGGCTGTAACTGCGGTAAAACCAATCCAAAGACCAGTATTGCCAGCTAAATTATTAAATAAATCAAAGCCCTAAAAAATTTTGCTTTAAAAAAAGTTAAAAAAAATTCTTTTGCTCATACACTTGTGACAGGTGTTTCTTCCATGGATTCATAACCCAACTTGGCATAATTAACTTGAACTAAAACAGCGTTGTCTTGATAATATTGTCGACAATTAGTTCCGTTAAGCAAAGTGGAATTAGTGCATAAAGCTTGGAAAAAGTAAGTTCCATACGGCCAATTTGAATAATAAGCATCCGCAGAATAAGTAATATCGTTACATGGAATTGCACACGTGCAATCTTCAACATTAAAATAATCTCCATTATCTTCTATATATTTTTCATAACAAGCATCTAAAATAAAAAATTTAAAAAAAATCAGGAATATTAAATTTATATACATTTTACTGTATCTGTATTTTGACAAAAAGCTGTGGATAGATCTGTGGGTAATGGAAATCGAGAATCCGAACAATTACAAGCTTTAGATATTTTTTGTTGAAAGCATGATCGATAACAACCCTAAAATATACTTTTTATTGCATTTTTTGTTTATTTATTTTTTTGCTTACTTCGACTGTGTATGTTCCTGGATAATAAAAAGGTTGATTTAATTCTTTCAATTTATCCAAGTCGCTGCACTCGCCATATGGAGCATCTAATCGACTTACGATTCCCTAAAAAAACATTTATAAATAAGCCAATTTCAAAATTCTGCTTACATAAGTAACTCTCAAATCGACAGCTTTTCCTGTGCCACTTCGATATCCATCAATATTTGGAAATGGTGATTGATCTTGATAATGAACCACAACCTTTACTCCTTGCTCAGAAGTTGTTGCTAAATATTCATTTACAGCACTCAAAACAACTAGCTTTAAACCATGATCTGTTCCCATTCGTGTGGTATTATAAAAGAAATCGTGATTAAAGGTGTAACAATAACCATAATCAACATCATAAATTTGAGAAAAGTCACTAAAAATGATTTTTAAAAAATTAGATATTTTAGTGAAAAATCTTACCGTTCAATATCACATAGAACTCCATCAATCACACAAGTTTGAATTAATTCAGGCAGTTTATAACCTAATGCATCTTTTTCGGCATCCGTAAGGGAAGCAGCGATTGTAATGAGTGAATTTTGAGCGTTCGTTTCAATCGTAATAGTATTTTGACTTGACTAAAATAGTTGTTTAAAAAATATTTTTTTTATATAAATTATTTACGTACATTCAAGTTGTAAATTTTGCTTAGGGCTTCTAAATCATTAGTTGAAAGAGGAGAGGATAAGGACGATAAATTAAATTGGTTTGTATCCCCGCCAGAAATATCCGAGTTGGAATTATTTGAATTGGAGTTATTGGAATTGTTAGAATTATTTGAATCATTAGAATCTGAATTTGAGTTGTTGGAATTCGAATTATTGGAATTTGAATTATTAGAATCTGAATTCGAGTTGTTCGAATTGTAATTGTTGGGATTTGAATTATTGGAATTGGAATTATCAGAATTATTGGAATTATTGGAGTTGTTGGAATTAGAATTAATGGAATTCGAATTATTGGAATTTGAAATATTGGAATCAGAATCGGAATTATTTGAATTATTGAAATTTGAATTCAAATTGTTTGAATCAGAATTGGAATTATTAGAATCAGAATTCAAATTATTGGAATTCAAAATATTGAAAGTTGAATTATCGGAATTATTGGAATTGGAATCGTTGGAATTTGATGGATCTTCTGTTATTAAATTTCCATAAGAATCAGTTAAACCTTTTATTTCATCATTATCAGAAGATGATTGCGTCGTTGTATCACTGTTATTTGAAGATGGTATGGAAAGAGTAGTTTGAAAAGAATTAGAAGATGAAGTAAGATTTGAATTTAGCGGTGGAGTAGTATTCGCTAATTGATTAGAGTTATTTGTCATCGATGAATCTGATTGTGTTTCATTGTTTGTATTATTGGAATTGTTGATAATGGTGTTTGTTGAAACAGTAGTTGGAGTTAGGTTATTGTCACCAGATGTCGATAAATCGGTATTAGAGTCATTGCTTGAAGTATCACTTCCTTTTCTGGCTGATGATGCAAAATTTTTCGTGGTGCTTGTATCTGACACCGAGATTAAGGAATTTTGAGTTGAAGTCAGAGATATTGTGTCTAATGCTGTAGAACTCAAGGTTCGTTCAACCGTATTAAATGAGGAAGCTAGTGAAGTAGCCTTTGTCGTTCCAAAATTATTTGTAATACCATTATTATTCGTTGATGGTAAAAAAGTAATAGGAATAGATGAAGTTTTTCTGCTTGACAAAATGTCATCATTCACAGTTGATGTTGCAACAGAATAATTAGGATCAATAATGTTTGTGCTAAATGAATCAAAGGTAGAGAGCGTAGAAGGGAGTAAACCATTTTGTGTTGTGTCACGTTCCATCGTTGTTTGTGAATCTTCAACTGTTTGAGTCGATGGAGATGATTCTATATTTGAATTTGATGAAGGCGTAGTCGATTGGTCTAAGATTTTCGTTGATGGTATTGTAACTACGCCAGATGTTACAAGCAAGCTATTTTGTGTTTGAGTCGTTAAAAAATCTGTTGTTTGAGAATCTAAGCCATTATTTTTTGTTGATGTTGTTACCGCATTTTCAGAGGTTACAGATAAACTATTTTGTTTATCCGTCGTTAGAAAATTTGCGGTCGTTTGAGAATCGGACCCATTATTTTTGGTAGGTGTTGTTTCACTTAATGAATTTGGAGTAGTTGAATCCAATCTTGAATCTTTTGTTACTCTCGTTGTATCTTTAGATGAAATTGTTGTTAGCAATGGATTTAAAGTCGATATAATCCCTGATGTTTCTCTTTTTGTTGATTCCATAGTTGCAATTTCAGATGATGGTGATGTATTCAATAAATCGTTGGTTGAAGCCGTAGAAATTACATTTGTTTGAGTTTGGGATGTGGATGGTTTTATTGTCGTTGCTAGTATAATAGATAGAAATGAGGTTGAGGAGCCAGAATTAACAGTTGTCGCCAAAATGGATGTTGTTTTTAAGTTTGTCGATGATACCAACGATGGCTCGGTTGTTGAAAGAAAAGCCGTCGTAGTGCCCAATTTTTCTGTTGTTGTAAAAGCTTTGGATGTTAAAGGTGTAGTGAGTATGGGCGTACTTGTTATTTTTAATGTACTTTTATCTGTGCTTGGATTAATCGAGGAAATTATAGCATCTATGGTTGTAGTTGGTAAATTTGAAGTGGTGAATAATTTTGTTGATGAGATTATTTCGGCATTTGTTGTTAGCTGGGTGCTTATTATTTCCACGGAAGTTGTAGGCGCTAAAGATGTTTTCGTGGTTAAAGAGGAAGGTGTGGAGCTTGCTAAAGAATCTGTAGAAGAAAGTAAATTTGTGGATGTAGTAATTATTTTTGTTGTAGGTTGATCTGTAGTTGTACTCGCTTTTAAAGTTGTTTCTGCAATAGTTGAAAATATGGTCGTAAAAATAGCTGTTGTTGTAAGTGGCTCATTTGATGATCTCAATGATTCAAAAGTGCTAGTTATTTGCTGTGTAGTTGTTGGGTTATTATTGGTTGTGGAGACAACATCCGTGGTAGTAGAAGGCTTTAAAGTTGTTGAAATAACAGCTTCTGTTGTGCTGGCTGCATTTGTTGTTGAAATAGGTGAATCCATTGTTGATGATGTTGTTGCTACACTTTCATCAGTTGTCGTAATTTTTAAAGTTGTTGTTAAAATTTGAGAAGTTGTGGTTTCAGCTTTGGTTGTTATCTGTTCTTGTGTTGAAGTGGTTGATTCTGTAGTAGTTGGTGGGCAGTCTGCGTAAAATGCGCATAAAGTTTGTTGAGCTGTATCACAATCATTTGCTGTACTATATGGACATGGTATTCCACACGTTGCCATACAATTGATTTCATCCAAAGTATTAGACATTTGGTCAGAAATAGTTTGATAAAAGCTCGGGCATGTGATGGGTGGATTTATTAATGCTGTTGTGTTACGACTATACTGATCACCACCAACTCCACCGCAACCTTAATTTAAAACAAACTTTATTTAAAATATAATTAAAATTAGTTATGACTCACCTTCCATTATAATGCTTACATCATTATAATCTGGTGTCGCTGATGGACATGCAACATACCAATAATTTGCTGGATATGTTGTGCTGGGTTTTTTATAATAACCAAAGTCACATGCTTCATCAGGTAGAAGGCAGTTTTGTGCATAAATTTTAGCAGTTTGGACTGCAATATTAAATTCTCCAGTGGCAGGTGGAAAAGTAAAATTGTTTTTAGCACATTCTGAAATACTTAATAATGCTGTATAACCGGAATCCCATACAACGCCACTGCAGTCATCAGTGCAAATAGTATCATGAGCGCAATAAAAAAAGCCTTTTTCAATAATATCTTTATTTGCATTAAAATCTGTTATAAGAATGTGGTCAATGTTCCATACTGTCGAAGTATCGCACACTAAACAACTCCAATTAAGTTTAAAAATTGTTTCAAAAAGAATAAACTTACTATTGTACATAAGATCAAAATATGTTCCATCACAATTACTTACAGTATACGTTTCAAAAATAGACGATGATGGAGCCGTTACAGATGATACACCGTCTGTGGGGCATGTTTCACGTTTTCTTCGAACTTTTTTCTCTGTTGGCGATGTTGTAATAATTGCTGTGTTTTCGGTTGTTGTTGCCTTTTTATCCAAAGTGTATTTATAAGCGCTTATCTAAAAGAGAAAGTAAGAATATTAAAAGTCTAAATTTTTATTCTAACCAAATTAGATAAAGATGAAGATTTGTCTAAAGCGGATTTTTTAAAAGGATTCAAATTGCAAATTGTTACTGCAGGAAATGGTGCGCTTGGTAAAGAATACAACTAAAAATAAGAATAATGCTATAGCAAAATTATTAAGTAGTTGCTTACTCTAATTATGGTAGTTTTCTCATACGATAAATATTCCATAACATTCAATGCACAATGAATGCAAAATGCTATTATTGTAATAATTAATAAAACACTCCAAAAAGCCCTCCATATTATATTATTTGTTTTTGCCAAATGTCCGGCAACTTAAATAATAAAATTAGGAATATGAATTATCAAAAATCAGAAAAAACTTACTAACAACGCTGATAGTCCAATGACAAAAATTTTTAGCTAATGTAATTAAACCCATTTAAAAAATGTGTAAACTTTTTGAATAAAAAAAAGAGAAAAGAAAATAAAACTTTGTTACTCTACGATAAAATGAATATATAGTTTATTCTCTTTTTTAATATTTGCATTTTGTTTTTGTGTGGGTTGCTTAGATGCATTTAATTTTTTATTAATGAAAATTCAGAAACTGTGGTAACAAAGTTAAAAGTTCTTTATGTTCGAAGAAAAACAACGTGAAAATAAAAAACAGAATATTTTTCATTGAGTCTAGTTTGATAATAAATTTTTAAAAAGCATTGTTATGAAAGTAATTTATTATGCTTGTAGTAGGATTTTAAAGTAAAAAGCATAATTAATTTTGGAAAAAATAAAACGGCTGAAAAAGATTTTTTATTAACTTATACATATTTTTTACGCTATCTTTGCCAAAACCATGAATTTTATCTAGGCGCCAAGGGTGTATCCAAACACGTACTCATTGAAAATAAGCTCAGTCCGTTAAAGCTTTAAAAAAATCTGCCTTTCCAAATTTTTTCATGCCATATTTTTTTTGATGGATGATTGAAATCCCTATCGCAAATAGATATTTTTTCTCAATTTATCTTCCACATTAACTCAGAATATTTTTTTCCGAAATTCACTTGACTTTATTTTTATGCTGTCACCTTTTTTAATATAAAAAATCCTAATTCAATATTAAAAAATAATCCCTTTATGTGAATGCATAATTTCACGCTCGATTAAGTCATTTTTGTTTTTATGATTTTTGTTTAATGCATTTTATGGAAGTTTCTGTTTTTTTCCAACTATGTCTGACAAAAAAGTTAAAGCCCAAGATGCCTATGAACAAGGTAAAGGTGACGACTATAAAGTGTCAGCCAACTACGATGGATTAGTTGAAAATGCTGTCGCAACTCCAATTGACCCTAAAGAAGACATTCGTGGTATTGAAGAAGCCCAAGCAACCCTTACTTCAACTGGCGTGAAACCGGATTTTATAACCGTTACAAACTTTATCGAAGCAAACTCCAAAGAAGAAAAAGAAGAAGGAAAATTGGTAGTTGACGAAGGAGAGGTTGAAGGAGGAGAAGAATCAAATGCCGATGAGGGTGAAAATGAAGATAAAGAAGAAGAACAATTGGACGCAAAATAATGCTCATCTGAGTGATACTGTTTTTTTGTTTGTTATGTTGTTGCGATAATTTTTATTTTACTGTATGATTTGTTTATTAAATTTTTAAAAATAAAAGAATGCAAAATTAAACTTTCGTTAAATGGTTCTAGTTTTGAAACTTTTAAAAGTCATGAAAAGTTGTAAGTTAAAAATGAATCTTTTTTTTTTATTGATAGCACAAACTTAAATATAATTCAAACAAACAAAAAACAAGTATGTTTTGAATAGAAAAACATAATAAAAAGGTTGGTTCATCGACGATAACGATATCGCTTGAAAAAGAACCAAAGTTGAAAAACACCTTCTTTGAATTGATTTTTAAAACCATGTTTATGATTTATTTCCCATTCACGATTAACAATTTTAAATGCGATATCTTCATAGGGAGGACCAGCCTTGAATCTTAATATCGCAAAATCAGGATCTGCACATTCGGTTAGGGTGTATTGAGGGGTATGAGTAATATCAAGCAAATCAGGATAGAAAATCTAAAATTTAAAAAAAAGTTAAGAAATAATTGCAAAGATAGAAATTCTTACATTGAATCGATAACCTTGAACGATTTTTGGTGGAGGATTATCCAAATCATAATGGGTTTGATTATATTTATTCCAATCAAAGCCAGTGTGAACTCGATTGAAATACCGAGGCTTTCTTGGACGATATTTATCTGACCAAAGATATGTTTGTTTTTCAAGCTTTTCTTCTTCAGCAAATTCTTCTTCCTCTTTTTCCATTCCCGATCGAGCAATATTTATAAAATGAGCTTCAGCGGACTAAAAAAAATCCATTGTTAAAATTTGCAAAGATTTTATTTAACAAGAAACTTACGGTTATGGGTTCAGCGTTGCCTTCACGATTTCGTTTTCTTGACGCTTTCAAATTTTTCGAATCCTCTGCTTCATCAATAACTTCGATGCCAGGCATGGCTTCATTATCACCGCCCAATATCGGGCTATATCTTCCTGATTCATAAATGTAATTTGTAAAAACTTCAAGTTGGGCTTCATTTATTGAACTCCATTTTTGTTCTCGAACATCATCCTCCATGGCTTTTAATTCTTCCATTGTAAATGGAATGGAATTAAATAATTGGGATTTAATTACTGCTGCATCTTCTTCGGTTACTTCCTAAAAAATATTTATGGTTGGAAAACTTTATATATAAAATTTTAGAAAGGTTATTACCATTAATTCATCTTCAGCTCGCTTTACATCATTTTTTTCTTCAACGACTTTGGGTTTGGGTAAAATAGGTTTAATATCTCCTAATTTTTTCTGATGTTCATCCATTTCTTTTGCTTGTTCTTCCCTGATTCGTTGAAGCTTTAAAGCCATTTTATCCCGATGTTTTTCCTTTAATCTGGATTTAGCCATATATGGGCGTAGTTGATCAAGCAAATATTGCCAAAATCCAACATTGGATTCTGTTCCAATTTTGCTTTCAACTTCTGTTTCAAGTTTAACCAATTCATCGTAATTTTTACCCTTAAAAAATGAAATTTAATAATGCATATTTTTTAAAATTTAAATTTAAAAACTAACTTTAAAGATTTTTGTTACATCTTCTTTGACGGATGAATGAACAACTTCATCCATTTCAGCTCGACGTCGAGCATCTTTAAGTTTCATTACTTCTCCTTCAGCTATCGTTCGAATATCATCCCAAAAATTGTCATCTTTATGAGTGGAAATTTTTTTGTATGTCTAAAAATCAAAAAGCTTTTAATAATATCTTTTAAAGTCCATAAAAACAAACTTACTTTTATATCCGCAATTAAATCTTCAAAATCATCGATTGATAAACCTTTAATATATGTGAGTGGATCAACAAGCTCAAATTCGCCATATTGTTCTTCTTCTTCAGGAATGGAAAAGGCTGAATATCTCGCTAATAAATCAATGGGCTTGGGTCGATTTTCTTTCAATCTTATTTTGGTTCTTTCTTTTGCTTGTTTTATATGAAATTTATATTCCACGATACCAAAATCTCCAAATGTTTGCCTTTCACGATCTCGAGCCATCATTTCATCGTCTTCTTTTTGCATTCTTCGAATTTCTCGATTCTTTCGAAGTTCTTCCATTTCTTTAATATTTTTGTTTACTTTGTCAAAATGAAGCTTTTCTATTTCTTTATTCGATAATTTATCGTTGCCATCTTTTTGCAACTTCTTTCCCCAAACAAATGGTTGAGTAAGGTTTGCATCATTGAATGGGTTATTGAGATTATTATAAGAAATAACATCTGAGAGGCTTTCAGCTTTACGCTTATCTTCTTTTCTCATTTTTTTTGCCATTCGACGAACTCGCTTTTCTTCTGGGTTTTCCATTTCCTTCATTTTTTGTTTTTGAAACTTTTTCTTATCTGCTTTTTCCTTTCGAAGTTGTTCTAATTTAACATCAAATTTAAGTTCCTCTTGATCTTCTTCGCTTGAAGTTGAAGAAATGGACATTTGGCGACGACGTTCTTCAATGGGAACATCTTTTCGCTTTCGATCTTTGGAGGATGATGGGGATTGGCGTCGTTGAGGGCTTCGACTTTTAGATTTCTTACGGCTGTGTGAATCTCGATCTCGTTCGCGATATTTTTCACGATCACGGCTTCTATCATCATCACGATCTCTTCTTCTATCTTCTTTTCTGTCTCTGTTTCTATTTTCATCTTTTGCTCGATAACTTTCAACGCCTTTTTCTCTCGATGGGGATCGGCGTCTACGATGATAATCTGAATCTCTTCCCATATTCCTTATCTAAAAAACAAAAATTTAATTATTTGTAAAAAGTAAAAAAGGATATAAATTTCACGAAATTTTATAAAATATTAAATAAAAAATATATATATAGTGGTTAGAAAACTATGAAAAATGAAACGCAAAAGAAGATTATTATAATAATGATAGCGTATTCTGTTCAATCAAGTTAATAAAAAAATCAAAGCTCATCCTATTTTAGTTTAATGGATTTCTGTTATTTTTACTTAATTATTTGAAGATTTGATAAAAAATAAGAGCAAAAAATGGAATAACGAAATTCAAGCAAATAAATAGTTTTTCAAGTTTCTCTTATTGCCAAATAAAAAAGGAATTACTTATTTATGAAATTCTTATATTTATTTCTCTTATTGGCTTCCATATATAATTTTTCGTGATATGACTACTTTATCATATCGCATCTGAAGGCAAATTTTCTCACTTATAACTATGGATGCAGGGTTTCATTAAATTTCACTTCTTACTTCTGCAGAATTCCAAGCTCTTTTCCCTTTAATTCCAAATATCTTCTTTAAATCTGGGAGCTAAATGAAACTGATTCAGGTATTTGGAATTTAAGAATCCCCGTTAACAATTTATTGTTTTCTAGTTTTAAAATGTTTTAAATACGTCAATGTGAAGCAATATGCATTAATGCTTTTATAGCTAATATTTGTTACAAACAATCAATAAGTAAAAAAAAAAATGAAGGCAAAAATTAAATTATTTATAAGTTATTTATTTATGTGATACTACAGCCGTTAAAGTGGTTGATCTTGTTATGCTATTATTGCTTATTGGAGTAACATGGAATTTCGCTCCCATAAATTGGTAAAGCCATGTAATACGATAAAATTTCAATAAATGTTTTCTTAAGATTGGCCTTAAAAAATGCTTAAATTATAGCTTAAACAAAATATGGGTAATAAAAACTTACGAAATAAAGAAAATCATCACGTAAGCTGACAAATGAAAGCTAATATACGATGCGTGCATTGAAAAATATAAAATAGTATAAAATGCTCCAATTTTATTCGTATCTGATAAAGCCTTCCATAAAGTTGTCCAATATGTTATTATAGCAGTGTACAATGCAAAAGTGATTGAGGAAACAAGAGCTTGAAAAATTAATTTCTTATCAGGATTATTTTTCAATGAAGTATCCTTTTTAATTTTAATACGATAAATAGCAACTGTCGTCATATCAGTGATAAATGCAATAACAGCCACAATTCCACTGGATATAGCTGTAACATTTGCATCTTCCAACCAATATCCTGGACATTCTGTTATTTCATCAACCAATTCCAATCTGCATTTCCATTGAATAAAGCTATATCCATGAATCAAAAATGGATAAATAGACAAAAATATTATACAAGCTTTAAAATATTTTGACCAAATTTCGTCATATTTATTCCACCAAAGAATTGCTGATAGTCGATTAATGGTTAAAACTATTGTCCAAATACCACTAAAATCCGTGTTATACCATAACGAAAGCTTATTAGCTCTCATAAGCCAATAACATTCATTTCCATCATGAGTACATACTACGAAAGACGTATATATAAATGAATCAATAATATCCCAGAAAAATCCTAGCAAAAGAAAACAAAAATAAACATTATAAATTTTTTTAGTTTTTTTAATAAAATGATAACAAAAAAATATGAAGACTGGAATTTTAATAAAAAATGAAGCATAATTTATATATCCAACAATATCCCATCCTCTCATATAAATAATGTAAATTATATACGATTCATATTTTTTTGGAAAAGTTGGCCCAGAAGATGCAGTCGAAGTTGCTGCTTCCATCGTTGTCGCGAAATTTTCGGCAGATAAAGTTGAATTCATTTTTTAAATTTAAAAATATGAAAGAAATATTAAAATGCAACTTGCTCTGACAATTTCACAACTTCTGAAAATTTTATTTGTTATGGTTACCTAAGATTTACGAGGCATGAAATCAAACTCCACATTATTTGGTGTTCAAAAGGGTATAATTTTTTAAAACAAAATGAGGATGTAAAGGATTTTTTTTCTAAGCGCGTAAAAGATATTATTAAATTAACATATAATTTTCAACCAACTTTTGCACAATATAATTTATTTGATTTAAAAACAACAAAAAAATAGAGGAAAGAAAGAATAAAATAAATTGCTATGCAAAAATGAAAATCCTTGTGAAATAACATTAATCATATGTAAAGCAAGATATATAATTTATTTATTTTTTTAGAAAGTTACGGTGTTAGTAGCTTTTTAGGAAAACACACATCTAAATGCTGTACGCCCAAAAATATCACTCATCTTAAAAAAATGGAAAAAACTAAATAAATGAAAAATGTGATTGCAAAATAGGATACAGAGTTCAAAAGTGTAACAAACGGAGAATCAAGAAAATTAGATTCTTCGAGCAAAATCGAAATCGGTAATCCGAGCCCAGTATAGGTGACAAGAAGCTATCTCAAAATTTATAAAGCATTTAAAATTAGAAACTAAAAAAACAACAACATACGAAAAAAACTTCGTTATTTATTTTCCACATCGATTATTTCCGAACCATATAAAACTCTTACCCATTTAATGAGGTAATAAATGCAATTTTTACAACATTTTAACTTCGTTGCACGTTGTTGTTATATTAGGTTAGATTAATTCAATCAGATTAACCACAAACACTTTTTTCAATTTTTACGACTTTATTAAGCGAAGTGATGGCTGTTTTGGCTGTTTTGGTTTTTTTATTTCCTCTTTTTTAATTTAATTTTTCGATTTTTATTGCGGGGTTAAAAACAAGTTTTTTAAAATAATAATTTATTTATTTGTAAATCAATTTGAAAGTAGATAGACATTTATTTTTTTTAATTTTATTTTATTTGAACAATGCAAACACCTTAGCTCCTGCACCTTCCATTACGCTACTAACATTATTAACTGCAGCTTGGGCATTACCAAGATTGCTGAGGGAAAATGAATTTGCACCAGTAAATGAAGTGGAACTATTGTTTGAAGTATTATTTTCAGTTAAGGCAGAATTTGTTTCTTCAAGTTTAATTCTTCGATTAACGGATTCATAATTTTTAGAGTTTACTAATTCTTCATCAATTCCTTGTAGCTCAAAATCGGAGTGGACTTTCTGTAAAAAAATTAAATAATACAATTTTGAATATTTTTTTCTGAATTTTAAGGCTTACTTTAACAATAAATGATAAGCATGTCAATTGATAGGGTGACAAAGATTGTTGCAATCTTTCTGTAAGCCATTCATTTATCATTCTCATTTGTCCGCCATACCATTGCTAAAAGTTTTTTATTACTATTTTTGTGGACAGCTTTTTGGAAACAAACCTCAAAAAGATTATTAACCCAAACTTCATCAATAACAATTTGCCTTAACATTTCAGATGAGCCACGCATAAAATTAACATATGAATGTCCCATATGTCCGCTGTTTTGTTGTTGATTGGCTGCGGTTTTGGCATTTGTCGACGAAGGAGAGCCAGCATTATTTGATGAGTTTCCAGTAAAGTTTTGAACAATACTTTGATCTCCAACTAAGTTTTTCATTTTATTAAAAATGCTATTGGGTTTTGGCTATAAAAAATTCAAATAATTAAAGGAATAAAACCTTTATTAGTTTCTTACCGCCATGGATAAAAATGCACCAATTGGATTTCCTTCATCATAACGAGCAAGTCGGCTCAAAGTGTATTCTAAAATTGATAACATTTTTTCTAGTAAACAAGTATCCATGTCACTAAGCATAGTTTCAAGAGTTTCATCAAGTTTTGATTGATATTTCTGGAAAAAAAGTTAATCTTTATAAAAAAATTTATGGATAAGTTATTCTTACATCACTGGCATCAAAAGTTAATTTAGTGGCTCTAGATTTGGATGAAAAAATAACATTAATCATAACACAAATTTCGCTGGGTAAAATATAATCAGTGGATTTTTTGAATTTTTGCATATAAATGTCAAAAGTTTGATAGGTACAATTTGCGCATTTTGAAATCATATCTGATGCAAGAGATTTCATTCGAACTTGAAGATATTTGGCAAACTCCTCTTCGGGCCAATTCAAATCATGAACAAAACCTTGAAGGGCATCAAGTTTCCAATAAATATCTTCCGACGTTGCACAACCATCCTTTCGAACTTCCCATTTTTCTTTTTGAAATCCTTTTTCAATTGATTGCGAAATGGAATGTTCCATGAGATCCACGTATCGAATAACCAAAGGTGAAAATTGTTTAACAAGTTTTGTATGAAATATGCCATTTTTAAGTGTTGCTAAAAAAATGTCATAACTAATATATTTTTAGGATGGGAAAAACAAACGTTCACTGCATAAAAAGTCATTGAGAAGTTGAAACAATGGAAATGAATCCCATGAATCTGGAGGTTGGACATCCAAAGCGGCATCGAGATCCACTGAATATAGGGACCAAAATATTTCAGAATGATCTGCTAGAAGATCGCTGAACCACGCAAAAGCCTAAAATCACAATTATGGTTACAGGGATTATAAGCAATGAAGGAATATGTGAGTCACAAAACGTGCAAAAATGTTTTTAGCATAAATCTATCTATTAAATTTAAAAAAGGCAAAACAACCATTTTAATAAAAAAAATTTAAGGATGCCTAATTTTATTTTCTACGTGTTTAAAGCTAATTATTTTGTTTAGTTTGGTACTACGGGTGCAAAGTTAAAAAAAGCACTAAACTAATTTTATAAGGGTAAAAACATAAGCATATTGTTGCTGAGCTAGGACAAACAAAAGGAAAAGGAAAAAAAGTTGAAAAATGTGAAAGAAAAAAAACCACTAGAAACCAAACGATGATGGTTTGGTATTTTAAACTTACTCCTCGAAGTTGCTGAAAGATATAAATAAATTTATATATATAAAAGTTTATAGTTAAAGAAAGAATAAATAAAGAATAGATTTTTTTGTTGAAGAAAAAAAGTAACGAATCGATAGATAAAAAGAAGTTTCAGAAAGAAAAAATATTATAGTTTTACACAATTTATTTTTCTTTTGGTAAGAATTTATTTTTGGCACTTTATATTTCCAAAAATTGCAAAAGCTTACCTCGCCATGATGTTCTTCATTTTCTTTGAGAAGATCTATGCAAAGTTCAGTAACTCGAATCATATCTTCTATCCTTTGCTGGGGACTTACATCAACTCCCATGCGTTCTAAAAGTTGGCTTTTACTCAAAATACTTTTGTCTTGGTAAAATTTGCATACGCTCTATTTTAGCTTCATTGCATATCCTTGTATAATTCACTAATGCTGCATCTTCGAGACATTTTCTTATTACAGCTCTCACTTCTTCGGGTGGCACTGGCGATACTACATCTTTCATTAAAACTCTTTCAAGAAGTGATAAAGTTCCTTTTAAAGCATTTTCTGGACGGCCAAATGGAAAACAATATCTAAAAATCCCAATTGCAACAAAGATTTATTTAACTTTTTGTTACCTAAAATTAGTTATTTGCTTTTCAAGCAAAACCCGCAAACGTTCTTTAACTTCTTGAAATTTTTCTTTTTCCTCCAAAGTCACCGTTCCAACTCCATCCGGTCGATTTCCATGAACATGAGAGGCACAAAATGCAAATGAATAATGAATTAATGTTGGATCAATTAAATGGCCTTCATCAGCCTTATTGAGCAAATCATTTAAAAGTGAAACATGTCGAAAACATCCCCGTACCATATATCTTGCACAATATTCATCTAATACAAAAACTTGTCCAGGTGAAAACCAACCTAATGAACATATGGGTTCATTAAGGCGATAATCAAGGGATAATTTTTGAAGCATAGCAAAATGATGATCATGATTTAATGTGACGGGGTCAGCTTGAATTAATTCATCGAGTCCGTGCTTCGAAGCTTTATCAGCAAATCCTTGAGCTTTGGATACAGTTGAATTTGTTTGTTTGGGTGGCACAGGTTTATAAGCTTGCCCCGTGGCTCGATATAAAGCTTGAACCCATAAATGTCTTTCATTTTCATCATCTGTCGCAAATTTAAGTTCATCGCCTTCTTTAATGGCAGTGAAAAAATATTTTCCACCTTGATTATATAAATCATGATCGGGTTCAGGCATGTAATCAATTGTAAATGCATCAAGTTGAATAAATTCTGTTGGATCTGCTTTTTTCTCTCGATAAGAACACATCGCAAATGCATATTGTGAAACTTGAACTAAACAAAAGAATCGCCTCTTCCATTTTTTCCAAGCTATTTTTCCAAGTGCATAACAATAACCGCAATACTTTAAATTTGGAGGTTTTTCCACTCTAATCGCAATTCTTATTTTTAAATTTTGATCTTGACTGCTTTTAGTCACCGTCATTTTATACCATTCTGGAGTTCTTGCACAATTTGGATGAGGACGAATTACAACTTTTCCCAATTCTTTATCTTCAAATGCAATCATATTTTTAACTTCGGCGTATAATTTAACTTTAACAATTGGAAGAGGATGTTTGGTGGTGAAATCGCCTTGAGTATCCCAACTGGAAAAATTTATAATATTTTAGAGAATATTATGATCTCAGAATTAAATTCTTACGATGGTTTTGAAGCTTCTGCATGATCTGTTTGTAATTTAGAACATCCATCAACTTCCATCGTGCAATATACTATTCGATTAGGTTGGACTGATTTAAGATTTTGTACTTCCATAACCACAACCTTAAAATCATCCGAGTAAGATTTATTCTCTCCTTAAAATTCTCATACCTCCATGTTAAACGAAAGAACCACATCTGATTTAGTTAAACTAACATCCGCATCATCGCTATCCGTTTTATTTAATGACATCGAACTGGTTCGACGTTTTAAGCTAAAAATACAAATAAGGATAGGAATGAAAAATAAAGGATAAAAAGTGGAAATAAAAAAAAGTTTAAAAAACTTCACAGCAGTTTAATCAAAAATTTGTTAAAATCAAAAATCCTCCATAACCCAATCAAAATTATTAAAATTCCTATACTAAATTAAATAAAAATTAAAAAAATAAAAACCCAAAAAAATGTTAATTAACCAACTAATAACTAAAAAATTTGGATTATAATTGATAGATGGAAGAAGAAAACAAATAAGGGGTGTAATGTTGTTAGAACGTAAAACACTTTTTTAGCTTAAAAGTAAAAATATTTTTAACTAATCTAATCTAAATAATAATTTAATTTTCTAAGCTAAGGATGGGACTAAACATTGGATTTGTAAGGTAAAATTAGACTAAAAATAGGGGTATTTAATAATTTGATAATAAAACAACTTCTTGCACTTGGACTGTTTTTCGTAATGAAAAATTTGCGCTTCGGGGTCATTAATAAAAATAAATTAAACATATTTCACAAAAACAAACCTGTTAAATAAAGATAGATCTTCAATACTTCTTGATCTGAAAAAGGTTAAACTAGACAGAAGAATAGCTAATAATATATATGGAAAAAAGCTTTACATTAAGCTAAAAGTTAATTTAATAAAAATGCAAAAAAGCATGTGCAGGAAAGATAGTAAGTATTAGTTTTTAAAATGTGTTAGTTTTAAGTTTGGAAAAATGGGTTTTATTGTATTATAATAAAAATCTAATATGGGTTAAAGCTTGTGCAAATAAAGCGGGAAAATTTCTTATTTAAAACAATGATAAAAACACGGCACTGCAAACACACACCAAACAAACAAACGAAGAAAAACAAAACTGAAAATAAAAACAAAAGAATTTAAGCTTAATTTTAGTATTTATTTTTTGGTTTGTGTGAAATATTTTGAATTGAAAAGGGTTGGATTTTACTGTCCTCGTAAATTATTTTTTTACTTTTTAGTTATTTGTTTTTGTCTATTTTTTTGTTGTTGGTCAAAAGTGGCATAAAAAAGGCGGCTAGAATGGAAGAAGATAGAAAAATGGAAAAAATCGGAAAAAAAGGTAAGATAGAAAAAAGAAATTAGACTTTTATTTTGTAAATTTTACGGTTTAAAAATTTTATTGCCGCACCTTTTGACTTTGAATGAGAATCTGAAAAAAGAAGCTTTTTGAAACTAAGAATGCAATTTTTTTAATATTTTTAAAAACATTCAATAAAATAAAAAATGAAAAAAAGCAAAAATATTGAAAAGCAACCGTTGTTAATATAAATATATTTAAAGCAAAGAAAATAAAAACGAACCTTGATCGGCTTTTACTATCTTTTTTTCTTCCAGAAATAGTTTGGCCTCGAGGAGTCACAGGTACAGATTCGAGATTGGAAATTAATAAATTTATGGATTGTCGAACTTCATCAATAAATAAAGTTTCCATATCTTTTACAACAAATTTAGGCATAATTTTTCGTAACTAAAAAAATATTTATTTTATTAGACCGTTTAATTTTTATGTTTAGCAACCCTGGGTATTTCTCGGAGAGTCTCTTCTCGTGTCGCCACTTCTCGCCTTATTGCTGCAGCTTGTTCATCAGGATTATCGAGTTGTAAAGAATTAAAAATAATTTGATGTTCAAATTTTTTTACATTTAATATTTGTTGAAACATATCATAAAGTTGATCTTTGCTTTGAATTAAATCGGCATTGGCTTGATTGGCACCTCTCAAACGACCCCTAAACAAGTTTTTGTTAAAAACCAATAAGAGCCAAAATATTTTTTCTTCAAACAATAACAGGGCAAAATAGGTCAAAACAAAAAAAACATTTATGAATAATAGTTAGCAGTAGATAATTAGTCTTTATAAAAAACATTTTAAGGCAAAAATCAATCAATCTCGCACATTTAAAAAAAAGCAACAGGTTTTTTTTCAACAAATTCAGCAAATATTAATAGCAACTATCTATCTAATAGTTAGAGTTAATAACAACAAAATTTTCCTTCAAATTCAAACTCGAAAAGCTTTGTTTAGTTTACTACAAAAACATGTCAATATATATATGTAAAAGCGTTAAAAAATTATTTTTTAGCTCTACAAATATATGAAAGGCGACAACATTCAAAATTTCAAGCATCATTTTTTACTATACAACTTTTTTACTCTTTTTTATTCTCATACCTAGATCGCACCGAAGCTCTTATGCTAAAAATAAGATTAGTAAGTTAATATATATGCTTCTCAAATTATTTTATTATTAGTTCATGCATAGTAGTAAAAAAATATAAGTTAAAGTGTGTACTAACCTTGCTTGCCGGCCTTGTATAACATCATCATCACCTTTCATAATTAAATCAAATTTAGACATCCATGATGTTAATACAGTTTCTTTAGCAAGCCCTTCAATTTCAGGTAAAGAACGAATTCGCTTTTCTACATTACAACGAAATACTTCACGAAAATCATGAGCCGAAAATCCACCCGCTTGAACAACTTTTGCGACTCGTTCAGATTTCATGAAAACTTCAAAATAACTTTCTATTGCTTTTGTAAATGCTTCATCAGCGGGAATTTGGGTTTCACCCCGAAGAAAAGCTTGAAATCGATCCTTCATTTTTGCTAAATCTTGTTTGGTTACTTTCAATTGCCTTCTTGCCATATCTGTGGGTTGTTTGGCATTGAAATGATAAGCAACGCATTTTGCAACAAATACATATAATTGTAAATTTCTTTTTCGTTCTTCCTCTTCTTCTTCAGCTCTAAAAAATAACAAAAAAATTTAAAAATATCGTTCAGCAAAATTTTTTTTTACTTTATCCTTTCTTGTTCTTCTTTGCTAAGTTTTTGTTGAGAATCACCATGAACTGGAGTGGAATGTTCATTATTATACCCGTCTTCATCGTCCGATATATCTTGAGAAGATTGAAGCACTGGACGGTTTGTAATTGTTGAAGTTGAAGGCTTCTAAAAAAATAATTTGCATAATTTTGAAAACTCTATACTTTTTTCCAAAAATAATTTACATGTTGTCGACTAAAACTATTTCTAAATGATGTCGTATCATGATTATTCCCGTATTTTCCTTTTTGTGATGAACCACTTCTTTTTAATGAATTTGCTTGACTAACTGAATCTGATGGAGCTGGGGATTCAGAACGTTGAGGGCTTATAGTTGTTGCAAATTGATGATGTATAATTGGTGGAATGGATTTTGGTACTCCCAATACCTTAAAAAATTATTTCATATTTTTACTTTCAATTTTAAATAATAAAATATTGGTATCACTTACATCCGATGCATCATCATTTTCAAGCCCGTATTCATCATCATCCTCTTCACTACTTGATGCACCGAGCATCGGAAAATGCTAAAAACAAAACTAAAATATGTATTTTTAATAAAATGTTAGATTTTGGAATAGTTTCAAATTACATTTTTTTAAAACACGAAAGTAACTTTTATTAAACATAAAAAAAGAATTTCTATTTTCGATAATAAAATGTTGAACGAATTAAACAAAAACACACGAAACATATCTTTTTTACTCTTCTTTATAAGCAACAAGCGTTCTCACACCCACATTAAATATAAATGACAAATTTATAAATGAGTAGGTGAAAAATAAAAATATAAAAAAGTGAAAAGCATTAAATTTATTTAAAATAATTCTGTTTAAACTTTAAAAGCAGTAAAATAAAAAGCTTTCTTAAAAAATTACATTTATTTTTATTTTTTATGAGCTAATATGTTTTTCTTTTCTTTTTACTTTTGGTCATTAATGTATGTACAAATAAAAAGAAGAATAGTGTGCCACTGTTATATATTGGCGCCACCACCATTGCTGTCATCGTCGCTCGTTGTTTGGCACTCTAGGCAACGACAAAAAAGGAGTGAAAAGAAGAAAAGAAAAAAAAGAGAGAAATAGAGAAAAAAATGGTAGGCCTTTCTCATGATGAACAGGAACAAACAATAACAATACTGGAGGGTTAAATTTCAAATGAAATACACCATTGAAAAAAAAAAATAGTTCAACGACGACGATATTGGTTGTTGCGAGTTTTTAAAAGGTATATTTTTTTAATAACGAAAAAAAGAATAAGCAAAAAGAAAAGTTTCAATAATATTTTTGGTGTAAAAAAACTAAAGATTAAGCAAAGAATACGCAGAAGTAAAAAAATTCAAATGAATATCTAAGAGGAGGAAGAAGAAAAAATGCATTTGTGATCTGAATGTAAAAAGTTAGTTTTCTTCGCCCTAAACCACCCATCTTTAGTAGTTGGGGCACATCTATCTCATTGTGTTTTACGTCAGAGATAGACGAGAGTGAGAGAAACGAAAAAAAAAGAAAGAATGACAACATGGCTTCTTCTTCTCTTTCTTCCAAAAAACAACAAGTAAGTCTTTTCTTCTCTTTTTTTAGTTTGTTGAGTTTTTTAACTAATTAGTTACACAACGCACACAGCAACGGCACACGCGTGTTATTGCTTTTTTTTCTACACTTTTGCAATTTTTTACAAAAATAAAGTCACAAAAGGTTAGCAAAAAAGTTAGTTGTACATAAATAAATTTGCAGAAAAATATAAATATCGTAAAATTCAAATGGGATTGTAAAAGTTTAATTCTGAGAGATATAAAATTATAGTTCAAAGATTAGATTTAATGGAAAGTAAAAAAAATTTCAGATTAGAGAGAAGAAAGAGCAAAAATTCTATTTTACTTTTTAACTTAAGGGCTAATATCGATATATAACGGAACTGCATTTACTCGAAAGTAACAGTAAGTATTTTAGATTCAAAACTGCTTTTCGCTAAAAAAAAAAGGTTCTAACAAAAAAAAGAGAAGACAAAAAATGAATGCATGGTAAAGACAGCAAATGGCAACAGCAAAAAAAAAATTTGCTGATTACATTTTTCCCAAAAAAACATTTTTTTCTCGACTTTTGGGAATTGGATTAACGCTTTAGCTGCTCTTCTTTTTTCTTCGTCTTTTGTTTGGTGGACGAGAACATCCTCAAAAAAGTAAAAGTTAGGATTCAACAACGCAGATTCTTTTTTTTTTGAAAGAAAAAAAGGAACAAAAAATGAACAAAAAAGGAAAAAAGTTGTTATTTTAATTTTTTTATTTTAGAATTTTTTGAAATTCTTAAAAAACACTTTGATATTTAGAAGAACAGGATTAAAATGTTTTTAAAATAATATTAAAAAAAATAAAATGTGTACAAAAACCAAAAAGGCTTCATTTAAAATAATCAATCTTAAGAAGAAGAAAAGTAAGATAAAATTTCAGACTTTGTTGCTTCAAAAAAATCCAAAATAAAACAAACTAAAAGTAAAATGAAAAAAAAATATAAAGAAAATATGCCTCTTTTCCAATAAATTCATAAGACGAGAAGATAGAATAGAAGTCATGCATAAGAAAAAAGTAACAATATTTTTTTAAATAAAAAACAACGCAAGAAAAAAAATAAAAAAATTGATTGAAATAATTTTAAAGAAAACATTAATTTACACAACAATAAAAATATATCTAAAAAAGCAGGAAAAATTCGATATTTTGAATAAATTTTTTAATACCATTCTTCTTTTTTTTGGTTGTTAGAAAGTATTGATTGCTTTTGGAATGATTCAATATTATGTCAAAAAACTCTCCTCATGAGAGCGATAAGAAAGCATTCTTTTTTAAGTATGCTATAAAAATTCCGCAAATATGAACGTTAAATATTTAACAACAAAAGAAAATATTTATGTTGAAGCTAATAAAAACATAAAAGTAAGAAAAAAATAGTAACAAAAATTAATTTAAAAAAAATCAAAACTATCATAAAATCTCAACGAAAAAAGTAACTCTTCTTTTTTTTACTTTGTCATTCCTTTTTTTGTTATTGAATGAGCAACAAAAAAATATTAAAACAAGAAAAAACCAAAAAATGCCACTTTTTTATATTTTTTGTTGGAAAAAAGCCCCAAGTGGTTTTCATTTCAAACAACCACCACCACCACAAAGGAAAATAGAAGACAAGTGCTAATAATAATACATACGTACGTGGTAGTAGCTTTTAGGGGAGATTGAGATGAGATTTTTTTAAATATATATGTATGAATGGATGTGTATATGTAAATCAAAAAATGTGTAAACATAAAAAAGAAAAGAAAAAGAAGATATATTATGTATTGGATGAAATGGAATACAGCCAACTATCAATGCCCCATGCCAAGACAAACAAACAAAAAAGCCTTTCACAAAAAAAAAACCATGAAAAAAATAAAAATAATAATATGGTTGTGTTGAAAATAATATATGTATTTGCAAAACAAAAAAAAAGAATGAAAAAAAAATAAATTAAGTAATAAAATTTTCTTTTAAAAATTATTCAACACAACTTTTTTTTATTCAACAATGGTTTTTCCAACAAAAAAAAGAAGGAAGGCGTATTCTATTTTAAAACTATGTACTACAAGTTCCAGAAATATATTTATTTATGTCCTGAAGTTATTTACCCGCATTTTTTGGCATTGACGTAAGTAAGTATGTCCGCTGTCTTTCTACTCTTCTTTTTAACAAAAGAAAAAGAAAAAACGAAGATGAGGCAATTTTTTTTTTGAAAATAAAAAAGATGCTTTTAGGCTTTTCAAGAAGAAGAAATATTAGTTTCAACAAAAAAAAGAAAGTACTATGCCGGTGATGAAACTCATTCACGACACGGGAATTAAGAGATACACGATAACCATTATTTTTTTAGTTTTATAACACGCCGTTATTTTTCATTGTCGTCGCCGACGTAAATTATTTCATCAACGATTTACTTTTTCTTTTTTGTTGCGCGCCGCCGCTGGCTACGCCGTCCGCCACCATAAAAAAAGCAACTACGAGACTCAAGCCATTAATCGATAGTTTTTTTTTGTTATATGAACGTTTTTTTATATTTTATTTTGAAAAAAGCCTTTTTAGTTTTTAGCTCGCTAGCTTCTTTGGCTGCTGGACAAGCCGACCCACGAAACTACACTTTTGAAGAAGAAAAGAAAAAATAGAAGACGGCTTCTTTCTTTCATTCTTGTTTTTCGAGCTGCCACCGCCGTTACCAGTAGCCCATAGTCAAAGTTAAAGAAAGCTGTGGCATTCTGCTTGCCAGCATCTCGACTTCTTTATTCCTTTCTTCATCTCAAAAAAAGCAAGCAAGCAAGAGAGACAGCAGCGGTAACCAAAAGAAGCTTCAGACCAGAAGAAAAAAGAAAAGTACATAAAAGCTAAAAAGGCAAGTGTGCCACCACCAACATCGATGGACGTGAAAAAAAGAAAAATAACGCTTTTATTAAAAAATAAGAAGGAAGAAAAAAAGAAAACAGATTCAAATATATTTTTGGATTTTGGGAGGGCTTCTTCCTTTCTTTCCTTTTTTTTTTAGATACATTTTTTAAACAAAAATGAAAAGCGTAAAAGAATCAGAAGAAAAAAGCCTAGTTTTTCCTATTTCTTTTTTTATTCCATTGTGGTGCCATTTTTTTTTGAAGAGTTAAAACTCTTATATTTCAGAAACTAAAAGATGAGCAATGCATGTCAAAAAACAACCACATAGGATTTTTTTTATTGTTGTTTAAAAAAAATTCAAACCTTTTGGGAATTATTTGCTTTCTTTTGTTTCTAGGAATTCTGTTCAAATAGTTAAGATTAGAATAGAACCACAAAAAAAATCGAAGAAAAGAAGCTCTGTTCTGCCAAAAGTGAAAGAGTAGCAAAAGTCTAGCTTTGGTAATGGTGACTTTTGACCTCGAAGATTCATTCACGGTCTAAAAATAAGAATCAAGACAGCGACAACAAATTGTAAATAAGCAAACAAAGTAAAAAAAATCTTATTTTTAGCCGATTTATATATGGATGCAAAAAAGGTCGTTAAAATTTGGATATATATATTGGTTTTCTTGCTTATCAAAAGGCGTATGGCATTGTAATTACAAAAAAAATTTCTTTAAAATTTATGGGTTTAAAATAATCTTAAATTAAAAATATATGTATTTTTAGCCTTTCCAATATATTTTTTTCCAGCTCTAATATTAGAGTTAAAAATGAAAGAAAATTTTGAGACGAAGATAAATGAGGAGTTGAAAAAGAAAAGAAATGAAAAAAAACTAAAACAAAAAAAGAATAATATAACTCCCAAAAAAAAGTTATGGCTTAAGTTAATACTTTTAAACATAAAAAAACGAAACAGTTTTTTTCCTTTAAAGGAGGCTGTAAATTTGAATTTTTTTCTTCTTCGAGATATATTTCCCTTGAGAAACATTTGTTATTAGATGTTCTTCTTAAAAAAAGAAAAGAAAAATGGAAAAAATACTCTGTAAAAACTTCCCAAAAAGGAAAAAGAAAACATCATTTTTTGCAGGTTTTTTTTACTTTTCTGAAATTTTAGCGAAAAAAGCAACGGCAAAGAAAATGAGAATCATGGGATATGAAAGTTAAAAAAGGAAGCAAATTAAGTTTTAGCTAAAACCTTGTTAAAAATAAATTAGATTTTGTAAGAAAAAATATTAATTATTTATTCATCATTTTTAAATATACAAAAAAATTAAAATAATTTAATTTAAATTATTAAAAAAAGAAACGCCGTATTTTAAAAAATTCTTTTAAAGTGAAAATATGTATATGTATAACAAAAAAAACACGGTAAAATTAGAGATTCAGTTTTGAATTAGATCGAACAAATTTGAATTAATTTCTAATGCTGGCTGCTGATGCTAATTGTTGCTTCAATGATTCAATCAACCGATCTCGTTCATGCAATTCTTGACGAAGGATTTGGTTTTCATGTGAAAGTTCTTCGACGCTGTGATCTGTCGTCGTTGTTGTATCTCCATTATCGGTTTTTTGCTAAAAAAAAGCAAGGAATAAATGAAAAAGTAATAAATTAAACTCATTTTGAGCCGAAATAGTTTTTTTTTAAATTAAAGTTTCTTCAATTGAAGTTAAGGTCAAAAAGAAAGCTTACATCTTCCAAAATATTTTTCAATACTGATAATTTAGATTTGAGTTCATCAAAATCTTCCCTACTAATTTGTTGAGGAAGTTCATAACTTTTTGTGGTGGAATTCGCATTTTGATCGGATGACACAGGAGTTCTAAAGAGGAGAAACTTATTAAGCAAAACTCTTTTAACCTTTTTCTGTCTTACTTTATATCAGAAGTCGAGGCTTGCGAAGTGTATGATGTTGAGAGGGGTGTTTCGGTCTTGGATGAATGTTTGGGTCTGAAAAAATACAAATAAATAAAATGTTAAATATGTAAATTTTTAAGACTTTTTGTAAAAAAAAAGAAAGATAAAAATAATTTTTATGTTGTACCTGAATGTTTTGAACAAAGTATTTAACATAAAGCAATCAGCCATAACTATTTTATTTATATAATAATTTATCAAAATAGAATAAAAGCAAAATATATAATAGCAAATACTTGTTAGTTTTTTTATAAATATAAACTTCTGCTCAAAATGTCCATGCGCAGACAACAAAAAAAGGAATTAGCTTTTTGTTGTTGGTTGTAACCACGAAGGAAAAAAACGCCTCACTATTTTTACCCCGCTTGCTTGTTTGAAGAATCAATTGAGGAAAGAAAGAAATAAAAAAGTGTGTCGATTTTTTATTTTCAAATTTCTCTTTGATTAAAAAATAAAAATATGTATGTCGCGCAAATTTCAATTTCAGAGTCTTGTTGAATTGCGGCTCTTCTTGTTGCAAGAAAAAAAGAGTGAGCGAGAGAGGGTGAATTAAAAGCAAAAATAAAATTTAAAAGGGTTTTTAAAATAAATTTTATTTGGTACAAAAAGAATGAAAAAAAATCATGTCGCGATGGTTTATTTTTATTTTTTGTTTAATTCATTCAACAATCGACGTTGTTTAAAAAAAGTTGAATGAAATGTGCGTGTTTTTAAGATTTTTTTGAATGAATCATTAAAAGGAAGAATTTGGAATTTTAATCGATTACATCAATTATAAATGATTGCGTTATAATTTGATTTTTAAATTTTAAATAAGTTCCTTGTATTAAATCGAAAAAAAGAAAGAAAATAAGACTTACCTTTCTTCAATACTGTCCGCGCTAGTTTCCATTCGTTGTATTTGATTTGTATAATCCAAATTCGAATTATTTCTTTTTTTATCTCCTCCATTGCAATAACTTTTATCGAAACTATCTTTTCGGCTACTCATATTGGAAACGCCAAAATCGTTATCAAGTTTTATAGCATTCGCAACTTTTTCGTTATTTTCTATGGCTGTTCTTGTTTGAATGGGAGAAGCAGCTAAAAAAACGTCAAATTTATAACATACCAATAAAAATATATATAAATAACATATTAAAAGAGGCGGCTTTTCAGCATTTAAAACTTTGACAGATTACAAAATATATAAAAACGTCACATTTCTTTTTATTTCTTTTTTTTGTTTAACCAAAAATTAAAAAGTGTTGCATTTCTTTCTTCTTTTTTGGAAGTAGAAGAACAGTTTGAGAGGATGCTTGTTGCTGCTTGCTTTTTAGCCTTTAGTTTTTAGCTTTTAGAACTTATCCTCAAAGAAAAGAGAAGCTTTTTATTGAAAGGCAAAAAAAAGGAAAGAGGAAAGAAAAAGAAGCTCCAGGAAAATGACAACAAAGCAAAAATAAGACGAAAATGAAGAAGAACAACAAAATCGTAATTAGTTTACCGCTGCCGAAAAAAAAATAGATGAAAAAGACAAGTATGGCGCGACAGCTTCATTTGTAAGAAAACTGCCAAAGTCAAAAAAAGAAGAGTAAGGCCAATCAAATCTTATAGTGAAGCAAGCTAGCTTCATTTGTTTTCTGTTCCTTGTTTTTCTTCATCATTTCTTTTTTTCAATTTGACTTTAAAGCTTAACTAACTTCGCCGTGTTTTGTTTCATTTTTTCGTTAAAGACTGTTTTGTTGTAAAATTTAAAAAGGGCTTAAAGCATGCTAAATACTAAAGCAAAAAAGAAAAGCTTGCATTAACTTTGACAACTTCTTTCACGTATTATTCTTAAGGTTTTACAAGCTTAGAAGCATCAGAAAAAACGAAATAAGTCGCCCTTTGTAATTAAAAAAAATCGAAACGTAGCAAAATCGAAAGACTTTTTTTAACATAAAAAAATGAATGATTGCGTTTTTTGAACGAAAAAAAATAACACCAATACCAAAAAATAAAACTATGCTTGAAAAACAACGATAAAAAAAATAAATAATTTTCATCGAAGAAAAAGAAGATGCAGCAGAAGCTTAAGCTCAACCGATAATTTCATGGGCAATTTAAATGAATGAAATGAATGAATGAAAAAATAGCGGTTAAAATAAAAGCAACGAGCGCAAAAAAGCTTCCAGCAAAAAAGAAAGATACTTGAAAATTGTTAGCTGCTCTTAGACAAAAATAAATGCTTTTCAAATAATTTTAAATTGAAAAACATTAAACCCTTGTTTTAAAAGTGACATTAAAAGCAGCAAGCAAGCAGGAAAGAAAGAGGGATATCATGCTTAACGAGAAAAAGAAAATAGTTCTCCCGAAATAAAAATGAAAAAAAAATAAAAAAACAACAAACCGTTCGTTTTTGTTGTTGGTTCTTCATCAAATAAAACAACAGAAACAATTATATTTCCATTAGCATCGTGCATGAGTTCCGTAGATGTTGTTGTCGTTGTAAATGTTTGCGGCTGAGGAATTTGGATTCGTGCAGCTGCAGTTGCATTAGCAGTACTTTGTTGAGCACGTCGACGTTGACCTGGACTTGATGTAAGTCGATCAAATCCAATAGGAGGAAGTTCAACGGCTGGAGAATTCTCAACTCGAGTTGATTCAAATTCAGCCAAAGGAGCTCGACGGTTTTTGTTATTTACAGATCTAACATTATTTATGGGTCTGAAAACAAAATATTTTTTTATTTTAGAAAAACGATAACCGAATTACCTTATATCCACATTTTTATTATTATCCAATTTATGATGATGCATGGAACTCGGCATCAATGGAATAAAAGATTTTTCTATTCTTTTAATCAACTTCATTTCAGAATTTCTTCTTACTTCTCCAAAGGGTTTTGTTTGAATATCAAATGAAAGCGATTTTCTTGGAGGAATTTTAGAAACAATTTCTTCTTCCGTCCGCCTTTCTTCTGGAAAAAAAAAACAAAAAGTATATAATTGTTTGTTTTAGAGCTGCAGAAATAAAAAAAATAAAATTAAACAATTTAAAAAATCATTTCTTTTTTTGCCAAATGCGACGATGACAATTTGGCAATTTAATCTAAATAAAAAAATTCTTAAAAAAAATAACTAAAGCCCCAAAAAATGTTTTATGGCGCTGCATTGTATTATTTGTTAATACTTTTAATGGAATTAGTTTTACAAACGCGCTTTAAAAATAACAAAAAATTTGACCCGAAAATGAGGAATAAAAAATGTAATAAAAAGAGGCATGATACGACTGACTATACTTTTTTCTCGATCAAACAGTGAAACAAGAAGGTGTGTGCAATAATAACGATGAAGCTTTTTCACAAATAAGGTGCTTTTGTTTATTTTGCTTATTATTGAAAAAAAAAATATTGCATTTGGAACACCGCAGTCGATGCTATACAAAATTTGAATAACGACAACATAAGCGGCGTTCAAGTTCACCTCAAGGTTCGCTATGTTGGCTGCTGCATTTCGGGTGTTGTTGTGTTATAAAAGCATATGTAAATATTAAGCACCAAACCTTATGTTCGCAAAAATCGAAAAATTGAAAAAAGCAAAACAATAGTTTACATTTTGCAAAAAAAAAGTTTACTCACCTGAATTTCCTTTAATAATAAGACTTCCTCCTTTCTTTGGTTTAACTTTTGGCGAAGGTAAAACTTTTTGAGTTTTTGAACTTTTGTTTCCGCCACCAAATCCAAATTTCGCAGCAAGTTTTGGGGTTTTTGAAGATTTTTCAGATTTTTGTGATTTCGGTGTTGCAGGACTTTTAGATTTTGCTGATTCCTTTGAATTTTTCTTTGAAACAACCGTAATTTTTTCTTCGACTTTTTTCGATGGTTCTTTGTTTGGTGGAATATTTTCTGCAGCACTTTTATCTTTTTCTGGACTGCCTAAAACCGCAGAAGTTTCTGCAGCAGTTGTTGTTGGTGCTGTAATTGAAGGAGCAGTTGTTTTTGCATTTGATGTTGCTTCTTCAGACCAATCTGGCGAAGTTATATTATGTCGAGTGGAAGATGACATTCGGCTTGAAGAATAAATTGTATCTGTGTTTGAAGAAGAAGTCGTAGTTGTGGCTGCACTCACAGGCGAAGTTATAACTATTGTTTGCACTTTCAAAGGCGATGGTTCAGCACTGGAATTTACAGTAGTAGGTTCTGCAACTTCTTGAATAGTACTTGGAAGGCTTATTTTGTCTTCAGAAATTTTTGATGTTTTGAAGGATAACTCCTCTGATGGGGCAAAATTTCTCGGCGAGCGACATGGGGAAGGGATTAGTGTGATTTGGGACCGTTGCATTGGGACAGAATTATTTTGAAGAATAATGCCCTCATTTTTTTGAGAAGAATTAATCATTGATTTAGTTAGGGCTGAAGTGGAAGGAACATTTCTTGCTGCTTCCATACTACTAGATTTTGCCATTTTTGCTTTTGGAATTTGAGTTGGTTTCATACTAAAAATGTTTACATAAACACATAAAATAGAAAATAGCAATTAAAAACAAACCTAATTAAGCTGGTACTTGATCTAATTGGCGAACGACTATGACTATCAGAACGACTAAATCTTGTTCCAAATTTAGTTAATCTACATCTAACTGAATGGGCCATTGACATTAATGGACTTTTAGGTGGATCTGAATAAGTATGGGACCTAAAAAATAAAAATAAAATATATAATGGAGAATTAAATTATGGCTCATTTACATTTTAGCTTGTTTTGTAATTTCTTTGGGTTGCTTTAATTTTGTTGGGGCTTTCAAATTCGATGGAATTGGAAGTGTTTGAACAGATGTGGAATTCTTGAGATTGCTTAACGCCAGCGATGTTGGTGGAGGTGGTGGAAACGTCAAAGGTGGAGGAATATTTGTAGCAATTTTAGTTGCAAGATTTTGAGCCATTTTATTTTCAATAACCACGGATTTGTCTTCTAAAAAATATAAATAAATAGAAACATTTTAAATTTTTTTATTAATATACTAAAAATGAAACGCTAGTTTACCTTCTTGCACAAGCTCCAATGTTGGATATTTAGGCGCGTCACATGGAGTGCCTGCAAGAGACTTGGATGCTTGAGACATAATGGATTCATTAGACTTTGATTCAGGAATGGGTGGAATAGCACGATTTAGAGGAGGCCGTCGCTTGTCGAAGCCATAACTTGGACCAACATTTGAACCATCAAAATTTATAGCTGACAGAGAGCTCGTTGGAGATTCGTCCGCAATGGATGAGGTAGATGACCATTCTCCCGTTCGACTGCTTGCACCCGATGGAACTCTATTATTTGTTGGAATAACCATCACTGTTGTATGAGTTCGAGGATAAGGGTACGAATTGCCACTGCTTCCTGAATTGGTGCGACGTAAACCTCGAAAGGGGCTAAAAGAACAAATATTAAAAAATTGTTAGACAAAAATAAAGCAAAGCTTTTCATATTTTTATTGTTTTTTGCTTTTCTTTCTTAAAAGCTAAAGCTTAAAAACATTTTTATGGAATCGATGCAAGTAGCAACGGCCTAAGTCCACCAGATGACAAATTTTAGGCTGCCACACTTAGACTTTGTTTTATATTTTCAAGATTGTTGTTGGTCCCAATGGCCATAAGTCGAGTGCTTTTTTTTGATTTTAAAAAAAGTTAAAACATTACCGACACCAAAATCCCCGTTTGAGTCCCATATTAATTTCGTCGTTTATCCACCAACATAATTTTGCGTCATAATTAAGCGAAACAACTATTAATAGAAAAAATATATAAAATTAAGAGGTCTTAAGACAAAGATGAAAAACACCTTGAGATTATCATGAGACTAAAAAACAAAAAAATTGTTGTTTTATGGGTATAAAAAGCATTAATCATCCACGTCGAGACAAAAAAAAGCTTCACATTTATTTATTTATTTCTTTTTTAGATGTTTGTTTTTAGAGATGGATGAAGTCAACACGCAAAAAAACTAAAAAAAAATTTTCGTTAAAGAAAAGTAAAGAAAAAAAGAGTGACTTTTATTTATTTTTTATTTTTTAAAGAAAAAAGAAAAAGCTTTTCTTATGCATAACTTTAGTTTTCTACTGGAAGAAGAAATGGAAGGAAGTGAAAATGGCAGGCAAAAAAAAATTGCGCAGCTAGAAAAGTCAGAAGCAAAGAAAAAAATATTCAGTCGAAAAGCGTTTTTTTTTTCTTACTAAATTATGAAAATTAAAACAGTGTTGTTATTTTGCAAGAGTAAAAAAAGAAAATGAAGAACAAATGAAGCTAATTATTATTTGATGTGAGTGAGGAAAAACACTTTTTATTTTTCTGTCTCTTTCAGCGGCACTTTTTTGCCTTTCATTTAAAAAAAGAAGAACACTTAAAAATTGCGCATCTATTTTTCTTTCCAGAAGCATTGTTTTTCTAGAATAAAAAATAAAAGAAGGAAAGAAACTCAAACAAAGCAAAGCTAAAAGAAAACTGGCGTTGACTTGTTTTTAAGAAGCTAATGTGGTGGTATCATTGACGTGTGCCTGTGTTGCCTAACTTTATCCCTCCAAAAAAGGAAAAAATAGTCTGCGCGTGGTCGTCGTTATCTTCTCTCCTCTCCGGTATGCTGCGTCTTCAAATTGGAGCTCCTTTTGCCTCCAGAAAAAGCTACCAAAGAAAAGAAAAAACAAGCAGCTATTGACTTAATTTTTCTTCAAGAAAAAACCTTGTTTTTTTTTTATTTCTGAGCGTCTATAAACTTAAATAAAATGCTATTATAACGAGACACGACAAAATAAAGAATAAATCGATTTGAACAACTTTGTCATCAGAAAGGAATAAAATGAAGAAAAAGTTTTTCTTAAGTCTTTTTTTTAAGTCTAACAACAATACATATTATTTTATTTGAAGACAAACCATTTTCACACAAGAAAAATAAAAAGGGCTTTCAATAACTTTTTTTGAAGATGAAAAGAGAAGAGACAATTTCGCAACTATTAAAAAATGTTAAATTATTGCTTAAGGCAAATAAAAAGTATGAAATTAAAATTATTTTTGTTTTATTAAAAAATTCAGTGCCAAGTGATTTTAAAAGTCCACGAGAAAAAGCATGCATATTTTTTTATTTTTTGCTTACTTTTCTTTTAATTGAACACGGTTGATAAATCACAATTTTTTGTCAAAATTAAACCACAGCTTTAATATTTTTAATTCATTTTTTTACTTTGAAAATTTGCAAGTTTTTGGCATAACTTTTTTGAGAAATAAAATAAACAATTTTAAACACTTTATTGCAAATTGTTCAACAAAATTATCTAAAAGGCTGATTGGATCTTTTAGTAATATGGATCGTTCATTTAGATCCTTCAAACTTCGTGAATAATTACACTCTGTTTAAAAAAAAACATAATCAATGGATAATTGTGAAGCACTTTGCGATGAAATTCTAAAAAAATCCGTCAAAGAATACTATATTCTAATAATCAAAAATCTCCTGAGACAAATTTTGGGTTATAATGAAAAAATTTGTTATGCAATCATCAATGACAAAACATTTAATCTTATAAACAAGTCACTTGAAATTAATTTTAAATAATGTCAGACAAACTTCTGCCAGGTCTAGAAATAAAAACAAATAAGGAAGGAATCCGATAAAAAGTTATAAGATTTTTATTAATAAAAAAAAGCAAATTTTTATAATAAAATAATCGATAATTATTTGATCAAAAAATTAAAAAAAGGGTGAGTGTTGTGGGTCGAACCAGTAGGGAAGCATACCTCGAGGACCGGGGGGAATTCCCCCTCCTCTCCCTCCCCTTCGAAGAAAAAAACTAACGTAAAAATTTTTTTCGATGTTGTAAGAATGATAAAAAAAAATTTTTTCGAAAAAAAACAACGTATGATTATACGTTGTTTTTTGACCCCTCCCCCCAAAATTTTGAAAACATCCACCCCCCTAACTCGAGGTATGTAGGGAAGTGTATGTCAAGCTATACTGTCAATCCCACAAAACCCACAGCGCCACCCAAACGCAATGAAATTAAGTGGAAAAACAAGTGAAAAGAAAGTAATGTGTTCAATAAAAAGTTTTATACAAATGAAGGAATAATTATTGAAGGCTGATTATAAACATTTATAATAATAAAATTTTCTTTATTTACCAATGTGAGGATTAGGGTAAATTATCCCGTACCGTCGCCAAAAAATGCGGGAACGGGAATGTTCCCGTTTGACCACGGGATTTTTCACGGGAATAAAACGGGAATAAACATTTTTCGGGAACGGGAAGACGGGAACTTATCCCGTACCGTCCCGCCGGGAATTCCCTCGGGAATATTTAAATTTTTTGAATAAATTAATGGTTTAAAAGCCTCAAATAATAAAATTTAATGAAAAGTTTGTCAAAACAGTACTTATTTCATCGTTTGGGATAATTTAAAAATAAAATAAAGCTTTTAGCAAAAATTGTTAAATGTGTTAACGGGAATAAAAATTCGGCGGGAATGATTCTCGGGAATAAAACGGGAATGGAAATTTGACGGGAATGGGAACACGGGAACGTATCCCGTACCGTTCCCGCGGGAATTCCCGGCGGGAACGGTACGGGATAATTTACCCTAGTGAGGATATGTTTGTTTTTTATTTTAATGTAAAAGTGCTTTTCCATTTCTTGGATTCGATAGTTTTGAATTTTATAATTTTTATTTTAAGTGCGATTTCAAGTTGGGCTTTAGATCCTTCAAACTTCGTGAATATTAAACTCTGTTTAAAAAAAATGTAAGCAATAGATAACTTAGAATCACTTTCACCGACTTATTTTAGAATTTCATCACAAAGAATACTATATTCAATCAAACAAAAGGTTGTGAAAGCGGCAAATTTTTTCATCTTTATATTTTTTTACATCAGAAAAAATATTTTTTATCCAGAATCGAATTTTTTTTGAAATTGTTATTTTTAATTTAGTGCCATTTTTTAAAATGGTTTTGAAGTTGTGATTGGTAAAAAAATTACTGTTTATGAGAAATAAATAAAATAAAAGCAAACCTTTTATCCAAGATTTTATCATTTTTGGGTAAAAATTTAGTAATTGTTGTTGCGTCAAGCCCATTTAAAAAATAACTACTCAACTTTTCGAAGTAATACAAAAAATTCACAAGCTTTTATTTTTATTTTTGCCAAAATTTCAATATTTAAATATCTTAACAAAATGACTAATTGTTTTTTTCCTCTAATCTACATATAAAAGTAATAATAATCATACATCACAAAATCTTCTCACCAACCATTTTTTGTTTTGCTTTAGGGTCGAAGTAGTGCTATGTCTTGTGGACACACACACATGCAAGTATTTACTAAAAGTTGTCTCTATGGAAAGAAAATAGGAAGTGCCTGACGCCCAAACACATTGGCGCTCTCGTGTTTGAAGAAGAAGAAAAAATCCGTTCCAAAATGCACGGAATTGCGCTTTTTGCAGATAGCTTTTTTTAAATTAAACCAAAAAAGCCTGTAAAATCTCTTTTTTGATTATTAAATGTGTATTTTTTTATAGAAATTAAGTAAAAATAATTATGGAGTTTCTACAAAATATATCTTCCATGGAATTGAAAGAATATTGTATAGAAAAATTGGGCGTTGAAGCTGTCGATGATATCACCCATCATCACAATGTGAGGCCCGAAGCGTTTATAGGTAAGCTAGCTTTTTTATTGGTGAATTTTAGCTATAAAACTTATATATTTTAGTTTGGTCCTTGGGATTAGCATTTGTAACATTTATAAGTTTATCTGCAGCAGTTGGAATATTATTTATGAAATATATGTCGAAACATTTATTTGAAAAATTTATAACTTTTTTTGTTGCCGTTGGAGTTGGAACTTTGAGTGGTTCATCAGTTTTTCATTTATTGCCACAGGTATTCGCTATTTTATAGAAAACTTTTTACTCATTTTAAAAGTTTTTAGGCTTATCATTTAGTCCATGAATTTGATGCAAATGCAAATCACTCATATTTATGGAAATCGTTTGCCGCTGTTGCAGGAATATATTTATTTTTCATTGCAGATAAAGTAATCAAAATTGTTCTTGAAGCTCGCAAACGAAGTAAAGATTATGAATTGAAGAAATTTTCTGGAAATAATTCCGAATCAGGTGTAAATGGAACTGACACAAGTAACACCCGATCGAGGCAATCCTCGGATGCTTTAATGTCATATATTAAAGATGGAAATGCTCATCAAAAAGATTCTTTAGTTAATAACACCGATGCCAATGAAGATTCAGCCGTTGTCGTTGTTAATCCAACTACTATTCATAATGAAAGCTTGCATCAGGTAACTCCTATTCTTCCTATGAATATATATAATTATAATTATTAAGTTTTTAGACTCATTCCATGTGCGCCCATGATCACGATGTACTTTATACTACTGGAGACTCTGTAATTGCCACAGTAGCATGGATGATAATTTTTGGTGATGGACTTCATAATTTCATCGATGGTGTTAGCATCGGTGCAAGTTTCTCTGAATCCATTTTGAGCGGATTGAGTGTTAGCGTCGCTGTAATGTGTGAAGAATTTCCTCATGAATTAGGTACATAAAATTATATCAAATTTTTAATGAAATAATAATTAAATTAATTTAAATTTTCTAGGTGATGTTGCAATTCTTGTTAGTGCAGGAATGTCCCTTCGCCAAGCTCTTGTTTACAATGTCCTCAGTGCTCTGACCTGCTATCTTGGCTTTTTTATCGGAGCCGCATTCGGCAATTTAAACGATGAATTTGCTGCATACATTTTTGCATTCGCTGGTGGAATGTTTTTGTATATTTCCATTGGATGCATGGTAAATTTTTTAAAACTTAAAGACAAATTCTAAGATAATTTTTTTTGTAGATGCCCGAAATGAAAGTTGCAATGGAAAATGCATTAGAAATTTCAGTTAATAAAGCAATAAAAGTTTTAATTTATCAAATATGTGGTATATTTTTGGGTTTAACAATTATGGTCGTTATGGCTCGTTATGGAGGTTCAATAACTTTTAATTAAAAAAAGTTTTCAAAATGAAAAATTATAATAGTAGCATTATTGTTTACGAGAGCTTTCATTAAACTTTCGAGAATATATTCATTTTTCACGCTCAATAGTCTTGCATTTTACGAGTTTTAAACTTTTGTCAACTTTATAGGTAATAAAAATTTTTGTTCTAAAAACTTAATTCAAAAAAGTAAATTTTGAAAATTGTAATATTATTTGTTGGTAAATTTTATATTCTATGATTTTTGATTTTTGCTCTTCTTTCTATTCTTCCTAAAAATCTTCCTATTGTCTGTTTTTCTTTCAATTTATGTAGGTGTTAGTTGTATCGTGCCATATATGAAATAAAAAAGTAATCAAAAAGTCATAAAATAAAAATCATATTATTTAGTAATAAATTTTAAAAAATGAAAAGAAAAAAAGTTTTATAAAGAAAAATATTGGAATCTAGCAAAAACTAATCAAGGAAAGAAAAGGGGAAAAAAGTTTTCAATCAATATTTCAAGAAAATCACCAGACCACCATCACCAGACAAATGCGACCGGAAAACAAAATACATATTTGTTTCAATGAACTCACAAATGATTAATTTTTTTAGCGCGTTTTTTGTTTCTTTTTTTCTCTTGTTCACTTTTTTTTTAATCTGTCGATAATCTCATATGTATTTATGAGTTTAAAAAAAACTTGTTAAAAAACGGCTTTAAATTTTTTTAAATTCAATAATTAATGGAAAAAAGTCATACGTCGATCAAAGTTTTTTGTTCCCACTTTTTTTGTTGTTAAAAATCAAGCCATTGTTGAAATTTTTTAATTGAAAATATTTTAATCATCGCTATTTTGGGAATAATCGATAGCATTTTTTTCTTGACTTTTTCAAATAAAAAAATTGTTATTTGTTTAAAAAAATTACACACTTTTTTTTATATACTAAAAAACTTTGAATGAAACGACGGACCATTAAAAAAAGTGACAATGAGAGTGAATTATATGTTTATTGTTTATTGGATTATAAAATTATTTAAAAAAAAACAAGTTTAGTGTATTCAATCGATCTCATCTGCCCTTTTCCCACCCATTCAAATCCTAAAAAAAGTGGGGAGGAGCTCTTACATAATCATTCGTCCATCGGAAGAAAAAAATATGGAAAATGTCAATGAATCACGTCGATGCTTTCCTTCCGTGGAAGCATCAACCGCATCAGCAGCAGCAGAATGCTCTTCAAGAACCACATCAAACGCTTCCACAACCAATTTTGTTGATTACAGGAGTACGGTGGCGGTTGCTCCCAATTCTCCAATAGATTCTGAAATGGGTGCTTTACTTATTGAAAATAATCCAAAAAATGGTCAATTTAAAACAACTGAAGAAGTTTTAGCGAGATTAGGTTTGTAATTGGATATTTTTGAGATTTGTTTTTAAAAAAAGTTGAGTTTTAGGATGGAAAAATTATAAATTAATTTATATTGTTGTATCGATGGCATTTGTTTGGGGTTTAGCTGCAATGCCAATAATGTCAACTGCTTTCGCCGTGGAGGGAATTAAATGTCCAACTCCGAATGATACACATTGTCTTGAAGAAAAAGAACGATTTTATAGTATTGAAAAACAGGTAAAAAATTAATTTAACCTAAAAGCATTGAGTGGAAGATTGATTTTTTAGTTTCACCTTGTACCTGATCCATTTTATAATGGCGAATTATTTGGAACAATATTTTTATTTGGAAATATGTTTGTTGGAACTTTTTTGGGTTATTTGGCTGACATGTAATTTTTTATTTATTTTAATTTTCTAATCTCAAACTTTTTTTATTATTTTGCAGAGTTGGAAGGAGGGTGATCGTAGTTGGAAGTATTTTTGCTATGGGTGTTTTTGGATGTTTGTGTGCCATCTCTAATTCATTTCCTTTATTATTAATAATGAGATTTTTTCAAGGCGGATTTTTTACAGTATTTTTTTCTCTCTCAAAAAAATAAAATAAATAATATTATTTAGCCTTCAAGTATGGTAAATTGGGTGATTGCAAGTGAATGCATAAGCATAAATTATCATGGACATGCATCCATGGTTTTTGGTTTATGGTGGGTTTTTGGTTACTGTATTGTTGCTGGAATTGCTTATATTTTACCTAATTGGCAACATTTAATGCTCGCCGCTTCTATTCCAAGTATAATTTTTGGAATTTTATTTTGGTTTACCATTCCTGAAAGTTTTCAATTTTTGATTGAAAAAGGAAAACGAGCTGAAACTAAAAAATGGATTGAAAATATTGAAAACCCCAAAGATCGATTAAATTGTGATGTCGACTATCTTTTTGAATCAATTCAAGCTCAAGATGCAGATGAAATTCAAGAAGAAGCAAGTTTTAGAGCCTCAATGCAATTTTTACTTTCCCACAAAAAATATCTCGTTTATTTGTTTGCTGCTATCTTAATTTGGTAAGTATGGAATTTAAACTACAAAAAATAATTTTTTTAATGATCCATATTTTCACAAAATTTTGTTTATTCTGAAGAATTTTAATACTTTAATAAAATTTATAACTATTTTCAAGGATTGTCGATATGTTTGTATACAACGCGATGTCTTTTTTAAGCTCTGGCTTATCCGGAAACGCATATTTAAGTTATGTTTATTCTGGATTAGCTGAAATTCCAGCATATGTTTTCTCACCTATGTTAATGGATCGGTTTGTTTTGACATTTTTTTTGGAAGAATTTTGTTGACAAAAAAAATTTAGAATTGGTCGTAAAAAATCTGTTATTGTGTCACATATTTTTACGGGTGTTTCATTATTTCCATTAATATTTATTCCGGGTAAAATTTTTTTTCTATAAATTATGGATATTTGGTACTGAGTTTTTCTTTTAGCCTCCAGCAACCTTTATATAGCTTTTTGGCTTTTGGGTAAATTTGGTATTGCCTCTTGTTTCATTGCACTTTTTGTTTATGGCGCTGAAATATTCCCAACCATCGTTCGAAATACTTGCCTTGGAACTTGTGCCTTCTTTGGAAACGTCGGCGGGATGTTAGGATTTCAATATAAATTTCTTGCGGAAATAAATCCTGTTTTACCGGTTATACTTTATACAATTGCATCATTTGCGGGTGGACTTATTACTTTTATATTCCCAGAAACTATATCCCATCACCATCATTTACCTTAATATAAATTTATCATTTGTATCTTTACCTTTTTTGTTTGTTAAATAAATATTTCATTGATGCGTTTTTTTGTTACACTTAAATATCCATCATTCGATGTAATAACAAAAACAAAAATGTAACATTTATACTTACCAAAAAGGGCGAAAGTGTAATAAATTTTTAAGTGACATATAATTAATGATAAAAAAAGTTGCCATAATTGAAGAGTTCACATGGGAAAGAGAGATATGAAACTGGTTTTTTTAAAGAGAAAAATATAAAAAACAAAAAAAAATCAACTACATAAAGGGCAAAGAAAAAAATTTAGTTATCAAAAAGTTGGAGAAAATTATGAACGTCAATAATTATCATCAGGGTAAAAATGAAAACCCAATTATCAAGTATTGTATTTCGGTTTGTTTTTTTTTCAAATTTTTTTAGTGCTGGAAATTAATTTAAACCTTTAGAAAAGCATCCATGAAACTGAGCTCGATAAAAAGCTCAGAGAAGAAACTTTGAGCAAGGCGAAGTTGTCCATTATGTTGAGCGCTCCGGAGACTTTACAACTTGGAAAAAACTTTATCCAGTTAATTGGTGCTAAAAAAGTTTTGGATTTTGGTTAGTTTTAATTATTTACAAAAATCAAGAGTCCCATAAATTCCTTTTCTCTTTTTAGGAACTTTCACTGGAGCTTCAGCTGCCGCATTTGCAAGCGTCATTCCCGATGATGGAAAGGTTTTAACTATGGATATTTCCCATGATGCACTCAATGATATTGGTATGCCAATTATTGACCAATACCCTGAAATTAAAAGGAAAATTGAATTCCGGAAAGCTCCAGCCCTTGATGTCGTTGGTAAAGATAAAAGTCAAAAACTTTGCCAAACTTTAAAATCCAATTTTCAGATGAATTAATTAAAAATGGTGAATCTGGGCAATGGGATTTTGCCTACATCGATGCTGATAAAGCAAATTACCCAAATTATTACAACAAAGCTGTGGAACTTCTTCGATCTGGTGGTGTCATTCTCATCGACAATGTAAGTTCAAGTTGTTGACGCATGAAACATGAGCTCACTTTGTTATTAATTCAAAAAAAATTTTAGGCATTATTTTTCGGAACAGTTGTTAATAATCCAGACAAGGATGATCTTACTCGTGGCATAGTTAAATGCAATGAAATTATATTCCAAGATGATAGGACCCTTAGTATGCTTTTTGATATCGCTGATGGAATTCATCTTGCATTCAAAAAGTAAATCCCGCTGCAGAATAGAAGAAAAAATAAATACATTTTCTCAAAAAATAGTCGTTAAAATAGTTTTATTGTAATTTTTCACTTTTTTATTTTTTTTAAGATACCATGGGAGGAAAAGAAACAATAAAATATAATAATAAAAAGAAGGAGAGGAGGAGATTCAAGTTCATCGCAGAGTAAAACCCAAAAAAAACTGTTTTTAAAATGCTTATTTTTTTCTGAAAGTAAAAAAAAATTGTGTATCAATTTAAAGAAGAAGAAAAAAAGAATTCGCGAATAAAATTAAAAAAAAATATTTCAAATTTGTCTACAAAAGTAATAGTAATAATAAAATGAATGACAAAACAGCACAGAAGAATATTATATATATAGAAAATAGTTGAATTAATCAATCATTCAATCATCACATAAAAAAGATCTGAAGTTTTGAAATATTAATAATATTATTTTTTTTGTTGGAAGCAATAATAATCAAAAAAAAATTAAGCATCCAAGAAAAAATTGTTTACCAGAAATTGTTGAAGAATTTGGTTGTAAAAAAAGAACACTTCTCTTGACAAGAATTTAATTTTATTTTTTTCTTTGTTTCGCTTAATTTAAAATTTAAAATTTAAATATTTCCACTATTTGATCTTCGCTTAGGTTTAGTTCCTCGCATTTCGCATAGTGTTAACCAGTTTGATTTAAGGCATTCAGATGCGGTTGAACGATCTTGAATATCATATTGAAGCATGGGAGTAAGAAATTCAGACATTTCACGAGCTTCAATACCAGGTAAACCAGCAATATCCATTAATAATTCAACTATCGATGTAGGAGATAAGGATTTTATTTTAAGCAGCCTTCCTTTCTGGTCAAAAATATCATAATATCTTCGACCTTCTCGAAATAATCTTGAAGGCATGGGTCCTAATATCTCAATCATTTTCGCAATGTGATCATCGTCGATATCATAATTTTCAAAATCATTTGCTTCTGGGTAAAATAAATAATCTCCTGATACAAGTTCAAAAACCTAAAAATTATTTCATCAGTAACATATATTTATTTTATTGGGAAATGTAAGACTTACAAGGCACGCAGCACTCCATATATCCGCGCTGGTATCGTATGGAGATCCCAATATTGCTTCAGGTGACCTATATTCCCGGGTTTGAATTTCTTCGGTATAATGATGATTCTGAAATTCCATAAATTAATGTTATTAAAAGAATATTAAAAAGGCAACCTACAATATAACAAGCATTTCCAAAATCGACAATTTTAACTGTGCAATGCCTTAATGCGCCAAGATTGCCAGTTTGTAACTCTTCATAAAAGCATGAAATATGATTATATGCATCTTTAGAAAATTCAACTGCTGCTGGTTCACCACTATTACCCGTACTCGTACTACTTCCATTTGCTGTTGAAGCTTTATAACTTCCATCTACAAAAATGTTAATTAAAAAGATTCAAAGAATATATAAAACTAACTTTGCTCCTTAGGAGCTGCATGATCCGTATCAAGACTATTTAAAAATTGCTCAACTTTATCTCGATGTTTTTTGCGATTGCGACGAATTCGTTTACGAGTTTTTGTTGGAATACCTAACATGTACTGAAAAAAAAAACAACAGATGATTAGTCATACATCTCTCAAATGACGAATAATAAATTTACCTTCATTCGATATTCTTCTGGAGCTGTGGAAATCATTGATTTTGGTATACGCTTCCAAGTTCGAGAATTATATGCTTCCACAGCGAGATTATTTAATTGGCCTTCAGTTAAACAAATTACCACATTTTCTGGTTTTACATCAGTATGTATAATTTCGCAACCATCATGTAAAAATGCAAGACCTTGCAAGAGTTGTTTAGTAATAACTCTCACAAGATTAAGATTAAGGGTATTAAATCGACGTAAAAGGGTTAATAAATTATCTCCCAAAACCTAAAAATAAATCAAAATAAGCGTAAACTTAAGTATGGAATATATAATAAAATACTAACTTCAAAAACCATGCAAAGATGTAAACTTTTACTGACACCAAAAAATTCAAATTCATTCAAAATTTGAACCACATTTTTAACTCCAATATGTCGAGGATCTCCATTACGTATTACTTGTAAGATCTATAATTAAAATTAGTCTTTAAAAATGGGGAAGGGCAAGAAAGAAAGAAAGAAACATACATCAAGTTCATCCCTAGATGCTTCAATAAAATCTTGTCTTGATTTAGGTATTTTAATTGCGGTAAAATTTCTATCCCTGGTATCAAATGCCAACCACACAGTTGCAAAATGGCCCCATCCCAGCTTTCGTAAAGTATAATATCTGAAACCAAAAAAGTTAGAATTTAAAATAATTAAAATCCGAGGCCTAAAGCAAAAATAATGCAACAGTGGAATATAAAAAATTTATCGATTGCTGTTAGCTATTATCGATTTTCATAAATCTTATGAATAATAAATTAATAAATACAAACCTTGAATCAAAGACATCTCCTTGATTCACAGGATGATATCCGCCAATATCATAATCGCTTTCAGGTTCCTGTTCATCTTCTTCGCGTTCAATGGTTCCATCTTCCTGCAAAAAAAAAAAAAAAAAATCAAACATTTTTATGCAATTTATTTATTGAATGAATAATTTTACCGTTGAATCATCATAATCCCCTTCTCCTTCGGGTCTTTCTTCAAATTCATCATTACTTTCTTCTTCTTCACCGCTCATGGTTGTATTATTATGCGCCGTAATTATTGTTTTATTAAGCTCAACTGTTTTATGAAAAACAGGAGCACCTTGCACCATCAATATTGGAAATTATTAACAAATGGTGGTAGAGGCAATATTGTGGTTTTCGATGATGACGACGATGACCAAAACGTGAAGGTGAAATGGTGAAACAGGCCAGATTGCGTTTAAAATTTTTATCGGAGACACGCAATCGTGGCCGCCGCTGCTGCCTGCGCAAAAAGTAAAAAGAGCTGAAATGAAAAAAAGACGTTATTATTAATAACGAAAAAATGAGGAGACAAGAAAGAAAGAAAAAAACGTTTAAAACTGATTCAATATTTTCGCGATGGCAGCTAAGGTTTTGAAAAAAAGAAAATATAGACAATCTAGCTGTTTACTAAACACATGATGATGATGGACGTTAGCTAACACAAAAACAAAAAATAAAAAATAGTTGAGTCGTGTTTGAGCAAAACGCAAGATGAGCAATTTCAAATGGCAGAGAATTCATTTGTTCGTTCGCGACAAGAACAAAATATATAGTTTAAAAAAAAATTTTTAAATTGAAATGAGCCACATTATTTTAAAACACGTTAATAGTACACGTGAAGAATTTAACAACGAAAAAAAGACAAGGCAAAGCAAAGCAAAAAAAATGCGCACCACTAACTTTGTCGTTCTACTAATTTCTAGTTTTTTATTTTTTTTTCGGGTGGAATCGATCGATAAACCGCAGCCATCCTAGTAACGGTGGAAAGCAACATGCAGTTACGAAGAGAAAAAAAAGACTGAACAATTTTTTTCCACCAAATTTTTTTGTATCGATCACCTTAGCAACCGAACCATAAAAAACGAAAGCTATATTTTTTTCTACACGGTTTTGTTTTCTTTTAGCGTTTTAAGTGTAAAAAAATACATTTTTTAAACCATAGAAAAGAGAAGACATGAAAACTTCTTCTTCCTCAAGAATTGCGCCAAAAGTTGAAAAAACAGGCAAGTCTTTGTCGTCGGTTGTCGTTGTTGGTTAGTTTTTGTGAGGGGCTACTTCTTCTTCTTTATTTTTTATATATTTTATTTTTGCAAATCCGCTGCCAGTTGTTGGTTGTTCAGTTAGTTTTAGTTTTAGAGTTTTTTCTTCGTTACGCACACTATTATGGTTGACCTTCTGTTTGGGCGCGAATTGAATGTGGCTGCGGCGGCGGGCGTCGTCGACGACGTTCTTCCTTCCTCATCATCATCTCACATCCTTTCTTTATTTCCCTTTTTTTCTTTCTTCGCGGCTTAAGTTTTTTCTCGCTCTCTCATCGTAATGGCAAGGAGAAAAGGAAAAAAAAACAAACCTTTTCAAGGCTTAACTAATGAACATACTATTTATTAAAATCCCCTTTCCTTCTTTTTCCTTAAATAACAAAGATCTATGCTTTTCTTTAAAATAAAAAAATTCAATTAACAAAAAAAAATTCCTATGTCTTGAAAACTGCCGCCAAAACTAGAAAATATTTTTAATCAAAAAAAGGATACACCTTTTTTTCTTTTTTTGGTCCATTGGTCAATGATTTTTAATTTTATTTAATTTAATTTAATTTTTCTAATAACAAAAAAATGATTATTCATCGCTTTGGACTTTCTTCTTAAGACTTTTACATTCCCTCATTTTTAGCGTGCTTCTTCTTTTCTTTTGTTTGATTTCTTTTTGTTGCAAAATATCGAAGAATTATTGACTTTTTATTTTAAAGCTTATAAGCGAGCTGACAAACAATAAATTTGATTTGTTTATAAAAGACCAAATAAACGTTTTAGGTCCAAAACGACCGCTGATGGCGATTGAAATCGGCCAACGAGTTGACACAGGTTTGAAATCTTATATTTACTTTTTAATTATTCTAAGTTTTGGCAATCTTTTTTAGACAAAGGAAGAGGCAAAGTTGCCTATGTTGGTGAAACTGATTTTTCTGAGGGTTTATGGATTGGTGTAATTCTGGACGAACCAGTTGGAAAAAATAATGGCACAGTAAAAGATCGAAAATATTTTGAATGCGAAGCTAATTATGGAATTTTCGTCAGGCCGAACATAGTAATTTATAATAATAGGAAAGCTTAATTTAAAGATAATGGTTTTAGGTAAGACCTGAAGGAACTTCAATTCCACCAACCCCAAGAACAACAAAAATGATAACTCCTAGAGCTTCGATCCAAGGCAAGAAAATTGGTTCCAATCTTCCTACACCTTCTGTAAGATTTCGAAAAAATTTAAAAATCAAAATATATATTCTCATATTTTTACAGGGTTCCCCAAAAATGAGTCCAGCAGTTTCTAGAGAAAATTTGGATAAAAGCAAACGATTGTCTGAAAGCCCTAAAACAAAATCATCACCCGAGCAAAAACCGCCACCACAACAACCACAAGCTCAAGTAATTTCAGAAAGAAAACCATCTGAAAGTGAATCATCAGTTAAAGAAATGGCAAAGAAAATAAGTGAAAAAGGTTCATTGCCTCAAACAGATTTCAGTGATAACATTCACAAGGATACTCCTATCGAAGAAGCGGATGTAGAATATTTAAGAATGCAAGTAAAAGATTTAACTGAAAAATTGAATATATTAAAGTTTGTTTTTTCCTTCAAACATTTTTTTGTATTCAAAACTGAATATTAAATTTTTTTAGAGAAAAGCGAAGAGAAGATCAAATAAAAATAAAAGAACGTGAACAATTAAGTGTCACAGTGAGTGGATATGAAAAATTTAAAGAAGATATATTAAAACAAAATACTGAACTTCGAAGGAATATAGAATTATTGAATCAAGAATTAAAAGATGCCCAAAATGCTTTAGCAAAAAATAATGTTTCAAGCTTTCAAGATGTTGATTTGGAAATGATAATAGATAATTTAACGACGGATAAAAGTATTCTTGAAGAAAAGAATGAAGAACTCATGCTTGAAATAGATAGTTTAAAATTAAAAATAACTGAACTTGAAACGGATTTGGAAATAGCTAAAGCTGCAGAAGATGAATTATTTGAGAAAAATGGAAATATTATTGATGAAAATAATATGGGTGGCGGACAAGCTAAAATTTTAATTGCTCAAAATGATAGATTAAATAAAGCTTTGCTACAAATGAGAGACTTGGTTGCTCGAGCCGATGCGGAACGAGCTGAAGCCTTGCAAGAACTCGATGAAATTCGAAAACAAAATGATGAACTTCATGAAATTACAAATGATATGGAACAGCAACTTCAAGAAGCCAAGAAAACGGTTGTTTACTTTCAAGAACAAATCGATGCCTCACTTGGCGCAACAAAATTAATAGAAGAATTGACAGAGAAAAATCTCGATTTGGAAGATAAAATCCGAAGGTGTCAAGAAGATATGGAAAATTTTGAGGATATGGTTCAAGTTTATGATGAAACTGAACAAGTTTATAAAGAAAATGAAAGAGAATTTAAAGCTGAGCTTGAGAATCGGGAATTCACAATCACTTCATTGAGAAATGAAAAATCCGAACTTGAAGATTTAATGCTTGATGCAGAAAAAACCATTATTCAATTTCGGCGTAAAGTCACTGAAGCTCGAGAAGAAATTCAAGAACGAGATGATCAAATTTTAAGGTTGCAAGAAGAAATCCTTAAAGTTTCTCAAGGTGATGGCCATTCGAGTGGTTTGATGTTATTAAATCAAAATCGAACTTTCGCTGATGTCAGTTTTCCTTTGTTTTTAATAAAGCTAAAAAACTAAAAATTTCAGACTGTTCGTTATGAATTGACTCAGCTCGAACTTCAATATTCTCAAGACCACGTTAAATATTTGGAAGCTTTTCTACCAGAAAATTTTTCCAAAGCTGGTGGAGATAATGATTTATTGCTTATTTATTTAGCTTTTCCCAGAATAGCAGCCAAATCAAAATTATTGATGGATCTCTTAACTCAAAAATACCCAGATGTTCCAGGTGGAATGCGACGAGAGCATGTTACTCGTTCACATCGAGCTGAACAATGGGCTTCGATAGATCGATTTGCTTGGTCCCTTCAAGCTCTTTACACTATAGTTCTAAAACTTCATATGTAAGTTACAAACATAAAATTAAATTAGTAAACATAATTACGTTTTTAGGATCTCAAAACAATCAACTGTTGAAAGATTAACTAAATTGGCAGTGCAACAAACGGAAGTGGCCCAAAATGAAAAACTTTTGGATCAATATTTTGAACTTTTAAAATCCAATCGACTTGATGAAAATACATCGGTGGAAAATATCGATCGAGCCACTTTATATTTCGAGAAAGTTTGTGCCATTCATTTATCCGAGGATGAATATGATCGAAATGGATTTGTATCAAACACAATAAATAAATTCCAAGCCGGCTTTCGATGGCTTCTTAAAAATCTTCGTCGCCTTGAATTAGCTTTAAATGAAAATGAAGCAATTTCTGAAGATAATGCATTTTGTATTTTGATGGATAAAATTGCAACCATAGTTAAAGACACTGATGCATTGGCGATTCGAGCTAATAATCATATTCCAACAGAAAAAGATATCATTTTTACTTCAGAGGTAAGAAAATTTATAATTTTAATAACTAAAAAATGAGGAATTTCAGCTTTCCGACATGCTTTTATCTGTCATAAGTGACACCGATAAATTAACCAAAGTTTTACATTCGGCTTGTGCCAATGTTGCTTCTCAACTTAGTGTTCAAACTGATGCAGATGGTTTACCAACCCAGCAAATGTTTGAAATTCTTCATAATGCCGTGGAAAAGGTTTATGGTTCTATTCAAGCTTCAGAAAGTTCAAGGCCAATTTTGTATGTTGAAACTTTCTTGTCTTTTTTAAATATTATTTATTTTTTAGGGATTCCACCAAAAATATTTTTAATTTCTATAAAGAATTCACAGCTAAACTTGAAAGGCATGAACTTGAAAAAGTTAAGGTTGAAAAGAAAGTATTCCCTCCAGTTGTGACTCGAGCTCAAGTTCGTAAAGAAGATGCAGCCGAAGCTGAAAATTTACGATGGCAATTACAAAAGAAAGAAACACAAATTATGGAACTTGGAAAGCTTATTAAATCCCATACAAATGAATTGGGAGCAATGAAAGTGAGATTGGAACTTTCGGAGAGAAAGTTATTTGAATCTTCTGGTGGTGGACCATCCAATGATAAACTTGAAAGTAAATATCGAGATTTACAAAAGGATTATGAAAAAATGAAAGAGTAAGAATTACACTTTTTTAGTATATAAAAACCCCAAAAAAATTATAATAACGTTTTTTAGTGAATATGAAGAAATAATTAAATCCCGAGATGAAACCATTGCAATGCTAGAAACTGATGCAGAAAATGTTCGAGTTGAAGGAAAAAATATTTCTATGCAACGAATTATGGATGTAAGTTTATCATTCTTTCGCTTGGTTTTTAGCTTTAGTTTTGGTTTTTTCTTTTGCTTCAGTTTGTATCACCTTCTCATAATCAGGCTAATAAACTCGATGGTCCCGATACAAGTGAAAAAGTCAATCAAGTCAATAAACGTATGGCAGCTTTGTTACTACAATTCAATAAATTGAGAGCCAAACGAGAAGAAAATGATATCCTTGGATTGCCAGAGCTTAAAGTACCGGATGTCATTGCTGGGCCATATAGTGTTCATGCAAAGAAACATAAACATGAAGAGGATGTTTCTCCATTGATTAGAGAAGCAAGAAAGTTACAGAAGGTTAGTAATTTTGCTTTCCTTAACTTTAAGACATCATCGAGTGCTTTTTTTTTTTAGCAATATGGTCGAATGATTATTGAACCTGTTAATTCTCATCAACAATCAGCTTATGAAGCAAGTTTAATTGCATATCAAGATAAAGTTGAAAAAGTATGTTTGAAAATAACCATTTTGACTTTTTAAAAACAAAATTAACCTTTTTTCAGTTGAGTTGTCAAGTTCAAAGTGCATATTCGCGTGTTATGGTAAAATAAGCCATCGCTTTTTCTTTAAATTTTAATTATAAGCATATGAATATCTTTCATCAAAAATTAACACATGCGAGTTTTTCTAAATTTACTATAGATATAATAATGACCGTTAAATTATTTAAATTTAAATATTTCTTGTATCCTTTTTTACTTTAGTGCCTCTGCCTCTTTGCTTTATGGTGCTTGCTTTTATTGCAAAACTTGGGTGTTTATATTATTTTGTTTATTGTTGTTTTAAATTAAATGGATGAAAATAAAAACATTGAAATAAATGAAAGATAAGAGAGAAAAAATGAAATGTTCAAACATGAGAAACATAATAATTTTATGAGACAGAAAGAAAATATGGAATGTTTTTACAGAATAGCCCGAGATAGTGTTCTGGTTTTTGATTTTTTCATAAGCGAATTCAAATTTTAAATGGGTAAATGATCATGATGTTCATCATGTGCTAAAATTCGATAATCCCACATAAGAGTGAAGAAAATGAGAACCAAAGAAACTAAAGTTGCAATTAACCAAAAACTCCAAAATCCTGTTGCAATAATATGCCATAATAAAAGGCCAATAGCGATGATGAAAAGGATCGAAGCAATCAATGAATAAACACGTTCCTAAAAATAAAATTTAAAAAATATTGAAACTTGATCTTTTTTTTAAAGAAAAAGCCATGTTTTTAATTTTTTTTGACAAGCAAATAAAATGTGACACAAAAAAGAGTGGGTTAAACTAAACTTACAAATCTTCGAGTGCCGATATTCATCATATTCATAATGAACAAAATAATGTTCATCACAACGATAACAAAATTAAGCCCACTAACATATCCTATTCGTCCATCACCAAAGCAGGATGTTCCACCATACCAATTTGCGCATAAAACTGAACAAACTACGAAACCAAGAACAATTTGAACAATTTTTTGAACTCCTCGACTAGAAGTGATGTATTCGCCATTAAATTTTATGTCAACCATGATGCCTGCTTTTCTCTATAAAAGACTGAATGGATATATGTTGCAAAATAAACAATCGAAAGAGATCAAAGTTATATCTCCGGTCGGTCAAATTAAAGAACAACATAATCACATTAAAAAAACTTTGATGCAAAGTCAATCTTCTCTCTCTTTTTTTGTCAGCTGTTTTAACAGAAAAAAAAGTTTAACAACGGCATACTCGAGAGTCTTTCATTCAAGCAACTGATGTTTTTATTGACATATACATACATACACACTGAGAAAATATGATAGCCCTGAACATCGATGTGATTTGTTGAGAAGTTGAGAACGAGTTAGAGGCCAATCTTTGATTACAAGGAGATAAGGCCTTATCAAAAAATATATTCTGTGTTATTCGATATTTATTGGTTGAAAAGGAACAAGAAAATTCTATAAACAAATATGGTCATATGTTTTTCTTCTTCTTTCGCATCACTTTTTTTTAGAAAGTTCAAATTTATTTTTATTTATAACATTTGCCAAAAATTTTAAAGCAGTTGTTTGAACCTAACAAAAATATTATCATTGCATCAATCAATATAGCAAAACACAATCATTAATAAAATTAATTGGTTTTCTGCTTTTTTAATGCTTGAAAAACTTGATGATCAAGTTAGTAAGGATAAGGTTTTCTTTCAGCTTGATTTAAAAAAAGTATTTGGTCCATACAATTTTTTGCTTTTATCATTTTACCGACAATAAAGTTTAAATTCAAACAAAATTAGCCAAAGATAATAGTTATATTATAAATATTTTTAAATATAATATGCTAAACAAATAACAAATCTTCCAAAGTACGATGTTAAGTATATTTTTATTACTTTGAATTGAGTGATGACCAAAAATTAAATACTTTGCATGCATGCCTTTTAGATAATGCTGCTGGAACGATTACTTCCACAACATCGAAAAAAAGCAATGGAAGAACTTCCAGGAATTATGAAGAATATAAAAAACTGTAAGAAGAGAAATGAATGATGGAGGATTTTGCAGCTGAAATTTGACAAAGGGCGATGCCTTTACCAGAAACAAATGAAAGCAAGATTTAGTAGAAGCATACAAATCAATAGATATTTTATGTGGCGAATTGAAGCCAGAAAAATTAAAGTGAACAACAAGAAAAGAAATGGGGTAAAGAAAGCAAGTAATTCAACTAAAAATATAACCATAGAAATAAGTATAATAATAGTGATAATTATCGACACGGAAATCACATTGGAATACATAAAGCTCATAACCAGTATCCTCAAGATTATTTTGGAAGACAACAAAACGTTCAAATTCAAAAACAAATAGATAGCAGAAAAAATGACCACCAAATCATCGACAGTGTTGTTAATGCTATGTTATTTTGTCAATCTTTTTTAATTCGAATCAAAAATGCGCTTGTCAATATTGTTTGTTCTAATGGCTCATAAATTATTTTATTTTAATATTTATCCGTGGAATTTTCCCTAAGTAATACACTCCATACAAACAAGGATTTATAAAAGACTATTATTACACGAAGCATCTCGAACCTACAAGCTTTCATTTGAGAACAGAGATCTAAAGTATGATTTATTATTGTTCATTAAATTCGATGGCGTATCAAATTCAACCACTTCTCCATTATGCATAACAATGATTCGATCACATCGTTTAATGGTTTCGAAACGATGGGCAATGGTTAAAATTGTATGATGGTTGAAAAATTTATTTATAGCTTCTTGAACCATCATATCAGTTTGTTGATCCACAGCCGCAGTTCCTTCATCCACAAGTAAAATGTCTACGTTTTTCGGGTTTAATAATGCCCGAGCCAAACATATTAATTGTCGTTCGCCAAGGCTACAAAGAAAAAATACACGTTAATTTAATAAAAAAAGAATTTATACCTCAAATTATTGTTTTCAGAATAAATTTGTAAATTTAAGAGATCTTTGGTCGTTTTGGAAAGTTTTGTTAAATTTAAAAATTTTAAAACTTTTAATATTTGCTCATCTGAACATTCATTGTGCAAATCTATGTTTTCTCGCAAAGTTCCCGTAATTAGAATTGGCTCCTAAAAAATATGATTTGTTATTCTTATAAACTCTAAACCCCAAAATAAAAATATAACTTACTTGTGGAATCGTTCTAATTTTTTTTCTGAGATCTTTTAAATCCAAGCTATTTATAGGAATACCATCAATAAAAATGTTTCCTTTACTTTTACCCTCAAAAATGCGTAAGATAACATTAAAAAACGAGCTTTTACCTAAAAATTTGGGCGTTGTAAAAAATTTACTTTACAAAGTTATTTAAAAATAGAAAATACCTGCTCCAGTTCGACCAACAATGCCTATTTTTTCGCCTGCATTAATTTTTAGGTTTAAATTATTTAAAGTTAATAATTCTAAGCAATCAGAATAACTAAATGAAAAATTGTCAAAACATATTTCGCCTCGCCTTGTTATTGTTTGGCTGATTTGTTTTTGAAGAATTATTTGATTATTTTCTTCCTACAAAAAAAAGAATACTTAAAAATTATTTAACGAAATTTAATACCGGCTGAACATTCATAAATTCATCGAGAATTTCTATTGACTTTAGCCCTGAGTCAAGGCGTGTCCATTGATTCGAGAAATGTCTTATTGATTCACCAAACTAAAAATAATTTTTTGTTCAAATTTAACTTAAAAATGTATCAAAAGTTTACCGAGCACGAACAAGTTAATATTAATCCAAGATTTGATTTAAATGTATCATCATAATCATTCTGCATCAAAACAAAAACCGAAAGTAATGAAAAAGTTGTAAAATTTGCAATTAAATCAATGATCAATGCAAAGTTTCTGTAACATTTAATTAATTAGAAAACCATAAACTTTTATAAAATTATTTTATTGTAATTTTACCTTCGACAAACACTTTCTTTAGCTTCAAATAAATTGTTTTTATCATATAAGCAAAATAGTTTCTGCAAATAATTTTTTTCTACACCACAACTTTGAATAATCAAAGCTCCTTTAATTATATCATCAAGTAATGACATAATTTGATATCCTATTTGGTATTTCTCATTTTGAATATCTTTTAACTTTCCGTGAATGAAGTGATTCTGAAAAAAAAATTTTATCTTATTTTTCTTTCTAAAATATTAAAATTTTAATTTTATTGCATTTTTTGTTCTTAAATTTATTTTTTAAAAATGCAACTTTTTAATGAAACCCTGATCTCACCTGACACTTTCGTACAGCAAATATAACAATAGCAGAAAGTAATAACGGGAAAATTAATAACATCCATGATCGTTCCATATAAAAAGCTAAAATTGTTAAAAAGAATACAGCAAGTTTAACCGCGTTTGCTGATAATTCAGCTAATGCTTCTGGCACCGATCTGTCGATTTCTGCGATACTCTATAATTATTTTTCACCTTAAAATAGTTAAGCATAATTTAAACTAACATTTGTAAAAACAGAGACTATGCTAGAAAGTCTTGTGTTTTGAAAATACAGTAACGGCGAACGGAGAATTGAAGAAGTTAATTTAATGTGAAATAATTTACTCGCGTTGTAAACACCTTTAACATATATTATTTGAGACAATATAATAAATGCTACTGAAATTTTATTACATTTAATTCTATGTAACAAAAGAAGGCGGTTGTTGGCTTACTTTTAATTACACAAAGTAAAATGGAGTTGATTTTATTGTTTTTCTGGTTTGCGCTGTTTAAAATGATTGATCGAAAAATGGCATCAATTCCTGCATTTAAAATAAATAATAAAAGAAAATTCGCAATTGCTTTCCATTGGCCAAACACTTGTAAATAATATAATAAATAATTATTCGTCTAAAATTTATTAAATTTTATTCATAAAAAGTTTTTTTTAAAGTATTACATTTTTGGAAATATTTCTGCAATGTATGTTTGTTGGAAGTTTATTGATTTTCGGGGAATAAAAAAATATTAATTTCTAAATAATATAATTTTAACAGCTAGCAAAAAATATCTTTTTGGCCTACTTTAAATGTTGACAAAAACTTCCTGAACTTTCTTCGATAAATAGATTTGGTTTTAAACATTCGTGACAAAATCCAAATTATAATCGAAGGTAATATAGCTAAAATTGTATTTTTATAAAAATACACCCATATAATATCATCAAAATTTGCTAAAAAAATATTCTGATAATACTTACCAAAATATTGGAAACCAAAATTTCTAAGAATTATTCCTACCGAAAATATTACTAAGAGAATAAACAATTTGAAATTGAGTATATTCCAACCATAAAACGATTTATGATTTTTCTTTATTGGTGGTTTTTGTGCAAATTCTATAATTTCCACGACAAAAGTATTATTTTCATCTTGGGAAGCTTTTGCAGGTTTTTCATTAATACTTTCTTGGTTCTCAATGGCGTTGTTGTTATTTTCATAAAATCTTCCATCTAAAAGTTCGATGTTTTTTTTGAAACAAATGATTAAAAATTGCCTATCATAGTATAAACTTCATCGGCTTCATTTAAAAATTCATATGAATTTGTAACAAAAATTCTTGTTTTGCCTTTTAACATTCCATTAGGACCAATAACCGAATCAAAAATATGTTTTGCTGTTCGTTTGTCAAGTGCGGCAAGAGTATCATCAAGTAAAAATAAATCAACATCATTATGATTATAAATAGCACGAGCAAGGGCTATTCTTGCACTTTGTCCTCCAGACACATTTGAAACGCCCGTTGTAATTTCGGCTTCTCGATTTGCCATTTCATCTTCCAATGCGCAAAGTTTAATTACGTAATTTAGTTTATCAATTTCTAATGGGCGTTCAAACAGAATATTATCTTCCCATGTTCCTTTTCGAAGCCATGCAGTTTGTGGAACGTAAACTGTATTTAAAAATGTGTTAATAAAATTTCCGCAATTTTGTTGCATATTGCCTATAAAAAAAGAAATATGTAAATATCTTCCATATTGCTCGATTTATTTATTACAGTTTATTGCTGATAAAAAGCTCGACTTTCCGCTCCCAACATTTCCGTTCACAATAATTAATTTGCCCGCGGGAATTGTAATATTTAAATTTGATAAAGTGTTATGCTTGTTGTTTTTGTTATTATTATTCCATGCAAAGGAACAATTTTGCATTGAAACTGAAATAATAAAATAAAAATATAGCTAAAAATAATTTCAGTAAGGGAAACGCCAAGGCAGGTATTTTTAGAAAAGGGTGATAAATTTAAACTTACTATATCCATCTTTTGTTTCTTCCTTTACTAGTATTTCATCTTTTAGATTATTCCCCCATAAATCTCCATAAACTTTAATTGCAGTCAATGCATGAGTCAAATCCAAAAAATCATTAAATAAAAACATGAGTCGAAAACTTGTTGAATATATCAAACTTATAGCAACCAAAATTTTTGAAGAATCCAAAACGCATTTATGAAAATAAATACACATGCTTAATGTGCCAGTTATAGCCTAAAATAAATTTAAATTTCCAGTAACAAAATTTTTTTTTGGAATTTTTTAGGAAAAACTTACCAGCACTGGAGCAACAAGCCTACAAATATACTGAATAGAAATTAAATAAGAATCTTTTCGCAATTCATTAATTTCGTTATTTCTTGCATTGTGTATTTTTTGTTCAAATATTTCTTCCAATGCTGACATTTTAATTAATTTTATTGATTTCAGTGTGTCTAATATAACGTTCAATCGTTTCTCAGTAAAAATACGGAAAGTTTGCTAAAATTACAATATATTTTGTATTTTAAAGAATATAAATTTTTTTATAAAAAATTACTTGAATTATTTGCCGCTTTTTTATTATAATGACACTGGTGATTAATAATAAAGCAAAAACAATAATAGCAAAAAAGCTATAGACTCCAAATAACCAATATAAAATAGTTAAAGAAATAATTATCTTAAAAAATTAAAATTTAAAAGTAATAAAAAAGCAAAGTTATAATTTCAAAAATTTACGTCGATTAATCCAGTGCTAAGGCTGAGAATATCAAAAACACATTTCTGAACAACAGCAATATCCAAGCTTATCGCTTTGCTGCTATTGTTTTTAATTAATTCCAAATTACAATCGCCATAATTTTTTAAAACCTGCAAATAAATTTTTTTAAAAATAAAATGCTTATGTTTTTACTTGGTTGGAAAGCAAGACATTTAGAAATCCTAATTATTAATCTTACTTTTTCTGCAATTGTGCAGTTGAGTACAGTTTTTAATATAGCTATTGAAATTCTTTGCATATCTTGCATTTGGGCATTTACAAATGAAATTAAAGCAAAAATCCAAAAAAGTGCGAAAATTAAATTCATTATCGAGGAATCATTTGAAAAGCTAATTATAAACCTGCAAATTAAAATAAAATTTTTCTAAAGAAAATAAATAAATAAATTTTGGGTTTACCATAGAACGATTAAATGGATGTATTGTAAAATAATCACACTAATTTCAAGAAATAAATACTTTAAAAAATCAATTTTTTGAAATAAAACGATTTTAAATAAGAAAGTTGAGACTTTTGAGAAATCTAAATTTGATGGTTTAATGATAAATAGCTGCAATAATTAAATAGAAACCTGAGCCAACTGATGGTAATTTTCTTAAAAATCCAGAAGTTTTTTTCCATTTTTCCAAATTTTCTGCTGATTCGTTACTACAAATTAAACTTTTTAAATTTAAAAAACTTTATATAAATTTCTAACTTTTTTAGATCCATTTTTCAAATATTTTTTCGCTCGCTTTGTGCAAATGAAGCCTAAAATTAAATTTTTATCAAAGTTAATTAAAAAATGCTATTAACGGATATGCGAATCTCAGTGACGACAACACTTTGTTGCTAATACCGTAAATAAATTTTTATTGAGAATAAAAAATTAAAAACAATAAACAGGAAGCTCACTTCTAACCATTTCTTATCAAAGTGAAAAATATATATGGACCATCTGACGTTTTTTTTTTGTTGCTGTTCAAAGATAACAAAAAAGACGCATCATTTGGAATTTTTACGCTACAAAAAAAATCATTTCCTCCGCTAATTACTTTGATTTGTTTATCAATAAAAAAACACTCCAACGCAATACACTTTTCACATGTTTTTGAATTACTTTATTTTTTTGTAAATTTTTTGCCAGAGAAAATGTGCCAGAAAGGCGATCATATTTTTTACGAATTTTATGATATCAACCACAGAAGGAATATGATGCTTTAGTTAAAGCAACAAAAAACGTCATAAATCACGGTAATAATTTCAAAATAATTATTAAAAATAGTAATTCTTGCAACAATAAAAAAAAACAATGTATTGTATTTTTTGCAATCGTCAATTCTGCAAAACCAAACATAACAAGTTTAATTAATTTAAAAGATTTTCATATGATTTGTCATTGTTTTCCTTCTTCAATTTATAGTTTTTGTGAATAGTGTTTTTCTCATTTTTTCGAAAGAAAAAAAACAATCAAAATTTATTTAAAAAATAAGTATTTATTAGAATGTGGGCGGTGGTGTTGATGTTTTTTTGGAATTATTTCAAATGTATTCTTTTTTTCCCATGCGACTTTGATATTCCAAATAAATCAACGTATTTTTTTCACATTTTCTTATCTTTTTTTTGAGACTGGAACATATAGTTGTTGTTTCAATTACCATGCATGTGGGTTGTTGTGATAATCACTTCCTCCAAATGCTTATCAGTTATGCAGAAAAACAAAAGCACTGTCGTTTTTGATTCATGTATAAAAAGGCTTCATTTTTTTTAGATTTTATCACAAATTTTTATGGAATTAATTTTACTGTTTATTTTTTACTCTAAAATATAATTTTTAAATTTACCTAAGTTTGTATTGTCTTATCAAAAAAGATTGAATATTTTTAAATGCTTTATCCTTTTTTGTTACCTTTTGCCTTTAGCTCCTGCCTCCATAAATATAAACTCTATTTTGTCAAAATTTAGCGAGCATTAAAATATTTGTTGTAATATAGTAAGATTAATCTAAAATTTTAGAAGAAATAAATTACTTCAAAAAAAAACACTAACCCGAAAAAATGCCTGCTAAAAAAATCCTTGTCATTTCCCGACCCCGTTCTGGATCAACCGCTGTCATGGAATTACTTGGATCTCATCCAAAAATTCAAGTACTCTTGTTTTTAAAACATACCTTTCAATTAATTAAATTAATTTTTAGAATTACGCTGAGTTGCTTAACCTTAATGAAGATCCTAATGTACCTACGGATGAAGAAAGCATTTACAAATACCTCAATGAAAAACTCGAAAATGAACCGGGTAAGAATTTAGGCTTCAAAAAACTAAAAAAAAAAAATAATTTTTTTCATATTCCAATTTTTTTTAGAACTTTCTCCTTTATCTAATGGATGGCCAAGCGAATATCGAGCCTTTAAAATTCAACATCATGAAAAGGCAAAACATAATTTCAAATGGGATAATCTCATTCGTTATGGCCAAATTGAAGCTGTAATTGTAGTTTGGAGAAAAAATATTGTTGAAGCTATTGCATCTGGTGAAATTGCGGTTGCTACAGGAAAATGGTATATATAATTTTATTAAACTTTTGGATTCCATAATCGTTTGGCGGCTATTTTTAGGTATGCAAGAAAAAATCCCTCGAAAGTTCATCGAGTTCATATTTCCAAAGAATTTCTCGAAACTACCATCAACGATGACATCGATAGTTGGACTAATGTTTGTTGTTTTAATTTTTTACATTCATCCAAGATTAATAAAATTTCTATTTAGGTTTTTGAATCATGGCCAATCGAAATTCGCCCCGTTTTTGTTCAATATGAAGAACTTTTCCAAAACCCCGAGGCATCTCCCAAAAAAGGCATTCAAAGAGTTTTCCAAGAAATTGGTATTAAAGGTTATGAGTATGCTGAATTTTATGCAAAACGACAAAATCCCGCTCCAATTGAACAAAAGGTTAAAAAACTTTTATAAAATCCACAAAACTTATTCTTTATTTTTTTAGATTACAAATTGGTCAGAATTGCCAAAAGATTTGCGTGAACGACAAATTGATTTACCAAAAATGTTTGATGAAATTTTAAGTAAACGATTTGGTTTACCAAGAGAAATTGTAACATCAATGGTTCCTGATCGTGAACCCATTCCACCATGTGATGGATTTAAATATCGCGTGGCTGAGCCATACATGCCAAAAGAAGTGTTTGAAAATGTTGAACATGCCCTTAAAACTGGAAACATTTCATCTGCAAGTTGTTGGCCTAAAAAATTATCTGAAATGTTATGTAAATTTTTTGATATTCCCGTAAGCTTTTAAAATCTTTTAAATTTAGGCTAATAAAAATTCTTTTTAGGTTTCTATTCCATGCGCAAATGGTTTCATTTCCCTTGTATTGGCCCTTCAAGCTGGAAATATTGAAAAAGGTGATGAAGTTATTGTTCCATCATTAACAATGATCGCAGTTCCAAATGCTGTTGCATTTTATGGTGGAAAGCCAATATTTATTGATGTTGAAGATGGCGAATATAATCCATCATGGAATCAGATACTTGAAGCAATTACACCCAAAACTAAAGCCGTCATTGTTTCACATACATATGGTTCACCAGCAAAGGATACGGAATTAATTGCAGAAGAATGCAAGAAAAGAGGTTTAATTTTTATTGAAGATATTAGTGAAGCAGTTGGAATTTCAACTCTAACAAAAACTGGTGAACCCAAATTATTAGGAACCTTTGGTGATTTTGCTTGTGCAAGTATGTATGTAAATAAAGTATGTTTCTACTCAGGTTTTTGTACACAAAAAATTTATAAATTCATTATTATTTTTAGATGTTGCACGCTGGTGACGGAGGATTTATTTTAGCAAAAAATCCTCTAACTCATACCCGTCTTCAAAGTATCCTAAATCATGGATTTACTCGAAGCTTTCATTTTGTTCATTTTGAAAGTTCTATGAATGGAAAAATGAATGGCATGGGTGCAGCTGTAGCATGCGGTGGTTTACAAAATATTCAAACAGTTATCGAACGTCGAAGTGAAATTGCAAAATGGTATCGAGAATCACTCGAAAAAGTTGTTTCACCCGAACAAATTGAATTAATGCCTGAATGTGGAGTTGGTGATACTCCATGGGTATTTGGAATCCATTGCACTGCAAAATCTATGAGAACCGCATTGCGAAAACGATTAGCTGAAAATGGAATTGAAACACGTGACTATTTCTTCCCAATGCATTTACAACCAGCATTTCGAAAAGGTGAAAATCCAGAACTTCAACGATTAAAGAATTCAGAAAAATTGGGTTCAACTGGTTTTTATTTGCCGACCCATACAAATTTAACTCAAGAAACAGCGCAATGGATTGGAAAAATTATTTGTGAATTTTTCGGTGAAAAAATGGAATCATCTGAAAATAATGATTTGAAAAATGAAGTTAAAAACGAGATTGAAGACCTTATTATTACCGGCGACGACAACAACAATATTGAAAAGCATTTGGATGCAAATTTGTCTCAAGAAAAAACAAAAATTAAAGGATGTGTTGAAAAAATTCTCCAAAAAGCAAGCAAATGTTTTAATGGAACAGAATCTTGGGATGATAAAAAGAAGATTTTGTCGCAAATTAAAAAACACTTTGAAAACCCTTTGCTCGAATCCGACTCAAATACATCGACGATCCTAGCATTTCAAGCTTATTTCACTGCAACGATGAATGTGGAAAGTGTGCCACAAGATGATGAAAAATTAGAAATTATTTTACCAGCCATTCTCAAATCTACCAATAAAGGTAAAGTAGAAGATATTTCATATTTTCAAAAATATGAAAGCTACGACATTGAAACAATGGGGAAAATTAAAAATGATTTTGAAAATGTAAAAATCATCGAAGAAAAAATTCCTGAAAATGGCTTTCCTATGGATTTCAAATGTTCATCAAATAAAAATATCGCCATTATTAATTTAGCTGAAGTAACTTTACAAGAAGCTTCAAAATTGATCCATCTTTATGAAACAAAAAAGCTTCGATGTGAAACCTTAATTATCCTGAATGCCACTGAAAATTTTCTCCCATTTTTGACTGAATTAACAAAACATTTCTCCCTTCAAAGCAAACATGAAAATAATATTCGTGTTTACAAAGCTCTTCCTCCAAAATTCGATCCTGAAAGTGTAGAATGGGACGAACTTCAAACATTATGGAATACTCCACTTCCAAGAAAATTAAAATTTGTTGGCGATCCTGAATGGGATCATCATCATAAAAATGCATATCAAAATACGATTGATGCATTGAAGGAGCGCTTCCACGATGATGATGCGGAAGTATTATTTATAAGTGCCGTGGAACAATATATTTGTGATAATGAAAATTCACCCAAACAACCATGGATTGGAATCATTCATGGAATTAGCCATAATGAAAGACAATTTTATGTTCCTGATTTGGAAAAGCTTTGCACTAAATTACGATTTAAGTAAGTTTTTTATTAGTCAATTTTTTATTGAGACATTAGAAGTTTTGCAATCATAATAATTATTAATTCTTATAGGCCATGGTTAAAGCGATGTGTTGGATTATTCACTTTGACAAGCACCCAAGTTGATTATTTGAAAAATAATTTAAGCCCAGAATTCAAGTTTCCAATTCAACAACTTTTCTATCCATCAACGCCGCTCACAATACAACCAAAAAATTCTTCCATCCTTGAAAAGTTTATTGATAATAGCGAAATTGATATTTATTTTATTGGTAGCTTTGACCGAGATTTTGATCATTTTTTCAACGCTCAATTTCCTAAAAACATGAAAAAAGTATTACTTGAATGTGATTGGGAAACTCCAACTTCTGGACTTCCTGAAGATGTTAGATATGCAAAACGAGCCGATTCAGATGAATATGAACGCATTCTTCTCGAAAGCATCGTATTTTTATCATTAAAAAATGGTGGAGCCGCTAATACTTTGGTAATCGAATGTATCACACGAAATGTTCCAATTGTTGCACCAAAAATGAATTCAGTGATTGATTATATTGGAGCAGAATATCCTTTGCTTTATGAACCCGAACAAACGGATTTCGAGGATTTTCTTACTTTGGAAAGAGTGGAAGCAGGAATAAAATATTTAAAAACAATGGATAAATCCTTTTTAACTCAAGAACAATTTATTCAAGATTTTGGAAAAAGTTCTATTTTAAGCTACATTCAACCAATGGAAACAACTCTCCAAAAATACGATTTAACTCTTAGCATTTGCAGTTGGAAAAGAACTCACAACCTTGCCAAATTACTCGATAGTTTTATCAATCATCAAACATATTCAGGAAGTTATGAAATAATTATTTGGAATAATAATGACGCCAGGCGACATACTGTTCAAAAAATTGTTGATGAATTCAAAAAATCCAAAACAAACAAAAATAAAAAAGTAAACATTGAACTTATTTCATCAACCGAAAATCATGTGTGCTCTGTTCGTTTTGCAATTGCAATGTTAATGCGAAGTGAAAAGTTACTTATTTGTGATGATGATATTATTCCTGGACCAGATTTTATTAAATTCTTTATGGATAACCATGCCATTCATCCCGAAGATGTTTTATGTGTCCGTGGAAATAAATTTTTGCCTCATCAAATGCCAAATAAAAATGTGCATGAAATTTGGACGGATTACGAAGCATTTAAATTTTTGGATGATCATCAAGATGAATCTTTTATTCATTATATTCACGCTGATTCATGTTTAATCCCAAAATCAGCACTTTTGGAAGTTGCATCCACTCAAGCACCCGATAATGATTTCATGTTGGTTGATGATTATTGGTTGAGTTATGTTTTAGCTGCAAAATTTGATCGAAATTTGAGAAAATTAAAACTTGCTGAAAACGTACTTACACGAACTGATGATTCTGATCAAATTGGAGTAGCAATGTATACTCGAAAAGATGTAGCCAATGCTCGAACTCGAATGTACATTCATCATATGACACATGGATGGCCACATTTTGAAGATAATTCAAAAGCTTTTGAATGCGAAGAAATAAAACAAATGAAAATTAATTCTTTGGATAAGCAACGCATTGGGATTAATATTAATTCAGAAATAACCAATGAAGAAATTTCAAAACTTGTTAAAATGAATATTACTTTGGTTCGAATTGGCACCGCTGGAGTTGGTCGAGATGAAGCTTTTGAGTTTTCTGAATTTAGAGAAAATCCAAAAATAGCCCTTGATGAAATGGAAAAACTTGTAAAATGTTTAAGCAATCATTCGATTGATGTTGTAATTGTGCTTGATAAACGTGTTGCAAATGAAAAAAATTGGAAAATAATTGCCGAACGTTTATGTCATTACAAAAATGTTGTGGGCTATGATTTAATTAATGAACCATCATCAGGCCAAAATGAATCACAACATTGGTATGAAATTCGTCAGGAAGCTGTTGAAATGGATAATACAGAATTTATTAAAATTCATATCGAATTAATAAAGGTAAAATTTTCCCTTTAAAATTTTTATACAATTTTTATTTTTTAGGCAATTCGCTCACGAGACAAAGTAACTCCAATAATAATTGAAACATTATTTTGGGCAAATATTGCTGGACTTCGTCATTTGCCTTTGGAACAATTAAAACAATTGGATGATAACTTAGTTGCTTCAATTCATTATTATTTGCCCCAAGCTTTAACATGGCGTTCACAAAACAATGGGCGTTACACATTCCCAGGAGATGTGCCTATTTATGAAAATCGGGAATATTCTGAAACATTTTATTGTTCTCAAGAATTTCTTGATAAAGAAATTGAATCAATTAAAGAATGGACCCAAAAAAGTGGAATTCGAGTATTTATTGGTGAATTTGGTATTACTCGAGATGTTCAAGGTGCTGACTTATATTTAAAGGTACGAAAATAAAAATAAAGCTTACTGCATTTATCAGAAAAATTTTAGGCTCTTGCTGATTCTTGTACAAAGCATAATGTACCCGCATGTTTATACGCTTATCGTGATCCAGATTGGGAAGCAATGGATTATGAACTTGGCGTTGATCCAACCAATTATCGTGATAGATCAACCGATGATAATAATCCTTTGTACGCAGTTATTCAAAAGTTTAATATCAAAGACGACGCTCCTAAAGTGGCGGAATGACACACTCTCGACTTTGTAAATAAAAAATGGCGTCGCTTTCGAAATATGTAACAAAAATTAAATTATTATTTTTTCCTTTTTTAATTGTAAATAGTTTTCGCCCATTGTAAATAACTTTTCTTTTTTATTTAACAAAATTTATATTTATTTTGATTTATTTTAAAAATAAAAAGATGAAAATCAAAATTTGATACTTTTATGATATTTGATTCGTTATTTGACGATAAGGTTGATCTACGCTGCCTTTACTTTTATTTTCTATTTGATAATATAAATATTTGTATTAAATTTAAAAAATATTTAGTTTGTTTTTTAATCTCTTCAATGAAACCATTAAATATCTGAATGACTTTGATATGGGACCATTAACTGAGCTTCCAAGGTTTGTTTTTTTAATTATCGGTCAAAAAGCTATCGAGATTTTCATAAAAGGAAATTAAAAGTTTTCTAAAAGAATTTTTTTTCTTTATAAAGTTTAATTTACTTTAAAATCATTTTTTTCTTCTTTAAAATCTTTATTTAGTAATCACACGAATATGGGTGTTAAAATAACTGACGTGAATCCAAATTTAAACCTATTTAGTAATGCAAAAAAATATCAAGAAAATCCAAATAATTTTAATTATGAGACAATACTCGTTTTTGAACCTGGTGATTTCATAAATATTGAGGCAAATGAGAATAATAATTTTGTTAGTGGAAAATATGGTTTTATCGCAAAAATTGGACATGGCTCAGATTCTATTGTTTGGCTTGTTGTTGATTTTGAAAGCAAAGATTTCAAAGTTTTAAAATTATTTAAATATAAACATTGGTTAAGCAAAAGAGAACTTCAGGTTAGACTTTTTAAATTAAATTTGAACTATTTCACTTTTTTATTATTTTTTTCTTCAGGTTCATGAACTAACTCAAAATCATCCAAATATATTACATTACTATCGAACAATAATTTTTGAAAAGTCTGATGATGATCGAAAAGCATATGGAGCTTTATATGAGCCATTAGGAAAAAACCTTGAAATTTTGATGGATGAAGCATCTGAAAATGGTGGATTATCCAGTGACGTAATTAAAAAAATTGCAAAAGATATTCTTTCAGCTTTGAAAATTATTCACGAAGATTGTAAAATTATTCATGCTGTTATTGATCCAACAAACATTGTTGCATTCATTTCACAAAAAAATTTATTTGATCAATTAAAAAATATTCTTAAATCTGAAAAAAGTTTGGAACCTTTTCGAATGTCATTTAAACAGAATTCTGGATTTAATGAAACAAAAATAAGAAAAATATTGAATGAACATTTGAATATTCTTGAAACTTCAAATGTTGAAAAAAAGATTGATTTAACATTCAAATTAATAGATTTTGGAAATGCGACAATAGAATGTGATCACACAATTACTGGATCTTATGGATTTCGTCCACCGGAATATTTTTTTGGTGGCGATTTAACTTTTTCTCATGATATTTGGGCACTAGGCATTACTGTAAATTTTTAATAATTTAAAACATTTAGAGTTTATTCAGTTAATTTCAGCTCATTCAATTATTTACTTGTCGAAATTTAATTCCATGGAAGAAAGCAAATTTAAATAATGAAATTAATGATTTAACAAACATTTTTGGATTGCCTCCTCGAGAATGGTATTCAAATTGCAATGATCCTCATAACTTAAAAGAGAACTTTACAAAAACCCATTTAAATTATTCCGAATTTAAAAATGGTGTTCAAAAAGTATTACGTAAAACAATCGAATCGCGAGAAATGTCTAAAATCGAGAAAGAAAAAGTCAATGATTTCGTTTTAAACATGCTCCATTTTAATCCGTCAAAAAGGAAGACTGCTTCAGAATTGCTTGCTCATCCGTGGTTAAACGATAAATATTTAACATTGTTTTAGTCTTTATTTTTTTAAATATCTAATAATATGTTTATCCGGACGATTGCATAAAAAAAGTGGTGATATAAACATTTATCAGCAAAAAAATATAAAAAAACATATTTAACAATTCTTTCTCATTACAACATGCTACTTCGAAGCTTAATAATTAATTCTATCATGCTTTGTTTTTCCTCAGTTTTTTTTTTGCCTTGTTGTAAAGCTTTCCCCGCGATTTTTAATTTGTCATTAGAAATTTAAAAAATACAAATATCCAGAAGTGCTTTCACCAAGTTGAAATAAAAGTAAAGTAAATTCGGTGGAATGGATTTATCAACATAGTAAGCAATGGCCGTTGCAATGGGTTCAGCTAATAAATCGATGCATCCAACAAAATTTTAATGTATTTTATGAACCCCATTATTATGAACATCATCACGGCCATCACGGACAGGGATTTATGGTTATTAGTTTTCATTTTCATTCTAAAACTCGCAAACTTCATTCTTCCATTGGAGATAGCAGTGGCATACAACCCAGAAAAGTTTATTCAATTTCTCCACCAGAATTTGATATCGTATCCGCTTTTCCTCCACCTCCTCCATATTATGCTTCAGCTCAAACATGTTAGATTTACTTTTTTTTTTGAAGCGCAAACACACACGTTTCACTGTTCATTTTATGCTTTTTGATTTTTTGTTAAAATATCGCAGGGCCAAAAAATGAAAAAAGAAAATGTAAGCATTATTGAAAAAAAAATTTAAAAAAAGAAGAGCCATTGTTGCTAATGTATTAATTGTTTGTTTAACCGTGCAAATACAAATAAAAATGAATCATTAGAAATCGTGGATTCAATTTAAAAACAATTTCCAAATTTATGTTGCTTGAAACTTATTAAATAATTTAAAAAAGCTTACAAACAAATTTCATAATATTTTCATAATACAATATGGTTTATAAAATGAAACCACAAAATAAAACTATGAAATAACTTTTGTGTAAAATTGAACAAAGACGATATTTAAATTATAAGTTTTTTTTGTTAAAAAAGATATGCGCAATTACTGTGTATGTATGATGACTCTGAGCATGATACAAACTACAAAATTTGTTTTTGTAAATGAAATTTAACAAATAATATACTTTAAAAAAAATTATTATAGAATTTGACTTTAAATGGTAAAACTTTTGTATAAAAAATAAAATTTTTAAGTTCATTCGTTTCAACTTTTTTTGTGCCCTCGACAAACCCATAAATATTAGATTGTGTGTATTCATCTCAAAGCGATTGACGCTCAACCATTGTTATTGTCTTTCTTGCTTTGCTTTGCTTACGAGTTTTTTTTCTCACTTGTATGTTGATCACTATATGGTGAGCAGTTGACTATATTAAAGTCCGCTTTTATATTAGTGACGTGGCTAAGATATAAAAAATTAAAAGGTTTAAAGAAAATGGTTAAATTAATAAGGAAATTTTATTTTCATTGTTTAATTAAATTAAGAAAGTTTTTTTATCGCCATCCAAGTTTACCGACTTATTCTGAATCCCTTCGTCCAAAATATTCGCTTCCAACTGTTGATTTAGGCCATATTTTGAAAAACTATAATTCAACTAATGAAAACCAAAACTTTCCATTTCCACCTGATGTTTTAAACCATATGTTAAATAATTGTACTTCGGTGGAGGTTTTTAAAAAACTTCAACGAACTTGCAAATATTTTCTAAACAAAAAGAAAGTGATTATTCTTGAAAAACTACTTGACTGTAGATCTGACAAATTCGAAATTAGATGGTGCGGAAAAGACTACCAAATCAATGAAAACTTTCAATATTGGTTAATTGATAGATTACAAATTGATAAAAACACAACTTCAAAAATTTGGAGAACTATTTACCGCTGTAATTTAAATTTTCTTAATATTGGAAGTGACTTTAATTTAAAATACAAAGAAATTAGCTTTTTAATCAATGGAAAACAAATTGAAGTTCTTTGCTTACAATCTACTATTAAGCATGACGATGATACTCCTGTTACATTTGATCTCATTTTGGCTGAATGTCCAAAAATTCGTTGGTTTGGATATCACAATCCATGTGAAATGTTATTACAGTCTTCATTGGAAAATTTAAATCAACTTCACTTTATGAATAAAATTATAGTTTTTTGGATATTTATATCACACCTTCATAATCATATTGATCCAAACGTTATTTGCAATTTTTATAAAAAGAATATTTCTTATAATATGTATATTTCGTGTTACCCAACCATTCCAGAAAATACTATAAATAACTTTAAATCGGCTCTTCATAAAAAATTTGTTAACAAAATTGTGATATTAAGTTAAGAATAAGATGCCCGTTTTCATTGAACGACATGAACTTTCCAGAAAATATGGAGAGAATAAGTCAATGAAGATGCCTTTTATATATGTAAATTTATTATTCAATCTTCGCTGTTTTACAGTATATCTATCTCTTTGTAAAATGTTACTTTTGATTTTCCTTCTTACATATTTTTGAAATAAAATACCAAAAAATTTTTGACGTTTCTTTAATCCAAGAGCAATACTAAAATTTTAAAACAAGGTTTTTCGCTATCGTTTTGGTCTAAAAAGCTACGAGGAAAATATGCAAAAAAAAAAAAATACATTTAACAATGAGTAATAAAGTTGCTAGATAAAACTTTTTTTAAAACACATAAGGAGACAAGTTTAATAGCGTAGCGCAGCTACGGTGAGGGACAACCAAATTCCAAATTTTCCAGCTGGTTCATTCAGCAAAAAAAAAATTTAATGGATAAAAATACAAAGATTCAAGGAACCAGCCTAAAAATCCATAAAAACATGTCTCACAATTAATGGGTGGAAACGGGACGACTTTTTCACGTCCCGTCCGTTTCCACTCTTACACACAATCCCCGGAAATCCCCTATAAATTCTCAAAATTTGTTTATATTTCAGCCGAAAACATTAAAGGAGATCCACCAAAATATTTAAAATATCCACTTAAATCAACCCGAAGACTTTTCAAAGTCCAGATAATAAATTAAAATTTCTGTAAAAATATATTCGATGGTCCATCAAAAAAGATCCATCCAAGCAAACATCGATGGAAATCCATCCGAAAATCATTTTAAATCCAACAAAAATTATTAATATATCCATCCTAATTTTCTTGTTTATCCACGCTCATGAATATTAGCCCTAAAATACATGGAACGTCACTCAATATCCATGGAAAATACACAAAAAACTCAAAGAAATCGAATCAAAACAGCTTAAAGCTCAAAGGAAATCCATCCAAACATACCTGGATATCCGTTCAAACAAAATCCCTATGGAGGGGAAGAAGAGCGCTTCAAACTCTCTTGGTAATAATAATCGCTCAAAAAAATGAGTATTACTCCACCCAAAGTTTATTAGATATCAACCCAAAAGTGTTAAAAGACCCACAGAAATCAACCCAAAATACCATGGATATCACTACAAACATCTAAGGAATCCATCCTTAACAATTAAAAGATCCACATGAACATCCACCTAAAACATTAAAAAGTTCCATGGATATCAGTCTTCATGCAAATATGTTTTTAAAAAAGTCCCTCTCAAGATCCACACAACTCCACTCAAAACAAGTTAAAGGGTTGTGGAAATCATCCCAAACAATAATAGATATCCACCAAAACATTCATGGATATCAATCCAAATCTCCATGGAAATCTTCCTTAACATCAATGAAAATAGATTCAGCGATCCAAGGATATACACCCAACATCAAATGATATGCTCCCAAAATAGTTAAAAGAACCAAGAAAATCAAGCCGAAGACAGTTTGATATCCACACAAAACAGTAAAATGCTCCACGGAAATCCATCCAAACTTCCAGGGAAATCAAAGAGAAGATACATCATAGGTGAAACGATAAAAAAGATTCAAAAATAGTCAAAATAAAAAAGATAAAGTAAACACAAGAAAGTAGTAATAAAAATCTTTATTATATACGAAGTAATACATGAATTAATCTAAGACAAAAAGAAAAACATAGTACAATCTTAATTAAATTTGTTTTTAATCCAAGTAAAAGGACGAAGATACCATGAAGGAACAGGTTCTTTAGGATTAAAACTTAAACGAGCTGCTTCTTTTAAGGCTTCTTCCATGCTCTAAAAGCATAAAAAATTATTTACTCAAATTTAAAAAAAATATACAAATTCAGTTTTAGCAGAACATTGGAAAAAAGCATCTGCCTTAATTTCCTTCATCTTTGATTCACCATCTTCGAATGATACATCATCAGTAACATCACTCAAATCTTCTTTATTGCCAACGAGAATAACTGGATTTCAGAATGGGAGTTGGTGGATATGAAAACCTGATTGCTGGAATATCTGCAGGTTTAGCTAAAACTGTTCTTGGTCATCCGCTTGATTTATTAAGAATACGATACTCTGGTATGTTTTAACTTTCGTCTAATAATTTTATAAACATACAATTTTTAGTAAATGATAACAATGCTGCTGTACGTCCACAATATAATAATTATCTTCATGCTGCTAAATGTATTGTCAAAGCTAAAGGTATCCGTGGACTTTATCAAGGGCTTGCACCAAATCTTATTTCCACACCAATTGCATGGGGTTTATACTTTCAATTGTATGGTTTATGCTTTTTGAATACATATGTTATATTACTTTGTTTAGGTATCACGAAATTCATCCTCATTTTGATCGCATAGCATCTATCTCACCTTCATTTCAAAATCTTGTTGTTGGTTTCGTTGCTGGTGCTACCGTTCATGCTGTAGCAAATCCATTTGGTGTTTACCCAGATACAATGGAGTTGGTGGAGATGGTGGTGATGTTTATGTTATTCCAAGAAGAAATATGAAATTCAACACTTTATTTAACCATTTTTATAATCGTGGTCGAGAAATCAAAGCTGAACATGGAGCAGCAAGTACTCAAGTAACTTTGGTCGGGAAACATGGATTTTATGAAATGTTGCATGTTCCATTAGGCTCTGAATGTATCGATGAACATACCAAAATGTTAATCTGCAGATGTACAAATCCTAATAAAAAAATTCTTATCGCTAAAGGTGGAAAAGGTGGATGTGCTGCTAATGATTACAAGTTAGTTTTTCTTTTTATACTCTTTTAATTATGAATGTTATTTTAGAGGCCAGAAAGGTGAAAAGCTCTTAATGGGAATACATTTGAAATTGCATCCAAATATTGGACTTGTTGGTTTCCCAAATGCTTGCAAATCAACTCTTCTCAAAGCTCTTGCGCCTCAGAAACGAAATATCAAGATTGCACCATATCCATTTACAACAACGAGGCCTCAAATGTTAGATATTCAATATGATGAAGCTAGTGGTGATGATAAAGAAGATAGATTTTCTCTTTCTTGCGCTGATTTACCTGGACTTATTGAAAGTGCTGCACAAAATCGTGGAAAGGGTCATGCATTTTTGAAACATTTGGAATATAGTGATATGCTGGTATTCGTTATTGATGTTCATGGATTTCAACTTTCTGCAAATTTAACTGATGAATTTCGTACACCATTAGAAACTATTGCTTTACTTAACAAAGAACTTGAAGCTTATGATCGAAAATTGGTTAAAAGCCATGTGTGCTTGTTCTTAATAAAATTGATTTACCTGATGGTGAAAAGGTAGCTTTGTTACATTCTTTTATAAAGTTTTTATGCAACATTTGTTTTTTAGAAAGCTCAAGAAGTAGAGGAAATTATGCGTGATAAATGGCAAAGGGAACTACCATCCGATTTGAAACCAACTCTTCCAATCAATTTTCGTGCCATAATTCAAGCCAGTGCTAAGAATCAAGAAATCGGATCATTGAAGCTGATACTCCACAATATTTACGAAGAACTTCATCCAATTCAATCCCTTTCATTCGATGGAGAATTTGAAGATACTAAATCGGGTTCAACTCTTTTATAGTTTACAGAAAATTATTAGATTGTTATGTTTGTGTTAAATCGTTGTTTTTATAATCATATGTATCATAAATTTTGTTTGTTGCTTTTTGTTTTAAAACATTTTTTTTTTTGCCATTGTTTTGTTATAAGTTATTCAATCGCTTTTTTTTTATTTTTTTCCTCCCATTTTCTTTTTAAACCCCTTCATTTCCTAAAGTAAAGCAAGCATCAAAGCCGTCTGGCACACTACTCGCGCAATAATTTCTTGTCATTTTGACAACAACAACAGAAAACTGTGCGCAAAAACATTTCTTCTCTCTGCTGCTTGCCACCCAAAGCTTTTCGCCTTCGGGGATTGCATCTAATTAGAAACTTAATATGAAAGACTCCAAATGTTAATCAAATTAGTTTTTTTCCTGAATCTACAGTACTCCTTATTATTCCATCAGTAAAACTCGTATTAACTTTTCTAATTTCGCAAAAAAATTTAATTTATTTAATAAAATGTAACATTATTAATGCATAAAAAAAACAAGAGACAAACAAAGATACAATCATACGTAATAAAGATAATTTAAACCAGAATGCCAAAGCTATGTAAAAAAATTTTGAACCAAACTAATCTGTTCCTTTAAAAATGCAAATTTTTCAGTGATGATATTTTTTGGGTTTCATTCCAAATGGAGATGCTAAGATATAGAAAAAAAAGTTAATGAAATCTTTTTTCATTTCCCCATTTTAATCCACCAAAAAGAAAGTTTGCTTCGAAATTACTTTCTTTTCTATGGTAAAAGAATGGTGATATTTAATAATTTTATAGTGACATTTAGTTGTTTTATTATTTCATGTGTAAAGTAGTCAATGACATGATATTGTTCGACGCGATACCTCAGGGATGTTAAAATTTATTTTGGTTTCTTTTTCAAATTTAATTAAAAAGTTTTAATACGGTTATAAATATAAGTAGAAAAGAAAATTAATGTGCTTTAACATTTTTATCTTTTTCTTGGTGTTGTACATATTTCTTACCACCAGCTTGAAGATATGAAATATTGTAGAATCGCATCCATAAAATAAAATAGGTTGAAAGCATAAAAGCTCCAGTAGCAATTCCCCGGAAAGTAAAAGCTAAATATTGATTTGTGGTCTGATGGAGGATGGTCAAATGAACCATAGAAGCAAGAGAAATAAGGAATTGAACCATTTGTGCTAAGGTTAGTGCTTGAGCTACTTGAGGTGGAACTCGAACATGTAAAGCTCGCAACATGTAATAACTAAAATGAATTTTTAGGGGTTATGGAGGTACTTAATATATTGATGGCACTTACCTGTACATACAAAAATGAATAAAATAATTGGCCCAAACTATCCAAATCATATGAGCATTATCTTCATAAAAGTTGACAAAGGCATAATAGCCTGTAAGGGCATGATGATACCAATGCCTATAAACTTAAATTTTCTTTAACGGTTTACAAAAAAATAAAAACTAACATAAACATAAGTGGCTTTTTACGAAGAACAATGAAAAAAGTATCAACAAATTCTGGGATTTTAGAAACCACCCAAAGAAAAGTCCAATATCCAGCAACTTTTCCTGTTTGAAGTTCAGTAATATGAGTGTAAGTATCTAAAATCCAAAAATACGTAAATTGCTAAATAAAAAAAGCATGAAACTCACGTGAAAGTCCATGATTTTTAATAATATTAAAAAGTGTTGGAGTAATAAATAAAAATCCTAATAAACTAAAAGTTGATAAAATAGCATTCCAAATTATTAAAGGTTGAACCAAATCGAAGGGTTTTCGATCTTTCATAAAATATTTTATTCCAAAAATTGCTACAAGATAAATTCCCACCGATTTTATTAGAAAGCTTTCATGATCCATACACCATTTTTTAGAAGCGCTATAATCATATTCTTTAAAGAAAATATCCATTTTTTTGGAGGCTTGGAAGCAGTGTTGAAAATAATGCTTTTTTACTCAAAATTTCCAAAGCTTTAAAGCTAAAATTGTCAGACCATTTTTAGCTTGATTGAATAAAACAGGTATCGCGCCATTTACCGCTTCAAAGAACGGCCATCATTTTTTCCTCCTGCTTTTAATGGTCACAAAAAAAATTTGATAAGAAATATCTTTTTTTGCAGTAAATATATTTTTTGCTTGTTGCTAATTATGCTTGTTTTTTCAAACTTCTTTTTTCCGGTTTGTTTCATTCAGAGAAGAGGATACAAGAAGCTGATGAACACCGAAGGAATTATTTTACGTGTAACACTTAAAAGTTTTTTTTGCTCTAAAGAAAGAATGTTTGAGTGGGTTTCAGTTACAACTTATCCATACGTACTTATGAGTTCAACGGTTTTGTTTGTGACCTACTTAAAATATCACGAGACAATAATAAGTGATGATGTAGAAAAGTGCTCAAAAGCCACATGATCTGATAGGTATCAGTTATATTTAGAGCATTTCTCTCAATTTTTAGGTATCCTTGCTTTTTTTTGTTAGTAAACAATTTTGTATTCTTAAAAAAAGAAAGAAGAAACACAAAAAAGCAATAAAAATTTTTACATTTGAATTTAAAAGAGCAAAATAAAAGGTTAATTATTCCAACAACAACAACAAAAAATGAATTATTAGCATTTCAATAATAGAAAATATATGCTTCCATTTATCTGTACTATTATGTTTTCACACTTCCCCTTTTTTTACAAATGAGCAAATAACATTTTTAATTTTCATAACAAAAGCAGCTTTTGAATTTTTTACACACATTCAATGCTTTTTGAGGCTTGAAAAAAAAGGGTTTTATTTTGAATAATTATTTTGTTAAAGAAAATTATATATGTATTTAATGTAAATTATTTGTTATTCTCCTTCCCTTAGATTACCTGTTTTTATAAGTAAAGATTTTGTAAGCATTATTTAATCAGAGTTCTTTTTTTTCTCAGGTTTCCGCAATTTTTTTTTGGAAATAAAAGAAAAATTAATATTAAATCTCTCTCTTTTTCTCGCTCAACTAATATTTGCTTTTCTTTTTTTCTTTTTTATTATTTAGCTATAAAAAATGAAGAGAGAGAAAGATCATTTTCCTATGTAAGCAGAATTTCTCGTCTCTACCCTGTTTTTTTTTTTGGTGGAGGGGTTTTTATGAGGCTAACAACGACGATGACAAAAAACTTCTGAGATGCTTTTTTTAAAAAAAAATATTGAACAAAGATGTGTTTATAATGTGTTTGAAAGGTTACAATTTAAAAAAGAAAAGAAAAATAGATTGATTCTTGAGCTATTTTATTTTATTTATAAAATATATATTTTTGAAATCAATCTTTGATTACAAAATTAAGTTAAATAACTTACTTAGTTGCTTACTTACTTACTACCTGCGCAATAGGGAGGTTGGCTTTCACATTGACGCGCTTTCTATTTCATGCGCACCCAACAACCACCATCTCAATCTCTAAACCCACAATGACAAAGAAAAAAAGAAAGAAGAAGGAAACGAATTAACGTCATTAGAGGGAAAAAGAAAAGAGAAGGTTGCTTTGAATATTTTTTTTCGACTCTCTTTTTTCTCTTCTCTGAAAGCTATTTTTCATATAATCTTTCTCATATTTATTTTTTATTTTATGAAAAAACAACAAAATCCCTCCCTTAACTATATCATTGACTTTGACGGAAATAAAAATAATATTATACTCATTCATTTTGTGTTTCTGTCATCGTCGACGACTCATTCAAAAAAATCTGTGAAGTGGATGGTTTAGAAGCAAGCTACTACCTCATTTTTCTATTCCTATTTTTTCTTCCTCCTTCATTTTTTTTCTCGTTCCTTATTGTTTGAACATGAAAGAAGAAAAGTTTTTTAGTTTTTTTTGAGTCACTTTTTTCCGGAACGCTTGTTTTTTTTTCTCTTTCATTTTTCTTTTCATCAACGAGCAACAAGACGAGACGAGATTGTGTACTACTAACGTTGTCGCTAAAATAACAATCGAGAGAAAGAAATAAATAAATCGATGACCTTCGGGCAGCAATATTAATAGTTCTTGAAATATATTTATTTTTTTGTTATATATTTTTTTCAATCAAAGTACATCTCAACGCAAAATTGAAGTGAGAGAGGCGAAGAAGAAGAGGAGAGACAACATAATTTAGTAACAACAACAACTTACTTTTAAAGGAATAAAAAAATCAGTTTCTTAGAAGAAAGTGGTTCTCAAGGTTGAAGTGTTAATTTTTTTGTCCTTCTTTTTTTGCCTCAACAAAAAAAACTTAATTTTATTTTTTCAAAAAAAAAAAAGATTGACTTTTTGGAGGCTGAATTTTAAAGTTTTTTACAATCAAGAAAAAGTTGAAATGGATGCGGCTTTTATCACCAATTTTTTTTGCAATTATATTTATTTATGTTAGTAAAATCAACTATGTTGCGTATTTAATAAGTATAAAAAGAAAAAACTAGTTATTCTTGTTCCAATTCCCATCTATCTCCATCCGCCTTAACCACAGCCATTTTACAAAGTAAAATAAAATAAAAAAAATAATGTTCTGCAACATCCTGTTTTGATGAGGTTTTCCCAAACACAAAGATGTACCTTCAAATAATTTTTTTGTCGTCGGCTATTCTTCTCTTTCTAAATCTATGCACTTAATTCCAGCTCTTAACTTGAATGTTTATATTTATTTTGGGTATTAATAATATCTTCTTTTTTTTCTATTTTAAAGTTTTTTTAAACGTCATAAGAAATTTTTAAAAATCCTTTTAATGATGGTTTGTGGTTTCTGAAGTGTTTATTTCCCTTAAATTATTAGCTTGTTATTGAGTTTATTAACTACGCTGTCGTCGTCGTTTGCTTCTTCAAGAGGATTCGCAAAATAAATAAGACACTTGTTTACGGAAGTTTTATCTAATTTTTCTAAATTAATTTTAACCCTTATTTTTTTTTTATTGAAGCCATTTTATTTTTTATTTCATAATATTTTGGATATTCTTCCTCAAAAGATTCAAAGTATTACAAGAAAAAAACTTCTGAGAACACTTTTTTTCCTTCCATTTTCTATTTTCTTTTGTTATATTTGATTAAAAGCTTGTTTGGTTTGGATGAGCGCCTTTCGTCGTCTAAATTTCCAAGTGTTTGGAGTTGGTTTACCTTTTCTTTTTCTTTATTTTTTTTTTGTCTCATCTCTTTTCTTGCGAGTTTTATTTCTTTTAAAACGTGTTTCCTCACTTGTGTCTTTTAGACTAAGCAAGTGACCAAATTTTTTATTTTTGAACAAAGCGATGGTCATCGATTTGCATTTTGAGGAGAGGATGACCACTGGCGAAGTTGTCACTCGATGTAAAATCTTTTCTTTTTTGGCTTTTTTAAGTTTAATAAAGATATAATAACAGCTGCAAACTTGGCTTCACAAATAAATTGTTTTAAACTTGTCTCATTAGTTTTAGTCAAAAAAAGATAAACGGGACTCATTCATTATGATCAAACGTATCTCTCATTGTCTATCATCATCTCTCTGTCTTCTTTTTTTTGATGTTAGTATTTATTTTACGATGGCGTTTTTTAAACTTAAGAAAAATATTATTTTGTTTTATTTTTGGCCTAAAAGTAATTTCAATATTATGCTTGCTACACTTTCATTGACCAATAAGAACCATAAAAATGAGTTTCATTTGAAAGCAAATTTTTTTTCTTCCTTCCGTGTGTGTCTCAGCTTTTGAAAATTTGATTCATCTAAAGAAAAAAAGTGGCGCAAATTCCCTATGGCATATATGTACATATATGTATCGTTGTTGCGCTTTTTCTTTTTCTTTCTATTGAATAATATTGGTGGCAAGTGAATACTTTAACACTTTTTTATGCCTCTTTCTTTCCTTCTTTCAGTTGAAATTTTTCATTCTTTCTTTTCTTTTTTCAAAATGTAGAAGAAGTAGTAGCCTTCAATTATACGCTTTGATGACCTACAAAGTGTGAAATAGTTGTTAGTTGTACACACACACATGTTGTTCTTGTTACATTATGGTGGCTGTGTTTCGATGATAGTTCACAAATAAAATAAAAAATATTTTATACTTTATAAAAGAAAAATGAAAAAGAAAAATGAGGATTATTGAAAATGCGCAATATTAAAAAAAAATTGCCGATTTTCTCTTCTTTTTTTTACATTTGAAAGAAAAAATATGGGTTTTATGGGAAATTTTTAAGCTGCAGCTACTTTATCCTTTTTTTATTGACTATAGTTTCTAAAAACTTTCAATTTTTTGATTTCAAAGTTTTTGGTTTTGTTTTTCAAAGTTCAGAAAAAAAAAATTATAAACAGATATCATATTACTAATTTTTGCCTGTTTTCTCTGGTATGCGTCTCATATTTTTTTGCGTTGGTTTTTGAATTAATTTTCAATGGGAAATGTGTCAAAAAAATAATTTTGCAAAAAAAAAAATGTTCAAAAACAAGTTTCGCCATTCTTAAAAATCGGTATTCTATAGTTTGCCAATAGGATCAAACTCTTTTCTTTGTTATTTTAATAACAAACTACCGGGCAACAATATTATTGAATATTGCTTTATTCGAGGTTGCGATCCTTCTTCCATCGTCTAAATCGGTGGTGGATGGTACGTGTTTTACTGAGTTATTTTTTTTTAATTCGACTCCATTCGATTCAAAAAATAACAAAAGTACCCGTGTTTTAGTTCAAAAAAGACTGATTCTATCCACTTTTTTTAATTCATCGAAAAAACATCACAAATTTTAATGTTGTTTTTTATAAAACTGTTTTTCTAACTTTTAGGTTCCTCAATTTTTTTAACTTTAGCAATCTTTACTCTGTAAAATTTTTCTTTTATTTAACCAATTTTTTTCTTCTTCATATGTCTGCAGGCTATTGTTTACTCAATCAGTTTCTTGTCATGTATTTCCTATGCATCTATGCTTGTGCATGTGAATGTGAATTTAATGCCCCTTTTTCCATGTTTTTAAAAAAAATATGAACTCGGGATTATATTAAAGAAAAAAACTGTCGCTGTCTTTTTTTTGCGTTGTGACAGCTTTTTTTCATCCTTAAAAAAATATTTTTTCTTGCTAATTGAATAAGGCGCTAATCAAATTTTTTTCTTGTTGCATTTTTTTTTTGAAGAAGAAGCCGCAGCTTTAAATTTTTTTTTTTTGAAGAAAACAGAAGCTTTTTTTCAGTTATTTTACTTTTATCTTTTTCTTCTTTCTCACTGAAAGAATGTTTTATTATTTTTTTGCTGTTTAATTCTGATATCGTAAGTTACCTTACATAACAAAAAGTTGTTTGATTAAAAAAGGTAGGCAGAAATTATCTGATTTTAAGAAAGTCGTTGGCAAACATTGGATCCCAAAATTTTTGTCATTTGATCGTGGGAATATTTTTTGTTGTTGATTATCTACTAAAAGTCTCATTCATATTTATTAGTGATGTCTACCTATTATTTGAGGAGTAATCCCTTCTGCTTCATATCTTTCTCAATTTAAGTAGGTAGTTCTTAAAAACATTTAGCTTTTTCTTTTCCTCCTCCAAGGTATTACGAATAAGTATGAATATTTATGCACATACATATATTATATTTTTCCGCTTATTTCTTTTATAATTTTTATTTTTTGATTATACGTCAACAATCTACCTATTAAAATATTTTAGAGAATTAAAAAAGAATAAAATCTGCCTATGCTCGTTAACATTTTTTCTTCTTATTATTAACCATCCATATATTAATTTAGCTTGCGTGTTTTTTTTGCTCTTTGTAAATGCTAAAGAGCTTTCTTGTCATCCTTAAAAGTTTATGCAAAAAAGATTTAACCAAAAACGTGCGTGTGCTTCTTTTGCTTTGACACTTGGCTTCCGCAAAAAAAACTTTGAAGGTTTGGAAACTTTTATTTTTTTCACGAAGAAAATGAAGAAGACGAAAGAAGAAGAAAAAATAGGAGGAGTTTTTATGCAGAATTCATCGAAAAAGACATTCTTCGACAAATTGAAGAGAAAAACTAGTAAAAGTTACCGGAAACAAGCGTTTTCAAAAAAATACATACCTTTTTTGTGTATTTGAAAAAAAAAATGGTTTTTACTCTTTTTATATATAACAAATCTTTATTTTTGAACAATAAAAACTATCATTGATTTTTGCTTATTTCATTTTTAACCCTTTTTTATATCAAAATATAATAATTCATGGGTTAAGTTAAAAAAAAAATATTTGTTTTTCCACAACATGCATTTTAGAGCCCATTTCACTGTTTTTTAATGGAACATCTGGGATTGGTTTTTTTCCATTTTCACATATGTTTTAATTGACCTAAACTTAAAGGTCAAATCGGTTTTTTATAAATTTTTCCTCAAATTTTATAGATTTGAAATAGTTTATCTTCTCTTTAAAATTAAATATAAAGGTTTTGGATTATTTTTCTCATTTATGTCGATGGAAAAAAGCAGTATTTGAACTCTCTTTTTTCTTTCATGTTTTGTATGAAAAAGAAAAAGCGGTGTCCTTTAAAGAAAACAAGGGTTACTATTGTTAAGTTTAAAATAAATTTGGTTTTACTCTCTATTTTCTTTTTCTTTTTTTCTCGATTGAAAAACATTTTCGCAAAGCGACAAAACTTCCGGTACTTTTAGCTTTAAATTGTGCTCCTCGTTCTGTAGCATTCTACAAAGCAAAAATTATGTTGTCGTTGTCGTCGTCCACAAAAAAAGGAAAAGAAAAACATGGCATTTTGCTATTTTGCTGCTGCTGCATTTAAGGTCTCCAAAAATCTCTTTTTTTCTTTTCTCGTTTTGTGATCTTTAGCATTGTACTAAAAGTTATATTTTATTAAAGAAAATTTCTAACCGATAATTTACATATTACTGTAAGATAATCATGAATTTGTTTTATTTTAGCGTGTTTTTTTGCAACAGCTTTTAAAGCTTTGTAATTGATATTTAAAATTGGACCCTTTTATGAGTATTTTTTTTTCTTTGCTCTTTTGCGTATTTTTAAAAGTCTTCCTTCTTTTTTTTGAGGAGGATGAGTGAGTGAGTTTGAGTCAAATTCCACGTTTTTTTTGTTGTTTAACTTACGCATATATTTTCCCTTGAGAATGCTGCTGACGGCATTTTTTTCTACCCAAACTGTAGTATCACAACATCCATTTTTGGTAGAGATTTAAAAGTTTATGAATGATTAAAGAGTTCAAAAAAAAACACAAAAACAACAAACATTTTTAACTCTTTTTTTCATTGCCTCTCAAAACGCAAGTATTTTTTTTTGAAAGTTTTATGTTACAAAAAAGCTTCTCCACCAAATTTGCTTGTTTAGTAATGAAATGCGACAAAAAGAGGAAAGAAATTTTTATAGTCACATTGAGGGTGTGGGACACTTTTTTGTTTGGACCTTTCGATGGCTTTTTTAAATAATGCCTTTGGCACTTTTTTGGACGTCGACAAATTTCCTTCTTCTTTTTCTGCTTTACTTTTGCTTCTTTTATTTTTTCTTCAAAACAACATCTTTATTGATTTCTAAACACATTTCTAACACTTTTTTTCAGTTATTTTTGTATTTTCATGTTTTTAATAAATGGAATTAAAATTCCTTAACATTCAAGGGGATGATTTTTGAAATTATGAATTTTACTTTTTCTGATTATAAGAAGGAGTATTAGAGAAGGAAGGCTTTCATCCTCCTCTCAGAAGAACGAAATGGCATTAACGAGAGGGGGAAGCGCTTATTTTTATTTTTTTATTTTTTTCTCAACAAAAGCACTTTTGATTATTCTGAAGAAAAAATCTGGAGAGTTTCTTCTTCTTTTTTTCTTGCGTGTTTGCAATTTTAAAAAATCAGTGTAGTTAAGTAGTTTTCTTTTTTTTTCTGAAGTAAGTAAGAGTAAAGCAATTCAGGAACTTCTTCTTTTCTTTTTGGCACTAATTATGCACTTTTTTTTCCTTTTTTCTTAAATTTTTATAAACTTTGCATTTGTCGCTCAATTATTAAATATTTAGCTTGTTATTTTAAATAATAAAAACGCACATGAGAGAAAAGAGATAAGTCAGAAGATGTGGTTAGTTAGTTTGCGTGTTGATGAATATTATGCTCCTACTATGAGAAATATTTATTATTATTAGTTGTTAATCTTTAACCATGCTTAGAAAGAGAAGACGAGTTTAAAAACACTTTCTTTCGTCAGCTTCAAAAATGTGTAAGTCTAAATATTTTATTAAAGCTTAGATAGTAGTGGCAAACATAAACTGCTAATGTTTGCCTTAGTTTTTTATTTTTATTTTTTAAATAAATGCCTTTAGAAGAAGAGGAAAACTATTTTCTTTAAGGAAATAAGGGAAGACGTCGACAACTGCCTCCGTTAATGTTCAGTTTACTTGTTTTTGGAGTCTGTTAGTTTCTCGTCTTTAAGAAGTGGTGACGACAACCAACAGAAGAGTGGAAGCTTTAGCTTAAAAAAGAAAAAAGAAGCAACAGCAGCTTTTTTTGCTTGAAGAGCCTTCTATTTTTTTTTTTCATCTTCCATTTCTATGTTTGTTTTTGTAAAATAATAGCAATGCTGATTCCAAAAAGTCTTTATAGTTAGAGACTTGGCATTTTTTTTAGCTCCACATCTTTTTTTCTTTGATCGATAGTTGGGGGCGAGAATCTAATCTGGGTTTAAAAAAACTTAAAATTCCAAACATCCTTAACTCCCATTATTTATGATATCTTTTTTTAACCTCCTTTTGTTCGCGCCGTATTGTTGTCACTTCTATATTTGAAAAAAGTACATAATCTCTAAGCTCATATATGATTTTTAAACTATTGTATTTTTTCAGGGGACTACAGCTTTTTTGCATACCAGAGAAAATCCCTTTACACTTTTTTGATTTTTGCATTTTTTCGAAAAAGAATTTTTTTGATTAAAACATTAGCAAAATTAATTATTTTTGTGTAAAGACGAAAAGTATTTTCTTGGGCATAAAGCAGCAGCAATAACAAGAAATTTTGGTATTCTGCAACTTTTTGCTTTTACAAAAAAAGAGTGTTTAAAACCCCCATTGTGTAATGATAGACGTGTTAACTCATCAACAACACAGCATTGGTACCATGCAAAATCATCCAACAGGTGGTACTGAAGCTGAACGCCTAACTACCGAAGATGCAAGTACACCAAGTTTTGGAAGACAATTTCGTAAGTTTTTTCTCTTAATATTTACTTATTTTTTGTTTTTAAATTGAAAAACAGAAAACATCAAATAGTAATTCCAATTTTGGCATCTCATCTTAGTCATATATCCATTTTTAGCTTTCCTTTGAATGTTTGGAAGCTCTAAGATTAAGTTAATGAAAAAGTGTTTACACTAAAAAAATTTCTTTAGTTTTAGAAAACATCCTTTCTTTACTTTTAGAATCCTTTTTAAAATATTTAGTAGCCCCATTCTTTTTGTTGCAAAATAAAGATTTTTTTATATTTTATTTTTGGTTTTTAGTTACTTCGTCCGTAGTAAACAATGGCACCCATTCAACAACAATAACAACCTCGTCGACGGCGGATGAGACTTTAAACCATTTAGAAACAAAAGCTTCTGAGAATTCTCCATCATCGGTAAATGAACTTTCTGTGCAATCTTTGCTCTTGGCTAATAATGACCAGCAACATCATCGAAATCAAAATAATCCAAGTCCAAATCGAACAAAATTCTTAAAATCGCCCAGTGATGATTCTTTAAGGTTAGTTTTTAGAAATTCTTTATCTTAGAAAAAAAAATAGGAAGTAAATTTTAATTATGCAATGAAGAAAAAAATAAATATGCCAAATAAAAAAAGTCATCGGAAGAAGAAAGGAAGAGTAGGAGGTGGATTTTCTTAATCTATTAAAAGGGTTTAAAGAAAATAAACTAATGCTTAAAAATCATTTCTCATTGCTTTTTTTTGTGTAACGAAGAGCACTATTGTTTTTTGTTTTCTTTCTCTTTCTTGGAGGTGGAATTTAAAATTAAAAAGCAGCCTCTCTCTTTCTTTTTTGGAGTTTCAAAAAAACTGCTGCAACAAAGTTCAGCTTCAACCTGTGTGGCTAAATTAGGATTAGAACATGTGTTTTTTTGTTGTTTTTAAGAAAAATAAGCTTCCATTTAAATATAAAAAAAAATGTTATCGAGTTTTAATTAAAACTTTAAAATAAACTTTTTTATGCTTCCTTTTTTACTCATTTTTTCAACTTTTTTTAAGTATGCCAATAGACAACGAGTTTGACTGCATTTTTTTGCTTGCTTCAATGCTGCCTTAAATTGGGTTTTTCTTCCTTCTTTTTTTTACTTACACTTGCTTTTCTCTTTTGGCTTGGCTTCATTTCTATAACAAACATAGTAGTTTAGAATTTGTTTTTAACAAGAAAATACTTGTGTATTACAAAGTGGCTTCTTTTCAATGATTTTCTTTATTTCTTAAAACATTAGTAAATTTTTCTTCTTATTTAAATTTTTCTAAAAACCCCATATTTTGAGTATTCAATATATAATAATGTTTTCGGAAAGCAGAAATTTTAATTATTTAAGCAGTTTGTAAGTCCCTTTTTTCTTTTTCTTTAATCTTATACATACAATATTTTTGTGTTTTTGTTGTTGATGGTTGCCATAGAGCTAAGAAATACGCGCCACGCCATAGGCTTCTTTCATTTTATAAAAAAAAAATCAAAAATATGAAAAAAGAATGAAAAATGCGAACGGCTAAATACATATTTTAATAAAAACAGACAGAAAAATAAATACAAATGAAAAAAAGAAGAAATAAGGAAAAAGGCTTATGGCGTTGTTTAATCGAAAGCATATTACTCTTTCTTTTTCTCTTTTTTAAAGCCAAAAGTAGTAAATAGTCTGTCTCTTAGGAATAATTAGAAATAAATGCAAATGTGATTGGACAATGTTCTCTTTTTAGTCATACATTTTTAAGAATAAAAAAATGTGCTTCAACCAAGAATCGATGATCTTGCGCTTCCCATATTTATTTTTTATAAATATAAACGTTTTGTAACCTTGGAAATAATATTTTAGCAGTCATTTTTTTAGAAAAAGCAAAAAAATAATGAACGATGTTTTGAAAGAACTGTTTTTCTCTTTATTTTTGACTAATAAAAATTGTTTTTTTTTAATTTTATTTCAAACCTTAAAAATCATTATCTATCTCGTGTCCTAGCTAGGCGAGCATGAAAGCAATAAATAGTTTTCTCGCATGCATGCTTGTTTGCTTATTATCAGAATCAATCGAAAAGTTTATTTTCATCTAAAAAAATTTTTTATATTATTTTTATTTTTTGAAAGAAAAAGTACTATGATTTTTTTTGATGTTTAAACATTTTCTTGACCGCAAATATAATACTTTTTTAGTCGTTTTTTCTTTTTTATTTTATAAAAAGATGTCTAAATTTTCATTGAATTTTTTTGCAGTAAAATGTTTTTTTACGAGTTTTAGTTGTTTGGTTTGCTTCTGAAAAAAAAACTTTCTTTCTTTAAAAAATGGTTTACGATTTGCAAATATAGCCCCGGTCATCATCATTCCTTCTTTTTTTCGCGCTCACTCTGCGTGAAACTTTATACAATAATAAAAAAAACGATGAATGCGCAAGAAATAAAAAAAAGTTGTTTCGCCATTGATAACCCGCTGGGTAAATACCACAAAAAAAGAAACACATTCAGTGATTTTTTGTCATCGTTGGTCACTTTCTTTTTTATAATATTTTTTTAATACTTTTTCTTATCGTCGCCATTCACGTCATACATCTTCGTTGTCGTTGGTTTACTTTAGTTGCGCATAAAATTTAAGCCAAAGATATTTTATACTTTTATTTTAATGTATTTGTATTTATTGGCTTCTGTAATTTTCATTATTAGGATTAGAACTAAAGGTGTGATTATTGTTTTAGCTTTAAGGCTTAGAAATCTCTAAAATGCGAAATAATGAAAACATTTTTTCTTATTAATTATGATGAATTCAATCCAAGTAGTATTAGTAGTTGCTATATACTCATTTTATAATATTATTGCTTTTTTGGTTTTATTGATGGAATAATAAAAAAGAGAAACAAAATTTGGTTTCCAATGGCTTAAAAATTAAAAATAAATATTGCCAAATTATACCCTGTAAAATTATTTTAATGTAATATAATTATTTTATGTCTTGTTGTTTTTATATTTGTCTTCGCGTTCAGAATTTACGGTTCAATGATAAAAAAAATCTATATATTTTTTTTCTCTCTAGCAAAATAATGACATGTTCTTCTTTCTTTTTTTATTCATTTAAAGGCAATACAAAATAGCCTTAAAAAACTTCCGCTTCCTAATTATTTTCAATAGAAGTTTTTTTAATCAAAATAAGAAACTAAGAAAAAATACGAACAGAAATAAGTAGTTGTGGCAGGCAGCATGAGTTAGTCAACTCTTCTATCCGGTCTTTAGATAAAAGTCTTCTTCTTCATCTTATTTAGATGATGAGTATCGAAATTCGTTGTCTTCTCTTCTTCTTTTTTTATATTCAGCTTCGTAGATGTTTTTCTTTTTTTATTTTCTTTTTGTGCCATTCTTTCTTTAGAAGCAAGCAAGCGTCAATGACAAAAGAAAAATAAAAAATGAATTTTCATTATTTTGCATTTACGTAATTTAAAATGGCAAAAACTAGTAAATTAAAATAATTTGTATCGTAATAAAAAAAGGAGCATCGCAAACACTGCCTCATTTAAAATTCATATTTGAAAGAGAGGTTAAAATAAATTTTCTTTTCTTTCTTCCATTTTTACTATAAATTTAGATAGAATATATTTTCATTTTTAGTCTTTTTACGTTGCTTTAAAAATTATACCAACAAATAAATTCCAAAAGAAGAAATTAAAATATTTGTTTTGGTTCAAATACAAATAAAGTTATAATTCTGAATTGATTGTGGCTTTTCGAAAACTTTGAAACTCAAGCATTTTTTTATTCTGTGTTAACACTGCTTGGCCTAGAACTAATTGATAGAAAGCTGCTGCTTCGTGTTTAAAAAAAGGAAGAAGATAGAATGTTGAGAAAAAACTAACTTTTTTTAAAGAAATAGAATAGAGAAAAGAAGAAGAAGCTTAACCAAGCATAACGTTGCTCTAACATCATCTGGCTATGGCAAACTTTTTCCTCCGCTTCAGTAGCCTTCCTTTGCTTGATGTTAGCGTGTTTTTAATCCATTTGAAAACGACAACGTCGGCGACATTGCGTTCGTTCTTATACTCTTCAACTATTTTCTTGCTTGCTTTCTTTAAAGGCATTTCATGGCACTTTTTTGCTTTTTGTTTTTTCTTTTTTTTTCTGTTTGAAGATAAAAAAATTCATGCCAAACATAAAAGTAAAATAAAAATATAAAAGTTAAAAAAGATTTTAGCCAAACTCTATTATTCACGAATTTCTGTCTTTTTAATTTTGATCCTTCTTAAAGCCATGTCACTTAGTGATATTCTCTTTAATTATTATATATATTTTTAAGCTTTTTTTTATTTTTAATGCATCAAACATTTTTTAATTTGCGTCTGCATTTTTTTAAAGGAATGAAAATTGTGTTTTTGCTTGCGCATTAAAAAATAAAATGACTCTCGCTCCTATTTTAGAAAATAAAAAACTTCAATAAACTATAAAAAAATAAAATAACTTAAATGCCAACTATTTTTTTCTTCTTCTTTTCATTTTCAAACGTAAAGGAAGTATTGAAATTCCATAAACGACTTATTTACGTCTTTGATTCTTAGAAGAAGAATGAATGTCAAAGAAACAAAAAAATAAAAATAAAAATAAAAAACAAATTTTATCTTTAATTTTTGCAATCAAAAAAGAAAGTATATTTTTGGTTTTATGTTTTTTTCGAAGCTCGTGTGTTTCCTTTTGCGCTTTTTTGTTTTTAATAGTAAATTTATTTATATGCATTTTTAATACAAAACGCTATATTTATTTTTATTTTTTCACACAAATCATTGAAGAGCATTTGTATAAAAAAATAGGCAGCAGTAGCGGACAGACGATGACTATAGGTCAGTCATCAATAAAAAAAAACCGAAGATGACGGCGACAACGAAAATCTCGCGCGCCCGCATTTTTATTTGCAATTGCAAATGCTTTTTTGCATCTCAACATTACAATTTTCAAAAGAGAGAAAAGCCAATTGGCCTCTATTTTTTTCAACACTGTTTTTTTGTTGGTTTTTTTTTCTTCTTTTTCTATTCTCTTTAGACAGACACTTGAACCACCAAATGAGAGGTCGTCAATGGCCCAAAACATAAGCTTTAAAAATTAAAACCTTTTTTTTCTGTGTTGGTTTTAGTCAAGTCCAATCAATCTATTCCACCGACATAGCAGCTTTAGTTTTTTTCTTCCTCATTTCTTTTTTTTTTATTTGCGCATTGCAGCCGGCATTTTTTTTTCTTATTTGATTGCAGATGTTTCTCGCCCAATGGCTATTTCTTTCTTAAAGAGTGCAATGAAACTAAAAGTCAGTGGTCGTCGTCGTCCAGCTGCAAGACAGACGAGATGGAGTGACCAAAATGTGAATGTAAAAAGAACAAAAAAAACAGAGACTACCACAGCCTTGAGGAGAAAAAAAAATAAGATGGGAAAAAGCAATATCACTTTTCACATTCTATCTTCTTCTTTTTTTTTTTTCTATGACCTTTTTACTCAATGTCGCTTGCTTTATTTCAATTTCATTTTTTTTGAGTCTTGTCCTTGCTTTTTTTTAAACGTGTGTTCGTTCATTTCTTTAACGAAAAATATGTGTCTAGAAATCAATTTTTGTCTCTAAGGCTTTACGCTTGAATTAAAGCCCTTTTTTACATTTTTTACACTTTTTTTTCTCTCTCTTCCTCTTGAGATATTCTGATGACTAATTTCATTTCCGGGTATCTTCGACGTCGGAAGACTACTTGCATTTTAGCTCCTTTTTTTCATTCTGAGGGTTTCTTACGTTCTTGTTTTAATCCGTTATTTCCCCTCAGGTGTTTAGATAAAAAAATTACTACGATGTTAGCTCTTCTTAAATTTGGTTGTAATAGTAATTTTCCTATTTCCTTGTATTTTATTTTATTATCTTTTTTATGTGTCTTCTGGATAAACAAAAATCGACAGAGAGAAAAAATAGTACAAAAGCGGCAGGCAGCAGCGCGAAAAATAAAAATCTCATCAATCTATAATGGTTAATGGTAGCCAGTGGTGGTGGTGGTTGCCCCTTTAGGTCGTCGACAACGTTGTACACCACCACCACTTTTTTTTTTGCTCGTAAATCGGATTTCAATGCGGTCATTTGAAATAATAAAATAAAATAAAAATTTGTACAAAGTTTTTTTTTGCAAATGCGAATTATTTTTATTTTATTTTTGAGGTTTATGGAAGAGAGACGACAAGTTTAATTTGTGTTGTTCGAAACAACTAATTAACTATACTTTTTTCCATATTTATATTTTCTTGTTTTTGCTTTTTTGCATGGAGTTTAATTTTTGGTTACACTTTTAAAGCTTCAGCAGCAATTTTACATAGGAGGTGTCACTCACTTTAATAGAGTTTAAAAAATATTTTTTTCCTTTATTATTGGATGAACAAATTATTTCCAATTCAATTATTTTTTATTTATTTTTTCTGCAATACGCATAATTTGCAGCAGTCAGGGGCGCCATATTGCCTGTGATCGTCTCTATTTATTTTTTTCAAGGCCTTCTTTCTTTTTTAACCATAATAAGAAGATCTTTATCGATGAGATGATGCTTGGCTCCACTTTTTTTTTCTCTTCGATGGGCCAAAAAATGCGTGTGTAAAACAACAAAATGTATTCCAATTCTTTAATTTTCTTTTTTTATTGTTTCATTTTAATTTAATCTTAGCATTTCATTTTGAAAATAGACTTTAAGGGTTTTTTTTTTCTTTTTCATTGTCGTCGTCGTTTTCAAAGCTTCAAAACCCTAGGCAATTTGACGTACTTTTTTCTTTTTCTTCGAATAATGTCTTCTTACTTATTTTAATAATAATGATACAAAAATATTATCCCCATGGCAGTTTTCTTCAACCACCAATTTTTTACTTTTTATAATGAATGTATGTTTTATGTTTGTATGTGTCTTTGTTAGTTAAAGGCTAGCTTACAAATTTATATTTGTTGCTTTACTCACGAGGTAAAAAAAATATATTAACTTTTATTGAGTTAAAATTAAAATAACATAAAAAAGCTGTCAACAACATTTTTAAATTAAATCTTATAAGTTAAATGGATAAATTTGGGTTGCGTATAAGTTTTTTTAAAACTATATTTTCCCGCTTTCGTGATTTCCTGAATTTAATCAATTTTATTCTTTTTTGCGAAAAAAAGAAAAACGCGCCAAGTATTTTTAACTTTATTTTTCGCTCTCTTGTTGTTGACTGAAAAAATAAAAGAAAAGAAGAAAAAAGAAAAATTGATCCTTAAAAAAAATTTATTTTTCCTTGTTTTTTGTTGTTTAAATTTTATCTATCAATTTTAATGGTTGCTTATTATTTTTATTATTATTATGCGTTGTAGAAAGCGAATCAAGAAACATGAAAATAATGATGATATTGTTGTTGAAAGCCACGTGAAAATAAAACGATATAATTTAAGGTAAAAATTAATATTTAAAACTTTTAAAAAATAAAGGGCGCAAAGATTTTTTTTCGATCTGTATTTTTCATTTTAAAGTTGCTTTTATGAATTTATATGGTTTATCCACTTGTTGAAAACTAAATTAAAATTTGTGTACACATTGGATGATGACTAAAAATTAAGACCATTCAATGGTCAAAAAATGAGTATTTTATATATAAAAAAGAGGGGCAATGTTGCTGGCTGCGCAAGAATATATAAATGAGGCGAGAGAGAAGAGTGAGAGAAAAAGAAAAAGAGGAAACACACTTATTACTTGAGGACTGTTTTTGGTTTTTACTATGGTCTATCAAAGATATACACCAGCCAGCAAGCAAGCACTTTCCCACTTGCTCTAAAAATCTAAAAAAGCTATCCCTCTTAATTTTCTCTTTTTCTTCCCTCTTTTTGCTTTATTGCTTGCTTATTTTTTCGCACGCAAGGTCGTGCAGCCACCAAAAAAAAGCAGCAGCGTAGAGTGCGCAAGATGAGAAAGGGAAAAAAATATAATAAAGAATTGTTGAAAAATGAAATCGATGCTATTATTGCCAGTTGGTCGAAAAGCGAAACGAAAGGAAAAGAAAAAAGAGGGAGAAAAAAATAAAGGGGCACCCGTGACTACGACGACGACCATCCTCGTCGCCGCTGACCAACACAACAACCACCACCATCAACCAACCAAACTAACAAGCAAAAAGGCAAAAAAGCGCGTTCGTTTTTGTGGTATCGAGAAAGAAGAGCTGCTCGCGTTCACATTTTGTTGTGAGTTCGTTTGTGTGTTGACGAATGAGATGAGGAAAAAGAGAAGAAAAAATGGACACAACCAACACGTTGTTGGTTGGGGAATTTTATTGTTAGTTAGACTTTGAAAAATATGTATATGCGCAGTAAAGAAAAAAATGAGAGTGACCATTGCCTTTTTTCAACAAATAAATAAATAAATAAATATGTATGCTTGTTTTCTTACGTTTATTCACTCTTTTTTATTTATTTTTTTTATTGTTACTTTCTTATTCTTCGTTTTCGTCTTTTACAATCTCTTCTTTTTCCTAAAACAAACTTAAATTTTTTTTTGAGAAAATAAATCCTTTTTTCACTTTCTTCGTCTTTAAAAAAAATAAGAAAATTTATTAGTCGATGTTATTGGAATTTGATATCCTAAAAAAGGGGCAGCAGTAGTAAGGAGAATAGTATTAGTAGAAAGTTTTAAAGTTATGACATTGAGTTGATCAGACATTTGTTCATTCACATCAAATCATATTTATTATTCGGGAGATTCCAGTTTTCGTTTTCGTCGTTTATTTTTTTTATTTTCTAGGCCTTTTCGATCTCGCTTTTGGGTAGGGCTTTACTAATAATTGCCGCTTTATTCAGAGACTTTGACCCATCCTTATTTTTTATTTATTTTTAGTTTTCTGAATTTTAGAAGCAAAATGAAATCGAAAATATGGCAATCCCATTTTTTTTTTCTTTTATGGCGGTGCCCATGATTGCTTCAATGATTTTTTTTCACTCCGTGACGAGTCGACTGACCATACAGACAAAAATAAAGAATAGTGTCCCTTTTTGCCGAGCCGACCTCTTTTTTTCGAAAAAAAATACTTTCATTCATTTATTTCACCTTGGTGGTGGTGGTTGTTCGGCAGCGCGCGAACAGCGCCGACAACGACGACTCGATTGATCCAGTAAAAAAATAAAATAAAGGCATTATTAGAGTAGCATCGCCACGGACGAAGGGATTTTTTTTGCGCGGCCATTGTACATACATTTATTTTCTTCTATGTTTTTGCTGCATTGTTATATGTGTGCCTTTATTGATCGTTCGTGCAACGGCGACTTTTTTTTAAGAGAGCAGTGTGGAACATAATAATTTATTTAGGAGGGAATTTATTATTTTGGCATGGTAGTTGTTGTTCTCTAAAGTGTTTCTTGTTCAGCCATGTTTAGATTTTTTATTGTAACTTTTGTTTATTGTTTCCATAAATTTAATGTTTTTTCTTGTTCTAATTCATTTTAAATGATCACACGGCTTTCTTTGCCCCATTGGTCACTATACTATATTGATTCATTTTATTACCCCCAAATCCCCTAAGGCATAAATTTATTCTTTCATTTAGCGTTTAAAAAGGTTCTTGAAAAAAAAGCTAAAAAAGAAACTTTCTCACTCTATTAAATAAACATAAAAAACTTCCGATCACGCGTTAAGAAATAAATTTTTGAGCAAAACGCCTAAACTTTTTTGTTTTAAAAATTGGATCAAGAGTTTTTTTTTCTACAGTAAAATTCAATAAAATAATATTAACATTTTCATTATTTTTGTAGATCTTCATCGTCTGGTACAACTAGTGGCATTCGATCTCAACCAACCGGAGCCATTTCAGCCACAGATCTTCGTTCAACTGCTTTTAGCAGCGTTGGTACAACAATTACACCCGGATCTGCTGCTGGTCAACAACAACAGCATTTACGAGCTCGAAGCCAAGCTCCACCAGGTGAAAAGAAACAACAACGAGGAAGTGGAATTAATACCACTACTAGCGACGACACAGCTTTAAGCCCAGCAACGGCATATAATTCTCGTTCTGGAGCAATTCTTGAACCTCATACAGCTTTATCAGCGCCTCAAAGTCGCTTACAACCGACTTTATCATCGGGTTCATTAATCTCGCAAAGCGAGCAACAACCCATATCTAATACTCAAATTCAAGTCGGCGGCGTCACGACGGCGGCTATCGTGGCACACCCTTTATCGACGGGCTCGGCCAGTACGGCAACTAGCGCAGCAACATCCGCTATGCCTATTGGATCGAGCCTTACGGCTGATTCAACTTCATCAGCAGCTTCATCATCGTCTGCTTCTTCATCGGGTATGTAAATGAAAAATGTAAAAGACTCAATTAAATTATCTTAGTTTTAGGTGGATTACCTCCAAATCAAAGTTTAGCAGCATCATGGTCCACCACGAATAATAACAATGCTCAAAATAAAGGTTATCGACCAGATGATGCAGTTAGAATTTTTGGATCCAAATTAACTTCTTTCGAGCATTCAGAAATTTATAATTATCAACGAATATATTTTGTTGGTTCCCAAGCTAAAAAGCGGGGCGGTATGTCGGGTTGTGCAAATAATAATGGTTATGATGATGAACATGGAAGTTATATACTAGTACCCCATGATCATGTAGCATATCGATATGAAATATTAAAAGTTATTGGAAAAGGTAGCTTTGGACAAGTTATAAAAGCTTATGATCATAAATATCAACAATATGTTGCACTTAAATTAGTTAGAAATGAAAAACGCTTCCATCGACAAGCTCAAGAAGAAATAAGAATTTTGGATCATTTAAGACGGCAGGATACTGATGGTGGTTATAATATCATTCATATGCTTGATCACTTTAGTTTCCGAAATCATAAATGTATTACATTTGAATTAATGAGTATTAATTTGTATGAGCTTATTAAGAAAAATAAATTTCAAGGGTTTAATCTTACAGTAAGTTTTAAGATATTTTCTTTACAAAGCAAAGTCTAATTCTGTTTTTGTTTTTTAGCTGGTCAGAAAATTTGCACATTCAATGCTTTCATGTTTGGATTTATTACATAAGAATCGCCTTATTCATTGTGATTTAAAACCAGAGAATGTTTTATTGAGGACTCCAACAAGAAGTAGCATAAAAGTAATTGATTTTGGATCTTCATGTTTTGAAGATCAACGAATTTATACTTATATTCAATCACGATTTTATCGTGCTCCTGAAGGTAATAAACTTAGCCTAATATTAATAAACTCATAATATTTTTTTAGTTATTATGGGTGCAAAATACGGGATGGCAATAGATATGTGGTCACTTGGATGCATTCTAGCTGAATTACTTACCGGTTATCCATTATTACCGGGTGAAGATGAAAATGATCAATTAGCTTTAATTGTGGAATTACTTGGAATGCCTCCACCAAGAATTATTGAGTCAGCTAAACGTGCGAGAAACTTTTTCTCATCCAAAGGTCATCCACGATATTGTACACAGACGGCTTTACCCGATGGCACCATTGTACTTGGAAATGGTCGATCCAAACGTGGCAAAGTTCGTGGAATTCCTGGTTCACGTAGTTGGTCTACAGCTCTTAAAAATATGGTAAGTTTCAATTAACAAAAGCTCATTAAAAAAATCAATTCCATTAAATTTTAGGCCGATGATTTATTCATTGATTTCTTAAAGAGATGTCTTGACTGGGATCCAGATTCAAGAATGTCACCCGCGGTGGCATTAAAACATCCATGGCTTAGACGTCGATTACCTCGTCCACCAACTAATGGAGCAGGAAGTGAATCACCCATTGTAATAGATTAAAAAAAGTTTTGTTTAATGATGAGATAAATCCTTTTTGCAATAATAATTTTACTATTATAAAAATTAATTTTCCGGATTCTTTCACAATCATAAAAACTCCTACATTGCTGCTATTATATGTTTTTAATTTTAAGCATTTAATTTACCTATATCCATTCTTCATACTTCTCTCAATTTTCTCATCTTTTTTCTTCTAAATCATTATTAGGCAGCATTATTGCTCAAATGAAAAAATATTGTTTTTGCGGTACTTTTTTTGTTGTCATTTCATTTTTTTTCATCACATCACATTTTTGTTTGTATGTATATTATGGAATACCTTATCGTGGCCCTTTTAATTAATTAATGATTGTTTCGGAAAAAGAATAATTTTTTTTGCCGATATTGGGGTTATTTTTTTTATAACGTTTTTTGTGTTATCAATTTTAAAAATTTAACATAACATAAATGACTATCTTTCTCTCTTTGGAATAATTAAAAGTCATCCATCCTAAATCCATCCTTAATTGATATTTTTTAAAACATTGATTTGTGTTTTTGTTTTTACATCGTCGTTGTCATCGTTGTTTTCATTTATTTTGAAAACCTTCTTCCTATTTTTTTTCTCCCAATTTTTACTTTGGCTTTCAAAGAAAAAAAAGTGATTCTCTCATGTTTTTGAATAAAATTTGCAATATTATGTATTATTTATTTTGAAAAGCAGGAAATGAAAATAATTTACATATAAACAAAAAGATTAAATTACTTACTACTTACTTTTGGAAATGCATACAGATTTCCGGAAAGTTGAATAAAAAATAAAAAACGAAACAAAAAATAATAAAGTAAAATAGTTTATAAAAAAATAAAATGAAAAACTCGACGAGATCCAATAAAAGTTCTACAGATTCGTCAACGTCTTATAATCAAAATTCGTCGACAACATTCTCCAAAAATACTGATGATTCCCTTTCAACAATCTCCTCAATTTCATCCACGTGTGAATATAAAGAAGAGGTTATTGAAGATTATAATTTTTGGACGGGATATTTTTGGAATAATGCTGTCACCGCTACTCCTTCTTTAGCTTCAAATAATATTAAAAAAGATCAAAAGCCGCGTAAGCCTTGTGTTTGTGTTTATCAATGGAAGGATAATGTACATGGATTATGTTTTTGTTTATATGTATGTATGAGAGACCTTTCCTTCCTAAAAGAGGTAATCTTTTTGTTTTGTTTTTTAGGAAACGCATTTACCTACAAAATTAATTACATTCATCATCTTGGCTGTAGCTACGATAGTTTCCATTGTACTCACAGTATCCACAATTCAAGAATTTTTGGATAATAAAACTGCAACTCTTTATTTAATCAGACAAGTAAGAATCTGCCTTTGACGTATTTTCTTTTTTTGCAAATAAATAAAACCATATTTTTAGAAAAGGGATTTGAGATTTCCAAATATTACTATTTGTCCTAAGAATTCTGATGCAATTAATCTTACTTTAATTAAAGAAGGTAAGGGTTTCCTTTTTTGAAAGATTACTAAATATGGTTTCTTCAATTTCCTTATATATTTTAGATATTTACAAATATATTCCTGATCTCAATGATACCGATGCAAATAATTTAATTACTTTTGCAATAGCTGGTTCAGGATTTGATAATATGGATTCTGTAATGAAAAAATGGAAGAATCCAATTTATTATGATAAATTAGCTTCATGGTTTCGGGAATGGCAAAATGAAAGAAATATAACTGAAATTTTTACTCTTATTCACGAGGATGCTGGATATAAGTGCAGCGATGTATGTATAAATATAAAAAAAGGAAGAAGAGAGGAGTCGAGTATTTCTTTCTCGGTGCAATTAAGGATTCAAGAGTTAACGCTACTCGTCTTCTTTTATTTTTCAGAAAAAAAAAGCAAAAGTTTATTTCTTTTTTCATTTCTCTTTTCTTTTTTTCAGTTGTTTATAGAATGTTACTATGCAGGCGATTTAATTCCTTGCTGTGATATATTTCGCTTTGCTTATGTTATGCTTCGTGGACGTTGTTTAAAGCTAAGAGAATTCTACCAGGAAGATCCTGCTTTAACTGGGACTTTAACTATTTTTATGAGAAATATGTCTAGTGAATTAGTTGAAAGAGGTGGAGCTCAGGTAAAAGACAAGAAAGATTAACTAACAAAAATAATATAAATGCCTTCATTTTTTCTAGTTTTTTTTTGCATTTTTTAACATTTTTTTCTTCCTCCTGTCATAAACATACATAGAATAGAAATTTTTTAAGCCCCAAACAATTCTATATGTTTCCGATGAATATCCAGATGTCGCGACATTTCCACGTTATTATTTAGCTCCACAAAAGTGGAATCAATTACGTTTAGCTAAACAAGCAATTTCTATGCTTCCTAATAGTCCATATTGTTCTAACTTAACTGAAAATATAGGGAGAGGAACGTGTTACGTGAATACTTGGCTTAAAAAAAGAATCGTTCAACCAAATAATTGCACACTTTTTTATTTGCAAAACAAATATCCTAATTTGCCTGTTTGCCGCCCAGAAGTTATCGTAGGCTCATATGAAAATGTTATCAATTTGGCTTTCGACAATGATACAGGGGTATGTTAACATTATGCTTTTAAACTAAAAATAGAAGCTATAAATTATCCAATAGTTTTTAAATTTTAAGTGCTTCCCATCCTGTTTCCGAAGAGAAGTTACAGTGTCGTTGCAAATTACCCAAGTCACCCCTGCACTCGTCCAAGACTTGCCCGACTCAGTCTTTCAATTGGAATTCGCCTACGACACACTCCAAGAAGAAATGTTTCAGGAAATAGTTACCACAACCACATCTGGATTTATATCTGAATTTGGTGGACAACTTGGTTTATTTGTTGGCATTTCTGCAACTTCATGCGTTCAAGTTTTACTTTATTGCGTTTTATTACTTTTTATTTTAACTAAAAATATAACAAAAATTTTTGAAAAAGATAAATCCGCTTAATTTAATTTACATATATGTATTTTTTACTTTAACCTTTGTTTCTATTATCATCATCCAATATTTTTTCATATTCGTTTTCTTCAACATTATTTTTTTCTGTATCATTATTTTCGTTATCCTCTTCATTTTCTTCTTCAAGTGAATAAAAAACATATTCTGGTACTTTTGGACCATTCATAGCATTCACAATTGGAATAGTTTCAGCAATTTTAGTATCCAAAAATGATTCCGGAACCGATAAATGCATATAATTATGTTGGTCACGTTTATCCTCAAAATATTGTCGACATTTGGAAATAATAGCTGCTTGCCACCAAGTTAAAACCAAAATTCCAAGAATAGTTGTTTTGACAGAAAAAAATAATAAAATTTTTAAAACTAATGAATCAAGAGTAGCTAAAATTATATAAAAAATGGTTAAAATTTGGGTATTTTAAAAAATTATCACCAACGGTATCCAAGAAACTGAAGCAAAAGATGTGGATCGAGAATGCTGTAAACAAAAGCGGTAACTCCAAGAATTGCACAAAAAATAATAACAAATAACTAAAAAAGTTTTAATAAAGAAAAAATAAGTTATGAGAAAATCTCACAAGATAAATATATAATGGAAGTAAAGTCAAAGAATTTTCACAAATTAGAGCATGCAAAGTCGCGGTTAATACTGTAATAATAACTGGAAGTCCAATAAAAGAATATGGAAAATAACTTATTAAAAATCCAAATAGTAAAGCTGTGTGAAGAATGGCAATAAATTTTGTAGCTTTCTCAAAAAATGAAGATAAAAATAAATAAAGCTTAATTAAACTTACAGCAACGTGATACAAGTTAAAACAACAACGATATTTGGGATTAGGCTCATCATAATAAATATCTTCATCCAATAAAGCTTGCAAATATCCTTTCATTTTTTAATAAAAGGATATTATTAAAATGCTACTAAAATATATATTGAATTTTTCGCTTTTGAAGAAAAAATGCGGATAACATCTCAACGTTCTCGTTTTCACTTATCCTCTTTTCACTCTGATTTTTATAAGATGATAGACATCTGCTTTTAGTGAGGAGAGAGCTTTCCTTTGTGATGAAATTCATGTATTTTTTCACTAATATTTGTCTAAGAATGAACCAATGACTTCCAAAAACATGGAGAGAAAAAAAGTTGTAAAAATGGCCAAAAGAAAAACTCTTATTTTTTTAGTTTAATGAGAATCCAAGAAAACAACGTTCCAATTTGAAACAAATAAAATTCTGAACAAATCAACCTTCGTTACTTTTTCTCTCACCTACAAAATTTTCTTTAACTTCATTAATGTGAAAATGAGCTGAATGCGATATCAAAATAGCATCTTTCGAAGTTTGTTTTTATATTTTATATTTTATTTCACAAAGTTGGAACTTTTGTGATATGGAATTTTATCAAACAAAAATAAAAATTAAAGTTTTATACATGGAATGCAAAATATATATACAATTTATTGATTAATATATTCAGATCTTTTCCTGCTGCTTGAAGGTGATAATAAAGATCCAGTTGAAGTTTGGATAGAGTATGAACGAAGATTAGCTAAATTAGGAGTTTGACGAGAAAAAGGCCTACAAAATTTTTTTTATCCTAAAAATAGTTTTATTAAACTTTTGGCTTTACCGTGTTCCTTCTTCGAGTAAAGAAGTAGAACTTGGGGCTCTTCGGGTTGATCCCAAGCCACTGGATACTGAATCGGTTTCTAAATAGATAAGGCATTATGAAATAAGGAATTAAACATAAATTAACTAAATTTGATAAAAGCTTTGAACATAAGAAACATAAGTATGTGGCTTTAATAAAGTTGTATGTGCGAAAAACAGAAATCAAGAAATGAATGAAAGAAAAATGTATTTTTTTATATACTAAAACTACGAGACTAAAGAGACACTGCACTCCGAATATACGTATGCAAGTATGAATGAATACGCACTTAACCGACGTATCCAGCTTGATAACGTGGAACGACTTCTGATTGTACGCATTGTACAATATAAGGACGGCTTGGTGGGCCTGTTTTGAATTTAAAAAAATAATAAGAGAATGAATAAATTTGAAAAATATTTTAAATGTTTTTTATTTTTTAATCCTAAAAACTTACCGCGATAATAGCCCTCTTGAAATTGAGGATTGTGATGTCGTTCATCAATGGACATTTGTGATGCCATTTTAACCATTCGACCATCCATCGAGCTACGGCTTGTTCGTCCTCCTCCTCCTCCACCGCTGCTTATGCTTGTTCGAGGGGTATTGTTTCCTGGATTGGGATTGTTGTAGTCGTTAGGGATACTCGATTGTTGTTGTTGTTGTCTTGGCTCGGCTGGTAGCTGTCGAAGCGGGACCGCAGTATACGCCTGATGCGCCGCCGTCGCCGTCTGCGTTGAAAACACACTGCCTGCCTACAATAATTTCGACATGCGTCCAACAACTGATGTATGAATCGATAAACTTTAAGATGCATGCCGACCTGCTGTCCGGCCGTTGGTTGCCTGTATGTGCATTGCATGGGAACCGCTTGGAATGCCTGATCATGTTGTACTTCTTGCGAGTATGCTACTGGCGCACTTTTTGGTTTGTATCCATTTTTAGTCATCCATGTCGACATTTGCCATGGTACTCCTACCAATGCTCGTTCAGCTATGAGGGATTTCAAATCAGCTGGATTTGATTCCTCCTCATAGCACTTTGGTAAGCTCACATACTATAAAACAATTTTATTTAATTATGTTAGCTGTTGAAAATTAATAATATGATTCTTACTTGCATGCAATCTCTTTCAGGTTTGCGTCCATGAAAATTAAGCCTGGTACCTGCTGTTCCAAGCCTTTCCAATTCCGTTAAATCTAAATCACCTATTCCAACAAAAATTATGGAAATGGGAGCTCGAGAAGCAAATATTATAGCTTGGATGGTTTCTTTTAAATCATCAAAAACCCCTCGTGTTACTATTGCAAGTACAAAGTAACTTGGATGCATGGCTTGGTTTCGGTTAAGTGCATTTTGAGCTAATCTAAAAAATGGGTCAACTTCCTTTTTTTGTTGCTTTTTTTAAATGTTTTTATTTACTTGGACACGTAATAAATGACGTGTGATAGGTGAGCTACCGTAATGGGTTGAACGTTTGCAAAAGAGTTTTTAAATGCTTTTATAATTCCATCAAGACCACGACAATATGGATCTGTTTCAAGACTCTAAAGAAGATAAAAAATTGTTATTTAAAAAGACACATAGACTTTTAGACTTTTCCCGAAAGGCTATTTTTATATTTTTAAATAGTGAAAAAAATTTTAACGAAAAAAATGTCAAAAAAAGCAAAAAAAAAAGAAAAGAGATAACATACCAAACAAAACTCTTGGGATTCTCGATAGTGTGGAGGAATTTTAGCTCCAAACCCAAAAGCTGCATATGAGCTTGTCCTGAAAAAAATAAATACATATAAATCATTTTGTCTTTAAAACTGTTAATCCATTTTCAAAAAAGTAAAAAATGGGAAAATGCTATAGAGAGAGACGAACACGCTAAAATCTCGAAATGGTTCTCCAATCGATTTTACAGCAACTTCAACATCTTGTATATATCGACGAACAAAAGATTCATCAATAAAAGTATCAGGTCGAGAAAAATCTATTGCAACTGCAAAATTTAGAGTTGCTCTGAAAAATAATTTTCAGAATCTTTGTTTGAAAAATGGAGGAGAACCAATGACAAACCCAGTTGAAATATAATCAAGAAAAGATGAAAGTGCTACATCGTTGCAACGAAGCATTTCAAAAGCTCCACAAGTTTTTCGATGACCTTTTGAATTCAAATATGACAACTAAAAATGCAATTTATTTGATCATAAGAAGCATCCGATGATACTTACAAAATAGTTATTATCAACATTGGTGCCATTTTTTAATAATTCATAATTAGTTTCAAATTTTCCTAAAAATCCTCGAGGAGTTTTGGAATCACGAAAATAACAAATAAATTCAACATTGGTATCAGTCATATCGGTGGATTGTAAAGAAAAATGACGAAATACAATTTTTTGACTCCATTTTTGAATTTCGCTACGATATAATATTGTGGTTGTTGTTGCTGTTGCTTGTTGGCTTTGAATTTCTTCATCTTGTTTTTGAACTTCAAAGAAAATCTTCAAAAAAAAATTCCTTTTTTTTTAAAACTCATAAAATTTTATTGGAAAAAAAGCTCCAAACCTGAGCATTATTTGGAATCATAGTTTTTTTGCTTAAATTTTTTGCTGCAAATTGTAATACAACTGAATGAGGTTTAGGTCGAATGGTGCATGAAATTTCGACATCTGCAACACTTTCGCCCGTTTCATCATTTCTGGAAAAAGTTATTAATTTATTATTAAAGTCAAAAAATGACATTTAAAATACATTAAATGTTTAATTATTGGGCTTTTATCGCCTCGAACAACAAGTTCCGATACTGAGAATACAGTATAGCCAAGGCTTGCAACGCTATTTTCAGACCAGTCACAACTAAAAATACATTTAACTTATTTTATTTTTGACGCTCTAAATAATAAACTTTACATATCAAGTTTAATATATTGAGATCGTTCAAATTGAAATTCGATAGCAAAAACTGAGAGTAAATCAATGTTGGATTCTTTGTTTAAAACTTCGGAGGTTGTAGACTACAAAAAAAATATTATAAGCAAATGCATAAATGTAAAAAACCGATGCACATTACCACTTTCCAAGGCCCTGCATAACCATCATCACTTTCCGAAAATAAACACATCATAGTTTTGGAAGTTCCACATTTAACTCGAAATTTACGAATTTTAACATTTATATCAATAATTTCTTTTGGGCCTTGTTTTTTAGTATCGACATCGGTTTGCCTGGAAAATATTTAGTTAATTTATTATTCCCAAAAAAATTTCTAAGATTTTTTTTACCTTTTAGCTTTCGGTGGTAATAATGGCGCAGCTTTAGTCGCCCTTCTCATTTCGAGAATATTTCGAATCCTTGTCATATTCATTTTTGCAAAGTTGAAGAAGATATATTAAAGCTTTAAAAGCTTTTTTCAAAAGTGAATTAAAACACAAACGTTAAAATAAAAAAATGAATAAAGTGAAAAATGAAATAGATACTTCTCCTAAAAAATATGAAAGAATTGTTTTTAGTTTTTTATGTTTCGTGTTGATATGGAGCGCCAAACAACGACTTTCGACCCACGACGACGACAGTCTGGTGAAGAGCTTTTTTAAAATAAAAAAGCTTCCATAAAGTCACACATATGAATATAGAATGAAAGAAGGCACGGCACACGTTGAGGAAGGAGGAGGACACGCCTAACATAAAAAAATAAAGATCATGTTTTTTTGGTTGGTTGTTGTGATGGCGGTTCCTAGCTCAATATAAAAAAAAAAGCTCTTTAGCACTAAGGAAACAATACATGCTTCATTTTGAAAAGCAAGAATTAACATGAAAATAAATAGTTGGCGTTAAATGAAATTCAATCCTATTTGAATATTAAAAGTTATATGGATGCTTACTATCCACAGTATATAGAATGAAAAAATATGTATATGTTTAAAAAAAATTTTGTTTATCCAAATGGGTGGCTTCTATTAAAATAATTTATTTTACGTCGTCTATGGATACCAGAAAAAAATATGATTTTCAAAAAATAATTTCTGCAATGAAATTCTGTAAAAATTAAAGTTAAGAAAGTTTAAATAAAAAAGCTTTTATTTGTAAAACAATAATGTAACATTTTTAAGCATAAAAAAATATATCCATATTTTGCCTTCCTTCTTTTTTGCGGTCTAAATTCAATGCATAAAAAAATTGGTTGGAAATATTTTGATTTATTGTTGCCATAGAGCGAGAAGCAAGAAAGCAAGCCCCAAGAGTTTTTCATGATGCTCCAAAAAAAAACAATAGCTTTTATATATATGAAATTTATATAAATATTATAAATCCTTTTTATCTCATCTTTCTATCACCAAAAAAGCTTATTAAAAACAATCTTTTTTATCTAAAATTTAAAAAACTTTCGCCCAAAAAAATAGATTGAAATAGCAACAAACAAAAAAGTGACGGAAATTTAAGCAATAAAAAAATGCCTTTGGGAAAGTTTTAAAAACTATTAATTTTTTTTCGTTCGCTGAAGATTATAAAGAGTCATAGTAATCCTTTTTTTCAAGGCTTAAAAATAAAAATAATAACTTCGGTAAAGGAAATATATTTTTTTAACGTGTTGAATTTTTTGTGATGGCGGCAGCAGAGTAAAAAAACACATAAAATTAAGGCATTCTCGAAAATCATTGAGGAAGATGGTGATAAAATAAAGGTTAAAAATGCACTTTCCAAAAAAATTAGTTCGAATTTAAACCACAAAGTGTCGTTTAACCTTCGTCCTTCCTCTCTAAAAAGATAAAAATGAATGTTAGAAACCAAAATGGTGCCATAAAACATTGATGCATACTTTAAAAAAAAGTCGTGTTTTTACAAGCAAGCCAAGAAGAACCAAGAAAATAACGCCTTCTTCTTATGTCCATTCATTTTTTGTTTTTCAACTTATTCCTTCTCGAATATATTTTTTTATTTTCTACCGGGGATATGAGGCCATTGTGACTTGACTTCCTATCCTTTTTTCTTTCCGTTATTTTTTTATTTTTTTAAAAACAAAAGGCACATTTTCTGACTGACTTTTTTTGGCAGCTCTTTTGGGAATTTTATTTTTTTGTGTAAGAGAAAGATATCTTCTGATACATCCATGAGCCTTCAGTAAAACTCATCTTCAGCTCCAAATATTTAGTTTTTTTTTGAAATTTATTTTCTTATTTCCTCAGATTCCTTTTTAAATTTTATTCAAATGTAGCATGCATATTAAATTTATTACCCAGTGGGTTAGCTAAAAACACAAAAATTTAAATTATTTAAACAAAAGCAAAAAATGACAAAGAACAACAAAGTCGTAATCCTTTAAAAACGAATGATGTAATATCGTAATCGATAGCTGCTGTTTTGACTTTTTTCTTTTCTCAAAGAAACCATCACTACCACAACCACAACCATCATCCTCCGGGAATAATTCAAAATGCATAAGAAATAAGCTATGGCGATTTTTGGTGCTATTGAGTCTAAAGTTAAGAAAACAGAAAAAGAAAAGAGAAAAACTAAAAAAGGACTTTATTCAAAATTGGAGTAATTGAAAATGCATTGAACTTTTTATTTTTTGGAGGGAGTGAAACAGACATGGGTGGCAGATATCAAGAAACACAATATAGTGATGTCTGAATAAACATGGTTATTGTCGTCGTCAATCAGCTCAAAATTGCATCATTTTATTTTTAGAATTAATTCGTTTTCTTTTTTTGAAACATTTTTGATCTTTGCAAATTTATGTATTTATAATTAATTGTTCCCATTATGAAAAAAAGGAAAAAGGAAAATGAAAGTAAAATTTTTTAATTAATAATTAAACAAACAAGATTGTTTCTTTTTTTCGAAATGATGTATGTCATTTTTTTCTTGTTTAGATCAGGAAAAATTGAATGAAATGGTAGTATTACTAAATAAAAATGGCCGCCAACGGACATACGGTTTTTTGGGGAATATAGCCTCTGGGCATCATTCTTCCTTCGAGTAAGAGAGCAGCACTTTATATCTCCACTTATTCCTATAAATACATACAAATACACCTATCGCGGAATTTCACTTTTTTTTCCATAACAAAAAAATGGTTTATTAAAAAAGATTTTATTAGAAAAGATTTGCGCTCTCAGATAACAATGAAAATGAATGAATGAATTTTCTTTCGCCATCACTCACTTGTTTTTCAAGCTGCTATTCAAGTGTCATCGCTTCTGTTCAATTTATCTTTTATATTTTCTTCCTTCACTGTATTTGAAGAAACAAAAGTGTGAAGAAGAAAAAATAGATTCTTTCCACAAAAGTTTTCCTTTAAAAAAATGTGTGCAAACGAGCAGCAGAATTAGCGTCTTCCTTCCTTTCATTCCTTTCCAAATCAAGTAGTTTCTTTTCTTTTACGGCTCAACGCATTTCAAAATGAGCGATGTAGAAAAAAAACGGTATCTGGATTATTAGTTTGTCCTTTGAAAAAATAGTTATAAAGACTTTCTACGTGCTACGCGTTTGTGCAAAAGAATTTTTTTTAGGTCCAACCTTCCTCCTCCAATATGAACAAGGTTTGGGTCTGGTTTTTAGATACAAGTTTCGTTTTTTATTTTTATCGTTGAAGCGTTTCCTTTTTCTAAAAAGTTTCTATTTCTGTGGTCATTTTTCGAGGTATATAATTTGGTCCTATTCGTGAATCTAATTTTGAAATTTTCTTTATTATTTTTCAAAAGATTTTTTTTAATAGGCGTATAGTTTCTATTTTTTTTTTATCTTTTCTCTTTTTCTTTCAAACATTAACTTGATCTTCTTTTTTTTCTATTCACATATTTTTAAATCCTGCAATCAAAAAAGAGGATCGTTGATTTTTAAATCCATAGAAAAAAGTGAATGTCCACCATCATTTATTTTCTCTCTCATTCATTCTCACATTCGTTTGTTTCCCGTTTTTTCAATCGAATCCTAAATTTCATGATGCTTCCTGCTGTTTGTGTTGCTACTAAATTCTTTTGCTACTGCTGGACGATTGCCGATGGCGAACACGAATGAGAGAGAGAGTCTATGTGATGTGGGGATAAACGCGTAAATCTATCTATCTCTTTCTGCTTCAGATTTATTCCTGCCACAATTTTTTTAGTTCTTTTTTTTATAACTGGAATTTTTTCATTGAATTGTGAATGATCGATTCTTCTGATCCTTCTTCTTCCGGAGAAGAATTTAGACGAGAACAATCAATATCATTAAAGTGTTTGGTGTCAAACATATTTTTCCTTTTGCGCGCATAAAAAATTCGAGAATAAATAATTCCATTTTTTTTATTTGAAACTAAATTTTTTTAATTAAGGTGATTTTTATTTTATTATTATTTCTGGCAGAAAATGGGATATCTCTATTACGGCTAAAAATTCATCGGAAAAAAGGGTAAAAAAATACAAAACTCTTCTGTTGCTTGAAAAAATTATTAATATTTTTAACCCATCATGGTTTCTGAAATTAGTGATTGTTGCTCTTCTTCAAGCAATGATTCGCTGCCATCTACCAGTGCAGCAGCTGCATCGGCTGCTAACGAATCATATTCTGATTTTGCTACAACTAAGCAACCAGTAATGGACGCCATAATATTAAACAATATGAATGACGACGTTGAAAATGTTTTTACATGGGCTATGTGTCCTATAGGATCAGGACAAGTTTTTAGTATTCTTATATTTATCATCGTTTATTCTGTTTTATTCCTGTTTTTTGCCCAACATTCCACTTTAATGCTCATCATTATGACTGGGTGAGTGAACACATAAAAAACGGTGTTTTTTTGTTTTTGAAAGAATGGTTTAGAAAACAAACAAAAAAATTGAATGAAAACATGCTTTTTGAAAAGGGAAAAAAAGCAGACGTTATTCGATAAAAAGAAAAGCATGCGATTGATTATAATGAGAAAAATATTTTTTTAGCATCATTGCAACGTGGACAATCATTCTTTATGCAACGGGTATTATATGTATAGTGTATATGATATTACGAGATTATCCACCTCCTCCAATAGCCGATTTTGAAGGAATCACTTTTAGCAAATTATGTATGCGATTATCTTTAGAAATGCCACCACAACAACCAGTGGTAGTGGCACAGGAAGAAATAAATACAATAATGGAATATAAAATTTAATTTTCAATTTGCATTTATTTGTTTTTAAAACTTTTTTTTTGATATCCGCTTTTTATAAAAAAATTACAAAAAAATTGCTTTTTTATTTCGTTAGCAAAAAAAAATAGTCAATAAAAATTAAAATTTTGATAAATTTAATACAAAAAAATATAAATTATTTTAACACTGTTAAACTTATTTTTAAGGCGATTAAAAAAATTAGATTATGAAAATAAATAAAATAAATTATATCAAAAAAATAAAAAACCTTACAATATTTATTTATTTGGCAAAAAAATGGTTAATACTATTATTCTTTTTTTTTTGTGATTTATATTATTATCATATTATCAACGTGGGAACTTAGCCCTGGCCATTTTTTAAGCCATTGGATTATTTTTCATTAAAATAATATCACTTTCAACCATTTCTTTAACGAGTTCATTAATAGTGATTTTAGTTTCCCAACCTAGGATGGTTTTAGCTTTGGTTGCATCGCCAATTAATTCTTCAACTTCTGTAGGTCGATAATATTTGGGATTGATTCGAACTCGAACAGTATCGGTTCCTTTTACAATTCCAATTTCATCGACGCCTTCACCTTGCCAACTAAAAAAATGATTTTTTTGTTTTGTTGTAGAATGCCTAATATTCAAACAAATAAACTAAAAAACTTACACAATCTCTTGTCCAATTTCTTTAAATGCAAGCTCAATAAATAATCGAACAGTATAAAATTGCCCAGTAGCTATAACAAAATCATCTGGTTTATCGTGTTGCAAAATTCTCCACATAGCCTAAAAACAACGAAATCAAATTAAAAAATTTTTATAGTTAGGAAATTACTAACTTCAACATATTCTTTTGCATGACCCCAATCACGTTTAGCATTAATGTTTCCTAATTCAAGGAATTCTTGTTGGCCAAGGGAAATTTTTGCGACAGCTCGAGTAATTTTTCGAGTAACAAAAGTTTCACCTAAAAAATATAATATTTTTCATTTTCATAATAAAAATGCAAAGGAAAGGTTCCTTACCACGACGAGGACTTTCATGATTGAAAAGAATTCCATTACAACTAAACATGTTGTAAGCTTCACGATAATTAACTACAATCCAATAAGCATAAAGCTTTGCAACAGCATAAGGCGAGCGAGGATAAAATGGAGTGGTTTCTTTTTGAGGAACTTCTTGAACTTTTCCATAAAGTTCTGAAGTTGAAGCTTGATAGAATCGAACTTTATTTGTGAGACCGCAAGCATGAATAGCATCGAGAAGGCGAAGAGTACCAACTGCATCAACTTCAGCAGTGTATTCGGGAAGATCAAAAGAGACCTATTTTTAAAAAATTATTTTATGTCTAAAAACGCACGGGAAAATAACAACCAACTTTAACGTGACTTTGAGCAGCTAAATGATAAACTTCAGTGGGTTGAATGCTGCTAATAAGCTTAATCAAACATGACGAATCAGTCATGTCACCATAATGCAAATTAAACGTGGCATCAGCATGATGAGTTACGGGATTGGCATACAAATGTTCAATTCGAGCGGTATTGAAAGACGAAGAACGGCGAATAACTCCATGAACTTTGTATCCTTTAGAAAGGAGCAATTCAGCCAAATATGAGCCATCCTTAAAAAAATGAACTCATGCTTTAGAAAATCAGTAAAAATAGTTTATAAAAACATACTTGACCAGAGATACCCGTAATGAGAGCAACCTTGCGAGCTCGAAATTTTTCTAATTCATCTTTACTTGAAGCCATTGCAGTTGGACTATTTTCAATGCACGCTTCAAATTCCTAAATTTCATGGTTGTCAAAAAATGAAAAAACAAGAAAAAAATAACTAAAGCTTTATCTTAAAATAAATATGTATACCTTAAGGTTAGCAAATACCGAAGACATTTTTTTTAAATCAAATAAATTTCTTTCAAAAAATCAGCAAAAAATTTAAATTTGGTGTTAAAATGAAAGATGAAAAACAAAAAACCCTATGGTTTAAATAAATAAAATTCACTATTTTGGATCTGATTAGTTTTAATGAATTCTTTAGTTAGTTGGATTAAGATAAAAATCAAATTAGTGCATGCATGGAAGAAAGAAATATGGCTTACATTATTATTTTTTGCTGGGGAGGAGGATGACATATTTATTAGTTAATAATAATAATCTTTCCGTAATTATCAATCAATCAGTAGTAATATTAAGGCACACACGCACACTTCAAAATAAAATAAAATAATTTAGAAATTGGGTTGGTTACAGTTAATTTTTTGAAATAAATTAAATTTAAAGAGAACTGTAGATGTAAAAGAATAAAACTGGCTTCAATTGGCTATTTTGAAGATAAATATCTAATAGCTTTATAAAAAAAATAAATGATACAATCAAATCGTGTTGGTTAGTATTTATTTGTTTTATTTGTGGGTGGTGTTGCTAATAGATAGAGATAACTGCAATGCAATTTTTTTTATTTTTGAGCAGGAGGCGAAAGTGAAAAATGAATAATCAAATAACAAGCGTACAAGAGAAAAGATAGGAACGTGGATGTATAAGTAGTAGTAATAGACGCTTGTTGACGCTTGCAACTAACAACCATCAATGGAAAAAAAATTTATATGACGACGCACAAAAGCCACGTACATTTTTATGAAAAAGGCGAGGTTGGTTTTTTTTTTCTTTCATGTTTTTCATTCTTTTTCCCATAAGCTGAAACCATAATGAGAGAAAGAACAAAAAAAATAGGGAGAAAAAAGAACGATTTGAAAAAGAAAAAAAATGCCACGTCGGATGAGTAAGTAGTAATATTTAGGAAAAAAGAAACACAAAAAAAACTATGGTCAAAAATCACAAAAGTGTAATAAAAATTTATTAGATACTGTTTCTCGCTTTAATCACGAATTTTTTTTGAACTCTACAAAAATAGTTAAAATTTTAAATAATTTATTTATATATTTTTCTTATTTTATTCATTCTTTTTTTTAATAAAATTTTGCACATATTTATCCCATAATGGCCCAAAAACATCATAAAAACCAAAAAACCCGCCACATATTATTATTGTGGATGCAAAATGGTTAAAATTTAATTCATTTCCAAAAAGCCATGCAGAAAGAAAAAGGCTGATAAATTTTCGTAGAGTTAAAATCATATTCACATTGAGCGTGGAAGTCACCGAAGTTAATTTATAAACGCTTCGAACGCAAAATATTCTAAAAAAAATAATTTGGTTGTTGTTGTTGGATTTTTTTATTATTTGAATTTAAAAGTTGCTTAGCAACATTCATTTATTTTTGTGATTATGATGACTTACTGAAATACGCATGCCACGATTAATTCAACCCATAGTAATGGAACCGAAATGGATTCAGTAATCTCAAAATTTCTTAACACGTTGAATTCGGTAATAGCTTTGCTAATTTCCGACCATAGAAAACCGCATAATGGTAAGGAAAGAATACTCTAAAAATCAAAACAAAATTCAATAATTTTCAGGTTTTATGGTTACTCACAACATAGAAAGACATTTCATCGGGATGCTTTCCATATCGAGTAAAAAGCATTTCTTGTTTAATTCCCATATATGCCGAAAGAAACAGGCATATTGTTTGAGCAAGCACGCCCGTAACAAATCTCGACCATGGAAAATAATCAATCCACAGAAATTTAATTCGATATTCTTCTTTAGGTTCGTAATGGCTGCTAGCAAGTGTAAACAACACAATACCTGCGGTGACTGCTATTACAGAAAATATTTTTGTCCAAGAATATACTCGTCTTTGCAAAATAGAAGTTAAAAGGACGCTTGCAAGTAATGTACCCTTAAAAAACAATTATTTTTACCCGAATGAATGACAACAAAGTTTTACCGATCGAAATATAATAAATAATGGAAATGGAATATCAAAATTTAATGTTTGATTGTTAATTACATTTACAAAAAAGAAAATCACAATAATTGTTCCATATTCTCTAAAATATTAATAAATTCTCAAAAGTTAAAAAATGTATATATAAAAAATTTACTTTAAAGGAATATGACGTTTGAAAAGGACACTTTTATCTTGAATTACAACTACCAAAGGTGCAAGAATAAAAGACACAAAAGTGACAAGATGCATAGGATTTACACCTGATCTAAAAAATTATCATTTTTTTCTCAGTATTCAAGTTTTGGATGACTTACTTTGCTAAAGACTCCATGAAAACCATGGACATGGAACATCCACCCAAAACGTTTGCAATACACGCAGAAGCCATATTTAACCCTTTAAAATAAAAACTTTAGCACCTAAAGATTATGGATGACATGGCTTAAAATAATTATTGTTTGTTACAAAAAATATATTAAAAAATTTAAAAATGTGTAATTCTTGGCAAAGTGTCGCTAATGCATAGGATAAAATTAATGAGAGAAAAAGATTCAATGCAAAGTTTTTTGTTGTTTCATTGTTTTTCTCTTTCTTTGCCTTTGGCAGCGCATCGAATTGCAATTAATATATTGCATTCAGCGAAGAGAAAAGCAAAAGAAAAAATAATAAGCAAAAATGATATTCATTCGAATTGCTTTTATTCTATTTTATTCATTTTTAATGTTCGAAAAAAATTATGATTCGTATGTTTAAAATTAAAACTAACCATTATTTGTTGTATTTTATTACACTGTGAAAAATTTTTGAGTTCCTCTTCTTTTTTTTTATGTTTAAAGAGAATCCCCACAACGCATATTTACGTAAAAGTTGTAGCCCGGAAGATTAATTCTTTTTGTAACAACAAAAACAACAAAAAGATACTTCAGTTTCTATGGATACTTTCTTGTAAGAATTTTTAAACAATGTCCTTTTATTACCTCGTTTCTTTTTTTCTCAAATTGAATTTAACCTTTTTTGTTGTTGTTAAAATTTTTGAGTTAGTTTTTTTTCACAGACGCGTAAAATTTAATTTACCCTTTTGCAAAACAAAAAAAACATTTTCGATCATATTTTTTCAACTTTTTTTAATGATTCATTTTTTTGGTGCTACCTTTTTTGCGTGTGTTTTTTTTTCCGCAGCGGTGATAAATTATTTCCCGTCATTCGTTAAAGGAAGGAAAGGAAAATAATTTTTTTTTCAATTCATATTTAATTGAGTCAGCATTAAAAAAGAAAGAAATAAAAGCGAAATAATCAATTTTCAAAGCTTAGTTGGAGGCTTTGTTTTTTTTTTCGTGTTTTCATCATCTTTGACGTGGAAATTATGTATTTAAAATATTGATAAAATGATAAGACTTTCACTTTTTTTTAGCTAAAATTTCTAACAATTTTGTTTTGCGTCACAATAGACTATTTTTTCCTGATATCACTTTTTTGTTGCCATGAGCAAATTGCAGCCATCAAAATACTGATGAACAAATTTATATTTATTAGTATATATTTTTAATGTACTATAAAAAAAGTAAAGTTTTATTTATTTTATTGGGCATTGTTGTAAGTTTTTTTTATCTTTACTTGGTTTTGGATTAATTTGTCCCATTTTTTAGATAATATATACAACAGTAAATCATTTAAACTCAAATAATGCATCCATATCCTTTGATATAGCAGCACCAGCTGAAACTGAAGAGCCATCCTTTAAAGATCCTGGATTTAAAAATTTATCTGCTCCATTATGGTTTTCAAAATCTGGAGGAAATGAAGATTCTTTCCCATCCTATAAACCCAATGAAAAACATGTATCTTTATTACGAGAATCGTTCATTGGGTCTTTAAGCGATATAGAAATTGTAAAAAATATTGAATATCTCAATGAAAATCATGATATAATTAATTCAAATATATATGGTGGAATAGAAAATATTGGTATCATTTTAATTATACAAGTTCATGATCGATTGGAATACCTCAAATTACTTGTGGAATCATTAAAAAATGTTCAAGGAATTGAAAGAGCTTTATTAGTTTTTAGTCATGATTATTATTCAGAGGAAATTAATTCTCTGATACAAAATATTCGGTTTTGTCAGGTTTGTTCTCAAACACAAAATTAGTAGCACACGATTGATTTTTATTTAATTTATAGGTGGTGCAAATATATTATCCATATTCTATGCAAATTTTTGATAATCGATTCCCAGGTGCTGATCCAAATGATTGCCCAGAGAAAATAAAAAAAGAAGAGTGAGTTTGTCATACTTTTTAAAATTCTAATAATTTTTTTGAATATTAAAAATTTTAAGAGCTGAAATAATAAAATGCACTAATTGGAAAACTCCTGATTCATATGGAAATTATCGAAAAGCCACCCTTTCACAAATCAAACACCATTGGTGGTGGAAAATGAATTATGTAATGGATGGAATAATTTCTAGATATAATATTACTTCCCAAGTGCTGTTACTTGAAGAAGATCACATGGTAACACCAGATATATTTTATGTTTTACAAAAGCTTACTGAAATGAAACATAAGTAAGTTTACCCAAAAAAATTATTCGTTCGCTTTTTTGGTTGGTAATTAAATTAATTAAAGTTTTTTATTTTTAGAATGGATAATCCAGAAAACTATATTCTTTCATTAGGTTTATTTAGTAGAAGTTATAATTTTTATCAACGAGATATCCATAAAGTTGGAATGCAAACTTTTTATGGAAAGCATAATACGGGTATTGTATTAGATTATAGTCAATGGCGGGCATGGAGTAAATGTGCAAATGTAAATAATTTTTAATACTTTCTTTTTCGAAACCTTTTAAAATATAAAATTTGGATTTTAGATGTTTTGTACTTATGATGATTATAATTGGGATTGGTCGTTAATTCACATGAGTTATGATTGTTTACCCAATAAACTTATGGCACTTTACACTAAATCTCCCAGGGTTCTTCATATCGGCGATTGTGGAGTTCATACTCATAAATGTTCAACTCAAACAAGTGCAAATAAAGTCAGGTAACAAAATTTCAAAAAAAATTTCCAAATTAAATCGAAAAATTTTTTAGGCAATTATTTGAAAAAATTGGATCAGGCTTTTTTCCAACTATGCAAATAACAGAGAGATTATCAAAAGTCCCTAAAATTTCTAAACCTAATGGCGGCTGGGGTGATCCAAGAGATCATGAACTTTGCAAAAATAATACTTCTCCATATATAAAACCTACAGAAATTCTTTAATAATTATCTCAGATTTTCTTATTTTATTTTTTTAAAGCATTTTGTAATAATATGTCTAAAATCAATTTAAATCTTGCCATCCTTTTTTTTATTTCTGGTGAATACTAAAAAAAAGAATTTAATTTTCAAAATTTTAAATAAATTTCTATTTTCTAATTTGTTTCCATCGTAATTTGCTATATGTTTTTGCATTGATAATTAATTTGTAAATATTTAAAATATATTTCTATAAAAAGTTTTTTATATTTTATATAGTATCTCTTGGGGGCATAACTATTTTTGGCGAAGAGTTCATTTTATTTCTCAAAAAAACCTGCGCATTTTAAAAAGTTTGAAAAAAAAGAAGTTATAAAAGCAAGCCATCATAAATATTATATTTATTACTCTTTTTTTATTGCAAGTTTTGATGGATACTGCAAAAGAACCCCGTAAAATTATTAACAAAGATATTGCTAATGGCCGTGAAATTTATACTATTCCAGTCATAAATAATGAAAATGATAAAATACCAAAGTAAGATTCTTAATTAAATCGTATATATTCAGAACTATTTCTTTTATTTTTTTCAGACCATTCACCTACACTCTCCGCAATAGTTCGTCACATGCAACAGCCGAAGAAGTAAGTCAAAAAAAATATGAGCCAATAGGGTGTAATTGCGGTGATGGCCCTCCATATATTTGCGGAGCCAATTGTAATTGTGAAAAGAATTCCATTATTTCTTTTAATCCTCAGGTTTAATTTTTTACTATTCTATTAAAATGTTTTTTTAAATCCATATGCTTTTAGACCCGAATAGTCGTCCAACCAAATACCTATAGCTTTTATGAAACTTTTTACGTTGAATGTGGCATTCATTGTGATTGTAGAGGAAAATGTGGTAGAAAAATGCTTCCAAGCAACAAAATTTTAAAGAAGTTTGAAGTTCATTATTTGGGACCAAAAGGTTTTGGAATCATCGCCACACAACCCATTGCTGCAGGTTAGTTAAAAAAATATATTAAAAAAGAGTAAATAAGAGTTTTATGTTTTAAGGTATGCCAATTGGAGAATATGTTGGTGAAGTATTTGTTCGTCAAATTGAAGGCAATGATTATCCCATAAGCCATTATCAACAAGATCTTCTCATTGATGTAAGTATATTATTTTTCCAACTTTTTTACCTCCAAAATTCATTTTAGAATAGAAAACTTCATTTTGTGGTGGATGCCAAACGAATAGGAAATATTACTCGATTTATAAATCATTCATGTTTAGCTAATATTATGCCAATGACCACATTTCCTTCCATTCCTACATTTAATCGATTTCCACCTCTTCCACGCGTTGCTTTAGTTGCAGTTCGAGATATTCTTCCTGGGCAAGAATTATGCTTTAGCTATGGTGCGGAATATTTTGTTGATCGTGGGTTGTCATGTTTTTGTTACATGCCTAATTGTATTGCACCTCCACGTAAGTTTTTATATATTTTTCGCTCGTTTTTCAGCTAATTAAAATTTTCTAAATTTTAGGTGATTGGCTTAAAAAGGCTATAAGCGTTGCGAAAGTTAAAAAAGAATTAGAAGAAAATAAAAAGAAAATGTGGGATTTAAAGAAACGTACTGGCGATGTAGAAGAAGATTTAATAGTTATTGATTAATGAAATCAAAGTTTTATTTATGTATATTTTTCTTATCCGTTATTTATCATTTTGTACCTTGTATTTTTTAGTTGTGTCGTCGAGTAACAATTAATAAATGCATTTATTTGGAACTTTTTTTCTTCGAGAAATTAACAACACTTTTTTTAAACATTTTACATTAAAAAATTCCAAAAAGTTTTATAAATACAAACAAAATTTTTACAGAAAGTTTTTTTTCTTTTATAGTTGAAAGCTATTAAATCCCTTAAATGGGCTATTGCCAATAAAATTGTATTAAAGTTTTTAATATTGAAATAAAAATGCGCGTTGAAATCCATGGATTTCAAGCACCCGAAAAGGCGAAAAAAAGGGTTTATGTGAATTCATAATGAAGTGAAAGCGGGATGAGCGACGAAAAAAAAACAAAACTTCGATAGATATTTTAAAAAGATGCTAAGCATTAACGTCGTCTTCTGGTTCCATCTTCGAAAAATACTCCACCATCCAATGCGCAATATTTGGGACAAATACCTTAAGGAAAAAAATGTAATTTTTCGATTGTAAAAAAGGAAAAAAAGACCAACCATGATTTCCTTCTGGTCCAGGATTGCCGGGTTCTCCATTAGGTCCAGCTTCACCAGGAGGACCTTGAGGGCCCATAGGTCCAGTGCTTCCTGGAGGCCCGGGTTGTCCGGGTTGTCCATCTCTTCCAGCAGGTCCGTTCTCACCAGGAAGGCCAGGTGGTCCATTATCTCCAGGTTTTCCAGGTTCGCCGGGAGTGGATGGTGTACTTTGTGCAGGTCTACCAGGTTCTCCTCTTTCTCCATCAGGCCCAGGATGACCAGCTGGGCCAGGAGGTCCTGTTGGACCACCAGGTCCTGGTTGTCCTAAAATAAACAATTATTTAATTTTCTTCTCAACTTCAAATCCCTACCATTATTTCCAGGTCTACCAGGAGGTCCATTGCGTCCAGGATTTCCAGGTTGTCCTGGTGGGCCAGCAGGACCAGGAGGTCCAGGTGGACATGGATTACATGGAGGAATTTCTATTTCTTCACAAATAACTGGTGGTCGACCAGGTGCACCAGGTCTACCTGGAGCTCCAGGAGTGCCAGGTTTACCATTAGGTCCAGGTGGACCGGGACGTCCTGGGTGCCCTGGGATACAACAGCTACTACATGCTCCATCTGCTTGACGTTTTGTCCGATTTCCAGCGCCCACAAATGAACTAAATGTAACCGAAGGTGCAACAGGCTTTTTCCTTCCAACTTCAGATAAAATATCTCTGGCTGATAACTGAAAAAAGAAAAAAATATTTTTAAATTTAAAGCTTCTTTGTAAAATTTTTATGAAAGCAAGGATTATTATTGCGCGATATCCATTAAAACCGGCCTTTCCTTTCCCTCTTTGGAATAAAAAATTAAAATCAAATTATTCTGTTTTCAAAAAAAAGCTGGCGCATTAAAAAGGCGAACGATCAAGTGGACGCAATAGCGGAACATGCGAGAAAAAAGGGAACAGATTCTCATAAGTCCGGCTTTTGTTTTAGATAAAAAGCAGAGATTACGAGTATAAAAAATAGAAAAAAATTCATCAATCAATTTTACTTTTTTTTATTGGTTTCATATTTGGTTTAAAAAAAGTGACCAAATTAGAGAAATTAAAAAAGTGAAAGAAAGAAAAACAAGGTCAAAGTTTCATGGAAAATCGTTTAAATTTTTTGGTGCATTTGTTCTTTAATTTCTGAATTAAAAATAGAGTTATAAAATATAAAAAGTAGCCAAAAAAATTCATTTTCTTAAGTTTACCTTTGAAAAGTAAATGACTTACTTTACAAAAATCCAATTCTTGTTTAGTTTGTTGTTGAATGTGATCCACAAAATTATAAACTATTGGCATGGTTATGCATACAGCCAAAATGGATACCATAGAAAATGTAACAGCCGAATATGCGACATATTTATAAGCCCGTTCACGGCATTCCTCCATGATTAATGCCGAAGGCTAAAAAACACAAAATTTTATAATTTTAAAATAAAATACTGTTACAAATAAAAATAAAAGTACACGCCATCTGAGAAGTGAAGCAAGGAAGAAAGAGAAAAGCTCGCATCGTCCGAAGATTCTTATAAATAATTGCGTTTTTTAGATGAAAATGAAAAAGTAAAAGAAACTAAATCTTTCAGAAGCTCAGATGAAAAAAGAATGTAGTTATAAAAAAAAGAATAGATGTTTCAAGGAGTTAGTTAGTTTACAATTGTGACGTTGAAATTGTTGCAGACGACGAAGGCCTCTTAGAAGATGAGATTGAGTGAACATGATTTTTTTTTCTTAGAAGTAAGAAAGAGCTCTTCTACAACAACAATTTCCTTACGAAGACGATCGTCGTCGGATCGGCCTGTGTGCGTTTTCGTCGCCAACAAGCTTTTATACTTTAGAAGAGGATGAAGAAAAAGCCCGCAGTGTTAATGTAAAAAAAAAGGGGGAGCCGATGGTCACGGTCGTGGAACGACTTCGTCATCATCTTCTTCTTCGGACAAAAGCGAGCCATTTTCTTCATTCTTCTTTCTTCTCCTTTTTCTGGAAGAATAGAATACCACATAACAATTTTATGTTTAAAAAATGCTGCTTCTGATTATCGGCATCCAACAACAAAAGAAAATGACACGAAAGGAAGCAACTTTTTATATTGCAAAATCGCTATTTTTTTTTTCTAGGCTTACTGAAATATGCGTTCGTTCGGTCGCTGCTTGTCAGATTTTATTTATTCCCATCTTTGACCGTTAGGAATCCATGAAATGAGCGACAGGCGGAGTCATCGAATCATTTTTAAAAAATTTCTATGGCAGACAAAAAGGCGCTATTTTTTGCTTTGCTTTAATTTTGAGGACCAAACTTTTATTGTTATTTTTTTTTTCATTTGCAAATTATAAAATATTTTTGTCAAGTCTTTTTTTTTTCTTTGCATAAAAAAGGAAAATGGATGAAAAACCAGCTAAACCAGAAAAAGAAAATAAAAGTAGCAAAAAGGTTTTATTACTCCCTGAAGACAAGAATAATAAAAATGTTATGTATTTACAAATCACATGTCTTAGGGATTTATTTGTGGAAGTGCTTGAGTGTTCATATTCCAATAATTGTAATAAAAAAATGCGTTTTAAAGTTGCAAAAATATTGAGTCATAAAAATACTAATTATTTTTTGAAACTGTTGTTTACAAAAAAGTAAATAAACAAAAATTATTACTTCCATTAAATTTAAAGTTTAAAATGTTTTTTCTTTATTTTTTCCAATTACGTAGGAGTTCTTGAAATTTTGTTTTGCAAAAAATAAATAAATTGCGCAACATAAGTAGCAATTTTAGTTGAAAGCTTAAAATAAACACAAAAGCATATAAAATAATTGGTTGTTGTGGGAGAGGCCATAAAATCAAAGTTAACGACATAATTTTTATTTTTTCAAAAATCAACAACAAAACTTTTCATAAACAACAACAAGTAAAAAGTTTTATGATAACGAATTTAAAAAATCAACATATAAATCACCGGCAGATTGTAAACCCGTTCGAGTTTTTGCAAGATTAAGAAATTGAAAGCGAAGACGACTAAGTTCAGCGGGTGAACGGCATTTTTTAATAATTAATTCTTTTTCTGCATGCGGTAGTTTTAATTTTCCTCCATATTGAATATTCTTTTGATTTTGAGTAATAACTGTATTCATTTCGTGGGTAATTACTTCGGTGGCTTTAAAATTAGTTTCTGAATGTTCCTTGGGTTCGACCGTACAAATATTTGGTTTACCTATTTCTGTCTGAAAAATATAAATTTAATAGAAAAAAATGATTAATAAATAAAACAAACTTCATAAAGCAATGAATAAATATGATCAAAATCAATTTCAACCTTTTCTGGCATATTATCTTCAGTTATGGTCACGGTGATTAAAGGAGAATCCCATCGTTTAGTTGAATCTGGAGTTTCATATCGACTTGCAAGCTCATCAATTTTTTCTTCTGTATATCTATAAAAAAAGTAACTCATAAAGTTCCAAAACCACATGGTTAAAAAATGTAGCATACTTTTTTTCTGTTTCATTAAGTTTTTTACAAACATCCACTTCAGCATTTATGAAAACTACGGCATACGTGACTTTTGCATTTTTAGCTGAAGTAAAAAGTTCATAACGGTAGCCTTTGACATAATTAAGTGTATCGCAAATAACTAAGGTATCTTTTTCAAGTTTGCGATTTACATCGCGACGAATTGAAGCACGCCATATTTTTTCCTAGAAAAATATAAATCAAAAAATATAATTTCAATGCAAAAAACTTACTTTTTTAGAATCATTATAACTTGCTCTATTAAACCCATCATAATCTTCTTCACGAATTATTACAACTTTTTTATCTTTCTGGGAAAAATAATCAGAAATTCGGTTAACAATTGTTGATTTGCCTGATGATGGCAAGCCTGTTATTAAAAGGAACGGCATGGTTGCTTAAATTCTAAAAAGTAATAAAAATATAGGCTAGTAATAAATCTTTTTGCAAGGACTGTTTTTAATAAGTCAGAACTAACAAATTGTCACGAATTATAAAAACGAAACAAAATATTGAAAAACAATTATCTCGTAGATACTTAAGAAATTTTTTACAGTTTAGGGCATAATCTATTTGTAAAACAAATGAAATTAATATTGCTTATTTTTGCTTAAAAACACTTGAACCATGCATTGGGTCAATGGATAAAATTTGTGGTCAAAGAAAGTTTTACAAAAACAAGAGAAAGGAGATGGAAAATAATGCAAATATGAAATAAAAATGTTTTCGTTGCTTCATCGATGGCACTCATCTTTATTTTTAATCTGCATCCTTAACTTTTTTTTCTTATTTGGCTACATATAAATAAACTTCCATATTCATAAAAAAAACATGGAACTAAATTACGGTAAAAAATGGAAGAAGAAAAAGTCGTTTTTATTATGCTTTAAAATTTCACTAAAATTACTAAGAAACAAAAATTGCAGCTGCCATTTTAAAATAAAAATTGAGCTTAGTTAGTTATTAGCCAGTCCAAGAAATCATGCCTTTAATATAATATCTAAAAATTACTTTTGAAAAGGTTTTAGTCGTAAAATAGTTTCTTTTAACAAATATGGTTTTACCAATTTGGCAAATTCCTTTTGTTGTTTTTGCTTTTATTAGTTTTATTCTTTACGTAATTATAATTACAATTATTTTGATTAAACGAAAATCTATTTCCTATCTTCGGGGCTCATATTTTTCGCTTATTATTTCTCAAGCTCTTGGAGAATTAACAATGTTTATTGAATTTATGATCCTTTATCGAGGTCGCAAATATGGATATTTGGATTTTTTATTTAAAGAACCTTCAGATGCATGGGATTATGTGCCAAGATTTTCCACCTTTATCCATTATTATTTAAAAATTGTTATATATATTGGACAGGTGTATTTTGCTGTAAATCGCCTCACCGCTGTTTACAAACCACTAAATTATGAAAAAGTAATATTGCAAGAAAGTTTCCAAATTTTATAAATAGAAAAATAAATTAATTTTAGTTATGGAAGAAAAAAACTATATGGATTTTAAGATTCATACAGTATATAATTCCCTTATTTTTAACTTTGCCTGTAGCCTTTAATTATAATTTTGAAATTCGATATGAATATAATGTAGTTCAAAAATCTTTGCGCCTCATACAAGATGACTTTTCAACTGCGCTTGTAGCTTATATCGACGGTGGAGCATGTTTTATAACTACAATATTTTGCTTTATTATTTATGTCGCTGTCATCACAAAGGCTTCAAAAGATATGCTTCGATATGTAAGAGCAGCAAAATATAGTAAAGTTTAACTAAAAAAAATAATAATTGCAGGGAATTGAAAAGAAGCGATTAGTCGAAATGCGCTTAGCTTTTTGTGCAATTTCCATATTTATTATTTTAATTCTCAATACTGCCAAACAATTAATGACATGCTTTGGAACCTACTATGAAAATAGCAATATTACCCTTCTTTCTTATGATTTAAGGTAAGACTTAAATAAAGCATTAATAAAATTAATGGGAGGTATATTTTAGTTATCCAATGATGGATTTATTATATTCTATAACTCCTTGGGCTTTAATGTGTACCAGCACTGAAATACAACGACAACTTACGCCATGCATTCCAAGAGCTACCATTCCCGAATCATTTCAAGTTCAATCTTCTAGCAACCAAACTCGTGTAATACAAGTAAAAAGTAATAAATAAAATTAAAGGTAATTAAACCATTTTTTGTTGAAAATTCTGTAAAAAAGATTTTTATAAACAACTAACATTTTTTTATTCTAACATTCCTATATAAATAAAAAAAAATACACATACAAATATTTAAAGAAAATTATTTATTTATCATCAATTTTCTTTTGAAAACTCTCTTGTTCTTCTTCTGATATTTCTTTAGCCTTATCTTTACCTTCCAAAAGATTTGCAGCAATTTCTTCGCTTCGTTTAAGGGTAAGCTGTTGAACTTTTTCAAGAACATCTGGACGCTTTTCACCCCATAAACGTTTAACTATATCATCAACAGGATTTAGAAGATTCATACCAAATGCCTCAGTTAATGGATTTTCATCAATTTCATCCCAACTTCGAAGATATGATAATGATCGACCTTGTTCATATTCAGTTACAGATAATTCACGAGGTGGAAATAAAGCTGCTGCAACATAACGCATTTCAGAATTTAAAAAATTAAATGTTGGAAGGGCATCTTCCTAAAATGCTCAATAAATAAATAAATATATATAAATGATTAAATGAGAGACATACGGTTGGCATAATTTCAAGTCCAATTTTATGTTCCTTGCATGCAGGAGCAATTCGAGCTCGAACTGAATCCAAATCCTTTCTTTCTCCAACTCCAACAACAAGTATATCTATTTTTGGTTGAAGCATAAAAAATAGTTCCAATGATTCCGGCGTTATTTGTTCTGGGGAAAGTACACGCCATGAGAGACATGTCTTAGGAAAAACAGCTATTGGCCCATATAGAAATGAATTGTCTTCTAATCGAAATCCAACCGAACTTAATCCTCGAATACTAACAAGCTTTTGATCCTTCATATCTTTGCTAAGAAATGAAACTCGAGTTTGCATTTGTACATCACTTTTACCCATTGGAATAATATGAAAATGATCATCTTGTTCATCATATTTCATTCTTCGGGATTCAATAAGAAATCGAGGCCGAGACAATATTAGCCTTCTCAACCTATAAATTAATGTTATACTAACCAAGTAATTAGTGTGTTGGTAAACTTACATTTTATAAAATTTATTAATAAATAATTTTAACCAACAAAAGAGAGAAAAAAGATTTATAATTATGAAAAGCTTTTATTATACATATTTAATCAAGTGCTAAAGCTTTATTAAAGAAATATTGGCAAAAAGCGAATAGCTAAATTTATAAAAAATAAAGAATTCGAAATGGTTTGTGAAATTTTTGTGGTCCATTTTATGATTAAAAACAAAAAAATTTATTCATATCAAACAAATCCTTGTGTAAAAATGGCATTGATTTATTTAATTTTACTATATTCCTATTTTTCTTCTCTTTATATTTTTGTAGCTTGTATCAGAATGAAGATAATAAACATTTTATCTACGTTTATTTATGACAAAAAATTTTATTAAAAAAATAGCAAGCAAAAATATAACAAAATAAAAAACCCGTTTGAATTTAATTTGAGCATATTTTTTTAAAACCCAACTGTAGGAAAATTAATTAATCAACATGCTTTATCTCGCATATCTATGATAGTTATAATACTCTTTCGACGGCCTTCAGGTGTACCAGGATTATGAATACCTCTTTCATGTTTAGCAATAAAATCACTAACTTTACCGCGGTGAACGCTTAGAGGAAGGGAATGTTTTCTTTGGAGCAAGGCTGCTTTCGCCGCCTGAGCTTGTTGACTCGGGGAGATTGAACGCGATTTTTCGAGTTTTGCCTAAAAATTAAAGAAAAAAACGACACACAAATAATTATGTTTTTATTTTATCTTAAACCAAGGAATAAGCGTTTTGGTTAAAGCGACTAAACTAACATTTTTTGTTACGGTTAATAAATGGGTTTTACTCTTCTCACCCTTAGCTGCCGACGTTGCTTCATCATCCGTGGAAGCTTGAGAAGATTTACTACTTTTACGAGCTAAACTTGGCTTTTGACGCATTTCACCCAATTTTTTTCGACGTTGAAGATGTGGATCAATGGAATATTCTCGCCTTGAACTTGGATCATCTATTCTTTCTTGCTCTTCCAACCTATAAATTTTTTGTTTTAGTATAAAAATTTTTATGGAAAAAATAACCTTCGTTGAAGACTAGCCACAGAATCTGAAGATGTTAATTGTGGAGCTGCGCAAACTTGTAAACATTGAGTCCTATTAGTTCGATATTCATCTAATCTTCGTGCAATTTTTAAATATGAATCATCGGTTTGAATAATTAAATCCTAAAGGTTAAATTCATATTTTTGCATCCTTTTTTGATTTAAAAATACCTGTTTTTCTTTCTTCTCTTTTTGGAATGTTCCATCAACATCTAAACTATCTTGATACAAAGTCACCGTGGATTCTGATCGACTAATACGCCCTCCTTCTCCCGTTGAGTCTAATCCAATAAAATCATCAAATGCTCCACCGCTAAGCAGCGTTTGAATTCCCATATCGCATGTGTCATTTGTTTGTAAAGAGCATTGAATGCTAATTTCATTATATGGAATATGTTCAAAACTATGAATATTTTTTTGATTTGAAAATCTTCGCCTTTTATTTTTTGCATTTTCTAACCCTTCAGTTTCTTCAGTTGGACTAAGAGTGTCACGAGCAGCAGCAGCCGCTTCTTCATCTTCCGTGAAAGTAGTTTGCACCGATCGACTACATTCACCTCGCCATAACCCAGCATTAGCTGTTTCCATGGATCGATTTTTAACCGATAAAATATCTGTTTCCATACTTCTATTTGCATATGAAACATCTTCTGTACCAATTCCTTTATCTTCAGTTATTGGTAAAATATTATTTTGAGTTTCTTTTGTTGACGTTGCAATAGAATCTGTTTTCATTCCAATTGAAGCTTTTGTTGGCTCATGGAGAGATGTTTCAGCACTTCTATCGACGTAAATTGGTTCTATTAAAGAAGTCTCTGCACTTTTATCAACATATGATGGTTCCCGTAAGGAATTTCCTGCGCTTCTGTCAACATAAGATGGTTCTCTCAATGATGTTTCGGCACTCATGTCGGCATACGTTTTTGGTGAAAGATTTTGTTGTTGTAATTCATGTAATTTTAATGTGATTTCATCTATTTGAAATTGGGCTAAATCCGTTTGCATACTTCGATCATTAAGTGAGAATAAGTCTTGTTGCACACTAACATCTGCATCAACATAACCTCTGGAACTGCACCTAGAATTAGTGTTTTTGTTTAAAATTTATTTGATACCTGATAGGATCCATTGGAAGAGAAGTGGCATCACTTATCGAATCAGCTGAAGCAGAAAGCATTGAAGCTTGAACTGGAGCGGAAGTTGAAAGATCGGGTTGGAAATTACTGAAAGAGTTATTTTTAAAAAAGTTTAGTTAAAATGATTTACTTACAAATCATAAAATATTTCTTCTTGATCCGAAGTTGCTTCGTCCACTTGATAATGCCTCCTAGACATTATCGAAGTTCCAACATCGACAAAATGAGCGCTAATGTGCTCAGAAGTTTGAACTTCGATGCCTGGTAAACTATGTTGACTTTGTAAATTCTCTTCTACTTCATGATCCGACCGATTTGATTGTTGAGGACTTCTAGCAATTTCATGAGTAATTATATTATCAAAAATATTAGGCTCTGTTTGAATATTCTTATTATTTGTAATACGAGTAATTTTTTCAAAGGTCTCTGCTTGTTGATTTAATTTTTCTGCTTGATTTTCCGAAATTAAATGTGGCGCAATTTCGCGCATAAAAAATGGTTGTTTTTGAATTATTTCTTGAATTATCCTTTCTCTATCCATAGGATTCCCGCTTTCAATTGCTTGACGATATTCTTTTTGCATTTTTATCATTAAATGATATAACCATTCTTCCATTTTAATTTGTATTACACTCAGCAACATTGAAACTATGGACAAACCAATAATAACTAACCAAAACATTAATATTAACATTCGAGGATGATCAGGCACAACATCACCAAGACCAATAGTACTTAACGAAATACAAAAAAAATATAAAGATGTAAAATAATTCCATCGAGTTTCCCACAAACAAAAAAGACCTGCACAACCACAAACCCATCCAATACACATAAATAATGCTAACCATATAGGAATTGTACTTAAAAAATATATATTTATTTAGTGTAAATGTTTTAAATATAAAAGGGTTTATTTTAAAAAAAGAAATTTATTGTAAGCAATTATGCTTACCGACTTTCCATATCATCATCTTCATCATCATCAAGTCTATTAGACATATTTTCTGAACCATGACTAACTAAACGCTGTCGAGGACTTTCAAGTGTGGCAGTGTTAATGCTGGCATCATCAGGCCCGGTTATTTTTCGTTGATTTCTTCCTTCTTCAAGAATGTGCAAATTGTAAACACTAAAAAACAAACCCATAAATTAGTTACAAAGGCTTAATTGATTTTTTGTTTTTGGCTAAAAATATATAGCTGCAAAAAAAGTTGAAAACACAAAAAATGGCTCACCTGTTTGTTGCTGTTGAAGTAGGTGTGGTACTTCGACCACGTGAATCTTTATGACGACGTCGAAGAAGTTTTAGATTGTTGAGTCTTTTCATTCTTTCACCTTCTTTAATATTTTGCCGATATCTAAAAAATTTAAATAAGCAAACCAATCCCTTAAAATTATTTGCTCACTTAATCCATGAGGCACTGGCCCAATTTGTTAAAGCTTTACCAAATTGGCTTAAAATAGCAAGAACGAGTGGAATGCCCACGATGGCATATGCCACACTTAAAGCTTGACCTGCAGCAGTTCGAGGAGTAATATTTCCATAACCGATAGTTGTAAAAATTGTTCCAACATAAAATATTGCACCCCACATGTCCCATTCTAATGCTTCAGGTAATTTAGTTTTAGCAAGCTGTTTTTCATACCACACGAGAATGTCTCTATAAAAAATCGATTAATGAGGCTTAAAACGTTCCAAGATTTGTCGATCGGCAACTACTAACCTCGATGAAAATAATCGAGTTTCTTCGCTATTTCTTTCACTCGTCATAGTTTCATGAAGTTGACGCAAAGTGCTATTTCGAAGTTGATCAAGCAAATGTTTTTCTTTCCTAAAAAAAATATATCGATTTTATTTTTATCAATAAGAAAATAGATGAAAGTCACGAATGTTTACTTTAATAACTCTTTTTCATGATCGTGTTCAACAATATAAAATAACCATGCACCCAAAATGGAATAAATTAAAAGTAAAACAATTGGAGCAATATGTCTCAGATGATATTTATCATAATAATATTTTAGTTTTGATAGTGTTCCCACTGGAGGTGGTCCCAATGGCTCTGATGGGACCTCCACATATTCAGTAGCATTATTAAAGCGGATCATCTGAAATGAAAAACATTTAGTTTTTTTGTCTCAAATCGATCGAAAGTTGTACCTGTGAAACCGTAGAAATATCATCAGTATTGATTGCTGACACCTGTGAAAGACGAGTTCGAGAATTGAGAGTGGATGCAATAGAAAATCTCGAATGAGGTCTGCAAGTTAAATAAATATAAGTTTCTCAAATTTACTTTTTTAAAACGAGACACAACTCCAGATTATGAACTTTTATCTCAAAGATACTTTTTAAAGATTAATGAAGCACGCGTAAATTTTTTGAAACACAAAAAATCAAAAGTTGAAAAGTTATTTTAAGCTGAACAAAATGTCAAAAAAAAACTACGGCAGAGCTCAAGGCGGCACTAACTTGAATAAATGTCTGGTGAGAAGAAACAAAAGAAAACTGAGATGAAACTCGATCTGCACGCGTTTTAAAGTTTTGAATATGAAAAGAAACAAGTGATCAAGTGAAAAAATAGCTAAAACAACTTTTTTTAAGTTAGAGAAGACTAAAAAACTTTTTTTATTTTTTGCTTCAAAATATAAAAAAGGCACTTTTACATGCAACAACAACTACTTTAACGGTAAATAATATGAAAGCAAATTAAAAGAAAGAAAAAATCGTCATTAACTCTCTAATCTCATTTTTTGCAACAGCGATAAACCTTTCTTTCATCCAACGATTGAATTGCCGACAACATCCATTCATTGTTGTTTGTGAAATGAGTGCTAACTTGCTTGCTACTTTTCGAATTTTCTTTTCATTGCCACAGGCTTTTTAACTCAAAAAAATTTATTTGTTTTGAAAAACAACAGATTGTTGCTCCTAGTGGCACGTCGTTAGTTAGTCAGTAAGCTTTTTTAAATTCCATTATGTTTCAAATCATTTGTTAATAGGCAAAAAAAATGGAGTAGAAAATAAACCCTTTTTGTGGATTATAATTTTTGTCAAATATAAGTGCAGTGTAAAATGCCGAAATTATTGATTAAGCATGTTTAAAAAAAGATCAAAAAACATTTTCCTTTTCTTCTCACATTTCTCATGTATGTAAACAAAGCCAAGTGATTGAAAAACAGTTGTTATTTTAACACATACATACCTGACATTTTCATAACGGCTTAGTTGGCCATCTTCTGTATATCCCTCTGCTAGCCAAGTCGTAGATAAAGGTGATGATGGACTTCGAACTCTCACACTAGAATTATGATGATCAACGACGCCAGGGCGTCGCTTATTAAAAAATACTGCCATAATAAATAAATATTAATCCATTTTTTCAAATTTTAATAAATAAAATTTTAATAAGTAACCACAAAACTCTGGAAAATTTGTAAATCAAATTTTTTTATTTATTGTAAAGAAATTTATTCACAAGTAAAAACGCATTAGTGTTAGCAAAGTTGCAAATAAACGATAAGAAAACAAAAACAAATAAATTTAATGACAATTGCGAAAAATCTAATTTAAAATAAGATTAAAAAAAGTGTTTTTAAAATTAAACGAAAATAAACGGGAGAGAAATTCAAAAAAGCATTTTTGAACTTTATCTAATTTCTAGTCATCCATATTATTACTGCAGCTAAATAAAAAGATAGAGATTGGTAGTTGCATTGTCACACATCGTCGTCGTTTTATTTTTTTGCCCACCAAAGCTAGCAGGCGCGCAATTCGATAGATCGGAATAGAATTAGGCTTATGCAGCTGACCTCTCTCCCTTTTCTCAAATGGCTGCCGGAAGCGGTATCATCTTTATTAACGCCCAAATATCTTTCTTTCTTTTTTTCCTATTTCTTCAGCGATACCAAAACAGTTGGAAATTTCTCTGATCAAAACTTTCTTGCAACAGGCGGCTTACCACCAGGATTAGTTAGTCCTTCTTCTTTCATTTTTTTTTTCTTTCAACATTCATTTCTTTACTTTAGTCTGCTCAATTGGGATTTTGATTGGCGCCTTTCGTCAATAGCTTTAGCGATGGCGATGATGTTGTTGTTGATCACGTTGTAAAACACCACCACCGCATTTATTGATTGTTGGCAGTAACTCATATGTTTTTCACATTCTTTCCTCCAACGCTTGCTTTTTTTAAAGGATTAAAAATTAATGTTTTTTATTACAATTAGATTAACACTTAATTAATTAATTTACAAAAATATATATATCTTTTATTATCGAATTAATGAAAACCTTCTATTATTTTCTGCTGTGGTCATAGGAACTCCAGGTTTTTTAATGCTATTTTGTTCGACATTTCCCATTAAATAAGAGCCTCTTCGACCGAAGAGGAAAAATTTCTTTTGCAATATTATTCTTAAACGTCGTCGAAATGACGATGAGCTAAGACAAAATAAAACAAAGTTTAAAGTTTTTCCAACAATGACAAGACAGCTTGTGACAGTATTAGCATGGTACCAAAGGGCGCTTTGACGTTGAGTTCCAAAGAAAAAGTTTATTGATAGCATGATAGCTGAAGGGCCCTGCAACAAAATTAAAAGGTTAAAAAATTCAGTAATAAAAAAAATTAAAATAAAAACCTGAGTTATAGTGAAACATGTAACTATGGCGCAAACAGTTACAGTTACTCTATGTTCAGCTTGGAATTGCATAGTCTAAAAAAATAAATATTTATTATAGTTTCTTGACCCCCATTTTAAAAGCCATTTCTTACTTGGTCAATACTTCTACGAAACAAATTATTTTGATATGTTGGACCTCCTCCTTCACCATTGGTGGTTGTAGTTTTATCTATGCTTCCTGAAGCTCTCCTCTTTGATCCACTTCCTCCTCCAGCTGCCGTGCCAGTTCCACTTTTAGTAGAACATAAATCAGCATTTAAACGATTATATACCAAAAAACTTTGTTTCCGTACAACAAAAAGTAATGCAATATTTAATGCTACCATTGTTACAATTGGTAATACTATAACTAATATCACATTTAAAATAATACTCCATCTAACATAAATTCGAACTGCATTTGGAGTGAAATTTGTTCTATTCCCAGGCCATCTATAAATTATAAATTTATCTTCTTCCTTTTTTGTTTCGTTTTGAATTCAAATAAACAAAAACAACTTTAAAAAAAGTTTGGGGGTAAAAAAATAAAACTTACGCTTCTTGAACAACATCAAAACATTTACTAATTATTTGTGAATGATTACAAAGTTGTTTAACTACACAATGATAAGAAAAATGATTATAAAATGTTAATGCACCAGAAATAAATACTATTGCTATGATGAGATGGGCCGTTGTGAAAAAAGCCCATTCCCCTGTAGCTCGAAGTAAGGAACGAATACCCAAAAGGCGTTCAGTGCAAATTGCAATTATCAACCTTAAAATTTAAGAAAAAATTCTAAAAAAATTTCAAAAGTATGTAAAATTACCATATTGTTACAGCGCTACACCAATTAGCTAAAGATAATAAATGAACTTTAAGAGGTAAATAATAAAGACGGAATGTAAAATTTAATCCAAAATTATCAAAATTTGCTAAGGAATGTGGAACCATGAGTAATAAAAATAGGATATCACAAAACGCCAACGCAACTAATAAACCGCTCGACCTATAAAAATTAAAACATTTTAATGGATTAAAATAAACGTCATCATGAAATTAGAGAAGGCGAATAAACAGAAAAAAGAAATAAAATAAAAAACGAGTTAAAAATAGCTTCGTTTTTTTGGAGGACTAACCTTTGACTTGCTTCTGAGCGTCCTTTCCGTGTTTCAGAGCTTAAAAGAACTAATAAATTTAAGCAATTTCCAATAATTCCAATCAGACATAATGGCGGAAAAAGTACCGTATAAAAAAAATTCTCCATTTCTGAACCTTGTAATCTAAGAATTTTATCTGGTAAACAAACATTTTGAACTTCAACCATTATTATTCCTTTTGATTTTGTTATTTTAAGATGAAAAATGAATGTGAGTGATAAACAAAAAAATATTATTTATTATTTCAATAAGTAAGTAAGTAAGTTATTTATGCCTCCTTCTTTGCCACAAAAAACATGCTGATGTTGATGAAGAAAAATAACTTTGCGGCATACAACAAAAAATGACTTGACTCTCTGCAAAATAAAAAAATATTTAGGAGGGTATATTTGTCAAAATAAAGATAGATGAAAGATAGAAACTTTTTTCAAGCAAACGAAAAAAAAACGTTAAAAACATTCCTTCCTCTATTTTTTTACGCGGAGGACACGGAGATGGTGGAAATAAATTCAATTCTCAACTCAAGCTCAGGGGCAAAGGCAAGCAGGCATGGATGGCATTCCTTTGCAACTTTTTTATTTTATTTCGTTAAAAAAACACAAGTCAAAATGGAGGATGGATGAAGAATGTGGTCATCGGACTAACTTACATCCATCAACAACGATAACAAAAAAAATGTTTTGATTTGATGATGAAAAAAAAGAAAGGAAAAATTGCCGAAAAGAAAATAAGGAAGAAAAGATTTAAGTTAAATTCGAACAAATTATTGCCTCGCTTACTTGCTGCTGCAATTCTGAGCTGCTTAAAGTCAAACTTATAAAAAAGATGTAAGCATAAAGCAGCCTCGAGACAAGAATAAAAAAAGAAATGAAAAAAAGTGCCAATGAAAAAAAATTATTACCATTTTTGATGGCGCGCTGCTTTAAATAAATATTTATTAACATTTGTTTGTTTTTTTATTTTCGAAAGATTTAAAAAGATTGACAAGCCAAGTTTAAAAAAAACAAAATGAAATTAAGCAAATAAGTAAGTCGGAGATTTTGACTTAAAAAGAATTTTTCATCAACAATGTTTGGCTCAAAGAGAAATGATATTCAACCAAGGACGAGGAAGAGCAGTTTGCCTTAAGAGCTGTTGGTTGGTTAAGTTGTTGTCAGCAGGGAAGAGGGAAGTAAGTGTGCCTCGTCTTCACCACCCTCTCTTTCAACAATAACATAAACGCTCAATGCCGCCGTAAAAAAATTTTTTGATCATAAACTTTTTTATCATATTTTTTCTTCTTCTTCAAATCATCATTATTCATTTATGAAAATAAAATGCAAGCGATTTATGCCAAATCCTTTCTGCATGCTTGCGGGATGCAAGCAGCTGTATAACAAATTTTAAAGCAAGCAAGATAAAATTTTAACAAAAAAAGAAAAAATTTATTTTATTGATGCCAATTCAAGAAAAGAAAAAGAAAAAGCGGTTTGGAAATTAAATTATAGACCAATATAAAATCAAAAACGACGACAACTATCCATTCCCTAACTCCTAATTCCTAATGCGTCGTCAACTGTTGAAAATTGAAAATAAGTTTAGGAGATGAAAAAGGAAAAAATTCAAATCCCAAAGGCAAATTTAATAGTAAACATACAAAGCAAAAGAAGAAAGAGTAATTTAAAAATTTCTTTTAAAAGTAAAGCGAACGGATTTTTCTTTCAATCTTTCGTTTAAAAAAAGCTAAGATAAAAAATATAAGATAGTATCAAAGGGTTGAAAAAAAAAAAACACGAATTTCATCAAGCAAAAATTTTTTAATTAATTGCGAATAATTTCTGTTTTGCAATAAATCTTTAAACTATTTATATTTAAAAAATTTAATAACATCTTTCAGAAGATTTCTTTTAGAAGCTCAAGTCGGTTATTATTTAGCCAATAAAATGACAAATTTGTGTTTTCATGTTTTCAATTTTTGAACTTTTATTTTAGATTATTAGCACTTAATTTTTTCTTTTCTTATAAGCGATAAATTGCTTTTATCCCTTGGGGATTTATTAAAATGGTTGTTATTGGTTAACTTTTCTTCTCGAAAAATATTTTTGTGTATTTACTGACTGTATTTTTCAAATTTTTAACATATTGACAATAATTTAAAAATTGTTGCAAAATATATTTTTGACAAACATCTCTTCGTCGTCATAAATATGCTGAAAGGGATAAAGATAAAAATGAAAGACTTAACACTCATGTTTCTTAATTTTATACCATATTTAAATTCACACAAACTTTTTATTGCGTTGCCAAAAACATAAAAGGGTGCATTCCTCACCAATTATTTTCATACATTAAACAAAAGTTTCTTTGAAAGAAATAATATTTATTATTTTTCACACTTACTAAACCTATTAATTTTTTTAAAGTGCACATCTCTTTTCAAATTTTAATGTATTACTAAACTATTTACACAATCTAAAAAATAATGTTGGATTTTTCAAGTAAAAGGATGTGTAAAAAATCTTGGCAACATGCCAAAAAAAAAGATGACAATGGCAAAATAATAGTTTTGCTATTCAATACCAGTGAATTTCAGGTATTCTAAATCGAAAATTTATCTTTTATTTCGTTTTAAACTAATTTTATAAATTTCGACCCAAGTATTTTTTTATTTTATTTTAAAGCTACCTTGGAAACAATTTTTAAAAGTATGTTTAAAATAATATCGTGAACTGTTTTTTCTAAGCTTATCCCATTTTTAACATTTTCAGTTCAATTTGACTACTATTCGTTATTTAATTAAAGAAAGAATTAATGAGGTGTAAAGCTGAAAATAAACTTCAAGAATCTTCATCCAATGAAGAAACTAATTATTGTAATATGAATATACCAACCAACAGAGAATATGTAATTATTTACCCGCTCTTTTTCAGAATTAAATCATTGCAATTTGCAAATAATAATAAATACGTTTTGTGATAAAATTATATCCGATTATTTTCTTAAATAAGTAGACCTAATTTTAGAACGTGAAAGTATATAAATGGATATGTTACTTCATGATTATTATCCTAGCAATTGCCTTTTGTATCCATCCTATAATCATTATGAGATATATGGATATGGCAGATAGTTCGAACATGGAATACCTGAATCCTTGTAACTTTACAAATATTTTGTCAACAAGTTTGCTTTTTGATTTAAAAGGAAAGGTTTATTATAAAAATGAAGTACGTTTTTTTCAAGTTTTTGATGTTTATTTTAATTGCCATCAACATATAGTAAATTTAAAGTTCCTGAAATTGAAATTACAAAGTAAAAAAGCTATATACTCAATTATTATAGGAAATCGAAGCGATTACCAAAATTATTAAACTGTTCCCTGATTTGAAAATACATTTAACAACAAAACTCGAGAATGTGACCAATGTTTTAAAAGAATTAATGGAAGAATTTAAATATCAAAAAAGCTATCGTCTTGTCTGTTACAAAGAAAATTCTTGTGGAACTGTATATTTTATTAGTATTTGTTCTGCCATATACTTTTTTGTTGTAGTATTATCGTATGCATGTTTTTTCATTTATTTTTTCAAATCAAAAAGATCTTTAATTACAAATGAAGAAAAACATTGCTGGAGTGCGATGGGCAAAATGATGACTACTTTTGTCTTAGTCCATGCCGCTTTTTTCTTTTTGCAATTTTTGTTTTTATTTGATTTTTGCACAGATTCTGATACGTATTTTAACAAAAAAATTACATAAATTTTTCTCAGGATGGTTTTTTTTATTGACAATATCCACTTTTAGTAGTATATTATCCCGCTATTGTCATCAAAGTTTTCAACACGGTTTTTAAGCAATATACGTTTATAAAATGGATAATCCAAGGCCTGTAGTTGAAAAGTTGAAGGTATAAAACATGCAAAGAAAGAATCCACACGCCTGGATTTTTTCGTTGGAATTTTTGAACGCTTTGATTGAAACTTTGTTTTTCAGATATAAAGTAACTCTCTTCTATTTTTTTTTGTTATGATTCTTACATTCCGCTCAATGATCGCCGACGCAGGTTGAAAACATTCAAAAAAGCTTACAACAAATATCGACTTTTGTCCTTTAAATCTAAACTCCCGATAGAATTTTTTTGTTTTGAGTTTTTTGAGCCTTTGGATGTTTTTGTATTGTATATTATCGCCGGAAGCTTCTGATCGAATGGCAACCGTGCGTCTTGGTGATGGTAACGCAAGTCGCGTATTTAAATTGGCATCTTTAGTTCTTCAACTTGGATGCATCATGTCCCTCTGCATTTTAACTGTGCCATCATGGCCTCCTGTAGCTGCCATAGTGGTTCTTGGTACATTTGTCATTGGTTCAATATGCTTCGTCCTCAGCCTGATTTGTTTTAAGCAAACGTTTTTTAAATATGCTTTTATGTTTCTATGTGGACAAGCTTTTGCTTCTGCAGTTCTTATCGGGTTATCAATTGGTGTGGAAATTTATGCACGACGTAATGGTTATAAATTTTTTTATCGCTCCGCGATATCTGTTTTTTGCGGTGGTGAGGGCGTTTATTCAGAAATCCTTTTATTGATTCTTTCTTTTAATGATTAATCAAATTATAAAATTTTATCGCTTTTACCAAAATCTTACCCTTATCAATAAATTCCTTCATTTCGTCTCTACCATTATTTTCCAATTTTTTCTCTTCTTTTTTTTAACTCAATCATCACCATTTATTAATTAACCATTCCTTCCACCATTTCAAATATATCTATTTTTTCTCTCAAATTTTTTATTATGAGTCTCTTTAATATTGTTATTTAACTTTTATTATTCACATCATATCAACCATTGAATGCTTTTCATTTTATTTGTTTAAACCTAAGATTCTTTAATAAACATTTATTAGAAATTAATATAGAAGAAACAAACATACATTTTCTTAACGATTACATACATTACAAATTTTATAAAAAAAATAAAAAAGATTCCCAAGAATGTTCAAATATCTTTATTCTACAATAAAACACTATTTAACTACCCTTAAAAACAAGAAATTGTTATAGATTTTTTTACACCGGATTAGCTCTGTATTTTTTTGGCTAAAAAAAGAAGAAAGGAATAATATACATGAAAACAGTTTGAAAACTGACGAGGGAAAAAAGATCAGCGATTTACAGCAAAAAAGAAGGAAAAGAAAAAGCAAGGATAGATTTTCTAAATTTTGATTATTTAAAAATTTGGCTTTTGGAATTTCAAGACACACGAAACCGGGGTTGTTGGGTCTATAGTATACAAGCTGAAGAAAAATCAAAGCCATCTAAAAGAAGACCAGTATTTAAAAAAGGGAAGAATTTAAAAAATCAATTAAAAAGAAAAATTATTGTTTCTTACAAATATAAACACAGACAACAAAGTAAGAGACTAGTGCTGGAAGAATTAAAAAAAATTATAATATACATACAATTAACAAGAATGCTTTTTTGTTATTTAAAAAAAGGATATTTGCATATGATACAGATAATAAAGAAGAAGTGCATAAAAAGATTATTTTTTTTTCCATTTTACTTACACACAGTGAACACAGAAGAAAGAAGAAGGAGAGGAGGTCGTCAACTACTTAAAAAAGTAGTATTTTTAGTTTTGGTTTTTGTTGTTATTTTTTGGATATTTTTAAGATGGTATAAAAAATTCTCCTTCATTTTTTGAGAGATGGTAGGCTTAATTTCGGGCTACAGCAAATGGTGGACGTCCATGACCAATGGGTGCAATTTTAGCTGGAACTGTTTTTTGAGCTTTAACAAGCCCAAGAGAAACGGCTTTGTCAACCGGGAGCTAAAATAAAGGTCAAATTTATTTTGTAAATAAAGCCTAAAGGTAACGTACTTGTTTATGAGGAAATACAGGCACATGACATTTAATACAACTTTGAGCTTCATTTGCAACAGAATTTTGTGAAGTCCATTTACGTTTACATAATTGACATTGAAATTCACCATAACATTTTTTTCGACCTTGATATGGTGTTAATTCTTCATAAGGAGAATTAAAGCGCTGAAAGAAATTTGTTTGTCACAAAAGATTAATTTAAAGCAAAAAATATTTACCATAGGGCAATCGCTAATGTAATGACCATTATTATAACAAATATGGCATTGATAACGAACAGGTGGAGCCTTTTTAGGGCTGCATAAAAGTTCAGCAAATTGTTGAATTTCATCAGTGGAAAATCCATCTTCGCCGGCTATGGGATTAACCTTATTGCTGTTACGACTGGCAGGGGTAACAGATTGGGAAGTGATTGGTGGCATGCTTGATGGCATTCCATAATCTTCTAACTAAAAGAAAAAAAATTTATTATGGTCAAATTTAAGTTTGATACTTACGTGTTCAAGAGAAGATAAATCAATATTTAAAGGTGAGGTGCCAATTGAAGGTGGAGGTTGGGCAAAGGCATTATAAGATGAAGGTTTATTAAATTCTTTCATTGAGTTTGAAAGGGCTAAAAGTTCATAACTTCGAGGCGAATGCCCACTTAAAGATGATCCAAAGCTGCTGCAGTTGTTTGGCACGGGCATACTTCCACCATTTAATGAATCATCACAAAATCCTTGATCCAAAAACATTTTATGCAATTGATTTGCCAAACATTGAACATTGGGTGCGGGACTAGCCAATGGGGTTCCAACAAACCCAGGTGAACCATAACCGGAACTTGCGCCACAATCAAAAATATCATTGGCGCTTGAACCGCCACTTAAACGTCGAGGAATAGTTTCATCTCCGGGTGCAGATTGTTGTAAGGAGCCACGAAGAAGATATGAATCAAAATAATTATGAGATAATGGAAGATTCTTTGTTGTCGTCATTGTCGTCGAGATATTATTCGCCTTATTACTATTGTGTTGATGATGATGATTGCCGTTGTTGGAAAGTTGATCAGCGACATCAAGTGCAAGTCGATCGTATTCAAACATTTTTCTTTTTTTGGGGCAGATAATTAATAACTTTTTTTAGAATAAAAATGTAATAGAATTTAGAAACAAAAAATAATGGTGTTTTGTTGGTTGAATCGGGAATGCAAAAAGGGACGATTTCGTTCACACAAGAAGAAGTGATTATTTTCGGCCGCGACTATTTAGTTAAAAAAATAAAAATAATAATAATTAAAGATGGGAAAGTATTTTGGCGATGAAACTAAAAAAAATAGTTTTATGTAAAAAATATGTAATATTGTTATTATCACGCTAAAAATAAAAATAAAACGTAGCACGAGCATGAATAAATCAAAATCTCGACAAATTGCAATTTCATAAAAAGAAAAAAAAATTTTTGAGAGGAATAAATTTTCGAAACTAATTTATCATTATTTCCGAATAAAATTTTGAGGTACAAAGAAGGTAATAATGGACAAAGAAATAAAGTTAATTTACAGTCAAAAACGCTGGAATTAATAAACCCAAAAAAATAATGGAATAAAAACACTTTTTTTTACAATATCAAAAAATAAATATTTAACAATGCTACTGCGTTAACCGATCATCGGTTAGGTTAGTTGGGTCTTTTTCTTCTTTTTTTCCACCATTGCCAAATCATTGTTGTCATTCAATCTTTTTTTCCACTTTTATTTTTTTTTCAGGGGTTGTTTGGTGAAGGTTGAAAGACAAAAACGACCGACGACAAGAGGTCTCTTTCTCTCCTCTCTGTTTTCTTTTGTCCTTTCCTCCCAATAGAAATAAAGAAGAAAAATATAAGGAAAGACGAAGACGAAAAAAAGTCTCGTCGAAAAAATAAAAAAAGCATACACGTTTATTGCAAAAAAATAAGCAGCAAGGCAAGGGCCAAGAAAAAAAAAGTTTGATGACAACGTTGTCGTCTTGTCTTTTTAACGGTGAAAAAGAAGAACTTATTTCGCAAAAAAATAAAACATTTTTTCATCAGCAAAAAATACTCATTGGCAAAGACCCATGTAGTTTAATTGAATCAAAGTGAAAGAGCAGCTTGAACGGAGACAGACCCCAATAAGTGTGTTTTTTACATAAAAAATATTTATGTATTTCCAAAGAAGGAAAAATAAAATTTTTGCTCGAAAAATGCAGCACTGATTTATTTTTTATTTTTTTATTGTGCCTTTTGTTTTTCTTCCCCTATTTTTTTATCGTTGGACTGTTTCAACGTCAGCGTCATTGATTTTGAGCCGATTTTTTTTTATTCCGGTTAACGTTGGTCGCTCACTCTTGCGATTTCTATATGTATTTTTTTCTATGTTCACTTAAAAAAATATTCATTCATTTTTCATCACACAAAACGTTTTTTTTTATTCGCATAAAAGGCAAGCGTGTGCTTCTCATGTGCGTGGGCTACAATTGAATATATACCATACATTGAACAGGTATCATTTTAATTTTGAGAGTTTATGAAGTGAAGAGAAAAGTAGAAAAAAAAAACCTGCATGACAAATCACCCAAAAAACTCGATCGAAATAAAAAATGAAAACTTGGGCTCAAAATATATAAATAAAAAAGTGGCGTTATTTTTTGAGAAAAGAATATATGCGCAAGAGAACAAATAATTTATTGCAATTCGTCAGTCAGAAAATTATCGATATAATAAATGATTTAGATAAAAAAAACTAAAAAATGTACTTAAATTATTTATATGCACAGCAAACGTGACGGATCAAAAAAATATTACAGTACGGCAGCATTGCCACAAACGGGTAGGAGCACCTTTGAATATTCCAACAAAAAAGTGAATATTAAAGTTAGATTTAAAAAAAGTATTACATAATCTAATCGTTTCTTGATGATTGACTAAAAAGAGCTTGACAGGCAAATCAATCAAAATAGAAAAAAAAGATATGGAAGAGAAGAAAAAAAACATAGTTTACAATTTATATATGTGAAACGGAACTTCTTCCTTTACAAAAATAATAAAAAAATGAAGAAGAAGCATTTTCTTGGCAACAAAAAAACAATAGGAAAAAAGCTACAGTCGAAGAAAGCAAGAATAATAGGGAATCAGTCTGTCGTCAAGATACTATTTTCCTGTAAGTTAAAAAAAGCATAACCGGGGCAACAAAGTTTGAAAACAACAACAAAAAAATATTCTCTATTTTTCTTCTTCTTTAAATATGTATATTTTTTATTATGTCATTTTAGAAACCAACTATGGAAAGGAAAAATGGAGGAGAGAAGTCTTGAACATCTGAAATGCAAAACGCTTTTTATTTTCTTGCTTCCGGTTTTTTTCTTTTTCCACATACTTTAGGCTTTACGTATATAGACAGACTCATTTTGCGTGCGGCTATTTTTTGTCGCAAAAAAATGAAACTTAAAGGCACTGCTGCTTTTGGCAATATAGAGCAGCTCGAAGCACGGCTCTATTTTATTTATGCTTCAAGCGGCTGCGTGTTGCAAAAAAAAGTAAGGAAGAATGCGTTGAATATAAATTGTATGCAGTGAAAAAAGCAGCTCAAAAACATGAGGATTTTTACCTATTATTTTTTGCACGTAAAAAAAACGAAGAAAACAAAGGAAAATTTCTTTTCTTTTTTGTTCTGAATAAAAAAAATCAAATATGCCTGAGCAAATATTAAAGCAACAGAGAAAAAAAAGAAAGACAAAATAATAATAATAAACGCGAGATTTTTTTGATGACGAGAAGAAAAAAAGATGGTTTCAGAGTTCGCCAAAATAAAAGCCACGCCATAAAATTAATACAACAACAGAGTGTAATTTTTTCGATCGATCAACGGTCGCAAAAAGAAGACTATCTTTATTTTTATTTTTAGATTAGAAAGGCCTTCACCATTCACTCATTTGTTGTTTGTCAATCACATAATAATCAATAATTAAGAAAGATGTTTAAAATAAATTGAAATAAATATTTTTAAAACCTCAAACATAAGAAAAAAATGTGTTTTAAAAGAGTGAAAAAAATATAATTTTGAAACTGCCAACGACATCGACGACAACAACAGAAAAAAAAATGAAAGACGTTCTCATGTTTACGCGACCCTAACAAAAAAAAAACTCTTTTTTTGTAAATAGTTTTTCTCTTTTTTTATTTTTTGAAAAATATTTCAAATAAATTGGGGGTGTTTTCCCACTCTTGTTGAAAAGAAGAAGAAAAATGTTTCGTTTTTCATTGCTGCTGTAAATATAAAAATTTTTCTTTCTTTTTTTAGTCTTATCTCATCATAATCTTTTAAAAAGTTTGAATATAGCTAATTTTCTTTCATTTATTTGTATTTATAGCTTCCAAAATAAACTATGAAAGGATAGAAAGAAAAAAACGTAAGCTCAAAAAAAAGAAAGAAAAGAAAAAGAGATGGAAACAGAACTCTAATTCATAAAAGGAACTACGATCAATCATGGGCTTTGGGCTTTACAAATTTCGAGAGACTGATTAGTTTCCAAAAAAATAACAGCAGATAAAATATTCTCGAAGCTACACTACACAAAAAAATATTATTTTCTACATAAATTTCGGAATGCATCTATATTATCAAACGTCTTTTGAAAAAAAAAATGAATTAAATTAAATTATTTTTTTAGTGAAAATCAAATTTATGTTTTTTTTTCAAAACCAATGAAGCAATAAGTAAAAGAAAATACGCTTCTCTCTCTTCTTTGCTCCTCGTTTTTTAATTGAAACATATAAACAAATTTTTGAAAAAATAAATAAAATAAAATTATTTTGGATTTCTTTTTGATGAAATAAAAAATTGATTCTATATACCGGAGACAGAGGACTTTCAAAAACGAAGCCAAGGCCACAAAAAAATTACAAAAATGAATGAACGCTCAATAATTTTGACTAAAAAAATTATTGCATCGACTAAACAATTTTTTTCCTAACTTGGTGGTTACACCAAAAAATGAATAACCTCTAAAAAATTGGTAAAAGATATATCAAATTGAGTAATGATTTTTTTCCACTTTCAATTTTCGTTCATGTTCCATCGTTCCAAAAAAGTGACATAAATTAAAAAGCTTTTTTCCCCCTAAAAGTGTTGTTGAACTTCACAAAAAACAAGTTCTAGCATTCATGTTCGTGAATAAAAAATAAAAAAGCAGAACAAAAAAAATATTTGGGAAAAAAAGCATCAAAAGAAAAAAATACTCATTGCCAATCGAATCAACCAACAACAACGGAAGCAAAAAGGAAAGAAAAAAAGCTCGGAAAATGACGGACGCTTACTTAGTTGCTTGCGCAAAATAAAAAAGAGAAAGTAAAAAGAGGGCGCAACAACACTCCATCGCTCGTCGCTCGGGGTAGATTTTGTTTGATTAAAAAAAATGAAAAAGACCGGTTTCAGTCAGTCTTTACACAGGCGGCAAGGTTACGCAAGGGGGCATGACTCGGAACATATCTATCGCTATCTCTCATTTTTTCTCTGTGTTTTGTCAATCGACTCAAAATAAAAATAAAAATACGAGAAGATAAAAAAAAAAGAATTGCTGGAATGGAATAGAATGGAACGGAACATATTTTTTTATCAGCAATCTTATTTTTTTTTTTTTGCAGCTCGAAAAACATTGCATTCATGAACTCTCACAACAAAACATAATGTTCCTGCAATAAAAAAAATATATTTCCGAAGAAAGCAATCACTACAATCGCTTCAATTTCTGGTGTTGCTGTATGTATTTATATTAAAAATTTGAGGCATTGAAAGAAGAAAAAAAGTTAAAATTATATTGATGGAAAATAAAGGCGTTCTTTTTATTAAATTTTTAATGTTGAAAAGGTAAAAACTAAAAAGTAACACATATTGAATTGATTCAGGTTTTTTATTTTTGTTTGCAATTCTCTCTTTCTCTATCCGTAACCTTTCATGTTTATATCAGGGAAAAATGGGCGGACGTGAAAAAAAGCGTAAAAACTGGTGGCAGAGGATAAATCGTTAAATATGCGCCAATCAAATATTATTGCGCGACCTTGTTGTTGTTCAAGTTTTTCAATCCTCTGTCAAAAAAATAAATAAAAATAAATAAATAACCGCGTTTTTGCATGCACATTGAAAAAAAAAATTAATCGAAAAAAAGAGAAAGTGAGAAAGTAAAAATAAGTAGTAGCAGTAACGAAATTAAATCATTATGTTTTTGAGACACAAAAAAGTTGTTTAACCATTTTTTGATACTCCCAAAAAATTATTTTTGATTGATAGAAAAAATTCATTTTAAGAAAGAGAAAGAAAGTTGAAGAACTCATATATGTATGTATGTGTACAAGAAAGGTGTTCCACCACACCCACAAAAATATATATGTATAAACCTGATAAGCATATTATTGATTCAAAGGCGAAGAAAAAAACCAAATATAATTTTCTTCTTATCATGATTTTATAGAATACATATAAAAAAATGCTTGGCCGTTAAACTAAAAACCTAACAAAAAAATAAAAAAAGGTAACGCTGACTAAAAAAAATATATGGAAGTGGAAAGAATACTGAGACCAAAAACTTATATGTATGCATTTAAGGCTGCCGCCGCAACAATGATGATTGAATAAAATAAAATAAAAATACATATTCAAGAGAAAGAGAAAAAAATATTCTGCTTTCATTCACATGATAAAATTATTTATGTCAAAGCTTATATGTTCTTTTTTTGGTTTATTTTGATCTATGTTAAATTTAATACCACTCAATGGGATGGGAAAGGAAGTTTGAGTGGCATTTTTGATTCGGATTATAAAAAAAAGCATCCGGACCTTAATGCAAATGTGATGTAGTTATGCAATACAGGAAAGATTTTAAAAAAATATTAAAATGCGGAAGGACATATTTTTAAAATCAAACTTTGACAAGGGAAAAAGTTTTTTTTGATTATGCATAGCAAAAAAATTGTGTTTTCAAAGTATAACTTATAAAAAATGGAAATTCGCTGTTTTTTTGTCTGCCAAGAAAAAAAACCTTCAATCTGAAGGAAGGAAAACAATAATAAGAATTCGAATAAAGGCAGGTTTATGTTATTTCTTCAGCCAAGAAACACAAAAAAAAACCCAAAGCAACCTTCCAGTGGCATTGTTTTTTTAAGGCCACGGACATGAAAGTGGATACAAGGTTATATTTTTTTGTTTATTTTATTTAGAAAAAAAATAAAGGAAGAAGAAAAAGCAATTTGAGACGTTTGAGCAAACATAAACTGAAAGTAAAAGAAAAAAAGCAATTTTTGCAAATTTTAAAACGAAAAAAAAGAAAAAATTAAAACGGGTTCAGCTACAAATCAGGTCAGGCGCAGTGTTGTTACTTGCTCCGCCAGCTCCGGCTCCGGAGCGCTCCGCTCCGCTCCAGGTCGGAGCTCGGAGCGGAGCTGGAGCTACAAAATAAATTTAGCCGGAGCCCGGAGCGGAGCCGGAGCTCGAAATTGTTTTTCTTGGAGCTGAAAATTTTTGTAAAAAAATTTTTTTGCGCTTTTTTTGCGCTATAATTTTATATTTTGAAAGAAGATCAGACAATTTTGGTTTACACCACATATACAGTTTTTTTTCTTTTTAATCTTTACGTTAAAATATTTTGTCAAAGAAAAAAGATTTGTAATTTCTAAATTTACTGAAAGCTCTTTTTTTCTATACCGTCTAATTTCCTTTTAACTAAAAAAGAGCTTGCATCAAAAAATTTTCAACTTTATTTGTAATTATTCCAAAATTCTTATTTTTGTATTTATAAATTTATAATCATTTTGATAATACCCTAGATATTTTTCTTGAAAATCTCTAAATTCATTTTCTCCTGCTTTTAAGTTTCATTTGAGAAAATTTGCTTCAAATACTACTAGCAAATTTAATGACAATACAAAAATAGATCAAAAGATGATCTGTTGAAATTGGAAGTCTTTTTAAAAGCCATTTTTTCTAAGAATCGCACTTTTTCAAACGATTTTGGGATTTGAGAAAAAAATAAATTTCGCAAATTGACTTTTGTTTGATTACCCTTAGGTTTTCGAGGTCGCTGATCACGAATCTGACCTTAGTTTAATTGGTCTCATAGCGAAAAACACTAGATCCAGAGGTCTCCAAACGAAAAGTCAACTTTTTTTTAACACGCTTTTTTTAAAAAGTGTCTTTACAGAAAAATAGTAAAAAATACGCTGATTATTTTCGGGATTGATGCCGATAATAGAAGTATAGGCACAAATGGGTCAAAAGTCCATTTTAAGGAAAAATTCATCGTTTCGCTTGGGAAAACTCGAAATCTGTGGCCTGTGCGTGGCCATTTGATAATTTTTTTGGATTCTCCATGAAATTTCACCCTAGAAAAATGCAAATGTAAAAAACCAATCCATGTCCAATTGAATATGGTGACTGGTTGAATGAATTACACCAATATGAGGTCACTATAGAAGTGATTAATAAATACATGTAAAAAATACAAAATCTTTGCTAAAAACGTAGGAAAAATTATTTAATGATTTTACAAACTGATATAACTTCATGTTGTAATGTTTTTCGATTTTTCCCACATTTTTAAAGTTTAATAGTAGCAAATGATGATCAAAAAATTCAAAAATCTCAAAATGTGGTATTTAATTTTAAAACTCATCATTTCTAGACCTAATTTGGGTCGTAGAAACCGAATTTGATAACAGTTTCTAAGGATGACAATCTCAAAATTGAGTTACAGCATAGTGAAAAATTTGCATACTTAAAAAATTCATAACTCAATAACCAGCTTATGATATATTTTTTTAATTGTCAAATTCGGTTTCTACGACCCAAATTAGGTCTAGAAATGATGGGTTTTAAAATTAAATACCTCATTTTATCAATTTTTATTTTTTTGACTATCATTTGCTACTATTAAACTTTAAAAATGTGGGAAAAATCGAAAAGCATATCAATATGAAGTTTTATCGATTTGTAAAATCATTAAATGAGTTTTTCTACGTTTTTGGCTAAGAGTTTGTATTTTTTACATGTATTTATTAATCACTTCTATAGTGACCTCATATTGGTGTAATTCATTCAACCAGTCACCATATTCAATTGGACATGGATTGGTTTTTTACATTTGCATTTTTCTAGGGTGAAATTTCATGGAGAATCCAAAAAAATTATCAAATGGCCACACACAGGCCACAGATTTCGAGTTTTCCCAAGCGAAACGATGAATTTTTCCTTAAAATGGACTTTTGACCCATTTGTGCCTATACTTCTATTATCGGCATCAATCCCGAAAATAATCAGCGTATTTTTTACTATTTTTCTGTAAAGACACTTTTTAAAAAAAGCGTGTTAAAAAAAAGTTGACTTTTCGTTTGGAGACCTCTGGATCTAGTGTTTTTCGCTATGAGACCAATTAAACTAAGGTCAGATTCGTGATCAGCGACCTCGAAAACCTAAGGGTAATCAAACAAAAGTCAATTTGCGAAATTTATTTTTTTCTCAAATCCCAAACCAAGTGTGATTTTTAGAAAAAATGGCTTTTAAACTCAAACCAAAATACAGTTAAAGATATAGAATAATTTGTTATTGTTGTTTCTTTTTTTAATAATTCATAAAATTACGTAATAAATAAGCAAATTAAGGTTTAAAAAGAGCCATTTACTAACAAATAAATTTTTTGGGCTTTGAGAAAAATGTGGAAAAAATAAGTCGGAGCTCGGAGCGGAGCAGGAGCCAAGAAAAAAAATTGACTGGAGCCCGGAGCGGAGCTGGAGCCAAAGTAAAAAAATGGCCGGAGCGCGGAGCGGAGCTGGAGCCGAAAATTTTAGAAAGTAACAACACTGGTCAGGCGTTGCCAAATTTTAGGGGCCTACAAGAACAGAGATTTCATCAAAAAATACTAACTTTAACGAGCTTCAAAACACAAGCATTTTCATTAATCAAAGTGTTTTTTAAGCATCAGAAAATCTTAGCCAAATAAAAAATAAACATTTTACTTTAACCCTTAAAAACTGAATTTGGCATAAAAATAATTTTTTCGTCAACTATTTTTTTTGTTCATGAACAAAATGAATGAGAAAATAGAAAATTAAAATGAGCTACAAATATAATCATAAATATTAGACACTAAAAAGTCTTTAACAAAATGACAATGAAAAAAAAACTGTCTAAAGAGAACAAGAAAAATATGGCGAAAAAATTTGTTCTTTAAAAAATATTTTAATTCTAAAAAATGTGACGAAAAAGCATTTTTATTGTTGCATCCGGCTATTAGCTTTTATTAGATGGCAACAAGCAAGCAACATATGGAACTTTGTATTCCAAAAGTTTATAAAATTTGATAGAAAAAAAAGAAAAATACAAATCTCATATGATTTTAAAATGTCGTCCAAAATTACAACAAAATGACAATATAAAAATTAATGAGAACCATTTGAAAAGAGTCGATAAAAATTACGTCAACTAACCTTTTAATTAAAAAATATCAATGAACTCTTTTTACCATTCAATCTTCTCCCATAAAGATTTCCACATAGTTTTATTTTGTTAGTTTGCCTCTTTCTACTATGACTAATTTGAACACAAGAACTTCTACGTGAAAAAAATAAAATTGACGTGGAAAAATGAAACGTGAAATATATTTATTTATCTCAGACATTAACCCTTGAGCCTCTCTTTTCTTTTACTTTGAAGAACTAAGGGTAAGTTTATTTGGGAACCAACAACAAAAAAAGCCAATGTCAATATATTTTTTACTTTACTCTCGATTCTTTTTTGCTAGTTGATTTCCGGCGCTTGCGCTGCTGCCGCACATTTGGGGTTGGTTTATTTTTATTTATTTATTTTTTCTTCGTGTCTCTGGATCAACATTCGAGGAAAATGAGAGAGAAAAACGCGCAGGAGCAAATGCACATTCTCTTCATTTATGTATTTCCTGACTTGACGCAAAGGCCATAGGCAAAAATAAACGAAAGACAAACAATAAAAAAGTGAGTTTTGCTTTTGTTCAAGCTGTTGCTCTATCTATCTTCCTTTATCGCGCATAAACTCGCAGTTAGCTGCCTTGCCGGTGTTCAAATTTAAAAAACAGCGAGACTTTGTTTTTTCCTTCCCAAACAATACTCAAACAGTCTTCTTAAAGCTTAAAAGTTAATCAAAGAAATAAAAGATTGTTTGTGATACTAAAAAACACGTTCGTTAAAAAATATTGACAGAAAAAAAACCAAAAAAAAGTGTTTTCGTGTGCTCTTGAGCAAATGAATGAGCTAAAGTTATCTTCTTACCAGTTTATTGCTTTCCCTCTCTCTTTTTTTGTTACTGATTGATTTTTTTTATTGTTTATTTTAATTAAAAGTAGGCTTCCCAAAAATACAATGCCAAACCTTTGTTGTGAAAAAGAGAATGAAAAAAAAAAAAATTGAGCTTATTGTCTTGTCTCTCTCGTAAAAAAACCAAACATAGAACGAAAAAAAATGCAAAACGATAGAGACCCGTTTTTTATTGTTGGTGAACGTGGATATACATTTGTGTGCTCAGGAGTCCATAATGGCTCAACCTGAACAAAAAAAAATTGATGGGGAATATAATGAAAAGAATATAGCAAATAATAAAACAATAACGTCAACGTCTATTGAAGCATATTTCTCCAATTTGGACAAAGAAAAAAAATTAATTTACATATTTACATTAAAAAATCGAATTCAATATTAAGCTCATGATTTAAAATAAATAATAAAGAAATTAATGATGTAAAAATTACCAAATAACAAGAAAGGAAAAACCAATAAAAAAGGATATTTGAAAAGAAAAAGTAAAAAAGGAACGAAAGTAATGTGATTGGAGCGGAGAGATAACGTAAAAGTGGTGTTATTGAAAAAAACAACGAAATAATAACAACCTTTTTTGATAATCAGGAGAATTTATTGTAAAAAATCAATGGAAAAAAAGATGTAATTATATCAAAAACTAATTTATTTAAGGCACAAAACTCTTCTATTTTTTATACAAAGCAAGCAGCAACATTGTGATTTTCGAAAGAAAAAAATACAAATGTATCGAAAACGTTATTTTTTTGCATGTTTTTTTCTCTTTCTTATTTATAAAAGTCATGGATGATTAATCGGTGACACCATTGAATAATAGCTCTTGTGCAATTGTATCAAATGGAACAATGTTGAATAATCTCATAACTTGGTAATTTTCTTGTAAAGCTGATGCAGCCGATACAATACCAGAAATTGAAAGGAGAACATTTCCAAAGCGTTCTGAAAAAAAGAATGAAAAAATAGTTTCAAAAAAAGAAATTTGAAGAATAAAATTTCTTAAAAATACCATTTTTAAAAATTTCTCATTAAAAATAATTATGGATAATATCTTTTTAGTCTTGGAAAAGAGAAATAATTTTAGTAAAAGAAAAGCTTCCAGAAATTGTCTGTAGCTTATCGTGCTACTTAGAGGAAGTACTTTAGACTATTAAAAGAGAAAATTCGGGATAATTAAAAGTTATTAAAAAAAATTCTCTTACAAAACACAATTTTTTTGCACTATAAAAGTTTGTAGGTGTTTTTTCTTTTTCTTCTGCTTTAGGAAAAAGAGATTTCAAAAGTCTTATTCGTTTTAAAAAAAGAGGCTACATTCACTTTTTTCTTTTCATCCTATTCAAAAATTACTCACCTGCATAATTTTCCATTTCAATAGATTCATAAAAAGCAAAAAGGGCTTTAATGGCTTGATTTCGGCTATTTGTAATTAATTCATTTACGTAATTTTGAGTTCCTGAAAAGAGTTTTCAAAAAATAAATGTTAGAGAAAAAGAGAAAAATGAAGTCACTTTCTTCCCATTCATTCTCCTCAGAAGGAGGAGATTCATCCTCTTCTTCATTATTTCGAAATAACATAATAAGTTTAAGTACAACAAATTCTTGATCACTGAGTTTCATTCTTCTCATAGGCATTGCAACTTCATCGATGCATCTTTCCGTCATATTATAATACAATTTTTCTTGTCTCCATTTTCGTTGTGCTGTAACTATTTTTTGTTTTTCTTCTGGCAAAGTACTTAGAAAACGCGGAAAACAGCTTCCATTTGGAAATAGCCAAATATCGTTTAAATCACTTTTAGCTGTGTGAAAGCATAATTCCATAGTAATATGAAATATAGCAAATTTTCGAAGCAATTTTGTTTGAATTAAAACTGGTAATTTTGAAAAATTTGGAAGCATATTCGCCCATTGTATCATCGCATAAAGTTCTTCAGAAGTTACAATCGTCATATCAGTCATGGTTACAATTCGAAGTCCATCTGCATAGTATTCCTCATTTTCAGCTCGAGGTATGGCTTTTCCATATGCCATAGAAAGAACTTTAGCTTCATGTTGAACTCTGAATTTATCCAATTTTTTCTCTCTGATTTCTTGATCAAATTTTAATAAATGATTCATAAGTTGGAGCTCTGTTTTGAGAGGTGATGGCATTTCTGGAGAAGGAGTTTCAGATGTTGAAGTGGAAGGGTTGTTGCTGTCTTTCTTTCCAAACATATCTCTGTGTGGGTGCAAAGCTAAAAAAAAGCAAGAAATGAGAATAAAGATAGAAATGTAAAAATAAGGCATACCACTTGGTTTCATGCCAACATCAAAGCATTTCTGTAGGCGGCAAGTCCGACATGATTGCCTTCCCGACCTTTGAGTGATATCACAAACGCTATCTTTTTCACAAAAATATGTTCGGTTTTTAATAATTGCTCTATAAAAAAAGTATTATTAGAGTACATAGATAGAGGAGGAGGTCCATTAATAAATTATGGATGTTGGTTGAAGGTCATAATTGGTATGCGATTCAAAACCATGTTGGAAATAATCTTTAAAAATCATATAATAAATATTTGGATAAAAATATCCATATGCTGCTTTATTGAACACCGTAATTCAAAACGTGATTCAGCAAATTTTTTAATGTTATTCATTTATTTAAAACCCAAATATCTTGTTGATGAGCTCAATGATTAAAAAAAAAAGTGGAGTTCGAATATTTAGTAAAATACATAAACTACAAGATTTTTAAAACAGAAAAATTAATTTTGGATTTTTTTGATTTTTGCCATGGCATTAACCTTAAAAAAAGATTTCTTTAAATGAAAAACATTAAATTTAAATATTCCTTACTTCATTGAATAGGTAGTTGGGAAGAAAATGGATGAAAAAAAAACATGAGAAAAAATATATAATAAATGATTTAGGTAAACCACTATTTTATTTTCTTTCAAAATTGTCCAAAAAAATGGAAAATTTAGTTCAAAATTCAACAAAAAGTTCACTTTCATATAGTCCAAAAAAGTTGTTATTATAATATCGGGTTTCGTAGCGCAGTGGAATTTTTGCAAGACGTTGCAGAATTTTCGCTGGGTTCGAATCCCGGTGCACAACCACAACAACAACAACCACAACAACAACCACCCAAACAACAACACAAAATTTTTGACTTTTTTTGGCTTATTTAAATTTCTAGTTTATCAAAAGAATTAATTCTACAAATTCTTTTTAATGTTTTAACATATTTGATGCATGTTTTCACTACAAAAAAAAACCAAAAACAGTCTGTTGAGTGTTGAAAGATTTTATAGAAGTTTTAATTATGAAACAAATATTTTTTGACCCTTCAGCGGATCTTATTTTTATTTATTTTTCTTCAAATAAATTCATGCAAATACAAGACATTTCAGAAATGGCAGCAAAAAAAATAAATAAAACTATTTCCTGACATACCAAACACTTGTATCAACAAGCATAGAGGGAGAGATTAGTGAATCTCGTTTTGAATTACGGTCTGAATTGGGCATATGAATATTTTAAGCCAAATATTTTTAATTATTTTTTTAATAATTAATCGCTTTCAAAGTTTTTATAGCCCTCCACGGGCAGCATCTCAATTATGATTCATTTATTTTTTTTTAACACTTGCATCAACAACAACAACATAAAGGTGTTGAGAAACGAAATCAACTTTGAGTTAGGGCTTGAATTGGACATATGAATTTTTTGATCCAAATATTTTTTATTTATTATTTAAAAAATATGCTGTATTACTGTTTTAACTGCCATCCACGGCAAGGCCTTCAATTGAGATAAAAAAAAAATTTTGAACACAAGCTTCAAGATGAAAAAACATTAAAAAATGTTGATCATTTCGATATGATCCTGTGGACGGTGGGAGCTAAGATTCATTGGAATCGCTCTAAAAACATTAATAAAAATTATTGAAAATAAAAGTTTTTACAAAATCAAAATTTTTTATTTATCCATGGCTCTGATGAACACGGGCATCAACAACATAAATGTGTTGAGAAACGAAATCAACTTTGAATTAAGGCTTGAATTGGAGATATGAATTTTTTTATCCAAATAATTATTATTAAATATATTAAAATTATCCCCAACGGGATTTTTAATCGCATGCACGGGAAGTACCTCAATCGATGAATTTTTTATTTTTTGAACACTTGCTTCAAGTCTTGAAGTACCTTAATCGAATTTAAAACTTTTTGAATAAGAAAAAAAATTGCAGAGGAAAAGTGCTTTATTAATATCATTTTTTATGCTATTTTACATCCATTTTCAATAATATTTTTCAAAACGGATCCTATGGTGACGATTTGGAAGCCTTCAAAAATTTTAAAAACATCAGCATCAAGCATTGAGTAAGCTTAAACAAATTTAAAACGATATGAATTAGAAAAAAAATTCCACATGAAAAGTGCCTTATTTTTCTCATTAATTATGCATTTTTACATACGTTTTAAATCATATTTTTAAAAATAAATCCTATGGTGCCGATTTGGAAGCAATTTATAGTTGTTACGTTCACCTCGAAGTGATCGTGTACATAGATAGAGGAGGAGGTCCATTAATAAATTATGGATGTTGGTTGAAGGTCATAATTGGTATGCGATTCAAAACCATGTTGGAAATAATCTTTAAAAATCATATAATAAATATTTGGATAAAAATATCCATATGCTGCTTTATTGAACACCGTAATTCAAAACGTGATTCAGCAAATTTTTTAATGTTATTCATTTATTTAAAACCCAAATATCTTGTTGATGAGCTCAATGATTAAAAAAAAAAGTGGAGTTCGAATATTTAGTAAAATACATAAACTACAAGATTTTTAAAACAGAAAAATTAATTTTGGATTTTTTTGATTTTTGCCATGGCATTAACCTTAAAAAAAGATTTCTTTAAATGAAAAACATTAAATTTAAATATTCCTTACTTCATTGAATAGGTAGTTGGGAAGAAAATGGATGAAAAAAAAACATGAGAAAAAATATATAATAAATGATTTAGGTAAACCACTATTTTATTTTCTTTCAAAATTGTCCAAAAAAATGGAAAATTTAGTTCAAAATTCAACAAAAAGTTCACTTTCATATAGTCCAAAAAAGTTGTTATTATAATATCGGGTTTCGTAGCGCAGTGGAATTTTTGCAAGACGTTGCAGAATTTTCGCTGGGTTCGAATCCCGGTGCACAACCACAACAACAACAACCACAACAACAACCACCCAAACAACAACACAAAATTTTTGACTTTTTTTGGCTTATTTAAATTTCTAGTTTATCAAAAGAATTAATTCTACAAATTCTTTTTAATGTTTTAACATATTTGATGCATGTTTTCACTACAAAAAAAAACCAAAAACAGTCTGTTGAGTGTTGAAAGATTTTATAGAAGTTTTAATTATGAAACAAATATTTTTTGACCCTTCAGCGGATCTTATTTTTATTTATTTTTCTTCAAATAAATTCATGCAAATACAAGACATTTCAGAAATGGCAGCAAAAAAAATAAATAAAACTATTTCCTGACATACCAAACACTTGTATCAACAAGCATAGAGGGAGAGATTAGTGAATCTCGTTTTGAATTACGGTCTGAATTGGGCATATGAATATTTTAAGCCAAATATTTTTAATTATTTTTTTAATAATTAATCGCTTTCAAAGTTTTTATAGCCCTCCACGGGCAGCATCTCAATTATGATTCATTTATTTTTTTTTAACACTTGCATCAACAACAACAACATAAAGGTGTTGAGAAACGAAATCAACTTTGAGTTAGGGCTTGAATTGGACATATGAATTTTTTGATCCAAATATTTTTTATTTATTATTTAAAAAATATGCTGTATTACTGTTTTAACTGCCATCCACGGCAAGGCCTTCAATTGAGATAAAAAAAAAATTTTGAACACAAGCTTCAAGATGAAAAAACATTAAAAAATGTTGATCATTTCGATATGATCCTGTGGACGGTGGGAGCTAAGATTCATTGGAATCGCTCTAAAAACATTAATAAAAATTATTGAAAATAAAAGTTTTTACAAAATCAAAATTTTTTATTTATCCATGGCTCTGATGAACACGGGCATCAACAACATAAATGTGTTGAGAAACGAAATCAACTTTGAATTAAGGCTTGAATTGGAGATATGAATTTTTTTATCCAAATAATTATTATTAAATATATTAAAATTATCCCCAACGGGATTTTTAATCGCATGCACGGGAAGTACCTCAATCGATGAATTTTTTATTTTTTGAACACTTGCTTCAAGTCTTGAAGTACCTTAATCGAATTTAAAACTTTTTGAATAAGAAAAAAAATTGCAGAGGAAAAGTGCTTTATTAATATCATTTTTTATGCTATTTTACATCCATTTTCAATAATATTTTTCAAAACGGATCCTATGGTGACGATTTGGAAGCCTTCAAAAATTTTAAAAACATCAGCATCAAGCATTGAGTAAGCTTAAACAAATTTAAAACGATATGAATTAGAAAAAAAATTCCACATGAAAAGTGCCTTATTTTTCTCATTAATTATGCATTTTTACATACGTTTTAAATCATATTTTTAAAAATAAATCCTATGGTGCCGATTTGGAAGCAATTTATAGTTGTTACGTTCACCTCGAAGTGATCGTGTACATAGATAGAGGAGGAGGTCCATTAATAAATTATGGATGTTGGTTGAAGGTCATAATTGGTATGCGATTCAAAACCATGTTGGAAATAATCTTTAAAAATCATATAATAAATATTTGGATAAAAATATCCATATGCTGCTTTATTGAACACCGTAATTCAAAACGTGATTCAGCAAATTTTTTAATGTTATTCATTTATTTAAAACCCAAATATCTTGTTGATGAGCTCAATGATTAAAAAAAAAAGTGGAGTTCGAATATTTAGTAAAATACATAAACTACAAGATTTTTAAAACAGAAAAATTAATTTTGGATTTTTTTGATTTTTGCCATGGCATTAACCTTAAAAAAAGATTTCTTTAAATGAAAAACATTAAATTTAAATATTCCTTACTTCATTGAATAGGTAGTTGGGAAGAAAATGGATGAAAAAAAAACATGAGAAAAAATATATAATAAATGATTTAGGTAAACCACTATTTTATTTTCTTTCAAAATTGTCCAAAAAAATGGAAAATTTAGTTCAAAATTCAACAAAAAGTTCACTTTCATATAGTCCAAAAAAGTTGTTATTATAATATAGGGTTTCTTAGCGCAGTGGAATTTTTGCAAGACGTTGCAGAATTTTCGCTGGGTTCGAATCCCGGTGCACAACAACAACCACAACAACACAAAATTTTTGACTTTTTTTGGCTTATTTAAATTTCTAGTTTATCAAAAGAATTAATTCTACAAATTCTTTTTAATGTTTTAACATATTTGATGCATGTTTTCACTACAAAAAAAAACCAAAAACAGTTTGTTGAGTGTTGAAAGATTTTATAGAAGTTTTAATTATGAAACAAATATTTTTTGACCCTTCAGCGGATCTTATTTTTATTTATTTTTCTTCAAATAAATTCATGCAAATACAAGACATTTCAGAAATGGCAGCAAAAAAAATAAATAAAACTATTTCCTGACATACCAAACACTTGTATCAACAAGCATAGAGGGAGAGATTAGTGAATCTCGTTTTGAATTATGGATAAATAAAAAATTTTGATTTTGTAAAAACTTTTATTTTCAATAATTTTTATTAATGTTTTTAGAGCGATTCCAATGAATCTTAGCTCCCACCGTCCACAGGATCATATCGAAATGATCAACATTTTTTAATGTTTTTTCATCTTGAAGCTTGTGTTCAAAATTTTTTTTTTATCTCAATTGAAGGCCTTGCCGTGGATGGCAGTTAAAACAGTAATACAGCATATTTTTTAAATAATAAATAAAAAATATTTGGATCAAAAAATTCATATGTCCAATTCAAGCCCTAACTCAAAGTTGATTTCGTTTCTCAACACCTTTATGTTGTTGTTGTTGATGCAAGTGTTAAAAAAAAATAAATGAATCATAATTGAGATGCTGCCCGTGGAGGGCTATAAAAACTTTGAAAGCGATTAATTATTAAAAAAATAATTAAAAATATTTGGCTTAAAATATTCATATGCCCAATTCAGACCGTAATTCAAAACGAGATTCACTAATCTCTCCCTCTATGCTTGTTGATACAAGTGTTTGGTATGTCAGGAAATAGTTTTATTTATTTTTTTTGCTGCCATTTCTGAAATGTCTTGTATTTGCATGAATTTATTTGAAGAAAAATAAATAAAAATAAGATCCGCTGAAGGGTCAAAAAATATTTGTTTCATAATTAAAACTTCTATAAAATCTTTCAACACTCAACAGACTGTTTTTGGTTTTTTTTTGTAGTGAAAACATGCATCAAATATGTTAAAACATTAAAAAGAATTTGTAGAATTAATTCTTTTGATAAACTAGAAATTTAAATAAGCCAAAAAAAGTCAAAAATTTTGTGTTGTTGTTTGGGTGGTTGTTGTTGTGGTTGTTGTTGTTGTGGTTGTTGTTGTTGTGGTTGTTGTTGTGCACCGGGATTCGAACCCAGCGAAAATTCTGCAACGTCTTGCAAAAATTCCACTGCGCTACGAAACCCGATATTATAATAACAACTTTTTTGGACTATATGAAAGTGAACTTTTTGTTGAATTTTGAATTTAATTTTCCATTTTTTTGGACAATTTTGAAAGAAAATAAAATAGTGGTTTACCTAAATCATTTATTATATATTTTTTCTCATGTTTTTTTTTCATCCATTTTCTTCCCAACTACCTATTCAATGAAGTAAGGAATATTTAAATTTAATGTTTTTCATTTAAAGAAATCTTTTTTTAAGGTTAATGCCATGGCAAAAATCAAAAAAATCCAAAATTAATTTTTCTGTTTTAAAAATCTTGTAGTTTATGTATTTTACTAAATATTCGAACTCCACTTTTTTTTTTAATCATTGAGCTCATCAACAAGATATTTGGGTTTTAAATAAATGAATAACATTAAAAAATTTGCTGAATCACGTTTTGAATTACGGTGTTCAATAAAGCAGCATATGGATATTTTTATCCAAATATTTATTATATGATTTTTAAAGATTATTTCCAACATGGTTTTGAATCGCATACCAATTATGACCTTCAACCAACATCCATAATTTATTAATGGACCTCCTCCTCTATCTATGTACACGATCACTTCGAGGTGAACGTAACAACTATAAATTGCTTCCAAATCGGCACCATAGGATTTATTTTTAAAAATATGATTTAAAACGTATGTAAAAATGCATAATTAATGAGAAAAATAAGGCACTTTTCATGTGGAATTTTTTTTCTAATTCATATCGTTTTAAATTTGTTTAAGCTTACTCAATGCTTGATGCTGATGTTTTTAAAATTTTTGAAGGCTTCCAAATCGTCACCATAGGATCCGTTTTGAAAAATATTATTGAAAATGGATGTAAAATAGCATAAAAAATGATATTAATAAAGCACTTTTCCTCTGCAATTTTTTTTCTTATTCAAAAAGTTTTAAATTCGATTAAGGTACTTCAAGACTTGAAGCAAGTGTTCAAAAAATAAAAAATTCATCGATTGAGGTACTTCCCGTGCATGCGATTAAAAATCCCGTTGGGGATAATTTTAATATATTTAATAATAATTATTTGGATAAAAAAATTCATATCTCCAATTCAAGCCTTAATTCAAAGTTGATTTCGTTTCTCAACACATTTATGTTGTTGATGCCCGTGTTCATCAGAGCCATGGATAAATAAAAAATTTTGATTTTGTAAAAACTTTTATTTTCAATAATTTTTATTAATGTTTTTAGAGCGATTCCAATGAATCTTAGCTCCCACCGTCCACAGGATCATATCGAAATGATCAACATTTTTTAATGTTTTTTCATCTTGAAGCTTGTGTTCAAAATTTTTTTTTTATCTCAATTGAAGGCCTTGCCGTGGATGGCAGTTAAAACAGTAATACAGCATATTTTTTAAATAATAAATAAAAAATATTTGGATCAAAAAATTCATATGTCCAATTCAAGCCCTAACTCAAAGTTGATTTCGTTTCTCAACACCTTTATGTTGTTGTTGTTGATGCAAGTGTTAAAAAAAAATAAATGAATCATAATTGAGATGCTGCCCGTGGAGGGCTATAAAAACTTTGAAAGCGATTAATTATTAAAAAAATAATTAAAAATATTTGGCTTAAAATATTCATATGCCCAATTCAGACCGTAATTCAAAACGAGATTCACTAATCTCTCCCTCTATGCTTGTTGATACAAGTGTTTGGTATGTCAGGAAATAGTTTTATTTATTTTTTTTGCTGCCATTTCTGAAATGTCTTGTATTTGCATGAATTTATTTGAAGAAAAATAAATAAAAATAAGATCCGCTGAAGGGTCAAAAAATATTTGTTTCATAATTAAAACTTCTATAAAATCTTTCAACACTCAACAGACTGTTTTTGGTTTTTTTTTGTAGTGAAAACATGCATCAAATATGTTAAAACATTAAAAAGAATTTGTAGAATTAATTCTTTTGATAAACTAGAAATTTAAATAAGCCAAAAAAAGTCAAAAATTTTGTGTTGTTGTTTGGGTGGTTGTTGTTGTGGTTGTTGTTGTTGTGGTTGTGCACCGGGATTCGAACCCAGCGAAAATTCTGCAACGTCTTGCAAAAATTCCAATGCGCTACGAAACCCGATATTATAATAACAACTTTTTTGGACTATATGAAAGTGAACTTTTTGTTGAATTTTGAACTAAATTTTCCATTTTTTTGGACAATTTTGAAAGAAAATAAAATAGTGGTTTACCTAAATAATTTATTATATATTTTTTCTCATGTTTTTTTTTCATCCATTTTCTTCCCAACTACCTATTCAATGAAGTAAGGAATATTTAAATTTAATGTTTTTCATTTAAAGAAATCTTTTTTTAAGGTTAATGCCATGGCAAAAATCAAAAAAATCCAAAATTAATTTTTCTGTTTTAAAAATCTTGTAGTTTATGTATTTTACTAAATATTCGAACTCCACTTTTTTTTTTAATCATTGAGCTCATCAACAAGATATTTGGGTTTTAAATAAATGAATAACATTAAAAAATTTGCTGAATCACGTTTTGAATTACGGTGTTCAATAAAGCAGCATATGGATATTTTTATCCAAATATTTATTATATGATTTTTAAAGATTATTTCCAACATGGTTTTGAATCGCATACCAATTATGACCTTCAACCAACATCCATAATTTATTAATGGACCTCCTCCTCTATCTATGTACACGATCACTTCGAGGTGAACGTAACAACTATAAATTGCTTCCAAATCGGCACCATAGGATTTATTTTTAAAAATATGATTTAAAACGTATGTAAAAATGCATAATTAATGAGAAAAATAAGGCACTTTTCATGTGGAATTTTTTTTCTAATTCATATCGTTTTAAATTTGTTTAAGCTTACTCAATGCTTGATGCTGATGTTTTTAAAATTTTTGAAGGCTTCCAAATCGTCACCATAGGATCCGTTTTGAAAAATATTATTGAAAATGGATGTAAAATAGCATAAAAAATGATATTAATAAAGCACTTTTCCTCTGCAATTTTTTTTCTTATTCAAAAAGTTTTAAATTCGATTAAGGTACTTCAAGACTTGAAGCAAGTGTTCAAAAAATAAAAAATTCATCGATTGAGGTACTTCCCGTGCATGCGATTAAAAATCCCGTTGGGGATAATTTTAATATATTTAATAATAATTATTTGGATAAAAAAATTCATATCTCCAATTCAAGCCTTAATTCAAAGTTGATTTCGTTTCTCAACACATTTATGTTGTTGATGCCCGTGTTCATCAGAGCCATGGATAAATAAAAAATTTTGATTTTGTAAAAACTTTTATTTTCAATAATTTTTATTAATGTTTTTAGAGCGATTCCAATGAATCTTAGCTCCCACCGTCCACAGGATCATATCGAAATGATCAACATTTTTTAATGTTTTTTCATCTTGAAGCTTGTGTTCAAAATTTTTTTTTTATCTCAATTGAAGGCCTTGCCGTGGATGGCAGTTAAAACAGTAATACAGCATATTTTTTAAATAATAAATAAAAAATATTTGGATCAAAAAATTCATATGTCCAATTCAAGCCCTAACTCAAAGTTGATTTCGTTTCTCAACACCTTTATGTTGTTGTTGTTGATGCAAGTGTTAAAAAAAAATAAATGAATCATAATTGAGATGCTGCCCGTGGAGGGCTATAAAAACTTTGAAAGCGATTAATTATTAAAAAAATAATTAAAAATATTTGGCTTAAAATATTCATATGCCCAATTCAGACCGTAATTCAAAACGAGATTCACTAATCTCTCCCTCTATGCTTGTTGATACAAGTGTTTGGTATGTCAGGAAATAGTTTTATTTATTTTTTTTGCTGCCATTTCTGAAATGTCTTGTATTTGCATGAATTTATTTGAAGAAAAATAAATAAAAATAAGATCCGCTGAAGGGTCAAAAAATATTTGTTTCATAATTAAAACTTCTATAAAATCTTTCAACACTCAACAGACTGTTTTTGGTTTTTTTTTGTAGTGAAAACATGCATCAAATATGTTAAAACATTAAAAAGAATTTGTAGAATTAATTCTTTTGATAAACTAGAAATTTAAATAAGCCAAAAAAAGTCAAAAATTTTGTGTTGTTGTTTGGGTGGTTGTTGTTGTGGTTGTTGTTGTTGTGGTTGTGCACCGGGATTCGAACCCAGCGAAAATTCTGCAACGTCTTGCAAAAATTCCAATGCGCTACGAAACCCGATATTATAATAACAACTTTTTTGGACTATATGAAAGTGAACTTTTTGTTGAATTTTGAACTAAATTTTCCATTTTTTTGGACAATTTTGAAAGAAAATAAAATAGTGGTTTACCTAAATAATTTATTATATATTTTTTCTCATGTTTTTTTTTCATCCATTTTCTTCCCAACTACCTATTCAATGAAGTAAGGAATATTTAAATTTAATGTTTTTCATTTAAAGAAATCTTTTTTTAAGGTTAATGCCATGGCAAAAATCAAAAAAATCCAAAATTAATTTTTCTGTTTTAAAAATCTTGTAGTTTATGTATTTTACTAAATATTCGAACTCCACTTTTTTTTTTAATCATTGAGCTCATCAACAAGATATTTGGGTTTTAAATAAATGAATAACATTAAAAAATTTGCTGAATCACGTTTTGAATTACGGTGTTCAATAAAGCAGCATATGGATATTTTTATCCAAATATTTATTATATGATTTTTAAAGATTATTTCCAACATGGTTTTGAATCGCATACCAATTATGACCTTCAACCAACATCCATAATTTATTAATGGACCTCCTCCTCTATCTATGTACACGATCACTTCGAGGTGAACGTAACAACTATAAATTGCTTCCAAATCGGCACCATAGGATTTATTTTTAAAAATATGATTTAAAACGTATGTAAAAATGCATAATTAATGAGAAAAATAAGGCACTTTTCATGTGGAATTTTTTTTCTAATTCATATCGTTTTAAATTTGTTTAAGCTTACTCAATGCTTGATGCTGATGTTTTTAAAATTTTTGAAGGCTTCCAAATCGTCACCATAGGATCCGTTTTGAAAAATATTATTGAAAATGGATGTAAAATAGCATAAAAAATGATATTAATAAAGCACTTTTCCTCTGCAATTTTTTTTCTTATTCAAAAAGTTTTAAATTCGATTAAGGTACTTCAAGACTTGAAGCAAGTGTTCAAAAAATAAAAAATTCATCGATTGAGGTACTTCCCGTGCATGCGATTAAAAATCCCGTTGGGGATAATTTTAATATATTTAATAATAATTATTTGGATAAAAAAATTCATATCTCCAATTCAAGCCTTAATTCAAAGTTGATTTCGTTTCTCAACACATTTATGTTGTTGATGCCCGTGTTCATCAGAGCCATGGATAAATAAAAAATTTTGATTTTGTAAAAACTTTTATTTTCAATAATTTTTATTAATGTTTTTAGAGCGATTCCAATGAATCTTAGCTCCCACCGTCCACAGGATCATATCGAAATGATCAACATTTTTTAATGTTTTTTCATCTTGAAGCTTGTGTTCAAAATTTTTTTTTTATCTCAATTGAAGGCCTTGCCGTGGATGGCAGTTAAAACAGTAATACAGCATATTTTTTAAATAATAAATAAAAAATATTTGGATCAAAAAATTCATATGTCCAATTCAAGCCCTAACTCAAAGTTGATTTCGTTTCTCAACACCTTTATGTTGTTGTTGTTGATGCAAGTGTTAAAAAAAAATAAATGAATCATAATTGAGATGCTGCCCGTGGAGGGCTATAAAAACTTTGAAAGCGATTAATTATTAAAAAAATAATTAAAAATATTTGGCTTAAAATATTCATATGCCCAATTCAGACCGTAATTCAAAACGAGATTCACTAATCTCTCCCTCTATGCTTGTTGATACAAGTGTTTGGTATGTCAGGAAATAGTTTTATTTATTTTTTTTGCTGCCATTTCTGAAATGTCTTGTATTTGCATGAATTTATTTGAAGAAAAATAAATAAAAATAAGATCCGCTGAAGGGTCAAAAAATATTTGTTTCATAATTAAAACTTCTATAAAATCTTTCAACACTCAACAGACTGTTTTTGGTTTTTTTTTGTAGTGAAAACATGCATCAAATATGTTAAAACATTAAAAAGAATTTGTAGAATTAATTCTTTTGATAAACTAGAAATTTAAATAAGCCAAAAAAAGTCAAAAATTTTGTGTTGTTGTTTGGGTGGTTGTTGTTGTGGTTGTTGTTGTTGTGGTTGTGCACCGGGATTCGAACCCAGCGAAAATTCTGCAACGTCTTGCAAAAATTCCAATGCGCTACGAAACCCGATATTATAATAACAACTTTTTTGGACTATATGAAAGTGAACTTTTTGTTGAATTTTGAACTAAATTTTCCATTTTTTTGGACAATTTTGAAAGAAAATAAAATAGTGGTTTACCTAAATAATTTATTATATATTTTTTCTCATGTTTTTTTTTCATCCATTTTCTTCCCAACTACCTATTCAATGAAGTAAGGAATATTTAAATTTAATGTTTTTCATTTAAAGAAATCTTTTTTTAAGGTTAATGCCATGGCAAAAATCAAAAAAATCCAAAATTAATTTTTCTGTTTTAAAAATCTTGTAGTTTATGTATTTTACTAAATATTCGAACTCCACTTTTTTTTTTAATCATTGAGCTCATCAACAAGATATTTGGGTTTTAAATAAATGAATAACATTAAAAAATTTGCTGAATCACGTTTTGAATTACGGTGTTCAATAAAGCAGCATATGGATATTTTTATCCAAATATTTATTATATGATTTTTAAAGATTATTTCCAACATGGTTTTGAATCGCATACCAATTATGACCTTCAACCAACATCCATAATTTATTAATGGACCTCCTCCTCTATCTATGTACACGATCACTTCGAGGTGAACGTAACAACTATAAATTGCTTCCAAATCGGCACCATAGGATTTATTTTTAAAAATATGATTTAAAACGTATGTAAAAATGCATAATTAATGAGAAAAATAAGGCACTTTTCATGTGGAATTTTTTTTCTAATTCATATCGTTTTAAATTTGTTTAAGCTTACTCAATGCTTGATGCTGATGTTTTTAAAATTTTTGAAGGCTTCCAAATCGTCACCATAGGATCCGTTTTGAAAAATATTATTGAAAATGGATGTAAAATAGCATAAAAAATGATATTAATAAAGCACTTTTCCTCTGCAATTTTTTTTCTTATTCAAAAAGTTTTAAATTCGATTAAGGTACTTCAAGACTTGAAGCAAGTGTTCAAAAAATAAAAAATTCATCGATTGAGGTACTTCCCGTGCATGCGATTAAAAATCCCGTTGGGGATAATTTTAATATATTTAATAATAATTATTTGGATAAAAAAATTCATATCTCCAATTCAAGCCTTAATTCAAAGTTGATTTCGTTTCTCAACACATTTATGTTGTTGATGCCCGTGTTCATCAGAGCCATGGATAAATAAAAAATTTTGATTTTGTAAAAACTTTTATTTTCAATAATTTTTATTAATGTTTTTAGAGCGATTCCAATGAATCTTAGCTCCCACCGTCCACAGGATCATATCGAAATGATCAACATTTTTTAATGTTTTTTCATCTTGAAGCTTGTGTTCAAAATTTTTTTTTTATCTCAATTGAAGGCCTTGCCGTGGATGGCAGTTAAAACAGTAATACAGCATATTTTTTAAATAATAAATAAAAAATATTTGGATCAAAAAATTCATATGTCCAATTCAAGCCCTAACTCAAAGTTGATTTCGTTTCTCAACACCTTTATGTTGTTGTTGTTGATGCAAGTGTTAAAAAAAAATAAATGAATCATAATTGAGATGCTGCCCGTGGAGGGCTATAAAAACTTTGAAAGCGATTAATTATTAAAAAAATAATTAAAAATATTTGGCTTAAAATATTCATATGCCCAATTCAGACCGTAATTCAAAACGAGATTCACTAATCTCTCCCTCTATGCTTGTTGATACAAGTGTTTGGTATGTCAGGAAATAGTTTTATTTATTTTTTTTGCTGCCATTTCTGAAATGTCTTGTATTTGCATGAATTTATTTGAAGAAAAATAAATAAAAATAAGATCCGCTGAAGGGTCAAAAAATATTTGTTTCATAATTAAAACTTCTATAAAATCTTTCAACACTCAACAGACTGTTTTTGGTTTTTTTTTGTAGTGAAAACATGCATCAAATATGTTAAAACATTAAAAAGAATTTGTAGAATTAATTCTTTTGATAAACTAGAAATTTAAATAAGCCAAAAAAAGAAAAGTATGAATGATTAAATGCAAAAAAATAAAATAGCATGGAAATATTTAAGACTTTGATCATTATAAAGGTAAAAAGATCATCTGCAAGCGGAAAAAAAAGCACGAGTGTAAGTATTTTTTTCCCTTTTTGCTGTTACGCACATTTAGTGCATTTTGTGTGTACGTTAAAGAACATTGAGTGCTCGATGCTTTTTCTCTCTCTCTCTTTTGTTAACTGCCGGAGCATACATCACTAACCACAAGTTTCAAGTTTTGAAATTTTTTAAAATTGACGAAAGTTGTTCTCTGTTTTATTTTTTGATGAGTAAATTTAGATAAGTTTTAACGAAAATCAAAGAACAATTTTTTTAGGTTAAACTGCAGTTATTTTGAATAAAATTTTTTATTTATTAAATGTATATTTAGTAAAATTTATCTGAAGTTCTCAGTGTTAACCTTTTTATAAGTTTATGTTTTCTGTTTGTTAAAAAGTTTAAAAAATTTTTTATTTGAATTACAATAAAATTATTAAAAGTGAAAAAAACAAATTTGTTCAAATTTTAAAAATATACAAAATAGCCGTAACAAAGTTTGAAAAATAAATAAAAAAACATTTTTTTCCATTATAAAATACAAACACATTTTTAAAATAATTTTTTATTAACCATTATTTGGTAATCCAGGAATATAATTATTTGATTGATAATCCATTTGATTTTTATATGAAAATTCATCAAAAATATCTTTTATTCTTATTTCATTATTATTTGGCTAAAATTTGTATACTTTTTTTTATTTTTTTCCGGCTATTTTTGATGTTTTACTTACTCGTTTTTGTCTATATTTTTGACTTTTCCAATGCCGAATAAAACAATCAAATCGGTTCATGCCATCTGGAATTTGCTCGAAAGCTTCTTTGGCTTCGCCAAGCAAAATTCGAAGCTAAAAAAATAAAAATAATTTTTTTATAAACAGATTCATGATATTATTAAACTTACCGGATTCACATCTGCATTATGAAGTTTAGGAAAATTTAATCTATGCTGAACTCCATAATAACACATTTCAATACATTTTTGACTTAATCGAATAACCTGTTCGGGATATGAAGCCATGGTTTGTCTTATATGTTTCATATCAGCTTGAAAAGGAGATTTTGTGTAGTTACTATTTATTTGTTGCAAACTTGATGGCGAAGTATTTCCCGAACCCGTGGCACTACAATTTCCACTGCTGCTTGAATGTGGATGCATACTTAATGGATGGGGTTGAGGAGGTGGCCCTTGAGAATACATTCCCATAGAAGGAACTATAGGTAGCTGCTCCACGAATGGATGTTGATTAATATGAAAACTTGGAGATTGTTGAGATTTATAAAAGCTTTTAGCTTCCATAATAAATCGTAGCAAAACTTTTGGTGAAGTTATAAATGCTAAAACATTTTCAAAAAATGAATTAACATAAAGTGAACCAAGCATTTTGCAAATTCCAAATAACCATAATAAATCATCTTCATATTGAGGCGCGGAAATACTATCGCCAAATACTTTTTTATCATGTTCTGCCATTCGCTGTGATTTAATTGCCAATATTCCAACTCTATAAGCATTTAATAAACGAATTTGTCGGTTGTCCGCAGCGGGAAGGGGTCTCATAATATTCATATTTGGGTTATTTTGAGCATTGGCATTATTTGGTTGTTGTTGTTGATAATAATTTGGCATTTGAGGAGGTTGTGGAGGTAAAGCTGCATTTATTTGATTTGAATTACTGCTTGAAGCTTGATGATTTGGGGTTGGCATGGATCTCTGGGATCGACATGGAGGTGGAGGATTTCGGGATGGATAATAATGATTATTATAAGAAATATTTCCAGGAATATTTGGTGAATAATACGAATAACTTGAATCCAAATTATATGGATAAGGCACTTGATTTTGTGGAAGCAAATTTGGAGCCGAGTGACTTGGATGTAATGGAGCTGGAGGATATTGATGGATATTATGCATGGATGGTGGTGGTGGCCCTGGTGGATAAAACATATTATTCATATATGGCGCATATCGATGATATTGTTCACTAGCACGTCCAAGTCTTTGATATTGAGCTTGTAAATCAGGTTGAGCTGGCGAAAATACTCCTGTTTCATTTGATTCATACAATTCATGCCAATATCGAGCTACTTGAAACAAGGCTTGACTGCTGAAGCCATTGTTTTCGTTAGCTATTTTTTCAAGCACCACGCAAGCTTCTTCAGTCACTTCAAGACTAAATTCCCGACATTGTCGTAAACGGTGATTCACATCATTTGGAGATAATAGATGAGCTTTATAAAGCGCACTCACAGCCAATAAAGCACCTTGATGAATGATTTCTTGATCAGGTCGATGACTAGCTTTATCAGCTAACGTCGAAACTTCATATGCAGTAAAATGTCTTGGCCAGGTTCGTCTCACATGTTCCAAGGCATTTTTTCCAATATCCAAGGCTTGAGTATGTAACCAACCAACATTATATCCAAACTGTCCTCGAGTTTGCCAATTTCTCATTGTTAAATTATGAATTCCAACTGCATACATTCCAATCAAAAACGATGACATTTGGAGATTTCGATGTATTCGAGTCAAAGCATTTAAATTTCCAAAATTATTATTATTAAACATAATATTGTTATTATTTCCACCAGCTTCTTGAATGATATCATTTGCTAAATCAGTGTAGAAATGTGCTAAAGCTTCTGTGGCATGTGGAGTCACTTGAGTTTGGCATGGTCGTTTTTGAATTCGAATAGAATCCAATAAACTTGGAATATTTTTTGTTGTATTTTTAACGTTACTTGAAACTTGTGGAAAAGATTCATTATCTCTTTCAAGCTGTGGTCTTTCAGGAATATCTTTTCTTTGAGGTTCTTCTTTCTTTTCACTTTTTTTCCATGGATAAATTGGACGCTTTCCAGGTGCAGTATACTCGCGATAAGTTGGATCACGTTCAAAAAAGTAAGCGGCATTAGAATCATGATCATCATACATTTTATGGATGCTAGGATCAAGCAACTTATCCAACACTAAGCCCAAATGACTAAAATCATCTTTGAACTGAATGATGAGAGCGAAAATAAGAGCTCGACAATGCTTTCGGAAACATTCAAATAACATAGGATAATCTTCTTCCACATAAGATAATTTAATATCCAAGCAATTTAGAGCTACTTGATAACCAATTTCATCGTCACTTGCGTTTCTCTTAAGAACGTCACCATGTTGTTTAACCATTTTTCCATTGGATGTTAAAGCCTCAACAATAAATAATGAAAGAAAAGTGGGTGGCAAAATATCTGTGTTGTTTGATTGTTTGCAACGATTAATTGTTGACATTGCTAATTTTCGAAGGAATATTGTATCATTATTTGTTAGTTTCACAGCTCTCAAAGCTTCAAGAATTTCTTCTTCCAAATAATTTAAATATACTTCTAATTGGTGTGTTGGAGCTGCATATCGTTGGAGTGATAAAGCTGTAGTTCCTATTTCAAGAGCTAATTTATGAGCATCTTGAGAAGTAATTTTTTGACCATTTACTTCATATTTTTCAGTATCGTTGAAGGTGAGACAAACTAAAATTGCCATTAATTCCAGTGAACGTTCAAGAAATTCCACAGCCGCTCTAGTTTTAGCTAAAGCAAGCTGTCGAGGTAATTGCACTTCAACTTTTTGTGGGCAAGATTCCATTTGACGGACTAATAATATACCCGAAAACATTGTTGGTTTGCTTTTTTTCTAAAATTAAATTTTTTTTATAATTAAAGCATTTAATTTTTGTGTCTTACCATTCCTGAAGACGAAGCACCTTCCTCTATGCCAGTAGCACATTCGATGGGTCTATTTTCATATGCCATTCCATCATAAAAAACATTTGGGACATTTTGAAGGATATCTTTAGCTAATTTAAATGCCATAAAAGCTGCTTCAGCTGGATATCCATGATGAGCTAATGAATTGCAAGCATCAAACCGAACATTAAATGGTTCTTGATCTGCATGGGTAAGGGCCAAGAATTCATCTAATTCAAGTTCATGCTTTTCTTTTCTGAAATTATTAAAGACCTTAATATTTATTTTCTAAGTATGAATAATTTATTTACCCTTCAATATTATTTTCCACATATTCATCCTGTAGGGAATCTTCGCCACCACTATAATCAACCGTTCCAGCAGACCCACTACCAGAATTTTGATTGGACACCACTTGACGATTTGGATGATTAGTTCTTGATCGTCTCTTCTTTTTCTTTGATTTTTGCTTTTTACTTGAACATGGTTCAGGCGCATTTGAATTCTCCCATAAAATGGCAGTTGTAACGCTAAGGCTTTTAATTTCATCCGAAAAATCTTCTTCTTGATTTCTCACAATTGGAATATTTGGGCATGTGATCGAAGCATCAGATGGCTTAGAAAATCGAGTGGCCGTTATTGGGACACAACGCAATTCAGAGCTATGAAAATCAACTTGGCAAGCTACCAGCGCGGAATAAAATCCAGGAAAATATTCTGCGGTGAAACTTGCAGTTCGTGCATTGAGTGGATGGCCTTCCGAATTCACCATCATTTTTATTTGATAATGCTAAAATTTAAACTTCCATCATTTGCATATAAGGATTTTAAACTTACAGGATCTGGTTTATTAATGGCATCCCAAATTTTATTCACAGCTTGTCGATGATAAAATTGAAGTAGCGAAGTAAGTTTTTCTTTTTCATATGAATTTAATTTTGGATTTAAAGCCGCAATTTTCCATAATTTTACTATTTCATCAAACAAAGCTGCAGCTTGATAAAGCAATTCAATGAAACTATTTGGTTGAAGAGCTCGATTATTTTTTAATTGCATATGCCATTTTCCATTTTCTAATAATTTTGCTTGATACCACCAAATTATTATCTAAAAATTAGAGTGTTAGTAATTTTACTATAGGCTTGGAGATAAGTAAGTAAGTACCTGATCAACAGCTAAACAATCAGCTGTAATCATATGTAGCAAATTAGTGGCGTTTTCATCTTGTCGATTAAACATTTCAGAAACGATTCCAAAAAAGTTCCATAAAGCTGCGGGTTGTTTTGATTTCAACACTGTGTGACGGATTTTATATTCGCATGCCACTGGTGGTTGAGGTTCATTATTGAGCATTTGAATATCACTGAAGCTATAATTTTTTGAGCTTTAAATTAATTTATACGGTTAAGTAACTTACCAAGAAACCCCACTTTTAGGTTTAATAAATTTAATCAATATAGTTCGAATTTTTTGGTGAATTAATCTTTCATCTAAACTCCAAATTGGTATATCTTTGTGATCGCCATCTGTGGGATCTGGAGCTCCCATGGCTTGGGAAATATCACTTTTAGATTCTCGAAAATCATCTATCAAATTTTGTGCAATGGTTATATAAGTTGTTGGTAATTTAGATACAAAAAATTGATATAATTTCTTCAAATTTTCATTACTTAATTCTGTAATCGAATCCACCATCGTTGGACGATATTTAACTTGATCCGCTTTATATATTCTATAAAGACATGTAGCTACAACGTGATGGCACCAATTTGATTGTTCACATGTGCACATTGTTGAAGTTATTCTTTGTCTATAAATAATAAGCTTATAAGTATTTGCAAGTTAAATAATTATATATACAAACCTATCAACCCGAATGGTGACATGATAAATCTCGCTACTTTTGGCAGAACAAAAAATTTCATTTGCACCTAATTTTGTTGGTTTGGGTTTCATTTCATCCAATGGAGCTCTATCCACATCTGCATTAATTAAATATCCAATTTGCATGACATTTTTAACTGAACCACGCTTATATATTTGTTCGCCACTATCGAATGGAACAGTTGTACCATTTGCGAGGCAACTAAAATATGCATATTCAAAACAATTTATTAAAAAACTGTTTAAAAAATTTCTTACCTGTAAAGTTGAATATCCTTTTCATCTTTGGGAAAGCAATGTTTTATAATTAAAAGAAAGATTTTTTCAGGAATTTGTACTCTTCGTTCTTCTACTGCCACATTTTCAAATATATTCGGATCAACGTCTGATTCTTCGTGATTGAATCTAGAAAATTTCAATAAATTTTTCTTTCTTCGATTCATAATTTCTTGATGATGTTGAATAAGTTGATCATATGAAAATGATTTAGCTGTAATAAACCCGCATATTTCATCCAATCTTTGAGGTACTAGCGACGACGAAGATGTGGTTGGCTTTTTTGCTACATGATGATCTATAATTAAAATTATATTATATTAGAATAAAATTTAGCAAAGATTTATTTATTATATATTTACTTTTAGGTTGCCATTCTTGCCAATATTTTAATGTTGAAGATGATAATTCGCTATCAGCATTACTGGATTGATCTGTATCTTCAAAGAGATCTTCAGATGATGATTCAATGAGTTCGTCATTATTTCCATCATCGTACATTTTTTAAAATTAAAATACAAACAAATCTGAAAGTTAGTTGACTCATTAAACATTTAAGAAAAACTTCAAATCAAAATGTGTCATTGGATCGTTCAAAAATTATTTGACATTTAAAACAAAAAATTTATTTTAAAGGTTAATTAAGTCGTTTGAATTCTAGGTCAAGTTTATTTAATGAATGATGATATTTAAAAAAAAACACCTTTAAGCAATTTATCTTATTTTTTATTGATTTTAGACAATTACCACTGCGTAAAGTAACCAAATATTTCTATCTATCCAATAAACCGACGGCAAAAAAAAAAAGAGAGCCATTTTGTGTTTGATAGTGTTTTTTTTTTGGTGGTGGTGTTGGTTGCCATTGTTGCTCTTGCTCATCCATTCTTGACCTCGACCTGGTTTACAATCGAGACAACTCTGCCAGCGTTTTTTTTTATATTTTTTAAAATAGGACATTTTTAGAAAAAATATGCGGGGATTGTGGTGGTTTTTTTATTAAGCTTTGTAGAAAGAAATATGCAAATAATTTTGGAAGTTGGCAAACTCTAATTTCAATGCCAAAAGTGCAAAAAAATCACCAAATTTATATTTATTTTTTCTTTGGCGATTAAAATTTTAACTTACTTTTTAACAAAGTTTAATAAAAATGAAAAAATAAACGAAACAATCAAGATTTAATCAATTCAAAATAATTATAAACCATGGTATAAAATAAAATCAAAAATTATAATAATCGATAGTTCAATAATAAAATGATTCCTGAAAAGCGAAACGATTTTTTTATTGATAAAAATCAACAAGAAAAAAATAAGAATGAACAAAGGTGTTCTTTCTTTCAGGGCACGCAACAACACGAACGTTAAAAATGTTATTTGAAAAAAAAGTGGCAAGCAACAACAAAGAAAAAATGCTTTTTATCAGTGAAGGAAAAAAAGTTTTAGCGCTAGTTTAAACTTCAATTTTCAAAATATTTTCTAAATGTGTACTTTAATATTTTTTGAACATAGTTAAACATGGATAATACACCTTTCAAAAAAAGAACTTTTTTGCAAAAATTTGCTATACAGAAAAATAAATTATGGAAGAATTATGTAAAGCTAAGCAACAGAGCGAACAATTGATCACCATTCTTTTTTTGCGCTGAAAAAAAATCAATTGCAGGAAATTTTTTCGACAAAAGCTTTTGAAAAAATGAAAAGCAAACTATCTATGTTTTAAAAAAGTCTCATTTTAAAGAAATGTCTTACGACAAAAATTTAAATAAATATCAAAAATGCTAAACTTTAGAATGGCAAGTTTAAAAGAATTTTATTAAAGGAAAAATAAAGGGTAATGGTCACTTTTTTCAAACAAAAATAAAAACGCATGTAAAAAAGGAAGCAGAAAAAAAAATTGGGTTGGACGGGTGAGCACGCAGCGGCGCGAACAAACCCCAGCGAAATTTATTTCTTTTTCTTTTTTTTCTGTCCACTTTTCAGTCGTCTTCGTCAGTCGCGTCGTTGTCGTGCTTGTCGTCTACCAGCTTGTGTTACTGATGAATGTGCGTGCTGCTGTGCTGGCTTGGGGCTAGCTGCTTTTAAAATTGAGCTTTCCTCTTCTTTCTTTTTTTCTGTGACGGAAAAGCAGCAGAAAAAAAAAATAAAGAAAAAAGGGACATCTGCCAAAATGAAAAAAAGAATGAAAGCAAGAAGCTATGTAAGCAGCGACGAACAAAATTCGTTCGTCGTTAGTTTTTTTTATTCATCAAACGCTTAAATAAAAATCCGCTGACATTGACGATTGAAGAAGGTAACAAGGAGAAAAAAACAGTCGCAATTTTTTTATTGCGGTGATTATTTTTGTGGATATCCTTGTTATTTATAAAAGTGAGAAGTGACAACAAGAAGATTGCAATGTAAGAAATGAAAGCAATAATAACAGAAAAAATAAATGTTTTCGTTAAATTAAAAGCTTGAAAAATTTGTGTAACGAAAAATAGAATTTTTTTTAGCAAATATGATTCACAAGCAACAGAAACTTCTTAAATATAAAAACATATTTTTAAGTTTTTAAAAAAATACATTGTTTTGACATTTTTAACTTTATTATACTTTTCAAAAATTTTCTGTGGTTGAAAAATAAAGTATTTCTTCAAGGAATTTAAGTCTCCAAGACAATGAAGAATAATTATTTTTCTTGCTCCACGGTTGTTTTTTTTCTTTTACTTTTTTATTTTATAAAAAAGAAAAAGACAAGAATATGACCACCATCGAGGCGGTGCCATTGACGATGAAGCGGTCAGTCAACAAAGTTTTTTTTTCTCTTTGCCATTGGGCTCATGGATATTTTTAGATAAAAGAACGAAAAAAAAATGCTAGTTGGTTGTGGTGCAAAGACGTGCCGTCGCCAATAAAAAAATAAAATGCATTTTTTTTTTCACACAGAGGCAATAAATAAAAAATAAAGCAGCAATACACATTTTCTAATAACCAAAAATTTTTTTACAGTGGTAATTAGGGAACATTCTAAAATAAATATTACAGTAAAATTTAATTAGCTTTTAAGGAATATAAATAAATTTTTCTTGAGTGTTTTGTTTTAAAAGGTAAACACCGAAAGGTCAAAGTTTTTTTTTCAGAAAGAAAACCAAAATAAGTTTTTAATTTTCAAAAAAAAAGGCAAAAGAATTTCATAACATTTTGAAGTTAAGCTTTGGTGTATTTCGAAATAAAAAAACTACTATTTAGTAAATACTGCCAGTTTACTAAATGTTTTTTTTCTTTCAAAAAGGGTTCTTTTTTTAAAAAAAAGTATGCTAGTTTGCTAACATTTTTAGTTCTCGCATTAAAATTCTTCCATAATTTATTAAGGAAAGTTTAGCTAATATTTAAATTATCAGAAAACAAGAAAAATTATATACCTCAAAATTTTGGATTTGTTATGTGTTGAATACTTTTGTCTATTTATAGTTGCTATTGCTTCCCAATTTTTATAGTTTCTGCAGGTCACGCTTATTTATATTATTTTTTTTTGTCATTTATAAATTACAACAAAAAATTTTGTTTCCGCTTTTTCCCTTGATTGTTTTTTTTATATTTTTGCGTCCGATAACGAACGATACTATGTATTTTTTGTCAATATACATAAAAGCAAGAAAACGAAAAAAAAAATCCAAAATAAGAAAGCATGCATACATTTAAAGACGCTGTCGTTGTAAATGCTGACACTACTAATGTTTGCACAAAATGACTCACGTCGTCTCTTAAAGTCTTCTTTTCTTGATCAATCATACTCACACACACACTTTTTTCTGTACAAAACGTTCTCCTCACTTTTTTTTCTCCCAACACTTTTTCTATTCTTTAGTATTTTTTTTTTCGTGGTGCTGCGCATCCGCCTCAAAATAATAATAAATAAATAAAAACTTTAAAGAGTCTTCTTCTTCCGTGTAATTATTTTGACGTTGTTGTTGTCTATCTCAGAAGCAGCATCTTCTTAAAAAAACTTTTTTTTGTTATTTGTCTTAATCAACTTAAATTTTTTTTACTCTTACACATTTCTTTTCTGGCCTATATTTTTGTTTTGTTTTTATTTTGAGTTTTTTGAAATGGAGCAGGCTAAATAAAAAGAAAACAGGTTTCAAGTTACTAAAAAATATAATAAATTTTTTTTCTTCACGCAGCGCAAGGAAACAAGGTAAAAATTATCAGCTGGATGGAATAAAAAATTTTTAAAAATTCCAAAGGGTAGGTCAATTTTTAGTCTAAAAAACACACTAAGATCAAACTCAAAAATAACCATAGGTAGAGAGATGGAAAATGTACAGTCATTCATAAAAAAATAAAAAATAAATCGCGGAGGAGGTAAAAATGACTCCTATCTTTGGTGGTTGACTGTAAAAACTCGAAATATAGCATTGATAAGGTGAGGCTCATCTACCTTTGCCTGCTTCATTTTTAGCTTTCCTTATTTCTCCTTTCATCGATTGTGTGTTATTAGTCTGCAAGGAATTTTTTTTTGCGAATGAGTCATCAGTGCAAACCAATGTTTTTTTTCATTCCATTTCATTTCGATGGTGACTCAAAAATATCCATTTTTATTTTATTTTTTTGTTGTTCCTTCACGTTACTTTCAGCCCTCAAATTTTTTATTATTTCCATATTTGAATTGATTTTTATTTCTTTAACTCATATTTTTGTCCTTTTTTGATCAAATTTAAATAGACGAGGATATTACAATTTCAATTTCTTTTTTTCTTGAGAAAAGGAAATACTTTTTTCTTCTTTTTTTCTTCATCGGCTTGATTCGCGTAAAACCAATATAATATTTATTCTTCAAAGTTGACCGTGGGCATTTTTTTATTTTTACGTTTGAGTTGGGAATACATAGGTGCGATGCTTGCTGCTAAAAAGTTGTTTGCATATTGTTTTTGTTCCGAAAATGGCGTGGCGGCGGCGGCTTTTTTTAGAGCTTGATTTTGCTTTCATGCAAACAAAAAATAAAGTATGCTGCTGCGGCAAGCGATTTTGTCGTTGATGGCAGTGACGAACGAAAACTTTGACCATTGGGTATTTTCTTTTTCTTCTTCGTTTCCTTTTCCATCTTACTATTTTTTTATTTTCATTCTTTGTTTTTCTGATGACTTATTAGCATCGTTTTTCACCTCTTTAATCTCCCATTTATTTTTTTGCATTTTCTCTCCAAATCAATGATTTTTTCCTTTCTTTTCTTCTTCTTCAGCGTTTTCTTATCACAGAACGATTTTTATTTGTTCTTTTTAGCGCTTTTTTATTGTACACAACATAAAGAATTTCTTTTCTCATTGCTATACACTTTTTTTAGTTTCAAGCATGAGAAGAAATATTTGTTGCTTGTTATTATTATTTATAACGTCCATTGCGGCTCAAGCTTCTAATTACCCTGATCAATTTCAACAACCAAGTCAATATGGGCAAAAACAGAATTCATTCAGCAACAATAATCAGAATGCTTACAATAATAATAACAATAATCAACAACAGCCACAAGGCGGGTTTTATAATGCTGCAACAAATTTAGCTAATCAAGCAGGACAAAGATTGCTAAATAATACTTTAGTAAATCGAGTGGTAAGGCCTAATATTTTTTTATGAAAAGCTAAATCAAAACAAAATTTTTAGGTTAATACTGGTCTTGGATTATATAATCAAACTATGGGAGGCCCTGGTACTGGCATACCTCCAACAACATCTGGTGTTAGAATAAAAGTGCAGCTTCAAAATTTTGTTGATCAAGGATACAAATTATCCGATACTTCAGTATGTATTTGTCCACAAGGACAAAATTATGAAAATTGCATGCATAATAGTCCTCAAAGAATGGGTTATAGTTGCTATTTCTCGTTTATGGTTTTGATTAATTCTGCTGAGTAAGAGTCTATTTTTATGTATTTGTAAAAAAATGTTTAACTTTAGTTCTCAACTTCGCTATGATGCTACACCATTTTTGCGAATCGATAGTAATTTTGGAGTAAACCCAAATGAACGAAATGATTTTCAGCGCCAATTTGATTTTATTGTCCAAGAAAAACCTGTAAGTTACAAAAATAAAAATGATTCAAAAACTTATTTAAATCATTTTTAAGACTGGAATTACTGTGATAGTAAATCATATGGGTGCAGTGATTGATGGTTACACAGGCGCTGTGAATCTCTCAAATGCTGTGGTGCCAGTGGATCGATTTAGTATTCCATTTGATGAAAGTACAATATATGGAAATCCAATCACCAAATCTGCCACTGGTGGTGATTTACAAACTCAACTCACTGTTAGTTACACCATTTCATGTGCAAACAATTCTCGATATGGGCCTGCATGCAATTATGATTGCACGGCTTCAAGCATTAATAGTCAAAATGCTATTTGCCGCGATGCTGAAACTGGATTTTATCGACTTTGTAGATGGCAAAGCTCTTCCATAGTTACTGATTGCCAAAATTGCCCATGGGGAATTAAAGATGATGCATATTGTCAAGATGAAAATGGCGGATTATTGGAAAGTCATAATGCTGGAGTTGTTTCATCCGATTACAAAACTGCTACAATCGTTTTGGCAGTTATTGCTGGAGTTCTATTTATTCTTTTGGCCATTGCTTTAATTATTAGCATTTGCTTGCAACGAAAAAATAGAGCCAATGCAAATGTAAATGAAACTCCACCAGGTTATACTCGTCGAAACAATGAAACTCGTGGAGGTCATTTGGGAAATCCCGAAACTCAACCATTAAATGCTCCAAATACCAGAGCTGGAGCGCCAGTGGCTTTACCAAGAAATCAACCTCCTCCATTGAATTTGCGACCAAACAGTAAGTTGAAAAACAATGATTAAAAATAAATTATGAAACTTTATTTATTATTTTTAGAATCAGCACTTCGAACTCCAGCATATCAATATCCTCCAGCAGCTCACCTTGGTGGAGTTGACTCATTGAATGAAACACTCAATAGCAGTTTTGCAGGAAGTCAAGTTCCTGGTAGAAACGATCCTAATGTTAGTCGTTCCGCTGATGTGTAATCATTTATTTATTTACATTTTTTTCAAATTTGAAAAAAAACTTTATTTTGTTCCTGTCCTGCCAAATAATTAACAGCTGATTTGCTTTTAATGATGAACGCCAAAACCAAAACCTTAAATACTTCGGCATCATTTTTTTAATTATTAAAAAAACACCCAACTATTTTTTTAACCAAAATAGGCGATCTCATTGCGCATTATATGCTCCTTAAATAAATAAATAAAAATAAACGCAATTCACTTATACCTTTTATAAATTTTTATTTTGTTTTATTTCTTCTTTTTTTGTTGTGTATAAATACAAATAATTATAAATGTGATATAATTCGTTTTTAATTTAATTTAAATAAAAAATGATGATAAAAAAGAAACTCTTTTTTCTATTTTTAAAAGTTTTCGAAACAAGCAAAAAAATCAAAGTTCTTGCAAAAAACTTTGTTCGCTTTTTTTCTTTAACTTTTATTTTGATGAGTTAGTTCTTCCTCCAGGACCGCCCCCGATCAAGGGAAAGAAAGAAAAAAAAATCAATAACCTTGGAGGATTGGAAGAGCAGCAGCTGTGAGAAAAGTGGGATATTTTTTGCTTGCTATTTAGCCACCAGAAGATCAGTTCTCATTTTTAACCTCGTCGATTTTTAAAATTTTCATTCATTACAAAACTAATTTTTAAAAACTATAATCCTTATGAATTCAACAATGTCTTGTGTAATGTCAGCAGCTCAAGGAGTCACCCAAGTTATGCATCGATGTCAAGCAGCTAAGGAAACTGGGTTTCTTGGTAAGTTTATAAAATTAATTAAAATCAGGAAAATTGGCAAATTATGATTTTAGATCTCTCTGCTTGCGATATCTTGTATGTTACAGATGCAATTTATATGGTTTTAAAAGGCTCCACTGTAACAAAATGCACTTTAGCAAATAATGCTTTAAAAAAATTCCCTGCTAAAATGATTGTTAGATTGCCAGATATGACTCGTAAGTTGTCAACAAATTTTGTAATGAAATAATTTGATCTTGATTATTGCAGAATTCAGTATTGCTGGAAATAATGTAAGCGAATTACCTGAAGAGTTATCAAACTGGAAATTAAAGGCGTTGAATTTATCAAAAAATAAATTTACAAAAATTCCAGAAGCTTTATATAAAATGACTGAACTTCAAGTTATGGATTTATCTGATAATGAAATTGAAAGTAAGTTTTTCGACGCACTTTAATTAGTTGTGAACAAGATGCATATCTCTTGTTTCGTTGAAGACTATTTCCTATTTTAAATTTTTATGAAATATCTTTTCAACTTTTCGAAGATTAATTGGCGTTTCGAAATTTATCAATTGTCTTTAAGCTTTTATTTTTTACTCTGAGATTTAAATCATAAAAGAAAGAATAAATAATAAAATAAAAAAAATAAACAGAATTTCTATTACATTTCTAATATTGTGTTTTTAGATATTGATATAACTCGCCTTATTTCATCATTGTCAAATCTCAGGATGCTCAAGCTATCAAATAATCCATTACCGGTAAAACATTTGCAAGATATACTGGGACACGCAACAAATACTTTACAAATTAAATACTAGTCAATGAATCAATAAATCATGCGATATGTAAAAAAAAGAATTATGTATTTTAAATTAGTTATTTTTATTATGATTTTAAGTATCGCTAATTTTTTGGCGGCTTTTCTTCTTTGTTATTTTAACGTATTTTTTAAAATTTTGTGAATAGTTTTTTGTTTTATGAAAACGTATAAATAAAATAAAATTTTATGCTTTTATTTTCATTTTTGTCTCTTATTGGGCTTTAACAAGTGAAGAATTGAGTGACTGATTTAAAAAAAATGAATGCTTTGAACTTAGTATTAATTGCAATATTATTACTTTTTTGTGATGGATTAACTTTTGTGGCTTCTTCACAACCACCACCATCACGAGTTTTTAATAGTCATTCCTATGCAGCAAAAGTAAATGTTTCAGAAGCTTCCTTTTTTTTAATTTAAAATTTCTTTAGGCTCAAGAACTACGAACTCAGCCAAAAATACGTATTGGAGAAACTGCACCGAAATTCATCTTGGAAGAATAACACCACAAAAATAAAAAACACTCGGAAATTGTTTTTGGTTTTTCTCACCCTTATTTTTGAACTACAGCAACTTTTGTTTTGATTCATACGTTTTTTAATTAAAAAAATAAAAATAAAATAAAAGTTGGAAATCTATAAATAAATTTTAAGAAAAGGCAAAAAAAAGTTGAGTGTGTGTGAAACATTTATTTTAGAAACATTCAAAAAAATTCACGTGTATTTCTTGTTTCTGAATATATTTTTTAAATTTCCTGCAAATGACAGAATTTTATTTTAATAAATTTTTAGTTAATTTCCGGGTCCATCTTTTCATTTTTTATTATTATTAAAGCCTGTCAACTTAGTTAATTGAGTGGTATTTTTTGAGTCAATCTCATCCTACTTTTTAAATAATTTTTTATGTGTTTTGTAATAATAATTTCTAAAGCTTCAGCTCAATTCATAATTCAATTTTTCTTCCAACTCTATAGAATTTAATTCATTCAAAAAAACTCTGGTTCAACAATTAAATGTTGTTTGACTCAAAAAAAGTTATGAAAAAGACTTTTTTGAGCTGCAAAAAAGAGAAAATTTGTATTAAAAAATTAAGGGAATGGAATTAAATTTTGTTTCCGAAACTTTTTTCATTTTTTAATTCTATTTTTACAGCGGCTTTATAGTTGTGATGAAAAATGCATTTTAAAAGCATACATACATCACTTCCCGGATTATCTATAGCTCAAAAAATATGCAACTTTGTTTTCTAGAAATTTCTATAAAAATAGGAAAAACGATACAAAATATAAATTTGCACTTAAAATTCTATTAGAATTACAATGCTTCTATAAATGTCTTTTGTTTTAGCTCACATTCATAGAAATCTAAATTTTTCAGGATCGTGACCTTTTTAAAAAAAAAGTTTTTTGTGTAGAATAAATTAATTTGTAGTATTAAAAACAAAGGTTAAAACTTTCCGTTTGAGTGTTCTGAGATTTTTATACAAAATCCTGTTTAGGGAATGCAACACTAAAAAAAATTGAGAAAAAATTTAGCTATAAAGTTTTAAAAAATTTAAAAAAAGTTAAGCTAAGTATTTAAAACTAACTACATATGTAAGAAAAAATTTAATTTTTGAGAAAATTAGATTAGTCACACGCAGTTAAAGAAACAAATTTCTGTACTTATTAAAAAAATAATTTTTAACGATTAAGGTACAACGAAAAGAAAATAGTTCCCAGAACACAAAATAAATTCCTTTAACAAGCAATTAAATAATAAAAATCTTGAAATATTGTTTAATTGTTTCTCAATTTCCTAGAACAAAATTTCATAATTGCTTACATTTAATTTTGATAACCCAAAAAAAGGTTGCGAAATTCAGAAGTCTGTCTAGAAATCTTTAACGATAGAAAGCCAAAGATTAATACCATAGTCAAAATGCGTCACAAACTTTTTTTCTCGCTATAGTGAACTCGAAGAGTACAACAACGACGAAAATTTTTTTATTTTCATTTTTTTACTCATCCTCTTGGGATACTTTGGAATCTCAAAAATAATATTTTTTATTTTCGTCGTAGTAATATTTCTGAGTATAAATAAATATGCGTGATCATTAAACAATTTTTATTTACAAAAAATAAAGAAAAAATTTTATACCTCAAGCAACCTTTTTTGTCTCTCTTTTTTTCTTGGTTAATAATTCTTAGAAAAAGAAGAAAAAAACATTTAAAAAAAACAATGTATTCTTGAGAAACTTTTCTCTTCAGAAATAGTTTAAATTTCATTTAGAAAAAATAAATCAAAAAACTACCATATTCCTTTTTATTTTTTTCGTTTCTAGCTTTTTGTTTATGAGTTTATAACTTTTTAAATGTCAATGAGCACCAAAGACTTCCAATATTTATTACTATGGGAAAAAAGCCGGGATTATAACAGATTACCCCTACTTAATATTTTAATATTGTATTTAAAATACAACAATTTTTTATATTAAAAATTAAACATGTAACCTTTAGTTGGGGGAGTTTTTTTATTTGTTTGCAATTTATAAGATATGTATATTGTAAGAAGGATTAAAAAATACTCATTTGCAATTAAAAAAATGTTAATAAAAAAAATGCTCTGATCTTTTTCTTAAATCTTCCTCATCCCTACTAAAAAAATATATTTAATTGACTTTCTTGTTTAAGGGATTAGGAAAGAAAAAAAATTAATTTATTATTTGCTTCTTGTGACCAACTACCTCCCTCAACTAAACTAAATCTCAAGGTCGAGGGAGGAGGGAGAAAAAAAGAAAAAAAGTAATCTCTCCCTCTCTATCTTTTTCACATAATATATATAAAGAAAGAATATAAATTAAATACTACCGTTTTTATTTCCATTTCCTTTTTTCATTTCTCATTCATACCACCCTCACTTTCTATTTTCCAAAAGTGGGAAAAAAAGAGGGAAGATAAATTATTGCAATTTTCCATAAAAGCAGGAAATGCTCCTGCTTGAAACTTATATTTTACATTTTTTCCACCACCTTTCCATTCTTTTTTTGAGGAAGGAACCATTTTTTAAGTTTTTCTATTATTCTTTAATACCAGATTTTGTTTGGGTCATTTAGCGTTTTAAAAAACCGGAGATTATGTTTTCATTCAAAAAATAAGATATAAAAACTAAAAAAATAAAACATCATATTGTATCAAACTTTCAGATTAACTTTTGCCTTGGAAGATTTTCTCATGAATGCCACAATATTTTTGCAAAGAATAACTTTTACTCTTTTCTTTTTTTCTACTTTCCTACTTTTTACGCATGTTTTTCTTCTAACTTCTCACCTTGAACAAAAAGAATAACTTTTTTTTCGGATTTGGATTCTGAGCGTCATAAAGGTGTCGTATTTGACTCAATCCCAAGGGCATTTGTGACGGCATCATTTATCCATGGTTAGCTTTTTTATTTTAACATACAATGTCAAACCCCAATTAACATTGTAATCAAGAGGGGATTAAACGTCACACCTTCTTTTATTACTTTTTATTTTTGACACAGATATATAAATACACCTTACGCGCAAGAAAAAAATAATTAAAAAATAGAAAAAGAAGAGGATTATTTTAAATTTGACTCACTTATTTTTTTTTTCGTGTATCTATGTTGGCGCCGCATTTTTTATAAAATTAATATTTTAATTTTTTCAGATACAGAATATGCAACCTTTAAAATCCATAATTTTCTCTCTTTTCTATTCAGCTATACTGTGGTTTAGCGCCTATGCAGTTCCATTTGCCAGATCAACAAATCATAATAATATTGCATCACAAAATTACTTTTTAAGAAGTTATAATTACGGTATTCCAGAGGTAAGAGATTTCTTTTTTGATTTCATAGATTAAATAATCATGAAGTAAATTTTTTTTAGACTTTTGACCAACGACAAATTACTAAACGAGTTCATCATTTATCACTTTTACGAATGGGAAAACTTTTTAAACCAAATGCAAGTAGTTCTCAAGTCAAAAGAATGGAAGCTGAATCACTTTGGCGACAGCTTGCTGCTGCAAATTCCATTAGATCATCGTGAATTTACCTAATGGGATCCATTTTGTAAATAGCTCTCTCATTCATACTGTAAATATATTTTTGTGCCAAGCAGTGCATTTTAGGATTATAATATATGCTTTCTTTTTTTCTCTCTATATTATTTTTTCTGTACATAAATTTGTTTTTTAAATTCTTAACATTAAATTTTTTTATATTTTATGCATTCAGGTTATTTAGAAACAAATCTCACATTTTTTGGTGACTTTATTTTTTATTTGATATAAATATTTTTTTAATTAAAAAAGATAAAAAGGAAATTGAACTTGCTCTCAAAAATAATAAAAAAAATAATAATATCTAATACATATTTCTTTATTTTCTAAATACAAATATGTTGTTGGTGGATTTATTTATTTGTACTGAGTCAAAAAAAAATGGGATATATGTATGAAAAGAAAAAAATTTATTCCCATTTAAAATAAAAATTAATTAAAAAGTATTTACTTCAAACTAAATTTAGATGAAAAAGGTTACACATTAATCTGAGAAGGTGAAGAAACAAAAAAATATTACGACCTAAAATAGTTAAATAATAGAAAATATTTTTTTTGGTGAGCAAATTAAAAAAACAGCTCTCAAAAAATGAAAAAATAAGATTAAAGAATTCATAAATAATAAAAGAAAATACGGTAGTAACGCGCACATTGCTCGATAATGAAATTTTAAAAATAAACTCTTTTCTAGCCAAAAGGTTTTAAAACCCATACTCAAAGTCAAGAAGAAATTCATTAAGCTCAATGTTTTTATCCTAAAAAATAATCTATGCATCACATCATTTGAAGCATTTTTGTTTCAATGAATAAAAATGATCAAAAAATGCTGTTGTGTTATTTGAAAATTAAAAAAAAAATATATGCAGTTGTTAGTCAATCTGCGCTCTCAGCAATACATGTGTTTTATTTGCCTTTCTTGCGTTATTTTTGTCGTCGAAAAGGAAATGAATTTATTATTTTGACGAATAAAAAAAATCCCAAAAAGTCATTGATCTTTTCTTTTCGATTTTTTTTCGCTCAATAGTTAACGGTTTTTTGCGCGATCTTTTATTTTATTTTTAACGCCATTGAGTTTTCTGTGTTTTCTGTGTTTTCATTATTATTTCTCTGTTTCATTTACAAAAAAAGTTTTCTTTTATTTATATTTGAAACGAAGTTTATCTGTCTGATTTAAAAAAATGCTACACCATGACGGAACCAAATTCTTCCATTTTATTTTTTGTTTGATCTATGAATTAAAAAATTAAAATGAAACAAACCCTTTCCGCGTGTGCTTGTTTCTTTTTTTTTTTTGAACCCCATCTTTTTTGCTTTCATCATCATTATTCTGTTACGTCTATTTTTTGAATTTAGTTTTGTAAAACTGTCAGCAGCAAGAAAAAAGCAAGCATATAAACAGACGCAGAAAAATGCTTGCACGCCATTTCTCTTCTTCTTTACTTTTGCGATCGGGGAAGCTTTTTCTTGACTGTCAGAAAAAAAACATGTCTACATTTTTAATGGTTTTTGGTTTGGCAGCAAAGATTCCTAAATTTCTTCTTTTTGTGCGCCGCCACTTTTTTATGGAAAACCCCTCTGACTTATTTTATTTCCAATTTTTTAGGGTAAAAAATAAAAAATTTGTCAAAAATGTTTCCACAAGAAAAACGTAAAGTTTCGGCTGATGAAGTTCGAAAGCTATCCACCATTTCTTTGGGCACCTTTAATCAAGCCATAGATCAACTTGAAAGATACATAGTTAAAAAAGAGTTGCCCGCTGAAGAAATGGTTTATAACATCTTTAAACTTCCAAATAGGGATGAAGGAAATATTGGAAAATTAATAACTGTAAGTCTTCATTTTTTCATTTATTTTTCTTTGCAGTTTAAAAGAAAACCTTTTTTGTTTAGCTTCTTAGAAGTTATGGCTTGCAAGAAAATGATCCACGTTTGCAACCAATGATAAAAGAAATTTTAAGAATTGAAGAAGAATATGAAAATGAAACAAAAGAAATTAGGGAACCCAAAAAATGGCGACTTAAAAAAGAAGATTTTATGATGTTGTTTAATTACTTTTTTTGAACTCATAAAACAAAAATAATACCGCAAAAAAATTTTTAGGTGCGTAAATGAAAGTCTCGGTCTCGTTACTCGTGCCCTCCAAAATGACCTCATAATTCCAAGCTGGACTGAATTTTCTCGAAGAATAAAAGAAATTTTTGTTAAAGTAAGCCAAAATAATTTACATTTTGCAAAAGATTTGATTCAGTGTCGGGATATATCTGATGGCAACGTAGCCACATACATTCCCCAACTATCTCGAGTAAATCCAAATAAATGGGGTGTTGCAATTTGTACTGTCGATGGTCAACGAGCTTCATGGGGAGATTGCAAGGAATCCTTTTGTTTTCAAAGTATTTCCAAAGCTTTTAATTATGCCATAGCTGCCTCTGAATTAGGAGCAGATGTAGTTCATCATTATGTTGGGCAAGAACCTTCCGGAAGATTATTTAATGAAATTGCATTGGATAATAATAGTTAGTACTTGTTTATTTTTGTTTTCAAAGTAAAAGTGAAGAAATAATACTTTCTTTAGATAAGCCTCATAATCCCATGGTAAATTCAGGTGCTATTATTGTTACTTCGTTAATCAACAACAAATTAAACCTTGCTGATCGCTTTGACGGAGTAAGTAAAAAAGCAACAACCGATTACATTTTTTTTCTTTCAAATTTAAAACTTTTGTTTATTTATTTAATTTTTTTATAGATGCTTAATGCTTATCGCCAAATCGCTGGTGGAGAATATATTGGCTTTAATAATGCTGTATTTTTATCTGAACGTGAAACAGCTGATCGAAATTATGCTCTTTCATATTATATGAAAGAAAAGAAATGCTTTCCACCAGAAACTACAAATCTCACGGATGCATTGGATTTTTATTTTCAGCTTTGTTCATTGGAAACAAATTGTGAAGCTCTTTCTGTTATGGCTGCCACGCTAGCTAATGGCGGTGTTTGTCCAATTACAGAAGAAAGATGCATCAAAAGTAGACCATGCAGGGATGTTTTGAGTTTAATGAATTCTTGCGGCATGTAAGAAGTTTTATATAAACAAAAAGCTTTTAAAATAATAAGTATTTATTTAGGTATGACTACAGTGGCCAATTCAGTTTTCATTGTGGTCTCCCTGCAAAATCTGGAGTTTCGGGTAATTTAATGGTTGTAATTCCTAATTTGGTTGGAATTGCAATTTGGAGTCCACCACTTGATGAAATGGGCAATAGTTGTGTTCGTAGTTTTAGCGATATTTTAAAAAACTTTTAAAGAAAAAAATTGTAGAGAGGGGTTGCTTTCTGCAAAGAATTGGTTAAACAATTCAACTTCCATGCTTATGATAGCCTTGCCCATAATGAAAGTGAAAAGTATGATCCAAGGCAACGAGTTGGCGATCGAGAAAAGAATCAAGTTGTGGCTTTACTTTTTGCTGCAAAAGCTGGCGATATTAATTCCATTCGAAGGTAATTCTAAAAAGAAAACCTTTAAATAAAATGAATTCTTAAATCCCATTTGCAGGATGCTTCTCAAAGGCGTCGATTTAGAAATGGAAGATTATGATCGTCGAACAGCTTTACATTTGGCTGCAGCTGAAGGACATCTGGATGTTGTGGAATTTTTGGTTAAAGTTGCTAGAGTTCGTGTGGATCCCAAAGATCGTTGGAATCGAACCCCATTGCATGACGCCAAAACAGAACATCATAATCATGTTGTAGCATTTTTGCGACAAGCTATGACCATTGGCGAACAAGATGAAGGCGAAGAAATAAATGAAAATTTTGGACTTGATCATGATATTGATTTTGATCATCATTGTGGTTCACAAAATATATCCTCAGCATCCTCATCTTCTCCTAAAACTCTCTCCGAAGAAAGCAGCGATGGCAGCGATTCTGATAATGAAACTAAACCAGCGGGTTTTATTGAAGAAAAGGAATTCAAGTTAAGTCGAAAGCGAACTATTCCATTAATGTAAAACTTTCTTTAAAAAAAATATTTATGTGCCTTTAATTTGTCTTAAAAATGAAAGAATAAACATCGCCTTTTTTTTAAAGCTTTTCATATATTGCTTTGGATTTTTGTAACTATGACAATGTTTATAGTTTCAAAATGACAGCTTCCTTTATATTTATGAAAGTTATTTATTACGATCAAATACAATAATGTCTTCTGTTTTAGTAAATTCATTAATTCATTTTTATTTTTCTTGACTCATTTCGAGCAAAAAACTTTAAATAAAAATTGCCACAAAATAAGAAAAGCTCCATATTTGTGATCTAAGTTCACATTCAGTTTCATAAATCTTTTGTTAAACTCTAGAAAAGAATTTTGTCGAAAGAACGCTTGATATTATTTATTATTTTAACCTTGAAACAACATTTTTAAATAACCTTTTAGATTTTTTAAATTAGATTTTTATACCTCAGAAATTTTTTGGTTGATTGATAAATGTGTTTCGATAATTAATAGTTTTTTTCAAACAAGAAAATTTATTACAATTTTTTTTCTCGTTCTGTATTTAGAGTTATTTAAAAGGCTTTGAACACCTGTATCATTTTGTTTTTCCATGCTTTCTCACGGTCATTTATTTTTTTAACCTTCTCTAAGGACAATGAAAAAAAGAGGCGATAATGAAGTGTGCTGTGTGCAAAAAGCATAATGTCCACCACAAATTGGATAATCATCAATCAGTTCCATAAATGTTGTGGTCATCTGTCTTCTTTTTACCGGCTTTATCTTGGCTTTAATTTAATTATCTTTTTTGTGGGAATATGAAAGAAGAAATAATTTTGTTTTCTTTTTTCCATAATATTTTTTGCTGCAAAAATACAAGTTTTTTTTACTCAAAAATAAGATCCATGTTCTCCTCAAAAATAGTGATGGACTAAAAGTCGAAAATATGGTATTAGAGCGTTGACGCAACAACATCCTTTTATTTCTGTCAAGACATTTCTCGCCGACGATGACGACGAGATTGTTGTTTCCGGTCGAGAGCGGTTCCATGATGCAAAGAGTAGTTGCGCAATCAAAAATTATACATTGTAAAGACAAGGACAAGTTGGAATCTTAATAAACAATATTCTTTCTTGACCACAACTTACTTTTCGCAAGACTCAAAATGCAACCAAAAAATGAAAATAAAAAAGTGATTTAATCTTGATGCAGCAAATTATAGAAAAAAGAAAAAGAAACTTGATCGCTTTTAACAAAGTATTGTAAAAAACCAACAAAGAGATAGAAAAAATATTCAACAGTTGCCAAAAAATGAAAGCAGGTGGAATAAAAAAAAATTAGCGTTTCAGATTACTACCATTCATTTTTTATTCGGTGGCGCTTCTTTTATAAGAAGTCATAATTAGCAGTTTCAAACAACTGTGAGGACAAGAAAAAACAAAATCTGATCATCCATCTATCGTTTTCGATACAGTTGTTTTTCGCTATTTTTATTTTACATTTTGTCATCTTTTTTTTCTTCAAAAATTGCAATGAATCATGTTTTTTTTGAAATCATATAACTCTCTTCCAAAAAAATAGATTAATGGTGGTATTAAAGTGACTGACGACTATCTATCTTGAGGCTGGTTGCAGCAGTTTTTCAAAAAGATGACCTTCCCATAAAAAGACTTTATTTTTTGATTCATTCAACCTCCTCCTCTGCAGGTCATTTTTGTGGATGGACAAAAGTTTTTTTATTTCAATTTTTTTTTCAAAAAAATAAAAATAAAATTTATCGACCATTTTGTTTGTTGCTGCTGCTGATGCAAGGACGACGACGACAATGACAGCCTTTTTTGTATCGCCTTCACACGCGTGCATTCCATCTTTTTTAATAAATGATTTATTGCCTGTCAAAGCTGCTCATTCAGTAAAAAATATATAATTTTTTGGCACAAGTGTTGCGCGCTTTGGTTGTCAATTTTAGGCTTTGAAATTCAAACTTTTTTATATTTCAATGATTTTTTTTGGCTATTTATAACTTGATTTAAAATGACAAATAACTTAAGGATTGAGTGTCAATTTTTTTAGCTGGATAAAAAAATTTGAACAAGTTGTGTTTGTGGATTTTTGGCTTTTGGGTTTGGTTTTGTTTTTTTGACTTCAAAAAATTCGTTGGTCCATTAATTGCTTGTTTTCATGCAAAAAAACAAAAACTTATGGTACATTTTTTTACTGTACCACCTGCCATAGTTTAGTGTAAAATCTTACTTGACTTGACTTTTTTTGATCTCCTATTATTTTGCCATCTTGCATTATTTTTAACCGTTAAATTGCTGTTCCAACTTGTTCCAACATACATAAAAAAGCATTGTTTTCTTTAATCGGTATTTAATCGGCAACACGAGCAACAAACAGCGCGCCATCATTTTTTTATTTTCAATTCGTCGGCATAAAACTTTTTTTAACTGACCATCTGCCCCGGCGGGCTATTTGCGCATTTTTTTACATTCATAAATGCCAAGGACGATTTCTTTCATTCTTTAAGAAAATAGAAGGGTGAAAAACTTTGTTTCATTGTATATTTTGACATTTATGAAAGTGTGAAATTTCTTGCATTATTTTTTTTAAAAATGGCGGCTACCTTGTTTTGTTTTTAATCCAAAAGCCGAAAAAAGTTTTTTCGTCTTCAATGAGTGTTTAAAAAAAACAATAGAACGTTAAAGTCTTCTTTTTTTTGCTTTGAAGTTTTTTTTTCTTTGGAAGGGGTGAATTTTGCTTTAGGCACGTTTAAAACAAGTGCGCAACATGTTTTTATGTTGCAAAAAAAAATACATTTATTCATCCACCTGTCGTCGGTTAAATCTGCTGTTAAAATCGGTGGTTGGTGGCATATGGCTTTTTTTGATTGTTGCGATGTATTCTCTTAAAAGGTATTGGGTTTCGGTTTTTTTTTAAATAAAAAAAGCATATGCGTCCTTAAAAGGGCGAAACAAATAACCTTGCTTCCGATTTGCTTGTTGGTTATTGTATAATCAAATTGGCATGTTTTAGATTTTTGTCCTCAAATTTGTATTGCTCAAATTTCATATTTAGTCCAGGTGAAGGGGATTGAATTTTTAGTTATAAACAGTTGCATTATTTAAATTTTTTCTTGCTTTTTTCGCAACATTTTTTAATTCATGTTTTTTTTTTATTTGAATACACTTTTTTCTTTCCTAACAAGGTCATTAATGGTCAATTGCTTTTTTTGAAGTAAGTGCAACGGGATTCAAAAAGAATGTCGTCAATTAAAACATCTGTGATTTTCTTTTGTCCATGCATGCTTTTACATCAAATAAAAAAGCCCTGTATCGAAATTCTTACTCAATTTTTTCTAATTGATTTCAAGTGTCATGTCACTACTCTTCATGCAAAAAAATAAATAAATGAGCATGAGCGCGTGCCATTACTATCCATCGAAGAAAAAAAAATTGCGGTTTATGTTGTTCGACCAGGTGGAACAAGTACCTTACCTACCTTTTTATTTATATTATAATGGCATGAATGGCGATCGAGTGAGCGAGCTATTAACCCTCTTCTTTTTTATTTTTTCATTGAAAAAAAGAAACGGATTCTTTTACAGTTTTTTATACCAAAAAAAGGGGCGGATGAAAATCTTTTACTGTTTGAATGAGCTAGCAACAGTAGCAGTTTATGACTTCAATCTCTGAGGGTATGGGTTAATCTTATCTTATAATTTTTTTTTAGTTTTAAGTGGCAATAATAATAAACTAAAAAAAATTTAAAAACCAACAGGCGCTGCTACTCCTGTTTCTGTTTTTCGGATGTTTTCGCAACATACTATAATTTATGTTTTTTATCCTAGAAAATTACTCCATTTTTTCTTTGTTAGCAAATGTTAAAGATTTTTGTGTTGAATCTAGATTTATTTCTTTTGGTTTGCCTAAAAATCTGTCCTTTTTTTCAGTTACGCAATTGCATTTCGACCATTGGCATTTTTTTTATTGCTTTTTATTTTTGCCCCTCAAAACTTTTTTCGATTTGAAATATATTCTTTATCGTTTTTCTTCCTTCATTTTTTTAAAGTTGTAAAAAATATTTGATAACGATTCTTTTGTCCTTATGCTGCTGTTCGCTTGTGCTACTGTTGCACAAAGTGTGTTTTTTTCGTTAAAAGTTCAAAGAAAGGAAAACCCACAAAGTGGCAAAATGCGATAATTTCTATGTAAACACATTTACAACTACCATAGTACTTGAAAACACTTCAATATTAGGGCGGCAGCGGCATCCTTAATTAATTTAAATTTAAGGTCAAATCATCATCTTTTTTTCCTTCTGTTTTTAAAGTTAGTTTAACATATTGGACATTATTCAATTAGCTTTAACTCTGCTGGATACTCATCGCGCGCTTTTTTTGAAGTCTAATTTTTGGAAAATGATTTATTTGATTTTTTTGTTTCGGTTTTTTTAAATCTTTTTTTGGCAATAAAAATTGGTAAGCAAATGTCGCCTCGCCAACTGTGATGTAGAAATATATCCATGGCCCAAAAAAAAAACAAAGAAATTTAAAAGATCTATTTCAAATAATTTTCCCCGTAGGTGGCTCGTTTTTTGCAACATAAAACAATTAATTTTCTTTTTTTGTTTTTGCCATGTGTGAACAGATACGTATCTTCTTCATCTTTTTTTTTATATTTTTTTCCTTAAAAGTATTTTTGCCGCTTTAAATATATTTCATTGAGACTATATCCGGTCGTCGTCATTCGTGCGCATATGTCATCGCCAGCATTTTTTGAATAATAAGAAAAAGATTTGATTCCATCGGATGAGGCTTAAATCCCTTCACTCTTTTTTACTTTTTATTTTTTGTTTGGCGGCGGCATTGGAAACAATCACTGAAGCGACGATAATCACACGATTGAGCGCGTCAAAACTTGCCGTAATCCACCGCTAATTTTTGTGCCATAAAAAAATTGCAATGTTCTTTTTTTGAAAGTTTTTTTGCCATAAAAATAAAAATAATGAGAATGATTTTTTGAAAAATGCCGAACTCTTTCAAACTGTAGTTAAAAAATGGGTGAAAAAGGTGTGGTTGAGAGCGCATAAAATTATCTTTTAATAAACCATAATTCCGGCATGTTTGAAATGTTTTGGGAAAATGTTTGTTTTCCATTTCTTTTGTCTGTGGGACAGAAATAAAAAAGTTTTTACAGTAAAATTGCCATTTGCTGGTCCTCCTTTTTTTTATCTGTGAAGCTTTTTAGTTTCTATATTTTTTGTCCATTGTTTTTTTCTTATTAATCTCTTGAATCAACCAAACTAAAAAAACGGGTGTTAAACTTGGTACCTTTTTTTAATAATAAATAGCTAATCTCAATGAAAGGCTTTATTATTGAAAAAAAAGAATTAATGAATGAATAAAAAAATTGACCTTAGATGAAGAACGGAAATCCGCTCCTCTGCATGGTTTTAACAATGTTGAGGTCTTTTTTAATGCGTTCGAATCGAAAAAGGTTTAAACGGCGACAAATGGCATGTTGTTTATTTTGAGGATTAGCTAAACATTCAACATGACACGAAAAAAATAAAAATGAGCAGCGGTGTCTCTAAAAAAGCATCCATCTGCCACACATTTTATTTTATTATTTTATTTTTGAAGGCATTAATGAAAATAACAACGAACGAGAAAAAACGATAATAAAAAAATATGGAATGGAAAAAAATACCTATTTTTTATGCCAAGAATAAAAATAAATAGATTTTTTTATTTCTTTCAGCTGCTTTTCTTCTATTATTTTTTGTTGTTTAAAACAATGGGAAAATATTTTTGACCTTTTTTGTTTCCTTAAAAAAATAGAAAGGTGCAAAAAAAACATTCTCTTAGCTCCCATCCATGCCTATTGTAACTACCCTAAAGGTAGTTAGTCTTCGTCTATTCATCCAAAAAATGAAAAAATGTGAGTACGCGAGCTTTTACCTTTAAGAATGTTTGTATTATATGTATATGTTTACTGTATCGGATAGTTGTCAAAATATTTTTATGAATGAAAGGGATAAGCCCTTAGACTATTCAACATATTTATTTTTTTGTATTATGAGGAAAAGTAAATTTTGGCACTTTTGTATATTTTCTATTGAAATTTTAAAACAATGAATGAAATGAGTTAGTTAGTTGATTGAGTGAGTGTCTCACCTCCACAGCTATAAGAGTGTAAGGATGAGCTAAAGAAGCGCATAAAAATGAATGCACTTAAGGAGATGAATAGAAGGAGCAGAGGGAAGGGCACTGCATGAGTCATGTTTTAGACTTTGAGTGAATAAGCGATTGTGCCACCGGTGGCTCTCAATTATATCAAGTGGAATATTTTTTAACTTTAAAAAATCTAACGGAATTTTTCTGGCTTTTTTGCTTTCTAATATTTCCTCATTTTTTATTGTTCCAAGCTTTTTTTTATTGCTTTTGTATATTTTTTATGTTCGAGAATTTATTAGTTTTTTTTTGCGCAATACTTTTTTTTACAACCGCGAGAAAAATTAATTTTTATTATCTTAGATCATCTTTCAGAAGAAAAAGAATGGCTCTTCCATTGTTTGATCATTGCAGCGAAGATGAAAAAGCTCGATCCGTAGGTTGCTCCTCGTATAAGCAATGGTCGTCTTCATATTCATCATTGAAACCAGGGCATTGCCCAGAATGTAATTTAAAATTTAGAAATGTAAGAAATAATATAAAAAATTTATTTGGCAAGTAAAGTGTTTTTGCTTTTTCAGCCTGTTTCCCTTCCATGTGGCCATTCATTATGCCAGGTGTGTTGTGATGAGTTGCTTCTAAAATGCAACAAGGATATGGCAGTTGTTGGAAGAAAAGATTCTCGTCGGCAAGCAACAATTCGAATGGGAATGGGCGCATTTGATTATCGACCAAAAAGACGTAAAAGCGCTAAATTACAAAAATCTTTAAGCATTATTGAAGAATCAGAAAATATTGAAAAATGCGCGTCTTATCTCAGCCCACAATGTCCTGTTTGTCTTTCTCGACCTCGCTTTGTAAGTTGTTTAAAAAAATCAAAAATTATAAAGAAAAAAATAAGAAGATTAATTTCACAATTTTTTTTTCAGCAAGCCCCAATCAAAAATTTTGCATTAGAAAAGCTTATTGAAGCTTGGGAAAGATACAAAAATAACTCAACGAAAAATTATCGATCATCAAGCCAAAGTCGTAAACTTCCCAGCCCAACGCCTTCTTCCACATCTTCGAGTGGTTTTGATGAAGCTGAAGATCATTATCAAGCCTCAGAAGGAAGTGTGCCAGATGTGGATTATAGCATTCGAAAATGTAATATCGCTATTCTTGGAGCCGCAGGAGTTGGAAAAAGTCGATTGGTTCGAGCTCAACATTTAAATAATTTATTTTTTGGTAAAATTGGTTCATCATCCTCCGAAACTGATTCCAATGGAGATAATATTAATTCGGTAACAGAATTGCAAGCAAAATATATGATTGAAATTTTGGATAATAATGTTAGTTTTCAAAAAAAAAAAAAGAAACAGAAAAAAATTATAATTTAATAATTTCAGGACATTGATGGAGACCTCGAAGAGGCAGATGGGATCGTTCTCGCCTATTCTTGCACCAATCATGAATCATTTGTTCGAGCTTTCAACATTTATGAACAACAAATCAAACAAAGAGAAATGTCACATCTCCCATTGATTTTGGTCGCAACCAAATGTGATATTGATCCATCTCGAAGGGCAATAAAACCTGATGAAGCTGAATCCCTTGCTCGCCATATTGGATGTCCACATATGGAGATTTCAGCAAGAAAAAATATTGGTGTTAATGAAGTCTTTGCTGAACTTGTAAAACAAATTGAAAGCAAATCTGAAGCCACTCTTCTTGAATCTGTGTAAAAAAGATAATACTTATTATTGGACTTTGGAATTTTATTGAATTGTATAGTGACCTACTTTAAAATCGATATGTAATCAATCATTAAAAACTAATAAAAAATTATTACTCAGCGCTTTAAAAAATGCTATCATAAATATTTTTTGAGAAAGTGACGTGATTTATTTGATTTTTTCCTGTTTCCAAATAAATTTGTCTCAAAGTTTTTTTTATCAGGAAAAAGCTTAACGCGGAGGGCTATACTTACTTCGTGCAAGAATGCTTATATGTTTGAATAGTGTTCCTAAAAATGTCTGTGATACTAACGATGATAAATAGAGAAAAAATAATAATAAAAAAGGTGTGGTACAGATTGACGCATTTTAAACATTTATTTTTTCCAATAAAAAGGAAAAAAAATTCTGTTAGTTCATTCATGTTTAAATTTTTTTTATTAGCTTTGTTGAGTTTTAATTTCAAAGAATAATGTTCAAATTACTTATTTTTGCATCTTTGGTTGCTATTGGTATTAATGCAAATATGAAATGTCTTCCTTATTATGATTTTAAAGCAAATGGTGTCAGTCAAGTTTTTTCTCCTCCAAGCTCAGATAATGCCTCGTTTGTCCAATGCTCTGATTCAAAAATACAATGCGCATGTTTGACAGGAATTTATAAGAAAAAATATTTTTATGCATATGATTGTGAAGATACTGTCGCTAATATAGTTACAAAGTATATACAAGGAAATGATGAAATTAGTTTTTCTTGTGATGTAAGTTTAGAACAAAATTACAACAGTTAATTTAACTTTAATTTTGTTTAGGAGAAGACGAGCAATAATATTACAACGGGTGAACTCATGTATGCATATTCATGCGGCGGAAAAGATTATAAAATGTGTCAAAAAAGTATAGGCCATTCAAGCGCCTCTATGCTTTCGGGTATTTTATCATCTGTTATTTTATCGATTGTTTATGTAACTATTCAGTAAATAAAATTTACCTTTAACAAAATTAAAGTTAACACAAAAATCTTTTTTTATAGTTTAAAAAATGATATGTTTCCCGAAATACTTTTGCCTAATTTATTTCAATATAAGTTTGTGAAGGGTTGTCCTTGCGTTCACCAATATTTATATGTTTGAATAGTGTTTTTACTGAAAACATCGGATACTAACAAGTTGAATAATAATAATAAAAAGGTGTGGGATAGACGCCTTTAAATATTCAATATTTTTGACAATAAAAAGGTAAAAAACTTTTTATGCTGGTTCCATTCATTTTTTTTATTCTTTTCTAAATCTTGCGTTTAAAAGCGTAATAATGTTAAAACTTTTTATTTTGTTATTATTGTTTAGCTTTGCTGTTGCGTATTTTAAATGTCATCCATATTATAATTTAAAAGGATTAAATGACGATAATTTCACCTTTGAAGAATCAGTAATATGTGCTGCATCAGTGGAACATTGTGTTTATGTGAATGGTACATTTAATGGGAATAAATTTGATGCGTTTGATTGTGAAGATACCGTTGCAACTATTTTAAGTAACACTTTAGAAGGCCCAAAAAATGGATATAAAGGCGAAATTATTTTTTCGTGCGAAGTAAGTTTCTTGAAAAAATATTTTTTAGCGTTTGAAATTTATATATTTTTTCATTTTAGGATTCGCTTAATAATACCGTAATTGATGGTGATTTATCATATTCATACAACTGCACAACTAATGCCTTAGATAATAATCTACCAACAACAACTACTCCACATTCAGGTGAAAGAACAACCACAACAAATTCAGGTGGAAGCAGTCGTCCTTCAACTCTTTCATGCATTTTAACATTTATGATTTTACCAATTATTTATGCAACTTTCAATTAAATAATAAAATATCTTTATTTTTAACAAACAAAATTATCAATTAATAATCTATTTTTTCGTGACAAAACAATTTAAGCATTTAATTAAAAGTGAAAAACACAGCAATATTATTTTTAGGAAATCGCTTTGTACAACAGCTTAAAAAAATAAAACAATAGAAAAAAATATAATAATAAAACCGTTATTATTTAATAGTAAAAATGTCAAAGTTAAAAAAAAACAACGGCAAAAAAAATTTTGGTTTGGTAAAAGCATGGCAGTATTTTTTCATTTAAAAATATTAGAAAAATATTAAAGAGAGTTAAATGTTTTCTTTTTTGGCAATTAAAATTATGAAATTAAGAATTGAAGAGATAAATGAAACTTGAAAAAGAAGAGAAGGAAATAAGAAAGTGACAAGGTTTTTTTTATTTATACCCAACTATCGCCACCAATTGAGCCTCGACGATGGCCATTGCCATTTCGCTTATTTACGGAAGCATATAAAGGTTCTCCAAGGATCTGAAAATAGAATGGTAAGCGTAGATAAGATTTTTTAGTGAAAGGTTGTTTCTTTAAAGCTTGTGAAACAAAAAAGTAAAAGCACCATAACAAAAACAAAAAATAAGGTTAAGCAGTTGTTAAAAAAACATAGTAAAAGTTAAAACATAAGTATGTGTTAAAAAAAAAAGCGCACCGCAGAGAGACTCAAAATGTTAAGTAGTTAAAAAACAATAACAAAGGAAATATTATTTGTTAGTAAGTAATTAAGTTAAGCCCCAAAACAATCAATCCCAAAGTGCATTTATTTACTCATAATTTTATTTTGGTGATTGTGGTGCTGCTTTGGTATTTGAATTTTGCACCTGATAATGTTGTTGTTGCTGTTGTGGAGTGGTATTTGCAGATGAGCGATAATGTCCAGATCCACCACCACCTGATCGATCACTATTGGGTGTTAATTGTTGAGCTGCTGCACCAGTTTCTCGTCCACCACTAAAATGTCCATAAGCTGCGGCACTTTCTCCACTATCATCCAAATTTTCAGGTTGTAAATGGCTTGGACGTTCAGCGCCTTGAGATGAAATAGGTCGAGCGAGAGTTGTGGCATCTCGAGATCGAGCTGATGAAGGACCTGAATAAAAATCAGCTTCTTTAAGTCCAGATCTTTTAAAACCATCGTGAAGTTCTTTATGTTGCCACATCATATAAAGTACTTGAGTGGCATATTTGCATACTCGTTTACTATATGGCGGACAACTTTGAGCTAGGTTTCTCAATCTTGCAGTTCCACCCATTTCATGGAAGCTTCGAGTTAAATGAGCGTTTAATCGAACAACTTCAAATAGAACTCCAAGAATGGCACTTAAAGTTGCATCATTAACTTTGGGATTTCGTTGTTGTTCATCGACTCTTGGCAATTTTTCAATCAAAGCTGGTAAAGCATCTTTTCCAATCAATTCACAATTTGCTTGATCCAAAACCAAATTTCTCAAAGCTGTTGCAACTGCAGTTAAAACTTTTTCATCTTGAACTTTGAGAAGTTCCGTCAAAATTGATAAACCTTTTTCTTGTCTCACAGTTTGTCGAACTTGAACGGAGCCTTCGAATTGGCAAGCAGCTAAATTTTGTATTGCTGCAGCTGAAGCTTCCAAAGTATCAGAATTGGATGATTCTTTCAATAATTTTAAATAAGTTTTAACTGTATCTGGATGCCATAAAAGTGGAGGGCCATAAGTAGCATTATTGGAATCAATATTTTCTTTTCCTTTTTTGGTTTTCTTAAATAACCCTCCTTTTTTCTTTGCTTTTGGACTATCACTTGGTGCGGATTTGCTTCGTTCTTTTTTGTTATGGCTTCGATGTCTATCATTTGGATTGTATTTAGGATTCACTACTTCTTCGACCCTGAAATTAATATTTTTAAATTTATTTATCGAGCGAAAAAAATAATTACCGGTAACTAAGATTCCTCAAAATACAAACAACATTTTCAACTGCGCGGGTATCAACTTGATTACGATTTATTGCCAAATTTAAATAATGTAATAAACTTTCAATTAAATTTGGTGCTTTTCTGAGTAAATGGCGTGCTTGAGCATTGGCCGCAGAAATATTTCTTAAAATACCCGTACCATTTTGAAAATCTTTTGAACCAAAAGGTTTGTTGTTATTGTTTCCATTTTGAATTGGTTGATTTCTCGATTCATTTTGGGTCCAACCTGAGCCAGGAATAACTATGGTATTTATAATAGTATCAGCAACTTGATTAAGGACGGGTTCTTTAAGTTCATCACAAGATGAAATATTCCAAAGTGCTCCACTCGCTTCTTCCCTTACGTGTGCATCGGGAGTGGTTTTGATTACATTTGACAGAGCTCTAACGCCATTGCATTCCATAATAACTTTTTTATTTTCATCATTTTCTCTTCCAAATGCCAGATTTTTTAGACATCCACATGCATTTCTTTGGACTTCAGAATTTTCACTATCGAGAAGTCTTATCAATAAAGGAATTCCACCAAGATTTCTTGCTTCTTCTTTGATTACATTGTCATTGTAAGTTAAATGTTGCAAATATCCGGAAGCATTTCGTTGAACTTCAGGATCTTGATTTTTTAGGTAATCAATAACTTCTTTTAATGTTGGGTCTCTCCATTGCACTAAAATTATTTATTTAAAAAAAATGTTTTTTTGTATTTTTTTATTTAAAAAAAACGTACAATTTCCCGAATTTGGTTGCCGATAAATTGGCGGAGGCGAATCATCTCGGTCTGGGAGAGGAGGTGATTCACGTGTAAATTCATCTTGAAGGAGTGAGATGGTGCCATAGCGTTCCGCTTCAACATATTTTGCTTCTTTTAAAAGACCATTCGTAGTAGTATCACTTCCACCTCCTGTAAAAAAGCACAAATTTTATAATTATTTTTTTCAAAACTTTTTTTGTTACTTACGAATAGATTTTCCAATGGTAATGGGCGGCGAAGCATCAGAAGGATCAGAATAACCAATAGCATTTTTAGCAATAATTCTAAATTGATATTGATGTCCATGAATTAAATATCCTACTGTTGTTTTGCATGAATATACTAATTTATCTGTGACTTTAAACCATTGAGTTGCATCTTGTTGAAAATCACGAAATTCTACTTCATATCCTTCAACGGGCAATGTGCTTTTTGCTGGCATCCAACAAAGTGTTACACTGCTTCCACCATCAAAATCCAAATATTCTGGAGCTGCGGGCCTTTCAGGAACAGTTCTTCCTTTCATTCCTGCTCGCATAATCGGTCGAAGGCGAATAATATCTGAAGTTTCACTGGGGCTTGATTGAGATCCATCGGGGCCAACGGTGGATACTCGAAATTCATATGATGAATCAGAATGAAGGTTTTCAACTAAAAAAATGCAAAATTATAGTTTATATAAAAATTGCTGATTGCAAGCTTACTTATAAGTTCATTAACAACTATGGGCGTTGTGGTTGCTGTATACCAAGTAGGATCACCAATTTCTCTCATTTCAACAATATACGAAACATTCATGTGATCTGCAGAAGGTGATGTAACCCAATGCAGCTGAACCCATGTGGAATCGGTTTCAGTGACATGTGGCTGCCCTGGAGGCACCAAATTAGGATTAAAATTATGATGACTTCGCATTGGCACTGATGGTTTTATTTTCACAAATCCTGTTGGATAACTTGGTTCCGAAAGTGAACCGTCGTCGTATCTCGCGGTCACTCTGAATTCGTATTCACCGTTTGGCCTCAAATTAGTTACTTCATAACGATATCCAGGAACGGGATAATCGTTGGATAATATCCACTGCGAAGATTCAGCAGTCCTATATTCAATCTAAAAGTGGACAACTTTTTAGTTAAAAATATTGACACAAAGAAATTATGCTTACAATATAGCCAGAAATGGGTGCACCACTTCTTGAATTTGGTGCTGGTTGCCATTCAAGTGTACATCTGTCACCTTCAATTGACACAATGGTTGGATTGATGGGTGGTGGGAGTGGGAAAATACCTAAAGTAACAAAAAGGTGTTTCAATAAATAAAAAAATATATTCAAATTTTTTAATTGTTTAAGATTATTTTCTGGAAGAAAAAAGAGAACAAACAATGCTTTTTTATTATTTGCAAGGGAATCTAGAAGAAAAGTGTAAAGAAAAGCGTTCATGAATAAATCATCTGGAAAAAAAGAAACGCAATTCCAGAAGAGAGAAAGGAAAAAAGCAAGCGACAAGAAGCTCAAATGTCGTGAGCATTTTTGTTTGGGAAATAATCGGTTGCGCGCAAAAAATTTTTTAGTAAAAATAATTTTTTTCTGCCAAATTGCATGGACATTATTGAGATGGATGAAAATTGTAAAATAAAAAAGCAAAGTTGTTAAGTTTTCGAAAATAAATGAAACACAATTAAAATAAAAGTTAGGATTTTTAAAAGTTAAAAAACTTTTTTTCTTAATGAAAAAGCGTTCAATTGCATCGATACAAAAAAAAGACGAAGAGTAAAGTCATGAGTAAACTGTTCGAGCAGCATGATGAAAATGAGAATGAGAAGAAAAAAGGTAGTAAAAAAAGGCAACAATGATCTTATCGACCATCGCATGTAATATAGAAAAGGAAGTAAGGAAAAAAACTAACCGTTTTTAGGTGGTAAGTCATATTTGGATCTCAGCTGTATTGGTGGAGTGCTATTTGATGGTGGTCCAAATCCTGATGTATTGGCTGCAACTACCCGGAATTGATATTCAGATAATGGATCCAAATTTGTGACTGAAAGAAAGAATTGATTAATTTTACTTTTTTATATTTTTCTGATATATTTATTTTTGACTCCTTTTTTTTAAATTAACAATCAACAAACATTCATGAATTTCAGTAAATAAAGAACACCAAAATTTTTAAACCATACCGATAGGGAAAACTTGGATTGTATCCAACATTTTTCTAATTCTTCACAAAATTAGAGAGAAAAAAAAGTGAAAACTACTCTTCGATCCTTCCAAGAAAATAGCAATTCATTCCAATAAATTAAAAGAAAAAATAACTAAAAAAATTAATAATTTTGGCAATATAAAAACAAAGAAAAGAAAAGAAGCAATCTCGCGCAATGTCAAGTACTAATATTTTTGCCATTCAATAAAAAAATGCAATCAACCTCGATTGAGCCGACATAAAAAAAAAACAGAAGAAAAAAAGCGTTTTGTATATTTTTTTTCTTTTGCCATTAATGTTCGGCAATAAAAAAAATTGAAAAGGTGAATAGTTCAAGTTGGAGCAAGGTTATTTCGCCATGGCCAACTTAATGGACCATCTTTTTTTTCTTTTTCTTTATAACGATAATCAAATAAATGCCTGATTGGATTTAATGCGATTAACGATTGATTAACAAAAATAGAGAAAAAATAAATATGGGAAAGAAAAAAAATATGTTCTTCCGATGGATTCCTTTTTTGGGGGATAAAGGGTTTAAAAAATATAGATTTTGACATATTTCGTCAAGCAACCCATTTTTCTATTTAAATATTAAAAAAAATAGTTCAATAGCTGCGCAATAACAAGAGAGGCAAGAACAACAAAAAAAAAGATTGATTCAAATCAAAAACAGACAATTTCACTATACGTACATATACATCGATGGTCGGTTGGTTGGTTGGTTGGCTGGTCAGAGTTTCGGTCAACACCAACAAAACAATCGCGTAGACATACATACACATATGCGTCAACAATGCAAACGTAGTAAAAAAATATTGGGGTAAAGAGATTGTTGCTCATCGATGGATGATGAAAAAAAGTGACCGGATGAGACGAACGTCAATAAATGAGACATTTTTTTAGAGTCAAAACTAAAAAAAGGAAAATAAAAAAAATTGTGGGTGATGATTCCATAAAATAAAGTTGAGTTTAAGAACTTTTCGTTAATGATTATTCAGAGAAATTATTTTTGAGCGGATTTGATTCATCCATTTTGTGTTACGTCAAGAAATAAAAATGAATGAGGATCCAATTTCAAAACAACAACATCCAACTCAGCGCATGCGAGGTTTATGCAACGAATTGAATTTTTCGAGAGTGAATATATGAGTGTCAATGAAGAAGAAAAAGAGGGATGAGAACGAGATAACCTTGTCTATGTCAAAATAGGCTCAAGAAATAAAAGAAAAATGAGATTATCGAAGCTATTGCATGCATGCGCAAAAAAGTTGAGGAAGAAAGACGGAAATAATAAACTAAATTAAAAAAAATCCTCTTTTTTTATGCCGTTGGGTTTATATTCTTACATGCGCATTTGCATGCTCAAGTCGTTTGCAAATAATAATTTTTTTCTCTTCGTTTTCCTATTTTATGATTGCTTCTTTTTTTGTGCAAGTTTTAGCAGCCAAAGAAAGAAAGATACTTACATTAGCCCAAGCAAGCGATGAAACTAACAAATAAATTAGCTTCCGGGAGTTATTTATTTACTCATAGTTACTTGCGCTCGCAAGAAGAATTTACTTACCATTAGAAGTAGGAGAAATTAGACGTTCGATTATGTCTTTTTCATAGACAATCCTTTCTCGAAGACGACCAAATTCATCGAGCCTTTCAAGTGTTCGACGTTGGTTTTCGTGTAAACGCATTCAAATATAATTTTTCTACAAAAAATTAAATGAATGCAAAAAAAAGTTTATAAAAAATATTTCAATTCAAAAAATCACGATGAAATGGAAATTAATACCAAAAAAAAATTTAAAAAAAAAGAATCAAAGAAAAAAAATTTAGGTCTTGTCAATATTTTTTTGCATTTTTTTGACAAAAGCTCAATTTTCGCCTCGTTTCGATTAACATTAGAAAAAAAATAAGGAAGAAAATGTGAGAAAACAATACAGTTAGCACCTATCAAAATAATTCTTTTCTTTTGTATTCTATTTACAATAAAAAAAAAAGGTGCTAACGCCCCATTCCTGAATAATGGAAATTAAAAAAAGGAAATGTTGTTTTTTGATTTTTTTTTCTCTCCGAACATTGCCCTTTTCAAATACAATTTCGCTGAGTAGTTGCTTGCTCGCTAGCTTACTTCCTCAAGGCGTCAAAGAAAAAAGTGGCACAAAAAAAAATAGCCGCTTGCAAACAATTGTAATGGTCAATCATAGCTTCTAAAAAGAAAGATATTTTTTTCCCATCATCAGAAGCAGGAATAGAAAAAAAATATTGTAAAAAAAAATAAAAACTTTTTTTTGCACTTAAGAATCAACAACAAAAGAGTCAATGAAAAGAAAAAAAGTGAGTCTCTTTCTTTTCCATAACATTTTGTGATGCTTGCTTGCTCGCCCATATAATATCAATAAAAAAAATATAAAAGTCATTCATTGAAAAATGGTACACAGATAATCTCAAAAAGAAGCATTCATTTCACTCACTATTGAATTCAATTCAATTCTATTCGTCGTCACATGTCCATTTTTACAACAACAGCAGCCCTATCTCTATCTATCTTTTTTCTATTTTTACTCACTCACAAAAAATGTTTTTGATGGTGATCAGTTGGTTGCTTAGTTAGTTGATGGTGTAAAAAACTATCAAAAAAAGCTTTAAAACAAGTTGAAACTCACTTCGACATTCAGTTTGCAAAAGTAAATCATCGTGTGCTGCTTCCCATGGTTCAATAGGTCCGTGACGATATTCAACCTATAATTATTTTTTAAAATGCTTTATTGATTTTTTGTTTTTGTTTATTTTTGTATTACTCTGTAGCCTACGACAGGTCCAGCCGTTCCATCGAGATCGGGTCTCAACCATGCTAGGGAAATTTCTTGGGAATCAATATCGATGACTTGGGGCATTCCAGGCGAGCTTGGAGCATAATATCTGCCGCCGCCATATGCCAATGATGAGGATGGCGGTCTACCCGTGGAGGATGAAGGAGAAGAATATTCTTCATGTTCGGTTATATAAGTTTTACTCAAATCTATTCCCAAACCATCATCAGAATATTGAGCATTTTGAACTAAAATTTAAAAAAAGTTAACTCCTTCAAAGTTAAAAATATTATGCAAATTACCTGCATATCCATTAACAACTGGATTTCCTTCAACATCAAAAAATATTTCACTTGGATCAACTGGAACTTGCCTCACTGAACGCGTAGTTGTTATTTTTGTTACCCGTGTTACCTAAATTTTTATTTTTACTTGTATTTTTTCGACCAATTTTATATTAATATTTTAACAAACTTTTTGCGTTTGTGTTGAATGTCTTTCAGTATCGTCAGCGGTTTCTTCAGAAAAATGGGTTATATATTCATCCACTGGCTCAATTATCGGATCATCGACATGTCTTTCATATGTGCTAGAAAATAATTCTTCTCTTGCTGAACCTGGTCCAGCATATTTTTCTGTGATGTATGTTGAAGCCATCCTAAAAAATATGGGCACAAATAAGATTTAAAAAGGTAAAATGAAAATCCACATACTCAGGGTCAGCGACCACTTGCTCTTCAGCAAATTGATTCCACGATGTTGGAACTGCTTGTTTTGGAACAGTACTGAAAAAATTTGTAAAAATTTAGCGCATTTTTTTAACTTAAAAATTACAACAAAAAATGCAATGAGAAAGCAAAATATATGACTCAAAGAGAAAAAAGAGGAATGTGAGAATTTTTTATCGAAATTGATCAAAATTATTTGTTTGCTCTCAAAATCAAAATAGATAAGCAGCAAACCATTAAGAAAACAGTTTGGTTTTCACTGATAACATTGACCCATAATTTATTATTCCAAAAAAAAATTATTTGAACTAATTTATGGGGAAAAAATAAAAAAGGATTGCCAATGCCATGAAACATTTTTAATGGTGGGTAACAAAATAGCGAAGGCGTTTTTTTGGAGGCAAATAAAAATCGTTTTATTATCGAGCGGGTTAGAATTTTTATGATTCAAAAACCAAATAAATAAAAGTTAAAGAAAAATTAAAAGAAAAAGACACGTGCATGGATGGTTCATGCAGTAACTGAAGAAACAACAAGAAAATTGGGACAACGATGCTCGTTTCTGTTCTTTAGAAGTAAAAATTTTTTGTTTGGGCCATAATCGTGGTCTCAAAATCAATCAACAATAAACGATGATCGCTTGCAAATTTTACATGCATAATCATACAAAAATAAAACAGAACATGAAGAAAAAAAATTACACGAACTAACAAGAAAAGATTTTTCTACAAAATAAAAAAGTTTCAAGTGCTGAAAAGTAAACAAAATTTTTGAAGCTTCTGGCAACTTTCATGGAGATGTTTCCGATTATCAAAAAACGCAACAGGAATTTTTTGTAGTTAAAAAAAAGTAAGCAGAAAATTTCTTTTTTGAATAATCTAAAATAAAGACATATTTTCTTTCTTCATCTTATTCGTCTTTGCAAAAAAACAGCATATGATTGCATAAAAAAATGTGGAAATGATTTACGACCCAAATGTGTGTTATGACAATCACAACACCAAATAAATTTGTGTAAAAAAAAATAGCGAGAAAAAGAAATATATTAAATGTTTCCAGGCGTATAAAAATGTTTTGTTATGACACGAACAAATAAAAAATAAATAGCAAGCAAGCATAAAAAAATATACATACTTCAAAACATAAAAGCTTTCCTTTTTTTCTTTGATCAATGCAAGCAGCAACTTCCTTGGTGACAGAGACAAAAATAAAAAATAAAAAAGAAGACAGCGGAGTTCGAAAAAAAAGAAAAAAAGAAAAAGAAATTGCGACTGTGACAAACGTGAAAAGACTCAATTGACCTTTTTTAGAAATGACGATGGGCAAAGAAGAAAGTAAAAAAAAGATTGGTGAGCAGCCGATTTGTCGTCGATATCGACGTCTTTTTTAATTTTTTTTACTTTGAGGAGGCGCGCAACAAATTTTTTCAAAGAGCAGAAGAAAAAAACAAAAAATAATTTCACCAACCTTTTTAAAGTTTGAACTTGTTCGGTGGTAATAATTTCTCGAGTTCGATCTTTTTGTTCATGAATTCGTTTAATTTTATCATTTTCCGTCATCACATGAACCATTCCTTTCGGTGGGGTTTGATGTTGTTGGGAAGCTCGTGAGACATTGGTTGTAGAACCAATTCCTTCATAATCTTCTTCTTCTGGAATTGGTTCCATTGGAGCTCCTCCATATGCCCATGCAGGATCAACCGAAACAGTCGATGATGAGGGAGAAGCCATTTTTTGTTGTGCCATTTCCAAACCCGCCAACAAATAAATCAAAAAATATGGGGTTTTTTAAAGAAATGTGTTACCTCTCTTTTGCAATAACTATTAGCAAATAAAATGCAAATGAGTATACCTTATGTTATTCATTTCCTTTTTTTGTTGCTTGGTGCCTAAAAAAAGGTACTACAAATAATAATAAAATAATTTAAGGGCATTAAACGCAAAAAAGGCATATACATTTTGATACTGAAAGGAATATGGAAGTAAAAGAAAAATAAACGGAAAGGAAAGAAAAAAACAATAACATTTTTTTGGAACAAAAAAAAAGAAATTAACGCGAAGATTGGGAAAAATTCGAATGAATGAATAATGGAAAAAGCAACGATAAAAAAAATAAATATTAAAAAATGTAACACACGAATTTTAAAAAACAAAAAATAAAAATAAAATAAACTTTTGAAGCAAAAATTAAAATGTCTATGTTTTTAAAATGTTATCGATAGAAAATATGAACGTCCAAAAGCACAAATGAAGTGAAAGAACACCATCGTTAAGTCAATTACATTCATTTTGTAAGCCTCGCAACAACCACATTACGTAAAAACGTAAAATAAATCAAAAGAGAGATTGAAGGACAACTAAAACCCTTGTTTTAAAAAGAGAGGGCAGGTACGTATGGTTAAGCAGCTATATAAACAATAAATCAAACAAAAATAAAATAATAAAAGTTAAACGCATTTATTATTTTTTACTAAAATGAGAGAATTCATAATATAAAACAATGGAATGAATGAAAGATTTTTTAGAATAAAAAATTTCAAAAAAGGAAAAATATTTTGACAAAAATCTGTAAAATAAGCGTAAACGAAGAAGATCCATCCAAGCACCACCAAACAATATTTTGTCATTTTCGTTGACTTCTTCCACATATTTATGTGTCAGCTGTCGAAGAAAAAGTTGGATGATGGTGAAAAATAAGTCGCGCAACAAAAAGCAAGCAAGTAAAAAAACTCAAGTAGATCCTTATTTTAACTTAACTTTCAACTAAAAAGTGCTTGTTCCCAGCGGTTGACTTAAAAAAAATATTGCAACCAGTCGTTGCTGCTTTTGCTGAGATATGTGAGTGCGCGATCCCGCGGGAGTCCTTTGGGTATCCTCCATCCAAAAGAAAGGGTAAAAAAGTCAAAGAGTCATGGCTGACGATGGCTGCGTCGGTGACAATAAAAGACAAAAGGCGGAATAAAAAAAGAATGAAAGAACAAAACGCAACAACAACAAAGCTATCAAAAAAGTTTACAGAAAAGAAAAAATTCTTACGTAAATCTTTTTTTTCCTCCTCAAGGACAAATAAATTTTTTTAAAGAAAAGCTTTGACATCAAACTTTTTATGAACAAAAAAAATAATGTGGTCTCCATACACAACAATAACCATCCAAGAAAAAAATATGGAAAAAAATTGTTGCAAGGCATTTTTTTTTCTCGCCTAATTTGAAGGAGAAAAAAATAAGGAAGAAATAAACAAAAAAATATGATTTTGCTTTTTAAAATAATGCTTCTCTGGTTTATTGTTGATGATAGAATTGTAAGAAGGAGGAAGGATTCGTAGTTTGCTTTTTTGCTTGCTTGCTGATGTTTCTTCCTTCCAGATTGGTTAGTTCAGTCATTCAAACAAACAAAAACTTGATGATGGATGATTGGGTTCCCTTGAGATATGTTCATTCTTGAGAAAACAAGAACATCACTTCCTACAACAATTCCAAAAACATATTTGAAGAACACAAAAGTGCGCAAAAAACTTCTCAAATAACTATCTTGTTTAGCTAATATTTTTCTCACTTTTTAAGTGCTCATCGTCCAAAGTCTTGGACTAGGAAAAAGCTATTAAGCAACATCGAAAATTAATCATCCACAAAATATTCCAAGAACCAGCTTCAATAGTTTTTAGTTTTTAGTTTTTTTCCGTTTGATTTTTTACATCTGTTTTTTTTTTCATGTGTAATTAAGACCTCATAAAACACAATAATAAAAAAAATTCTCTTCTCAGCCTCAATAAAACCTCTTTTTGCTACTTTGATGTCGTTTTTTGCAAAAATTAGACCTTCAAAAAAAAGATGGATGCGGCGGCGAACTTTTTCTTTGCGGTATAAAACGTTAAATGAAAATTGACGTTGAAAAAGCTTTTTTTATACATTAGAAGGCGCTGTTTTTTACTGCAATAACAAATTGCACTTCAACCTCCTTCATTTTTGCTTTTAAAATTTTTTGCTTTCCAATGGCGCCACAAAAAGAAAGGAATACTTTTTGTTGTTGCGAATTGAATTTGTTGCGAATCAAACAAAAAAGAGGTAAAAAAATAAGGAGCTATCTTGCTAAATTTTTTTGTTGTCCATATGTAACTCCACACAAAGGCATGTTTTCATTTTTTAAAAGAGAAAATGAGTTTTGTTTCGGAATTAAATAGCAAATTATGTTGTAAAAATATCCAAATTGCACATTTTACGATCTCTCAAACAAATGGTTTCTGTTGCAAAACTCAAAAGTTTGTTTAAGATTGCAATGGCGTGACGAAGAAGAAAAAGATCCAAGGAATATAGAAAAATTTATAAATTATGGTTCATTATCAAATTTAATCCAATTCAATCAAGTAAGTAAGTGTCAAAAAATGTCATAATATGTTTTGCAGCAACATAAATATAAATAAATAAAATGAAACAACTGTTAAGTGGAAGAATGAGACGATTACTAAAAAAGAAACAAAAAAGTGAAGAAAAAAAACTAAGATAATCTTTAAAAAAAGAAGAAAGAATTTAAGTGAAACAAAGAAGAAGAAAAAGAAGACTCTCATTTTTGCAATTAAGCAAAAGTAAACTAAACACCACAAATAGCAAAAAAAAGATGGCATTGTCTTGCTTATTCGGCTGCTACATACATCTTTGCTTTTTTGGCAACAAGCAAGAAGCATCAGCATTCTCTCCTGAGTCGGAAGAAGAAGAAGCAACCAACTAACGAAAAAAACAAAAAAAAGTTGGAGCCTCTTCCTTTTTTTTTTTTTTTGCCATCAAAGTTATGGAATTTCGTGGTGTTTCTCCTTTCTTTTCTTTTTTATTTCTGTGTCCAAAAAATGGCCTCATCCTATTCTCATTTTTGCAAGACAATAATGTTTTAAAGGATGAAAATGAACGAAGCTAAAAAAACAAAGAAGAAAAATAAGCTTAAAAAAGTTAAGGCGTGAAAATGTAAAAAAAGACGTTAATACTTGTTAACAAAAAAATGAGAGAAATCAAAAAATGAGAAAGAAAACATCTGCCAAATTTTATTTTATTTTTTACTTTTTTAGCGAATGCCCATTCCAAATAAAAAAAATGTGAACACCCAAGAGAGTGAAAGTCCATCCAACAAAAAGATTCTTTGCCGAAGTCAAAATTCCAGCAACAACAAAAAAAAAGAGTGGAGCGTGAAAAAAAAAGCTGCCTTCACGAAGTCCACGTTTTTTTCTTCTTCTCTTCATCCTCATTTTTTTCAACGGCGAAAAACTTGGTTAGTCTTTCATTTTTTGGAGACTTTTTTTTTAGAAAAAGGAGAAGAAGATGCGTTCAGTCAGTTAAATAATATTTCCGTCTACATACTTTTATTTTTTTTAACGACGACGGCGACAAAAAAAAACAGCACTTGCGGCACTTTTTCCCTTTCTCATGTGAAGAACGAAGGCGATTAAAACTTCTTCTTTTTTATTTTCACTTGAAAGATTTATATTTTTTTACTCCTATAAAAACTTAAATTCGTTTTTATTTAGGAAATGAAAAGTTTTCCAACTCTTTTGGCCTTTGACGTTAATGCAATTTCCGGAGACCACCGCCATTGTTTCTTGAAAATTAAAATTTTTGCCTCAAAGTTTGTTTTTAGAAGCAAACAAGCGGCTTCTGCCACTAATGATTAAAAGTAAAGTAAAATAAAATTTAACGTGCTTTTTTTTCTTCTTAAAAAAGAAAGCCAAAGGTTCAAACTAAAGCAAAAAGCCTTCGTGACTGCAGTACACCAGTTTGATGCATTGGTCAAAAAAGCTGGCTCTCTTTTTTTCTTAAAGGACGGAAATGTTAGTTGCTTAAAACATGAAAAAATTTTGACAAAGAAAGAAGTCAATGTCCTCCTCTCAACAAAAGAAGCAAACAACACATGCTTGAAAAAAAAAAGAGAGAAAGGAAAAATGAGTGAAAAAAAAGGTATCAAAATGTTGCGCAACCTGATCCCAGAAGAAGAAAAATATATAAAAGAAATGTGTTTAAAACGAGTGTTAGATACTCATATTTAAAAAAATTCAAAGTGTAAATATTCTCTCAAAAATGATTGAGAGTGTTTGAGGAATAGTCTTTTTTTTAGTTTTCAACAAAATAAAAATAAAAAATATCAAATTTCCAGTCACGTTTAGAAGAAATTTTTTTATATAAGAGGCGCTTTTATAAAGATGAAGCAAATTTGGAAGAAGAAAAAAAGAGAAATAAATACAAAAAAAGCATACAAAAATAAAAATATTCAAATTTTCTTTTCGTTACATTAGCACCCATAACTAAAAAATAAATAAATATAAAAGATTGGTCTTAAAAGATTGCCAAAAACCATTCAGCCATGAAAAAATAAAAGAGTGAAAAATTGGAAAGAAGTAAGCAGCAAAAATGGTTACTTGAAAATGAAAATGCTTGCTTCTTCTTCTTTCTTCTTCCAAATGACTGTTTCGATTATGCGCGAAACATTACTTTTGCTACTTTGAATGAGTGTAAAAAATAAAAACAAAAAATTAAGGACTCATTCAAGGATGCACATTATTTTTTGGGGAAATGAAGTAAGGAAATGAGACAATTGAGAGGATAATAAATGGGATCGTTGAGATACATAGATGCTTGTTTGTTCCGACGATAAATTATGCGTACAAAAAAAAATGGACAGAAGCTATTATTGTAACTTATTTTTGTAGATATAAAACTGTGCGCAAATGAATGGCTAAAAAATGTGAAGAAAAAAAGAGCATTGTTGGCACCAGTTGGTTGGACTTTTTTTAAATTTATTTTTAAATATAAAAAGTACGGAAATCGTCAACGTTCTTTCTCCACCTCCTTTGCTTCCGGCTTTTAGCGGCACTTTTAGGCACTGCAACAACAAAACAAGTATGTGTCCTCGGACATTTCGTCTCTTATTATTATAATAGAAATAGAAAAGAAAAAATATTGCGTGAATGCGTTTTACTAAAACGCATAAACTTTTTAATATTTAAAGTTTTGAGACATTTAAAGCCTTACAAACAATATTTGAAACTCTTGTTTCAAAAAAGAGAAAGAAAATGAAGCCCTTAAGCTTTTGTCTTTTCCAAAATCAATAATCAAACATCTTCAAAACCATTTATTGCTTGTTTAAAACAACGTTTATTTAAATTTCCGGCATAAGTCGCGCACGAAAAACCAAAGTAAAGCCCCTTTCTTCCTTTTTTTTATTGTGTTGTGTTTGTTGTTGCTAGTGCTAGTTAGTTCGAGGTCACCCCCAAAGGCGAAAAGCTTTGGGTGGCAAGCAGCAGAGTTTTTGCGCACAGTTTTCTGTTGTTGTTGTCAAATGACAAGAAATTATTGCGCGAGTAGTGTGCCAGACGGCTTTGATGCTTGCTTTACTTTAGGAAATGAAAGGGGTTTAAAAAGAAAATGGGAGAAAGAAAGAAAAAAGCGATTGAATAACTTATAACGAAACAATGGCAAAGAAAAAGATGTTTTAGAACAAAAAGCAACAAACAAAGTTTATGATACATATGATTATAAAAACAACGATTTAACACAAACATAACAATCTAATAATTTTCTGTAAACTATAAAAGAGTTGAACCTGATTTAGTATCTTCAAATTCTCCATCGAATGAAAGGGATTGAATTGGATGAAGTTCTTCGTAAATATTGTGGAGTATCAGCTTCAAAGACCCAATTTCTTGATTCTTAGCACTGGCTTGAATTATGGCACGAAAATTGATTGGAAGAGTTGGTTTCATTTCGGATGGCAGCTCTCTTTGCCATTTATCACGCATTATTTCCTCAATTTCTTGAGCTTTCTAAAAAACAAATGTTGCATAAAAACTTTATAAAAATATGTAACAAAGCTACCTTTTCACCATCAGGTAAATCAGTTTTATTAAGAACTAGCACACATGGCTTTTTAACCAATTTTCGATCATAAGCTTCAAGTTCTTTGTTAAGTAAAGCAATAGTTTCCAAGGGTGTACGAAATTCATCAGTTAAATTTGCAGAAAGTTGAAATCCATGAACATCAATAACGAATACCAGCATATCACTATATTCCAAATGTTTCAAAAAAGCATGACCTTTTCCACGATTTTGTGCAGCACCCTCAATAAGTCCAGGTAAATCAGCGCAAGAAAGAGAAAATCTATCTTCTTTATCATCCCCACTAGCTTCATCATATTGAATATCTAACATTTGAGGCCTCGTCGTTGTAAATGGATACGGTGCAATCTTGATATTTCGTTTCTGAGGTGCAAGAGCTTTGAGAAGAGTCGATTTTCCAGCATTTGGGAAACCAACAAGTCCAATATTTGGATGCAATTTCAAATGTATTCCCATTAATAGCTTTTCACCTTTCTGGCCTCTAAAATAACAATCATAACTAAAAGATAATAAAAAGAAAAACTAACTTGTAATCATTAGCAGCACATCCACCTTTTCCACCTTTAGCGATAAGAATTTTTTTATTAGGATTTGTACATCTGCAGATTAGCATTTTGGTATGTTCATCGATACATTCAGAGCCTAATGGAACATGCAACGTTTCATATGATCCATGTTTCCCGACCAAAGTTACTTGAGTACTTGCTGCTCCATGTTCAGCTTTGATTTCTCGACCACGATTATAAAAATGGTTGAATAAAGTGTTGAATTTCATATTTCTTCTTGGAATAACATAAACATCACCACCATCTCCACCAATTCCATTGTATCTGGGTAAACCTTGACCACCAGCGCCAGCATGAATTACTACACGTAAAACATCTTTTTCAATAACACTTGCGTCGGAAATTTTCTTCAATTCTTTTACTGCAGCTAATCTTAGCCTTGATAATAGCATTTAATAAAAGTTGTGAAGCTAAAATAAGATTCTATTGAATGAATAAACAAGCTTCAAACAAACAAACAAAAAAGTAAAACAATGTCTTTTATATTCGTCACAAAACACCAACTTTTTAGGTGGGAAAGTAATTTGAAAGCGATACAGTATGGAAAAAACACAATTGTTCTTTATTTAGAAGTTTGAAAGATTAGTAAAAATAAACTTTATTATTACAAATACAACAATTAACGATAGTAAAAGTAAAGTTAACTACTAAAGCTAAAACTGGACTCGTAAGACTTTGATTCTAAGCAAATTCTTCTGCTATTCGTTTAGCATGTTCATAAACGACAAAAGTGACGATACCATTTGGAAGTTGTTTTAAAGTTGCCATAATCATGCCTTTGTAAAAACCTGCAAAGCCTTCTTTTCGTAATATTTGAGAAATCACTTCTCTTGATGACTTGTAATTTGTATGATGATCCTAAAAAACAAAGTTAAATGAACAAAATATGCAACTATGATAAAGAAAGTTACCTGAAGTCGAGCTCTAATTACTTGATATGGATATGTTGAAACTGTTGAAACAACCCTTGCGATAGATGAAAATATCAAATAATCCATTGTTGTCTAAAAAACTACCAATAAGAAATATATCCATAATAAACATGATAACATACCAAATGAGAATCGAGTGGAATTCTTTTCTTTCTGCATCTCCAATCTTTAAGATAGTTGTAAATTGCGAATTGACTTGCAATATTTAAGGTTCCCCAAAGTCCAGTTACAAATCCCTAAAAACGATATGTAAGCAAGTGACAACCATGGAACCATCAATAACTTACTTTGTACCATCCTCGAAACCCTTCTTCATGTAAGATTTTTCGCAAGCAATGAAAAGTTCCACGATAAGTTTTAGCTGTTTCATTTTCATATTGAAGACATAGACGAGTTTGTGCAACACCAAATGGATTTGCTACAGCATGAACAGTAGCACCAGCAACGAAACCAACAATAAGATTTTGAAATGAAGGTGAGATAGATGCTATGCGATCAAAATGAGGATGAATTTCGTGATACCTAAACAAAGTAATATAACATATGTATTCAAAAAGCATAAACCATACAATTGAAAGTATAAACCCCATGCAATTGGTGTGGAAATAAGATTTGGTGCAAGCCCTTGATAAAGTCCACGGATACCTTTAGCTTTGACAATACATTTAGCAGCATGAAGATAATTATTATATTGTGGACGTACAGCAGCATTGTTATCATTTACTAAAAATTGTATGTTTATAAAATTATTAGACGAAAGTTAAAACATACCAGAGTATCGTATTCTTAATAAATCAAGCGGATGACCAAGAACAGTTTTAGCTAAACCTGCAGATATTCCAGCAATCAGGTTTTCATATCCACCAACTCCCATTCTGAAATGATGAAAGTGTTAAAAGAAAAAGAAAAAATGACAAACACGAAGCAGAAAGAGAAGAATGAAGAGAAAAAAAAGGTTCAAAATTTCCATTAAAAAAAAGTTGGCTTTGGGTTTTTATTGCCAAAGCTTATTTTACTTCCTCTTTTTTTTCTTCTCATTTTTTGTTCATTTCTCTAAAAGCTTGTTCTGCTTTCAAACACATATCCTTAAAAGTAAGTCTTTTTGATGTTGTTTATTTTATGTTGTTTACTTACTTTATTTTGTATATTCATTTTATCCACGTTCGTTTTTAGAATGAATGAAGTGGTTGAAAAACGTCTTCTTTTAATTGGTGATTCTGGAGTTGGAAAGACTAGCTTGTCACTCGTTTATCGTGGTGAATCGTTTCCTGAAGAACGTGTTGTTCATAGTAAAAACATGGAAATGGATAACATGAAAACAACGGTGGATGTTGATGATAAACAAGTATGTTTTGGGTTCTTTCTTGTATACTTATGAAGAGCATTATTTCAGGTTAAATTTATCCTTGAAGAGCTTGTACATGAAGATACATATTTTGTTAAAAGAAAAGATATTAATGTTGTAATGTTATGTTATGGAGTTGACTCAAAGGAATCCTTTCAACACATTAAGTTATGGATGAAACACGTAAGTTAATTTTTTTATTAAAACTATAGCTTTACTTTGATATTGTCAGAGGTGCAATATAAAGCATAACTTATTATTATTAACGCACATATACATTGATATCAACATTTAGTGCAAACATATCCATTGTTAATATCTCTTACCACTGTCACTTTTTTAGGTTATGAAAATGTATCCATTTGCTCCAGTTCTTCTCATTGGCAATAAAGAAGATATCTTGATGTTAGTGAAAATGCTGTATCATTCGAAGATGGTGAATCAAAGATGAAGGAAATTAAGGCAGATGCTTTTTTCCAATGTTCTGCTAAAACTGAATTTGTATGTTTTTTTTTAAATTTGAGTAAATAATTTTTTATGCTTTTAGAACATGGAAGAAGCCTTAAAAGAAGCAGCTCATTTAAGTTTGAATCCAAAAGAACCTGTTCCTTCATGGTATCTTCGTCCTTTTACTTGGATCAAAAACAAATTTAATTAAGATTGTACTATGTTTTTCTTTTTGTCTTAGATTAATTCATGTATTACTTCGTATATAATAAAGATTTTTATTACTACTTTCTTGTGTTTACTTTATCTTTTTTATTTTGACTATTTTTGAATCTTTTTTATCGTTTCACCTATGATGTATCTTCTCTTTGATTTCCCTGAAAGTTTGGATGGATTTCCGTGGAGCATTTAACTGTTTTGTGTGGATTTTAAAGTGTTTTGGGCTTGAATTTCTTGGTTCTTTTAACTATTTTGGGAGCATATCATTTGATGTTGGGTGTATATCCTTGGATCGCTGGATCTATTTTCATTGATGTTAAGGAAGATTTCCATATGGAGATTTGGATTAATATCCATGAATCTTTTGGTGGATATCTATTATTGTTTTGGTTGATTTCCACAATCCTTTAACTGTTTTGATAGGAGTTGTGTGGATCTTGAGAGGGACTTTTTTAAAACATATTTGCATGAAGACTGATATCCATGGAACTTTTTAATGTTTTAGGTGGATGTTCATGTGGATCTTTTAATTGTTAAGGATGGATTACCTTGGATGTTTGTGGTGATATCCAATGTTTTTTGGGTTGATTTCTGTGGGTCTTTTAACTCTTTTGGGTTGATATCTAATAAACTTTGGTTGGATTAATACTCATTTTTTTGAGCGATTATTATTACTTAGAGAGGTTGAAGCAACCTTCTACTTTGCCATCGTTTTTCATACATGTTTGTTAATCCTTTGATTAAGCTTTATGAATCTTTGAGGGATTTCATAGGTCTTTAGATAAATATCCATGGATCTCTGGGTGGATTTTCATAGAGATTTGGGTTGATATCCATGGATGTTTGATTGAATGGACTTTTAATGATATTTGGGACGATTTTGAAGGATATTTGGATACATTTTCATGATCATTTCTGTTAAAGGCTGTGGATCATTTAAATATTTGGACAAATTTAGAAAAGTCTTCTTGGGTGATATCGATGAAGTTTATTCGTGATAGGTGATCTTCTGTGGATCATTTAACTGTTTAGAGTGGATTTGAAGGGTCTTAAAATACCTGTTCGAGTATAGCGAAGGGCTTTTCTTCCCTTCCTTTGGGATTTTATTTTAACGGATATCCAGGTATGTTTTCATGGATTTCCTTTGAGCTTTAAGCTATTTTGATTGGATTTCTTTGATCTTAACCTGTATTTCCATGGATATTTGGTGACGTTCCATATATTTTAGGGCTAATATTCATGAGCGTGGATATACAAGAAAATTTGGATGGATATATTAATAATTTTTGTTGGATTTAAAATGATCATCTGATGGATTTCCGTCGATGTTTGCTTGGATGGATCTTTTTTGATGGACCATCGAATATATTTTTACAGAAATTTTAATTTATTGTCTGAACTTTGAAAAGTCTTCGGGTTGATTTATGTGGATATTTTAAATATTTTGGTGGATCTCCTTTAATGTTTTCGGCTGAAATATAAACAAATTTTGAGAATTTATAGGGGATTTCCGGGGATAGGATTTTTAGGCTGGTTCCTTGAATCTTTGAATTTGTTTCCATTGAATATTTTTTTTTTGCAGAATGAACCAGCTGGAAAATTTGGAATTTGGTTATCCCTCACCGTAGCTGCGCAACGCTATTAAACTTGTCTACTTATGTGTTTTAAAAAAAATTTTATATAGCAACTTTATTACTCATTGTTAAATGTATTTTTTTTTTTTTGCATATTTTCCTCGTAGCTTTTTAGACCAAAACGATAGCGAAAAACCTTGTTTTAAAATTTTAGTATTGCACTTGGATTAAAGAAACGTCAAAAATTTTTGGTATTTTATTTCAAAAATATGTAAGAAGGAAAATCAAAAGTAACATTTTACAAAGAGATAGATATACTGTAAAACAGCGAAGATTGAATAATAAATTTACATATAATAAGGCATTTTCATTGACTTCTTCTCTCCATATTTTCTGGAAAGTTCATGTCGTTCAATGAAAACGGGCATCTTATTCTAAACGTAATATCACAATTTTGTTAACAAATTTTTTATGAAGAGCCGATTTAAAGTTATTTATAGTATTTTCTGGAATGGTTGGATAACACGAAATATACATATAATAAGAAATATTCTTTTTATAAAAATTGCAAATAACGTTTGGATCAATATGATTATGAAGGTGTGATATATATATCCAAAAAACTATAATTTTATTCATAAAGTGAAGTTGATTTAAATTTTCCAATGAAGACTGTAATAACATTTCACACGGATTGTGATATCTAAAATCACGAATTTTTGGACATTCAGCCAAAATGAGATCAAATGTAACAGGAGTATCATCTTCATGCTTAATAGTAGATTGTAAGCAAAGAACTTCAATTTGTTTTCCATTGATTAAAAAGCTAATTTCTTTGTACTTTAAATTTAAACCACTTCCAATATTAAGAAAATTTAAATTACAGCAATAAATAGTTTTCAAAATTTTTGAGATTGTACTATTATGAATTTGTAATCTATCAATTAACCAATATTGAAAGTTTTCATTGATTTGGTAGTCTTTTCCGCACCATCTAATTTCGAATTTGTCAGATCTACAGTCAAGTAGTTTTTCAAGAATAATCACTTTCTTTTTGTTTAGAAAATATTTGCAAGTTCGTTGAAGTTTTTTAAAAACCTCCACCGAAGTACAATTATTTAACATATGGTTTAAAACATCAGGTGGAAATGGAAAGTTTTGGTTTTCATTAGTTGAATTATAGTTTTTCAAAATATGGCCTAAATCAACAGTTGGAAGCGAATATTTTGGACGAAGGGATTCAGAATAAGTCGGTAAACTTGGATGGCGATAAAAAAACTTTCTTAATTTAATTAAACAATGAAAATAAAATTTCCTTATTAATTTAACCATTTTCTTTAAACCTTTTAATTTTTTATATCTTAGCCACGTCACTAATATAAAAGCGGACTTTAATATAGTCAACTGCTCACCATATAGTGATCAACATACAAGTGAGAAAAAAAACTCGTAAGCAAAGCAAAGCAAGAAAGACAATAACAATGGTTGAGCGTCAATCGCTTTGAGATGAATACACACAATCTAATATTTATATGTTTGTCGAGAGCACAAAAAAAGTTGAAACGAATGAACTTAAAAATTCTATTTTTTATACAAAAGTTTTACCATTTAAAGTCAAATTCTATAATAAGCTTTTAAAAAAAGTATATTAATTGTTAAATTTCATATACAAAAACAAATTTTGTAGTTTGTTTCATGCTCAGAGTCATCATACATACACAGTAATTGCGCATATTTTTTTTAACAAAAAAAGTTATAATTTAAACATCGTCTTTGTTCAATTTTACACAAAAGTTATTTCATAGCTTTATTTTGTCGTTTCATTTTATAAACCATATTGTATTATGAAAATATTATGAAATTTGTTTTGTTAGCTTTTTTAAATCATTTAATTGGAAGCAACAAAAATTTGGAAATTGCTTTAAATTGAATCCTCGCTTTTTAATGATTCATTTTTATTTGTATTTGAACGGTTAAACAAACAATTAAAACACTAGCAACAATGGCTCCTCTTTTTTAAATTTTTTTTTCAATAATGCTGACATTTTTCTTTTTCTATTTTTTTGACCCTGCGATATTTTAACAAAAAATTAAAAATCAAACGCATACAATGGAATCAAAAAACGTGTGTGTGCTTTAAAAAAAATAAATCTAACATGTTTGAGCTGAAGCATAATATGGAGGAGGTGGAGGAAAAGCGGATACGATATCAAATTCTGGTGGAGAAATTGAGTAAACTTTTCTGGGTTGTATGCCATTGCTATCACCAATGGAAGAATGAAGTTTGCGAGTTTTTGAATGAAGATGAAAACTAATAACCATAAATATTAAATTGGTGAAAAGGGATGCAAGGGATTGGAAGATTAATCGACGGTTTAGGTACTAAAATAGATAGAAATTTTTTTAGATGAAGAAACTTGTAATCAGTAAGACTCACATCAACCATGTTTGATTCTGTACAATTTTGTGAATTCCAACCATTTCCCAATGTATAAAGGGCTATGGTAATCACGGAAAGAAGTGAAGTTACTGTAGCAAAACTGAAACCCTTAGAATATAGTTAGCAATCATAAACCCCAAAAATGTATTATTATTACTCACATAGCTACCATAACATACACATGTGATTCAAACAAAGCATCTTTAAAATAATAACCTCCAATAAAGACTAAAGTAAAAAATAAAATTATGCCAAAATAAAATGCATTTGAATCAGCAATAAAATCAATTACTTCCATAGTTGCTGAACAACTTGCTTGATTATGATTTTTGTCATCCCATTTTAATTCCATAGATTTCCATTGAGAATCAAAATAAAGATATAAAGAAAAAAATATTAAACAATTTAAAGCATAAATACTTAAAACCATTAATTTTCCAACTTTTGTTTGCCATTTTTGTTGTGGATCAAATTTTGCTGTTGTTGAATTAATAAAATTTGATGGTCGTCTTCGAATATTCATCATTATTTTATGATGATGAGGAATTGTTGGAGTTGATTTAATCATTTTATATATAAACCGTAAATACAAAAAAATAAGGATGAATCATTAAAAAAATAAAAAATAAAACAAATGAAGCAAAAATAGTTTCTCACGAAAAAATAATAATTGTTTGTTGTTGTTTCAAGCTTCAAAAGTTTCTTTTTTTGGTGTTTTACACTGCTGATTGACGACGTTGATTTTGGTGTTGAATCAGAGTGTTTTTTTTCTTAACAGCTTTACTTTTTTTAAATATATTTTTTTACAACATTATTACTAAAAAAATAAATTTGCTGCTGGATTTTAGGAAAAATAATACCGCTCAACGGTCTTTTTTCCTATTGAAATGAAGTAAAAAAAATATGAAAAAATGTTTTTTCAAGTAGAAAATTTGATGCTTTTTTTGCTGCTGCAGCTGGCTAAACTCTTCCGGGGTTAAAAGGAAATATATGGAAGGGTGTAAGTTTGTACACAAAAATGGATGGAAAGTGCTGCGGCTTCTTTTGAAATCGTTTGAAACGACAATGCAAAAAATAAAATAAAAAAGAGACTAATGTCATAAAGCATCAAAGCTTGAAAGAAGAAGAAAATGGCTCCATTTTTTGAAAAAGAAAAAATATTTTTAAGCTTTGCTTTGAAGGATGGAATTCTTTTATTTAAAAAGCTTTCTTTGATAGTCCCATGACATTTGAACTAGTAAAAAATTCATATGTCAAAGAACTATCTTCAAAAAGATAAATGTACTGATAGTGTTGTGACAATCGTAAACTCATGTCAACTTGATATCTCTGACTTCAGACTCATGTCGGCCACTTTTAAAACGAATTCTTATTATTAATTGTTATTTTTACCGCAAATTTTAATAACCATTTTCTTGATAAAGCAAAAAAAAAAACAAACAAGAAACGTAATCTCAAGTCCGTACATTAGAATTAGAAGTCGAATTAGAAAAATAAAGAATTTGTTTCGATGATTTAAATTTTAAAAAAGCATTACCATCGTCTTCACTTGTTTGTCAAAAAAATGGAAAAGCATGTATTAATTTTTCTTGACAAATAATAATGGCTAATTTTAAAAAACTATCAATATTCATTATCCGTACATATTTTCTTATTTTGCACTATATAATTAAGCTATTTTTGTTTTGAAAGATACATACATATATCATAGTTACGTTTACAATTACTTGTTTGTTATTTTTCTATCATTGAAGACGAATAAAAGCTTTTTTACTATCAGTAAACTATAAAAAAGATTTGGAAGTAAAAAACGAAACATCTGAATGAATTCGGTTCAAATTTAACAAAATAAATTACAGAAAATAACAGATCTTTACAGAAATATAAGAAAAACAGAATAAGAAAAAAATTTAAAAAAAGCTTTGTTCTTCCAGCGATTGGAAACTGTAGCTTTCTTCAACAAAAATAAATTTTTGCCTTTCATTACAAACTTTTGATTCCTTTTTTCTCACCGCTTCTTGACGTTATTATCATCATTGTTTTTTTTCATTTATAGCTTTCATCTTTTAGCTCATTTCTTGTTCATCATGTCGTCAAATCAACCATCTGCTGGTAATATCTCTGTGGGTTATTTTGCTCTTTGCTTATGTAAACTTGTATGTAACCGAAATTTTGTTTTTAGGATAGACGTTCACCTTTTATTCAAAGGGCCATTAAGCTAAACGATGAAGGAATTGAATGTATGAATGCTGCAAAACTTACTGAAGCATTCGAAAAGTTTGATCAAGCTATTGCATTGTATCCTTCTCCTGTCTTCTATTGTAATCGTGCTGATGTCTACGGTAGTTTTAAACATTATGATGAAGCCATTAATGTAAAAAATATATTGTTTATGTTTCTACAAATGCAATGCATTATTTCAGGATTATCGTGCTGCTATTCAACTTGATCCAATTTTTGATAGAGCTTATGATAATATGGGATTATTATTTTCTTTACAAAATCGCTACAATGACGCAATAGAAGCTTACAAGAAAGCTATTGAACTTAGTCCTGAAAAAATGGAATACCACAAAGGTCTTGATTCTGCTGAAGAAGGCTTTGTCGCTGTAAGTTTATGTTCAATTGGCTCACTTTAACATTCATTTATCTTTTTTTAGTTTAAACAAAGATCATCGATCCCTAAACCAGAAGTTATTGAAAAAGCTAATGCTCTCAAGGAAGAAGGAAATCAACATTTGAAAGCCTCAAAATTCAAGGAAGCAATTGATAAATACACTCAAGCCATTGCATTGAACCGTGATCCAATCTTTTTATGTAATCGTGCTATTGCTCATTGTGGTCTCCACCAATATAGTGAAGCGCTACAAGTGAGTATACCTTTTTGCTTCATTTTTGTGATTAATGTGCTATAAATATGCTTTAGGATTGCACCGATGCTACTTTCCTTGATAACAATTATGCTAAAGCTTATGGACGTATGGGATTCATTATGTCTATTGAAGGTTCTCACGTTCTTTCTGCTATATCGTATAAAAAAGCTCTTCAATTGGATCCTGACAATGTAAATTACAAAGAAAATCTTGCACTCGCTGAAACAAAAGTTCGTGAAGCTGATCAACGACCATAAAACTGTTTTTTTAGCATATTTTCTTTAATGTTTCCATCGTTTTTTTATGTTTTGATTATTTTTGATGTGAGCATTTTTTGTTTTGTTAATTTGTCATGTTCTTTTTGTTATAAACTTTGTGGTTAGCTTTTTCGTTTAAAGTCTATCATTTTTTACTTTTATAATAAAACTTTTAAATCAATTTTGGAGGGCATAGACAAGAAAGAAAAACTTTCATGTACAAGTCTGCATACATATACAATATATAAGTTTAAAAATTTTAGTTATACGATGCACCATATTTCCGTTCATTTTCTTTTGTAACTATCTTTCATTCTTGCTAGCTACAATAACCTTTTACCAAAGTTTTAGCATTATTCAATTGCAAAAAATGGTTAAAAAATATTTTGGTATGCCTGCTAAATAAAAATTTACCATTTCTTTTTTGACTAATTTTTGCTATCTCCTAATACTTGTATCTTCATTTCCATAAACAGCAACAAACGAAATTCAAACTTTTTAAGAGATTTTTTTTTTCACATATTCACTTTTTTTGTTCATAAAGTATTTGTTTTGTTTTCGTTTTTTTGTTCTCGTCAAGAAAAGCTTGGCTTTTTTTATGTGGTTGTTCTTGCTTTTTATCGAACATCCGAAAATGAAATAAATAACATATATTTATTTTTAAAAACGTTTAATATTTCTGATTTTACAGGTAATAAATAATCATGACATTCCATCGCGGTGCTCGATTCTTAGGAGTCATAGTTCCCCGTCGATCTATCAATATTCATGCAACCGAAGATATGATGCGTTTCCGCTCCAAAGTCATTCAAAACCCCAATGTTAGTTTTTATACTTAAATAATATATTCTTTTTATAATTAATTTCAGGCAAAACTTGCTCGTTATGGCGGTCGCCAAACTGTTACTGTATTACCCGGCGACGGAATTGGCCCAGAAATGATTGAACATGTTACAAAAATATTCACATTTGCTCAAGTTCCCGTTGATTTTGAAACCATTAATATTGGCCCAAGTGAAGCAGATTTAGATAATGCACTTGTTTCAGTTAAACGTAATGGAGTTGCTCTCAAAGTTTGTTGCAATTTCAACAATCCTTTTAAACAACATTTTCTTTAGGGAAATATTGAAACAAAATTTGATGACCCAACTTTCAAATCTAGAAACATGGAAATTCGTCGTCGACTTGATTTATATGCCAATGTTCTTAATGCTGCAACCATTCCAACCATTGCATCTCGGCATAAAGGTATCGATATAGTTATGATTCGTGAAAATACTGAAGGAGAATATAGTGGATTAGAACATGAAAGTGCTAAAGGCGTTGTTGAAAGCTTAAAGGTAGCTTATTTTACATATTTATTATTTTAAAAAATGCAATTTGGCTTTAGATTTGCACTAAAGAAAAGATGGAACGTATAAGTCGATATGCTTTTGATTATGCCATGCGGTATGATCGAAAGAAAGTCACGGCTGTTCATAAAGCTAATATTCAAAAACTTGGCGATGGTTTGTTCCTTAAAATTGCTGGTGATATTGCCCAAAAAGAATATCCTGATATTAATTTTTCTTCTATGATTGTTGATAATGCTTCCGTGAGTTACACAGTTATCCATAATTTTGTGCATTTGTGTAATTTTTTAGATGCAACTTGTTAGCCGACCTCAACAATTTTCTGGGCAAATTATGCTTATGCCTAATTTATATGGAAACATTATTTCTAACATTGCTTGTGGATTAGTTGGTGGACCCGGGCTTGTTTCGGGAATGAATTTTGGTAAACATTATGCTGTATTTGAAACTGCCACTCGTAACACCGGCACCAGCCTTGCTGGTAAAGATATCGCAAACCCCACTGCTTTCATTCGAGCTTCATGCGATATGCTCAAATATCTTGGATATAATGAATATTCTGATTTGCTTTGTGATGGCCTTTACAAAACTCTTACCGTTCAACGCGTTCATACTCAAGATATTGGCGGAAGCGCTAAGGCGTCTGAACTTGTTACTGCAATGCTTGAAAATGTTGAAAAAATTCTCGATACCAATATTTTCCGAGTTCGTTCTCGAGTTTAAATAGTTCGTTCGGCGTTTTTAGATTAGAATTTTATATTTCTTTTATTTTTTATGTCATAATGTTTTTTTATTTTACTATCTACAACTTTTGGCTCTTACAACTATTTTTCCCAGTTATTTTCGTTTTAGTGGTTATTTTAGAACGAATAAATATTAATTAGTTATGAATGTTTATTTATTGTCAATTTTGTAATTCATATTAAAAAATAGATATAAACAAAAGGAGATCATAGTCCAAAATTATGCAAATAAATTTCATTATCACCCAAAAAGTTCAAACCGTATTTTTGATAGAATTATATATAAATTAATTAATTGGTCGTTGATATTGTTGCTGAATTTAATGTAGTGCTTTCCGATTGCGAAGCATTCGTGCTTCGATGTACATTTCTGAAAGAAAGTTTTATGTTTGCATTTTAAAAGTTACGTTACTAACATCAATAACGCCAATGGTAAAAGAAGTGATACAGCAACTGCAATAAAAACAGTCCCAGAAAAGAAACTCAACGTTAGAGGATAAAGTCCATTAAAAACAAGTGTCGCAATAATAGACGTGACTCCTTCGATTAAAGCAATCAAAGAAAACAACTTTCCTAAACGATAAAAATTTTATGCTTTTGCTTCTCAAATAATTTGTTTTGAAATATACGTACCTTGTTCAGCGTATGTTACAAAATTACTCGAACTTGCTCTTAACCCAGTGGACACAAATCGATTGAAAGTCATTGGAATAATTGCTAAATAAGCCCACCAACTTGCAAATAAAAATGCAAACATAAAAAGGAATATTATTTTTGTGATTAAACCATAAATAGAAAGTGAAATATCGGTAAAACCATATCGATGAAGGAGAGGATAAACAAGTAAAATGGCAAGACTATTGAAAGCACTACTGAGGCCATTAAACCATCCATATGGTTTATCTGACCATGAAAGTTTATATCGAAGAAATGAATACATAATATCTGTGATGCCAGCATAAACCAACATTTCGAAAGATAAAGCAATAAGAATAAATGAAAGAACTTTGAAGCTTGCTTTGTTTCGATAGCTTAAAATAAATTGGAATACTTCATTGAAACGGGAAAATATAGTTTTATTGGATTCATTTTCATCTAAAGCTAAGGGTATTACAGCAGTAATCATAAATTAATGAATAAACTTACCTTGTGATTCTAATTCTTTGGCAAAAATTATTATATAAAAATATCCAAGGACATGCATGACCATAAGAACAAGGAAATAGTAGCTATACCCAACATATCTGGAATTATATTTTAAAATAAAGGCCGATATTATATATGTAAAAGCTAACCCTTTAAGGACACCAGATAAAGTATATCCTAAAGTACTTCCTAATCCTATAGCCCCTTCAAAAGCTGCCACTCTTTCACTTCTCATTTCTTCTGATGTTGTTTTTATATTGTAAGACAACAACGTTCCTATAAAATACAATATTACCAGTAATAAGAGAGGCGTGAACACTAACCAATGATTGCAGTATATCCACCACATATTCCGAAAATAATATCACTGATCATCAGGTAATATGGATTTGCATCCACTTTAACCGTTTGAATAAGATAATTTACGTCTCCAATAATTAATCCAGCAAATGGAATCAACATTGAAACTTTAGCATTCCATGAATCACTCACTTAAAAAATTTGCATTTTAATTTTGAAAGTTTGTTTGCTCTTTATACTTACATGATCCTAATAATAAAGCTGTAAAAATGGAAGGAACTAATAAACAAAAAGACGAAATTAAGAATAAATGATTTGCATCCGCTTGCAGTACCTTGTCATCATAAATTTCGCTTATATTTGTACAATCAAAGAATTCTCCCTAAATTGGATTAAATAGTTCTCATAAAACTTCAAAGTAAATGGGAAACTTACATAACGAGAGACACAAGCTTTTTCATATAATAATGATTGAAAAACTGGGAATTTCATAAACGAGGAACACATATAAAAGAATAAAGCTGGTTCCATTCCAATTGCTGAGAAATATTTTTTAAATTTATCCATCTTCACTTTTTTTTGGTCTTTCAACCAAAGTCATCAATCTGATTTTTAACAGACTGACTTTTATTACTTTTTTCTTTGCTTATCTTTTAAAGAAATAATATAAGCAAGAACAATCAATCGTTAAAAACTTTTTTATAGCTCTGCGCATTTTCTTGGCTGCTCGGTTTTTTCACACCATCACTTTCATTTCATTTTCGCCACCTGATTTATTTCTATATAGGAAATCCTGAATGAGAATGTTTTGACCATAAAAAAATGAAAAGGTTGTTCGCTTGATCATTGCTGCTGCTATCTTTAAATTTATGTTTGTAGTAAGCAAGAAAAATAAATAAATTTCTTTATTATTTAAGATTTAAATTTTTTTATATACACATTTGTACAAAAAATAAAAAAAACACAAAAATGTACAATATTAGCGACCAGCCACGAAAGAAAAAAAGAAAACAAAAATTATTGAAGTAAACAAACAATCAATGTTTTTTTTGTTTTACTCTTTTTTATGCAATCGTTGATGGCCGATTTACCCATAAATCATGAATAACATTTTCATCAGCTAAAGTGCTAATATCCCCGAGATTGGCTTCTTTTTCGCCCTCAGCAACTTTGCGAAGAATTCGTCGAACAATTTTTCCAAAACGAGTTTTAGGTAAACCACTTGGAGCAAATTGAATTACATCTGGTACAGCAATTGGGCCAATCTTTTTACGAATAATAGCTTTCATTTCATTTACAATTTTATCATCGAATTTAATATTTTCTGGAAGGGTTACAAAAGCATACGGCATTTGTCCTTTCACTTTATGAGAAGTTGCAACTACAGCTGATTCAACGACAAGTGGATGGGAAGCAATGGCGGCTTCAATTTCGGCGGTGGAAAGTAAATGACCCGAAACATTCATGAGATCATCAACTCTTCCAGTAACCCAATAATAATTATCTTCATCTCGCTTAGCTCCATCTCCAGTAAAATAATATCCGGGATAAGGAGCAAAATAGGTTTTAGTAAATCTTTCATGATCATTCCAAATTGTTCGTATCATTCCTGGCCATGCCCGGTCCACACAAAGAGTGCCTTGTCCAGCACCTCGAATCTTTTTTCCATTTTCATCCAAAAGTTGGGGAACTACACCAGGAAAAGGAAGATTTCCACTATTTGATTGTTGTGGAACAGCAGTATGATGAGCTGTAAGTAAATGACATCCAGTTTCGGTTTGCCAATATGTATCTACAATTGCACAAGCTTTTTCCCCAACAACTTCATGAAGCCATTTCCATGCGCATGGATTCATAGGTTCACCAACGGTTCCAATAACTTTGAGCTTGGATCGATCATAATTTTTTACCATATGTTCTGGATGAGCCATCATTGATCGAACTGCAGTGGGAGAAGTGTAAAGTTTAGAAACCTGATGTTTATCAACAATTTTCCAAGTTCTTGAATAATCTGGAAAACTCGGAACTCCTTCAAAAAACACTGAAGTCATTCCATTGAGTAATGGGCCATAAACTGCATATGTGTGACCCGTAATCCATCCACAATCTGCCATACACCAATAAACATCAGTTTCAGGTTGAGCATCAAATGTGATTTGGGTACTATAATATGCACTGGTCATGTAGCCTGCATTAGTATGAACAATTCCTTTTGGAGCACCAGTCGAGCCACTAAAAAAAGGTTTAATTCTAGTTTCAAAGACGAAAATTGATAGATAAAAACTTACGATGTGTATAAAATAAATAATGGATCTTCAGCTTCACACCATTCAACTGAGGCAGCAATATCTCTGGAATCTGCTACTGCATAATCAAATTTTTCATCATCTTTGATAATTGCAACTTGAAAGGAAGTTGAAGGTTTGCTTGTTGGTGTAACATGTTTGAGATGTTCAAAACAAATTGTTGATTCCACAGAGTGATTGATATTTTTACAAATATTTAATGCATCATCCGCAATATTTTTCAAGGGAATATGTTTTTCTCCCCGATAAAATCCATCACAAGTAATAAGCGTTTTAGCACCCGATTGTCGAAGCCGTTCAGCTAAAGCGCTGGAGCTGAATCCAGCAAAAACAACAGAATGAATTGCACCAATTCGAGCACAAGCCAGCATAGCAATTGGAAGTTCAACAATCATTGGAAGATAAATACCAACAACGTCGCCTTTCTTAACTCCTCGAGATTTTAGAACTCGAGCAAACTCAACTACTTTTTCACGAAGTTCACAATATGTAATACTTTGAGAATCGCCATCTGCATTGCCTTCCAATTTATATGCAATTTTATTTCCAATGCCTAAAAATAATATCAAAATTTAATTGTAGTTCATGGCAAAATGTTTCTAAATTACCCATTAAAATATTTCTTTCAAGACAGTTATAAGCTACATTGGTAATGGAACCATCCATAAATTTTACAAAAACATCGCCTTTTCTATGATCAAAATTGTATTCCAAGTCTTTTCCAGATTTATGTTCAAAATGAAGCAGCGCAGCTATGCTGGTCCAAAATGCATCTGGATTTAAAATGGACTCATCATACAGTTGTCGATAATGACATGGGCCAGGAAATTCTGCATTAAAGGCAAGGTTATTATCATTTGAAATTTTTTCAATAACACGTTGAAGTTGAGCTCCACCAAGAATGGAAGCACTTGAATGAATATTGGCTCCACGACTAAATGTTGGCACAATTCTAAGAGTTTTAAGCATATTTATTTATTTGATTTGACAACTAATTTTTCTGAATTGTGATTTCGGACGGCTCTTTATATACTTTTTTCATTTTGTGGTAAAAGTTTAAAATGTAAATGCATTTGAATCAAAGAACGCATAGAGAACGAACAAAAGCAAGTAAATAAGAGATTTGCCAGCTGATGGAAAAAACACACTCAAAAATTGATCAACGTGATCAATGGTAATCGCAGATAATTCATTTATTTAGTACTTTAAAAGTGAATGAAAAAAACATATGGTAATCTATGGAGCTACTTTGATACGATCGAAAATATTATTTTTTTTATTTTAATACTTTGCTTTTTAAATTGTTACTGTAGTATCACAAAAAAGAGACTTTTTTATTAGTTTTTTTTGCAGAATATTATTTTTATGTTTCTGATAAAGAAAATCGAGTAAATAAAATTTCCCAAACTTCCAATAATGAATAAAATAAAAGATATGAAGGAATTTGTTTTTCCCAACAAACAAATATCAAAGCCGGCTCAAAAACCAACTACTATTCTTCCAAATAAAAATAATAAAGTTAAAATTGTCAATAATGATGATGAAGATTATTTTGGATAATTAATATTTATTTGTAAATGAATTTTTCCATTTTTATGATTATATGAATTATCAAAAAAATATAATAAACGCGAAATCACCAAAAAATACAACAAAGATTATTATTGCTTCCTCCTTAAATCATTACTTTTGCTTCTCTTGTTTTACAAATATTTCAACATTACTTAACCCCCACAAAAGTAATTCGAACTCTAACCACAATTCATTTTTTTTTTGGATCTTTCGCTAACAAGCCATCAACCATCACTTGTTCGCTCTAATCCTAAAATAATGGAATCAAATCTTTCTTCATAATTTATATTATTTTTTGTTTAATGATATTAAAAGTTAATAATAACTTTGCATTTTTATCCCTAATTTTTCCAAAAAATATCTTTATTAGTTTTGTCAATGCACAAACCAGGAGTGCATATTTCATCATTTTTGTGATAAGGACATGTTAAGAATTGTGCTGCTTTTCTCTTTCTTTCCATGTTTTTTTTTCACATTTAAAATAAAATCAAAAGAAAAAGCGATTTTTTAATTTTTGTCTAGCATTCGTGTTATAAACTTTTTCCGAAACCAATTATTTATAATAATTTATGGTTGCTTTAAGATAATTAAACTATGGAAAGTCATGATGTGGATCAGCAACACGCTAACAAGCGTAAAAGAAAATCAGGTACCAATAAACAGCCTTCTCAAGCAGCTCCAGTATTGGTAAGTAACTTTATTCACAGCCAGTTTACTTTTTTTGATATAATCGCTCCAAACTACAAAAGATTACAAAAATAAATTCACAGACTTTTAACGGATTGCGTAATTATATGCTTACATAAATAAATAAAGTTTTAGATTGGTAATGATTCCGAGCATAAGAAGACTTGCGAAGATATGCTTCTTGAAACTATGCAACAATATAAAATTGAAAAGGAAGAAAAGGACGAAATTATTAACAGACACAGAGCAAGATGTATTGACAGTAAAAAAGAAAATACTGAATTGAAGAAAGAAATCGATGAAATAAAAAATAAATTGGAACAACGAATTCAAGAGCTAGAAAAAATGGTGGATTCAAAAGATCAAGTCATTAAAGAAAAAGTTGAAGTTCAAAAGGCTTTAGCGAAAACAGAAGCCGAGTTAAATCAAGTGAATGAAAAAAGCTTGATCGCTGAAAAGAAGGTTGAAGAAATGCAAGGTAAATTTAATTCAAAATCCATAGAGAGCAATATGTTTTTTTAGGAGAAATCAATAATTTAAAAGCAGATAACAACACCTTTCGAGTATCCAATAATGATTTAAGTAATCAGGTTACTGGTTACCGAGTATATATAAACAAGACTGCCATTGATATGGTATCAATCGTTAAAAATGGAATTCAAGGTCCCCCAACTCAATTACAAAACCAAAAACAACATATTCAAGGCCCTCAACCGACCAACCAACCATCGATGTCAATGCAACAACAAGGAGGGCAAATAATTCAGCGGCCTTCCATACAACCGCAGCAACAAAGGCCAACGGTTCAAATGCCACAAGGTGTTCAACAACACATTCAACGCCCACAACGTCCTCCGCAATCAGTTAATCAACCTCCGCCACAACGCCAACTTCCCGCTCAGCAAACAATTGGAAATTCATCTGGTCATGGAAGCATTACAAATCAATCGATGCATTTACAACAAGCAGTACACGGTCAAATTCCAAGCCTTTCAAAACCAAATCAGCGTCTGCAAGAAATCTTAACAAAATAATTTTTTGATTTGTTGTTAAAAGTTGTTTTGCTAAAAATTTTGTTTGAATCGCGTGGATTTCAGAATTTTATGTAAATGACAAATAAAAAATTCATATTCATAACTTTGAAGAAAAAGTTTTCATAGATACATACATTTTTAAACATATAGGCTTATTTCCAAGCAAATCATAAGCTATAAAGCGATGTAATGGTTTGGTTTAGGGAAAAACAGCAGTTTTTCCATCCAAAAAACTTGAAGTATATTGCTGGCGATGATAGACAAACACAGGACTGTAGCATCACAAAAAGGAACATTTTAATTATATTTTTTTGCAGAATATTATTTTTATGCTCATCGTCAATTATTTTGCTATCTTTAATTCAAATCGATTAGTAGCCAAAGCAAAATCGTGTTAATTGTATTAATTTTTGCCCATTAAAAAAGGTCGCGCTTTAATGATGAGAAAATTTGAAGGAAAAGTTGCTATTATTACTGGTAATAATAATATTTTTACATTAACTTTTTTCTTATAAAATTTAGATATTTTTTTAAGGTTCAAGTAATGGTATTGGTCGAGCATGTGCTATTGCATTTGCAGCTGAAGGCGCCAATGTTGTAATTCATTCAAGGATTGAAGATTTGGCTGATTTGGAGGCAAATAATTTATTTTTTCCACAAAAATTCTAATTTGGCTTTTATCAATGTTTTAGGAAACAAAAAGAATATTGATCTCATCGGCAGGCGTAACACCAGAGAACTTTCATTCAATCACAGGTTATATAGAAGATGAAAAAACTCTGCAAAAATTAGTGGAAGAAACCATCGCTAAATTTAGAAAAATTGATATTTTGGTAATAAAAAAAAATTTATGCTGCATTAAACAATGAAAATTTGTAGGTGAATAATGCAGGAGTTACAAAAAAGATGCAAACTTCTTCACCCATGGCTATTGAAAATTTTGATTTTGTTATGGGGATTAATTTAAGAGCGTAAGACTCTTTCTCACTTTTTTTTATTTGACCCAAAATATTTGTTTTAGTCCATTACAATTAACAAACCTTGCTTTACAGTATTTAAAAGAAACTCAAGGTTGCATTATTAATGTTAGTAGCTTAGGAGCCATTCGGCCCATGGTTATTAGTCAATTACATTATTCAATTTCTAAAGCTGGTCTTGATGCATTTATGCGAGGATGTACTGATGAATTTAGCAAATATGGGATTAGAATTAATAATGTTTGGTAAAAACTTAAAATTTGTTGTGATTTTTATTTTATTTTATTTTCAGCTTTGGAGCAATTAAAACTGGAATGTTCACAAATTCAACACAATTTGATATGGATTCGGTAATTATTAAAAAAGTGCATCAAAAAAAATTAATTTTAAATTTTTTGATTTCAGTTTGAAAAAGCTATAAATAAGAAAATTCCACTTCAAAGAATGGGAACTTCGGAAGAAGCTGCAAAAATTATTGCATTTTTGGCTTCTGATGACGCTGCTTATGTTACTGGAGCAAATTGGATCGTTGATGGAGGAATGAATTCACATTGTCCTTCAAATGAACAACAATAATAGAAACTTTCAACTGTTTTTTCCGCCTTTTTTTATAATAAAATATCTTAAAGCGAACATTTTTTTGCTATTTTTTTGTTTGACCCTTTACCAAAGTGGATTCAAATTTTGTATCTTTTTTATTATATCTCTCTCTATTTATGAATAAGGCATGATTGAGCTTATGTCATGCCATCTTTAATGGATATGGATTTAAAAATAAAAAAATGCCCTGCTTTACTAGACCAATATACAAAAAGTTTGGAACTTTTTTGTTATCCATTTCCCTTTTTTATATTCCTTTAAAAATTAACTTATTTGATTTGATTGAACAGTGGTTGTTGATAGCCTCAATAAGCCTTCTTGACAGTGTTTTAATAAACATTTTACAACTTTTGATTTTAAGTTTTAATTTGCATTTTAATCTCTACGATTTACTTGATAAAAATATTTATTTATTTTATTTTCTTCCTCTTATTTTTTAAAATTTTTAGTTATATCCTAAAATGGCTTCTTCAATTGATATCCCTCACAAATTAAATAGCATGGTACTTTGCCGCCATACAGATAATTTATATTATGAAGCCAAAATTTTTAAAGTATTCCAAAACAAAAAAGGTGAAACAACTTATAAAATTCATTATATGGTAAATATTTATAAATATTTTTAATTTTGATGAAGTAATACATTGAAATATTTAGGGCTGGAATCGTCGACATGATGAAAATATCACACATTTAGATTCCCTTGCTCGCTTCTTAGATCACAATCCAGAAAATATTGAAGCAATTAGGGTTTGAACGTTGGTTTAAGAGGTACTTTATTAAAGGCTGATTTTTAGATTCAAAAAGAAAATGCACTTGCTAAACAAAAAATTTTGGCTAAAGGATCAAGGAAAAGTGGAACTCATGTTGGTGAAACAGATTGTAAATTTTTTTATTGCGTTGAATTTTAAAAAGTTTTTAATTTTAGTTGAACCTCAAACTAAACAAATAAAAAAAGAATCAGAAAGTGAAGAAGATACGGGCGCTTTTGATAGAAAAAAGTATGTTTTTCCATCAAAAGTTGCTTCAATGCTTCGAGATTATAATCGCACCCTTTCTTTGCCGCCTAAAACAACGGTGGATAAAATTATGGAACAAGTAATCGTCCACAAGATTAATTAAGTAATAAAGAATTATTGCATTTTTCAGTATAAAAAGCATCATCGTGGAGGTTATGATATGCCCATTTATGAACATTATCCAAACCGAATGGAATATATCAACAATAATTGCGAATATTTGAAACATGATTTTAATCGAAATTTTCTGTATTTTGTAACCAAAGATGAATTACCACAATTTTATGAAATTTTTAAAAAGAAGCGTGCTACCATTGGAGCCAAAGAACTTACATTAAAAGAATTTAAAGATAGTTATAATGATTACAATGAAGACTTACATCTTGAACCTGGTAAGCTTCGAAAATAAAAAAAGAAAACTTTAAACTTTCCTTAGACTCTCGAGAATGTTATAAAATAATTTTATTTTGTTTTTAGGCTTTAACTTCTGCGACACTGTTGGACTCATTCACTTTGCTAGATTCCTTAAAAAGTTTTGCGATTCTGTTGCCACTCATCCTAGTTTATTTGAACAAGAAGCTTTGCCACTTTTTATTGATGTTCTTAAATTTTCTGAACAATATACCTCTGAATATTTATAACGGGTAAAAACCTTATTTATTAACATTTAACAAATTTTACAATCTCATATATATATATCTCATCGTAATTAATGCTTTCAAACTATAAATTGTTTTCGGATGATTTATTCTATAATTTTTTTTAAAATAAACAAAAATTTAAGCCTTAGAGACATTTTCTATTTAGACTTACATTGATATAAAAAAGGACAATTTTGTTGTTAAACATTTATTGATAACAAAAACAAAAAATTAACAATAGTTATGCAAATTTAAACAATAACATGGAGAATAAAAAAACATACCGTCAGTCAGCCATCCATCACATCCGAGCATAAATAAAACACCATAGCACATTTTTTTGAAGACCATTGAAATACAACGAAAAAGATTTTATTGAATCCTAAAAATTAAATTTCTTTAACATAAAGAAATATTAAAATCTTACCACCATGCGATTAACAAAACTTTGCCTAATTCAAGGCCATCCATCTTTATTTTTTGACCCATTCACATATAAAAAAGAACAATTTTCTGAATCCTAAAAAAAGAGTTTTATTATCTACGAAGAAATATTGTAATGTCTTACCACCTCGGCGACGAAAAATGTTACCTAATCAAAGGCTTTCCATGTTTTTTTTTCAAACCCATTCAAATATAAAGAAGACCATAAAATTGGAACCCATTCAGGAATAAAGAAAAACATTTTTGAAGTTCTAAAAAATAATGCTAAATCACATGAAAAAAATATTAAGAATTAATCATCTGCGGGTAACACGAAACATTATTTTTACTAAGGTCACATTTTTTTGGAAACCCATTCAGAAATAAGGAGAAAAGTTCTTTGATTTTCAACCACGCACGAATAATGAAAAACACTTGTTGATTTCTAAAACATAATTACATCAAATTTGGGTGTATTAAAAAAAGTACGTGAGAAATTTTGCAAAAACAAAAAAATTAGAAAGAAGGAAAACTATCTGCAATTGGCCATTCACAAAGATCAAAGAATGGTTTTGTTTTAATGTGACAGGTTCGGTTAATTTGCACTTCCGTTTTCGAAGTTTCATTAAAATGACCACAAACATTTGTAAGTTTTCTATGAATTCCACTGCGATTATACACATGACTTTTGATTTAAGTGTTTTATTTTCATTTTTTTAAAGGCTTCAAAAAATTAAGAAAAAATGTAATTCTTTTTTCAGATCAAAAATTGAGAAACAAATTTAATTAGCTCCATTTTAATTTTTTTTATTCGTCTTTGTCAGCATTGCTTCAGAATATTACTATTGTATCTTAAATCTTCCGTTTTTTTTTTTGATTACAATTTACTTCATCATGCTGATTTAATCTTTTATACTGATTAAATTTTTATCAAAATAAATTTGACCTCTAAATTTCTGCCTTAAAACACTTATCTATGATGTTATTTTTCGATAACGAGCTAGTTGTTATTTAAATAGTAGTTTATTTTAACCGCAGATATATATTTTTGTTGTTATTTTTACATTTCTTGATCAAAATACTTTTCAAGTTTTTCCTTCAAAGCTGTAAGAAAAAATATCGTAAATAATTTCCTCTTCTCCAAGTGTTATGTTTTCTTTTGACGCATATGACTTTTTCTTCTTCTTTTTCTTCTTGAAGCTGCTATATATTGTTTAATGATTGCATTAATTAGTTTGCTCTTTTTTTTCTCTTTATTTCATTTCTATTATTCAAGGGTTTTAGAAAAAATAAAAAATAAAATAGAAGCAATATTTTTTCACCTTTGGATCCTTCCTTTTGTTATTTGTTATTTTTTATTTGACTGGTTTTGACTCCTCGAGAATAAAACCTCCGCCTTTTAACACGTTTTTAAAACTATATTTATTATCACATTTTTAATATTATTATCGTTTTTCGAAGATTGTGAAGTCAGTCAGTTGTGAGCAAGTCAGCTGAGACCCACTTGAAAAAAGATGGTAGAAAAAAAGGATGTTATGGATGATAATTGGTTTGACAAAGGTAAAAAAAATTTCACGCATGAATAAATAATTTTTGAAGTTTTTCGCACTTTTTTATAAATAAATTTTATTATTTAAAAAAAATCAAAAGCAAAATTATTGATTTTGTAGATGGTCTGCGAAAACGAGACTCTTCCGTTCCCACGGAAGAAGATCCGGAGCCCACGGTTTGTGACCATTTGATTTTTAGCTTTTCTAACTTTTTTTTGGTTTAGACATTTGGTGAAATTGTCAAAAAATGGCCCAAATCAACATTTTGCATTATTAGTAATGAATTTTGTGAAAGATTTTCATATTATGGAATGAGAAGTAAATAAATAATTTTCCTTTCTCTAAAGCAATTTTTTAATTCTAAATTTTAGCTGTTTTAACATTGTATTTGATAAATATTCTTAAATTCAGTGATGATAATGCAACCATTATGTTTCATTCTTTCACCGTATTGGCATACACATCCCCAATATTAGGTTCCATTCTTGCTGATGGATACATTGGAAAATTTTGGTAACTAAAAACTAAAGTTTTGCGATTAAAGTAATTATAAAAATTTTAGGACGATATTTTTTGTTTCATTAGTTTATGCTGCGGGTCAAATTATCCTTGCGGTGGCATCAACCTTCAATAAAAACAGTTTCATGCATCCGTTAGTTTTTAGCCTGAAATTATAATAACAAATCTTTTACCATTTTTTTACAGATGGTTTGATTTTCTTGGGCTTTTTATTATTGCAATGGGAACCGGCGGAATAAAACCTTGTGTCTCAGCTTTTGGTGGGGATCAATTCAAACAAAATTATGTTAAAATGATTGCAATGTATTTCTCAATTTTTTATTTTATGATTAATGCTGGCTCAACTATTTCCACTTTTCTTACTCCTGAATTTCGAGGTTGGTTGCAAAACAACAAAAAATAGATTAAAAATCTTTATTTATTTTAAAAACACCTATGTGCAATAGAAATCTTCTTTACATGTTTCTCTCTTTTTTTAAGTATAACTGGAATGATGCATTGCTCAAATTTGCAGTATTTACAGATAATAGAAATATGATGAGGCAAGATAGCTGATAAATTTTCTAATGGCGTTTTGAAAATGGAATTCTTCCTAAATGATTTCTTAAACTATAAAGCGAGCGACGATTTCGGTAGCCATTATAATCGAAATAATCGCTATCTCTGGGGCCATTGGGTGAATAATCATAGTCGGGGGAATTATCAAAAGAATTTTTTGTTGGAGGAGCTTGTTGCATATTATTACATCCTGCTGGTCCACATCGGTTATTATTGCTATTCTGACAAGCAGGAGGGCATCGGCACACTGGAGCTGGACAATCACAAGAAGCACAGGGGTTTCCATATGGCATACGAGGAGGATATCCCATATTACCATTTATGTGAATACTTATTGGACTTGGTGAAATTGGAGGTCGAATGCATCCACATCCTTTTGGAGTGCAACCACAACGTGGCGGTGGTGGAGGAGGAGGTGGAGGAGGAATATTACAACTTGGTTGACATGGACAAGCTGCAGGTGTTGGACGTTCTTGTGGTTGTTGAGGGCATGGACATGCAGGAGGTTGAGGTGGTTGGGCAAATCTGCATGCAGGTGGAGGAGGAATACAACCATTATTATTGCAAATTGGAGCACATATGGGATTTCCACAAGGTGGAGTGGGTGCTGGTGGTGGCGGCGGTGGAGGAGGTGGTGGCTGACATCGAGGTGAACAGCAAGGTCGGAATCGAATTGTGCATTGAAATCCACACCCACATCCATATCCTCCGCATCGAGGACCAAAACATGGTGGTGATTGGGAAGGTTGTTGCATCTGTTCACATTCAAATCCTCTGCAACTACGTTTATTTCTGGGACCAGTAGTTTCATTTTTAGCAACATCTGGTTCCGTAATATTTGCAGAAACAGTAACCGTTATTGTTTCATTGTTTATTATTGTTATTGTTGAAGCATCAATAATGTTTGATGATGTAGTTTCAGCTGTTACAAAAGAAGTTGTAGTTTCCATAGGTTCATAAGTTACAGGCGAAATAGGAACAGTACTAATTTCAATATGAACAAATGGAATTTCTTGCTCCACGCTACTTCTTGGAGAATCAACTGTGTCAGTAGCTATAGAATTAAGAACTCTAGCTAAACCAAGTGGGGTGGCCTAAAAAAATATTGTAAAGATAAATATTAAAGTTTTAACGAAAAGTAAGAAATAAATTACAAACCATTGAATTATGCAAAATAATAATACATCCAAAAATGCAAAGTTTTATACTAAATTGCATCCTTGATGATGGTGTGTGTTATTCCAACTAAAATAACACAATGGAAAAATAAATGATTTTGAGCAAGAATGAAATTTAGCTTCTTTATATAAAACTTTTATTATAAAATATCCTTGGGCGGTCTTCGATCATGTATTGTATCATGGCTAGTTTTCGTTTTTTCCCTTTCTCTCGCGTCTACTTCTATTGCTCTAAAATAACAATGACATATACCAACCAAAAGAAAGCTAAAAATTGTTCTTTTCTCCAATTGTGTCACTTTTTTTATTTTTAATTCAAGAAAAGGACAATTTGTTTTTCCTTGTTTTTGATCGCTTTTTCGATTTTGCGCTAATAATGTCAATACATATTTTTGTCGTCGAAAAGCTTGCTTCTTGCTGGATGGTCATTGTTTTTTTCGAGAAGAAATAAAACAAAAAAAGCATTGATTCACAAAAAAAAAAGTTTCAAAAAGTTATAATACATACATATTTTTAGCACTTCCATGTTTGGGCCAAGACAGCTGCTTCCCATTAGCATTTGGAATCCCCGCATTATTAATGATAATAGCTACAGGTTTAAAAAAAATTCTTTAAAAAATTACAAGCAAAGAAGAATTTTTTTAGTTTTGTTTATGCTTGGAAGTTTTTCATATAAAAAAATTCCACCAAAAGAAAATATAATTTTTCGAGTTGTTGGAACAATCAAAACTGCAGCAATAAATAAATTTCGTTCTGGAGCACCCGAAAGATCACATTGGTTAGAGCATTTTTTGGATCGACATGATTGCAATTTGGATGAAAAATGCATGGAACTTAAAACCAAATCAGTTTATCCAACAAAAAAATGTTCAGAGGTTTTAAAATTTTTTTAAACCGAAGATCAACGAAAAAAATTGTTTTTAGGCAAACTTTGTTGAAGATGTTAAATCTCTTATTCGAGTTATGATCATGATGCTACCAGTTCCTTTCTTCTGGGCATTATACGATCAACAAGGTTCTCGATGGGTTATTCAAGCTATCGCAATGGATGGTCAAATAACCCAAGGCTTTGCTTTACTTCCCGATCAAATGTCAACATTAAATGCAATTTTAATTATGGTTTTTATTCCAATTTTTCAATTTATTATTTATCCATGCGTTGAAAAATTTGGAATTCACACTTATCCTTTAAGGCGAATGATTATTGGAGGATTTTTAGCTGCTATGGCTTTTGTTGTTTCTGGTTTAGTTCAAGTTGGAGTTAATGTAAGAGCTTATTTTTGAATGCTTATTTAGTTTTAAAAATAAATAATTTAGAAAACAATTCCCGATATTCCTGGTGATAATACTGCATTTTTATCTTTAATAAATTCCTATGGAACTAATTGTAGCGTAACTTTTGATATTTCTGGCAACAATCCAGTAACACTTTTCCAAAATACAGTAAGCTTTAGAATTGATTACCAGAGTTAATTTAAAAAAGAAATCTTTGTAGTCATTGATCGACGATAAAGTCGACAAAATTCATCAAATTTTGCGATTACATTCAAACACTTATGAAGTTCAAATTTCATATGCTGGTGATTGTTTGGGAAGAATAAATCCTGTTTCAGTCACTGCAAATCTCAAAGGTAAAACTCTATTATCAACTTTTTTATAACTTTTTAATTTAGGTGGAAAATCATATTATCTCGCTGCAACACCACAAGGAATATTTTATGATGATACCAAATGGACTAAACCTACTGAGGGACAAGGAGAATCTTCGGTGAAGCTAACATTTTTGACTCCATGCAACACAATTTCAAATGCAACCATTCGATCTTGGGGTTGTATAAACGATAGCAGTGACACAAGTAGTTATTATGGAAGGATAGCACTGTGTCGATATGATCCTGGAAATGTTGAACATCCTTGTAATCCTAGAGATAATAGGTTAGCTTTTTAAAAAATAAATTTATGCAAATTAAATGCGAGTTAAATATATTTAAGTAAATATTTTTATTATGTTTGGAAAAATGAAGGCGATGATTATAAAAGGATACCAGTAATGGATTACAATCAAGGCAGCCTATTTCAAGCTAATGGAACAGTATATAATTTTATTGATATGAAAGCAGGCATTTATAAAGCATATTATGTTAATTATACTCTTGGTGATAGTGATCGAACTCCAGCTAAAGATGAAATAGAAGTGGTTGAAATTCCTGGATCCTTATTTGAAATTTCAGGAATGGGAGGGGTTTATTCAATAATTATAGCTAAAAATGGAGAAGTTTCAACTAATTTTGCGGATTATAATAATGTTTTAAATATTCATACAATTGTTCCAAGAAATCATATGAGCATTTTATGGCAAGTACCTCAATATGTTATTATCACTGCTGCAGAAATTTTATTTTCCATTACTGGATTACAATTTTGTTATTCTCAAGTAAGTCATAATCTTATTTAGAAGTGCCGCTAAATTAACATTTTTTTAGGCTTCCCCATCCATGAAATCCGTTTTGCAAGCAGTTTGGTGCTTCACCGTAGCTTTGGGAGATTTAATCATCATTATTATTGCTGAACTTGATATGTTCCCGAATCTCGTAAGTTACCCATTATCTCACATATTTGTATTCACTAAAATTTTTAAAGGCCATTGAAATGTTTGCATATGCAGCTGGAATGATAGTTGTAATTTTTATTTTCACATTGATGAGTATCTTTTTTTATGAATATGTCGATTACACAACAAATGAAGAAGATGAAAATACGCTTTTAACCAAAGATAGTCAATCCAGTCTAAGTAAAAATTATGATTCAATATCAGAAAATGTTGAAATGAGATTGTAAATGTATGTATATGTATATGTTGTGTAAAAAATTTTATTAATACATGGTTATATTTTAATATAAATAAGAAAATTTTATAATAAAGTTATTTTAATACTCGTTTATGAGAGAAGAAGAGCACTGGTAAACCCAGAAACATTCAAATAAAAAAAGTACCTTTAAACCGAAATGGGTGAATGCACTCGAGAATATAGCCATAAACAAAATGCAAGAAACACGGTTCCTATTAAATCACCTAAAGCAGTAAGAAGTGGAATCGAATTATTATCGGGATCTATGTTCTTGGAAAACAAAAATCTCGTCAAAGCCATGCAAAAATAGAATAAAATAAGAATTTGAGTGACAGCGAAAAAAACATATGATACAACAAAAACGGGATGGGTAATAGCGTTAGGAGAGCTAATATAAATTAATGCCACTTCTCCAATTTGCATAAAAGCACCAATGAAAACTAATTGTATCATGATTAAGGAATTATCTAAAAAATTTCGGTTAAGATTTTTTGTTTATTGGCTTTTGTTTTTTTACCTTTATCTTTCCACATTCTAAATGGATTTAAATATTCTTTCCATTGCTTTTTAACCAAATCTTTTTGACAGCCTTTAAGTTGATGTAATTGAGTTGCAGAGCGACTAGCCAAAATGGAAACTAAGTTTCCACCAATTCCTTAAACATTTTTTCCATTTTATTTTTAACTTAAAAAAAGACTTACCATTTAAAATTAATTGATATAATGTTGTTGACTCATATCTTTCCACGGAATCATGAAACATGATGCCAACGCCTAATCCAATAATCATAGATAATATTATTGAAAATGAACCATGATATAAAGCTTCACGAGTATGGCTATTTGTCCATGCAATATATAAACATCCTATTCCAATTATTAATATAATCCCAACTAAAATCCATAAAACTTCATTTCCAAGAGTTTGAGAATAAACAAATGTTCCAATATAGTTCTAAAAATTATAGACTTAAAAAAGTTATTTCAAAAAGAAAAACTGTGACGTACCAAAATTACTAAAGCTACTGTGTCACCTGCTACAGCAGCAAAGGGTGAACAAACATTATCAGGATTAATTGAAAGTTTCATAGACAAATAAACAATGCTTGTTATGATTAAAGCTAGAAGAAATGATGCGATGGTAGCTGTAGATAAAATAGAAAGTAAAAATAATCCGATTCGTAATGGAGTCAACTAAAGTAAAAAATAAATAAGTTTTTTTTGTTTTTTGTTTTGTTTACCATCATCTTTGATTTGGTTTCTGAGCACTTACTTTGATTCCCATAATAGTACAAATACCAAAAATAAAACCACCCGCACAAAGTGAAACATTAATTGATTGTCCCATAATTAAAGCTAAATTATAATATGTCTCAGTTCCTAATTTTTTAAGTGAATTCAATTGATTTGTATTTGCCATGGTTGAAAGGCGCGAAGCATACGTCATTTCGATGGAACCTTTTAGTCCCAGAAGTAAGGGAATAACTTTGAGAAGTTCTGGATAACTTTGAAATGCGGGATTGTTAGTAACCATGCGCAAAATAATTCCTGCAAGAAATAAACCGCCACTTGCAAGAAGCATTATTAAACTAGTCTGAAATTTTGGCAATTAAAGATAAAACCAAGAAGCAAAATACTAACATATAATAGAAATGATTTTGTACTTTCAACTTTATCTTTTTTGAAATATAATTCAGGAATTATTGGTGTAGCAAATATTTCTTGGCTGCCATTGCTGAAATTATGCAATTAGTTAAAAATTTCAGCTCAAAAACTAACTTCAACATATCATGAAACTTTAATGGACCAACATTAAAAGTGACTCTTGAAGATTTATCATGGCCGTCATCGCTATAAACACTTTCTTCTGTTGAAGCATTTCTCGTAGTAGAACCGCCATCATCTGTGGTCATTGTATCTGTTGAAAGGGTGTGTGAAAACACAAAATCATGATCCACTTGATCCACTGGCATGACTGACATAAAAAAATAACTAAAAGTTAAAATAATTTTAAGAAGATTTTACGAAGTTTAAAAAATAATGTCAAAGTAAAAAAGATCAATTTTAAATATTAATCGCTTTTTCTTTTAACATTCTACGAGAGAAGAATAAAAAGAAAACATTTATAAAAAATGTAAAAGAAATTTGTATTTTCAAAGCATATTTTTATAATCCTTAAAAAATATTTATAAAAATAAAAAGAAAAGAGCAAAAACAAACTCATTCAAATAAAAAAAAGAAAAAAATATTTCAAAACAATGTACTCAATTCGAATTAAAGAATCTGTTTTTGTCACAATAATTAAAGAACATTTATAAAAACAAAGTTATAGAGCAAACAAAAAATTAAGATAGATAGAGGCTTTCCAACTTCCTCCTTTGCTTTATTTCAAACTGGTAAATTCAAACTTTATAGGCAAGTAAAAAGCAGGAAATACAAAAAAGGGGAATGACTACTTGCTTTTTTCTTTCTTCCTTAAAATTTGCAGCATCAGCAAAGTAAAAATAAAAAAGTTAAGTTATTTTTTTTTTCTTCATTCCTGGGAAACTCCTTTTTGACCATCATCGTCGAATCGCATCATTTGGTCAGGTAAAAAAAAATGAAAGAGCAACCAGTCGGTCGCCGCGGTCACTTATCTTTTCCGTTCTCTCGGCTACGACGATCGCGATCGGGCTTCTTCTTTTTTTTTATTTATGGAAAAAGAAAAAAGAAGAAAGTGAAATATGTGAATCAACAAACATTTTTTTAACCGTTTTTTAAATTTTTTTGGCTGCTTCTTTTCATTACCCTCCTCTTTTTGCGTAACGTTTTAATTTTTCGCAGCAAAAAAAAAGTTGGTGGTAGTTGATTGTTGCTTTTACTGACCGGTCGTGGACAACAAAACAACTCTAAGTGTCAAAATAGATTTTTTTTTGTAAAAAGAAGCTTTTCTTTTTTAAGGAAGTTAAAAAAAAATGAGAAGTTGATCCAGTTAATTTTCAAAAAAGTGAAGAAAGTTTTTTTATTGAATGTTGAGTTAAATTAAATTAATTTATTTTTTAAAACTTTATATTATAAATTAACATGGCACCAAGTAAATAAATAAATATATTATATGAAAGTTGGAATGTCTACCGTTCATTTACAAACGGCCATTGCGATTTCGAAGCATCGAAGAACATTGAATGACGCAAACTGTGTCCTAGAAAAATATGAGTTTTTAAGGTTTCAATAAAAAAATAGCGAATAATTTTACTTTTTCAATTTCTGAGAAAAGATAATCTTCCGTTAAGTCTTCACAACTATCTATGACTACTGAATGACATTGAGCCTAAAAAATATTATTGTTTTCATTTTTGTAAAAGAAAAAAAGTTAGTTTAAATCGTACTCCTTCAGCTGTACAAGTACACGTGATGCAAGGTGTAATTCGTTTAGTTTTGCCCAAATTGATAACTCGTTGGTTTACAACACAAAATTCTAAAAATTATATTTTACTTTTTGGTCGCTTTTAAAAAGGTAATTAAAATTGATAAGATAAGAAAAAATATAACATACGTCTATCAAGCCATTCGTAATAATCTGTATCAGGTAACTCGGAGCATCGCATGGGTGCATTTCTTAAATTAGATTTATTTTCTTTACTTTTTCTTGTTTGCATAAAAGCTTTTTTTAAAATTTTAATTTAAAAGAAGACTCACGTCAATTCATCAGGCATTAAAAATGCATTGGGTTGAATTCGGTGCGCATATTGACTATTTTCACATAAAATTTTACTAAAAGTTGTTTTTCTTATTTCAGCTAATTGAGAAGGAGTAAATCTTGTGGCTGGATTATTATTTTCATAATAAAATCTATCACATCGTTTTAATCTTTGCATTTGTTCTGCAATTAAACATGCAAGCATAGGACCCAATAATGCACCTTTGAGAGGGCGTTCACTCATAATTCCCGGGAATAAATCAATATCATCAACATGAGCATAAACAGATTGTAAGGCTTTAATGGCACTTTCATCCATAGTGTCCAAAAGATCTGTAAAAGTATGAGCTCGAGGGAGGCCGCACATGTCTCGATAAGCGTTATAGGGTTGAATGCCATGATCACGTCCACGTTGGATATTAATGGCAGGTAAATCTAAGCCAGTAAAAGGTCCACCAGGTTTTTGGAATAAATGATTTCGAACTGCATCAACGATATGTCGATCATAATCCATTCCAGCTGCACCCAATAATCCCATCAACATCGATTCCAAATGGCCGCCAGCTTCATCATAAATGGCTGAAGTGTTACTAAAGGATATTTTCAAATCAATTGGCGATGAACTTTTTTTATATTTCCCATCCATTCGGGGAAAATGATTTCGAATTAGAGTGTGACCAAATCGGAATGCAGCAGTGGAAATTTCTTGTGAAATCGAAGCATCACAATGCTCATCATAACCTTCATAATAACCTATTTTCTTTGGAGTCAAATCATAACGAGCCATGGTTTCACATCCAAGAACCACTGGAAGCCATTCGCTATAAATTACATGTTGCATTTTAGCACTCATAATTCTTCGAGTTTCTTGGAAAAGCTGTTCATCGGTCCAAAAATTATTTATTTTATGTAAGGTTGAAGAAATTCTGTTATGTTCACGAAGGAAAATAGTGTGTAAAACTGTAATTCCTGGTTGTTCATTATTTCTTTCATCTCCTGCAGCAAAACATGGGTGCTTTGGCTTACTTCTAAAATCAAAACTGTGTGATTTTTTAAATTTTCTATTATCTCTCACCTGCAATCTCTTTCTTGTGGTCCCTGAGGCAATGCTTCTTTATTATATCCCAAATTTGTAAAATTCATTTTTCCTTGATTGAAAAGCCTCAATAAATTTGCTTCGCATTCGGTCGATCCATATATATACGAGGCATCAAGGAAAGAAGTCAATTGATTTATTTGATTTCGATATCCAAGTGAAACTTGTCCCAAAAGTGATCGAGCAAATGGCATGCATCGTGGTGTTCCATCGCTATGTAAATGTGGAAAGAATGGATCATTAGCATCTACGTTAATAGGAAAACAATGAATTGAAAGTGTTTCAAATGAATCACATCGACTACAATTAAGAATTGTGTTGTTTGGCCCTCGAGCTATTGGTGAATGAGTCATATCATGATCTATTATTTGACCAAGTTGCATTAACATATGTGAAAATTTAACGTGAAATATTGGTTCATCATTATGCACTACATTTGAAATTCGCCGAGCTGATGGAAGTAAACGACCGGTTTTTGATCGACTTCGTGGTGTATCAAATCCTTAAAAAAATGATTTATTATGATGACGAAGATTAAATAACGACATACCATCATCATATGCGGGATCAAGTAATCGTCGAAGTGGGGCAAATGCATTTCCATAATGTGGAAATTTGAGATTATTACACCATCCTGACATAGTTCGATATTTGGTTGTATGATCACATGGAAGAGGTTGAGGAAGGCATTCGCGATTATTGGTAGCATGAGGGCCAAGGAAAGCAGTGTAATTGCCAATAACTTTGCTTACATCAACTTCGGGGAGAAGTCGCTGAAGCGTGGAAATATCAAGTTCTGATGGCAGTCGTTCACTTTGATCCAATCCTTCTCTAAAAATTTACATATTTCTAAAAAAGGGTTTAGCTTTGTTAAAAAATCAAACCCGCGAAGAAGAACTTTTGTTGTTTCACGAAGAATTGCAGCAGTTCTGGCAAGATCTAGCGATTCTCTTTTTGGGGCCATCAAACTTGCATGAGCTGACAAAGCTGAATTAATATCCCTTGGTTGTCCAGCATTAGCACGATTTATTCGACCTGATTCAGCTGCTTCTAATCTTCGAAATTGTTCTAAACCAAGTTTAAGAGCCTTTTCCAAAGTTTGTTTTGTTATTGGAAGTCGTAATTTTGGTTCTTGATCAATCCATGGCTTCAAATCAACTTTATCTATGACTGTGGTGTTGCAATCCATGGGGCAATTTCTAAAAAGCTTTTTTGTAATAAATCATTTTAAAATTGATGAAGAAATTTACCCATATTTATCAGGAACTTGAAAAACAGTAGGTTGGACTTGTCCAACATCATCTGTATTTGCACAAATAATTTCTGCTAATGAAGTTTTTCGAATTTCACCAAGTTGTTCTTCAGTGAAAGCAGAAGGTTGGAAAAAGTTTTCATACCAGAAGCGATCACCTCGTTTTGTTTTTTCAAATTGTTTTCCAATGATACAAGCAAAAGTTGGACCAACTAATGCACCAGGTAAAGGACGTTCAGCAAGTCCTCCAACAAATAGATCAATATCATCGACTGATGAATAAAGTTGTGAAAAGTCATCAAGAGTTATGGTGTCGAGGAACTAAAAATTTTTGTTTAAAAAAGTTGAAAGATTCATTTTACAAACCAAAGGTCTTAGTTCTCCAATATTTTTGGGTTTTGCCAATCCACAATAAGATCGCCAAGATGTGTAGCTGTTAATTCCATGATCTCTTCCCATTTGAATTATCATTGCAGCTAGGTCAATGCCACTATCATCTGAACCTTTAAGGAATTTTTCTCTAAATTCAGGAGACATATGAAGTCCTGGCTTTCTAATAGGTTGGGTTAAAATGGTTCTTAAAATTCCATCCATTCTTCCTTTATAATACAAATGTGATGGATCATTAAAAATAGTGCTGTAATGTCTTTGCAAAGATGAACTTCCACTTTTATCTGTGAGGACTAAAGTATCGGGTAAAAGAGTGAAGAAAAACATTCCAACAGCTGCAGCAAATTCATTTAAAACGCTCGGGTTGGTATTCTAAAAAATAAATTATTAAATAATTTCATTTTCGATACAAAAAAAAACTAACAATATTATAATCACTATCAAATGAGTGATATTGTAAATGAACTCCAAAACTTCTCAAATGCTCTCTACCAATAATAATTGGCAAAAATTCATTATAAGTTATATGTTGTAATTGAGCGATAACAATTCTTCGAGATTCTTGATAAAGCCTTTCATCATCCCAATGTGAATTAAGGATTTTAAGTTGTCGAGCCAATCGATTATGTTGACGCATCCATAGCGTGTGTAAAGCAATTCCAGGAGGAATCATATTTGTCCATGAAGAGCCTGAAGCGAAACATGGTTGTTGAACGGTATTTGGGCTATTGCAACTTTTATTGCTAATTAACGGTGGTAAAAGTTCTAATCGATTTGAAATTGGTCGATGTTTTAAAAGTCCTAAAAAATTTATAAAAAATTTAGACTTTTTTTTAAGTTAAATTACCATTTTGGAAAGATCGTAAATTAGCAGCTTGATCTTTATCATTTCCATAAATTTGACTGCCATCCATAAACGAAGTTGCCATATTTCCTTGTTCTCGAACACCCAAACTACAATTTTCTCTTGGAGCCACAAATGATCGAGTATAAGGCATGCATAAATTTCGATTAGCAAATAATGGATCATCATTGTCTGTGCCAATGTTATAACATTCTGGATGAGTGGAAGAGCAGCAAGGAATAGGAATACTGCCAGATCCAGAAAAAAGTTGTTGAGTTCCAACTTGAGCAATGTCTTCATAAATAAATTGAGCCCAATGTGCAATGATTAAAGAACAAACAACATGATCAGGTCGAGATTCAGAAAATAAATATCTCGAAGTTATTCGGGCACTTGGAAGTCTTTTATTTCCTGCTCGTGGTTGACTAACGCCATCAGAATAATCAGGAATTTGTGAGCGTTGCATTGGTTCATAAATAGCACCCCAAAGGGGCTTTTTGACATTGTTACAATGTCCAGAATAAGTTCGATATTTTCCAGGAATACAATCAACTATTTGATTAATTGGGCAAATGGATTGTAATATTGAATGGTCAATGGACATTTGAGGAAGTCCCAAAGCTGCTTGTTCATCTGTTAATCCATTTCTTAAATTAAATGTTGGAAAAATTATAATATTTTTAAAAAGGTTACCTCCGAATTTGTTGAGTTGCACTAATTGAAATCAAAGCTGGATAAGACAATTCTTTAGCATATTTATCAATGGAACTAAATTGCGCCCATAAAATCGATGATGATGGTTCATTTTTATTTTTATAATCTCGATATAAATTTTTCTCTGTTCTATTATATAATTCTTCCAAGGAGGATTTAGCATTTTCAGTTGCAATATCTATATCACTTTTATCCACGGCTTTAAAAACCTCTCGAACTATTGAATCTTTTTGAGCAGCCGAAATTGGAGCTAATCCAGTTAACCCAACATCATTTGTATCAATAAAATCTAAATATTTATTTTAGTTTAAAAAAATAAGAATCTAAAATCTTACCAACGTCATTGGTTTCCACACCAGCTGTTGTAAAAATTCCACTTCCACATGGAACAAAACTTTTGCCACAAGGAAAATTACTTCTTTTATGCCTCGCATGTTTATCGCTATTATTTAATAAAGTACAATTAACAATAAATATTCCAATAATTAAAAATAAAAATAATATCCTCCTCATAATTATTATTTGAAATATAATTTTTGTTAAAAAAACAAATTACATAAAACTTTTTTATTAAATCTAAGCCAAACAAATATGGTGGTGGTCAATTGGTCAATGATTAGATAAAACAAAATAAGAGAAGCTGTTGCTGCTTCTCCGTCTTTTTTTTTGTTTCGCGCGTCACTTGTTCATGAACTTTATGAAAGAAGATGATGATAGCTGTTGGTCGTCGTCGTATCTTCACACTCTTCTATTTTTTCCTGGTTCAATCCACTTTTTTCCGTTATGAAAAAAAAACATGTTTTGTTTTTCTTCCAAGACTTGTATGCTGCTTTGCTGCCTTCCTTGGATGGAACAAAAATGAGATTTTCGGATCAAAGGATTCTTTTTTTCTTTCATAAGTTTTCACTTTTGAAAAAAATGAAGGAAGAGCTCTGTTGAAAATCAATCATGATCATCATTCGCTAGATTACTTCTTCTGTTTCCTTAATAAAAAATTACAGGATTGGTTAATTATAAACGTATAAACCAGATTTTTTACAAGAAAAAATAAAATGAAATTTTCGTGTTTTTTTCTTCTTCTAACGGATTCACCTTCCGTTTCATAATTGATTTGATTTTTCCAGAAACATGAACATATGAAAAAATAACATGGATTTGGGCGATAAATCTTTTCAAATCTTTTTTCTTCCGCAAAAAAAGAACTACAAGCTCAAAAATAAAATATTTGCTTTTTTTACAATCACAAAAAGAAGGCTTAAAACAAAAAAGGCAAAATGGTATTAGTTTTATTTGATAAATGTTCATCTTTTTTTGCCTTTTATTAAGTTAAAGCCCCTCTCAAAAAAATATCCCTTAAAAATTTCAAATTTGCTTTAACTTTATTTTTTATTCTTTCTCAGGAAGCTGAAGAATTTCTTTATTTTCTTGTTATCTTAGTGCTGACAATCTGTCTACGAATTTCACGAATGTCATCATCATAAAATCAGCGTAGGTTGAGAACATCTGTTTGCCAACTGCAAAAAGGCATATGTATGTATTTTTAAAAGTTAAATTTACTCAAACAAACAAAAAGCTAACTAAGTTTTTACAATTTTTTTGTTTCTATTTTTGTAAAAAATGTCCTCTGAAAAATCTGTTGTTGTTGATCATGAGCATCAAAATTCAAGAGTGGTAATAATTGCTCGACCATCTGACTCCGAATCCACAAGGCGTCGAGAAAGTCCAGCATATATTTCTGAACAAGTTGTAAGTTTACCATTGGAGGCTCCACAACTTTTAATTTTGTTTCAGATTTACCCTGAAACTGATACCTTTTGTTTATTACCATCTCGAATGAGATTTTTATGCGCTATTTTAACCATCCTTTTAATCATAAGTTTAGCGGCTGCAATTGGAAATAGTATTCAATCAGCGGGGTTTAAATCCACATCTTTTTGTAAAACTGATTGGCAAGAATTTGGCCCTGATGTCCTTTGCCCCAGAGAAACCATGATTCATTATTTTATTTGTTGTGAAGAAGATTTTGGTTTAGCTAAAAAGCTTGTATGTTGCACTCAATTTAAAATATGGCTTATGTAAGTTTTTTATTTTTTTTTTGTTGGTAAAAAACAATTCCATAAAAATACTTCTTTTTTTTTTTTCAGAATAGCAATGGCATGTGTAGTTCTTTCATTTATTGTTGGAATTATTTATATAATATTTCGTTATGTTATTCATTGCACTTAAACTGTTATTTTTTTATAAATAAAATATTATTTGTTTTTCTCTTTCTTTCGTTTCCAACCATTTTTCTCTTTTTGCATTTAGCATTTGAAACTTTTTTAACTTTAAAGAAACCCATAATTTTCTTTTCTTTTGGCAACTGTTAGTTTAATCAAAAAAGCAAAAAACAAAAAACAAAACGATTGCAATGAGTTAGCTTGCGGGGGCACAAGGAAGAAAAGAAAAAAACAACGAACGAAAAAAAAATAGCAAAAAATTTCTTCCATTTTTTTAAATTTGTCATCCTTCCATCGACCAACCGCAAACAAGCAACAAAGGTATGAAACGTATTCGAAGTCGAAGTATCGATTTAATTCGAAGACCAAATTTACCAAAAATTATTATAAATTATAAAGATGATTTTGGCTGTGATACAACAAAATCGCCTAATGTTTTTCAAAAATGTAAGTCTTTTTCACTCTTTTTGCTTATTTTTTACAAAAAAAAGAAATGAAAAACAATTTCCGGAACAAAGGATCTTTTCTTCTTCTATTCGTCTATAATTTCCTCCTTTCACTTTTCTTGTTTGACTCATTCTTTAGTTTATTTTCTGAAAAAAGAAAAAGAAAAGAAAAAACTATGTGTAAAAAAATGAGAGAGATGAAAAAAGCAAAAAGTAGCTATCATTTTATTGTTTGAGATTATTTAATATTTTCGGAAGAAAAAAATAAATAAAATAAAACGAGTGTGAAAAAAATAAAGACATCATAAAAAAGTACTAAAATCATTGAAACACATTTTTTGTTTTTAATTAACGAGTTTTTACCAAAGAAAAGAAACAAAATGAACCTATGTTTTCTGGCACCACAGCAAAAAAGGCACTCGAAAACCTTTCTTTTTTCTTTTTAACCCCTGCGGGTAGATGCTTTTTTTTTCAATGCGCAAAAAAAAGAGAAAAGAAACACACTCATTCACAACTACTACTGGCACAAAACTAGCAACAACAAAGAGGAGAGTGAGTGCTTCTGCAGACACCAACCACCTAGTTGTCTTCGTTGTCGCTGACATTGGACTAAACATGCATCTACGACGACGACTTACTGCATCCACCAGCGGCTGTAGTGGCTTTATTTGGAGTCCCTTATTCAGCCAGCCAGTCCAACAACCAGCTGACCCAACGAGACATTGCTTCTGCGCCTATATAATATGAATTGAGTGCATCCGGAAGTATGAGTTAGTAGTTGATCACATCTTTTTTGGTAGTATTTTCGTTTGAAGGAAAAAAATTTTAATTTCCTCTCTCATTTTCACAGTTTTGTTGTTTCTCTATAACAATGTTTTTTTCAAGAAAATATATTTTTTACTGTTTAAAAATGCTTCTTTTTTTATTATAAATTTTTTTTATTGATAAGCTCCTTTTAGAAAAAATATTAATAAAAATGAATTATTAATTTTCTTCTTTCTTTTGCCTTTTTTCTTCACCCTTTTTTCCGACAACAGCAGCTTGTAATAAAAAAATTTTGATTGTAAAATTTTATTTTTTTGCTTCTTTTTTGTGTCTCTTCTGTTTGTTAAAATTTATTTTTCCTTCCTCTTCAAAGAAAAAAATGGATGGTGAGGATATTTCAGCCCATGTTATGCTGCAACAGAAACTTGGATGTATGATCCAAGATGGCATAAATGAAGGCCAAAGATTTGCTTTGAGCTCAGATTTATGGCGGTGTGCTTCCGTTTCACCTCATTGTGATGTATTAATTACTTTAAAACCACAAGAAAATGAATCAATTACTAAAGAACTTGTTTTATGGCTTCATGATATCGTTAGTTTATTTTTAAGGAAAAATTATTTTTGAAAAAAAACAAAAAGTAGAGTTTAGATCAAAAAAAGTGAACCGCAATTTGATATTAAAATTAAACATCATAATTTAACAAATTCTTATGGACTTTATATTACTGCAAATTACACAAGGTTTGTAATTTTCCTTTCTCTTTTTTACTTTTTTCCAACTATCTTTTTTGAAGCCTTTTAAAAGGCGCTGAATTATGCCATTTAAAAAAGCCCATCAAACCTACATACGGCGGTGGCATGAGAGATTTCACAATCGATGAAGCAAAATGTTTCCAAGGCCTTGAAATTCGTTCAAATTTTTTATCTGGAATGGAAAGATCTATGATAGTTCGACAAATGCTTTTAATGATTAAAGCTCCTTCACCGGGTGGATTTATTTTTCGACCGATTTCCACTGTGTCACCTTTCCAAGTTGTAGTTCCAGATAGTTCAACTTTTTGTAAGTTTTTTTATGACAAAACTTTTTTTTATCAAAATCATTTTTTTAAAGTGGTTTCCCTAATTTCTCAAAGTGTAATAGAAAATTTATTACCCTTGCATCAACCAGAAATTTTGAATGATTTACAAAAGCGTTGGGTTTTTGCTTTATTTGATGAACAACCATTGGAAGATATTAAAGAATATTTTGGAACTGAAATTGCTATGTATTTTGCATGGCTTGGACATTTAACTACAGCTCTTTGGGCTCCAGCTGTTATAGGAGTTTTAATGTTTTTTATTGGAGGGTTTTCTTTTGTACATTCAGATAATCCAGAAGAAGATGAAAATACAGTAAGTTTAAAAACTTTTTTAAAAGCTGCCGAAAATTTAGGTGCTTTTGTTTTAGTTATTCGGTGATATATGCTTTGTTATTTTCGCTTTAATTAATTGCATTTGGTCCACAGCTTATTTGGAAATGTGGAAGAGGCAACAAGCAGAATTGGCATTTCGTTGGGGAACTTATGAGCTTCAAACTGACCAATTTCTTGAAGATCCTAGACCAGCTTATAAGGTAATTCCATTTTTCTAAATTTCCCTCTTAAAAAAATTAATTATTTTAAAGGGTGAATGTTTGAAACCCAATCCTGTGTCAGGTAGATTGGAACCTTTTTATCCTCCATGGAAGCACATGCTTATGAGATATGGTGTTACATTCCCAATAACATTAATTTGCGTTTTATTTATGTTTTTAACTATGTTTTGTTTATTACAACTTCAAGATTTAGCTGATTCAGTATTCAAACATTCGTATTATTTTAAATGGATTATTTATTTGCCTATGATCGTTTATGCCTTAATTATAGTTTCGGGTGATTTTCTTTATCGTAGATTAGCTATATTTTTAAATGATTTGGGTGAGTTAAAACAAATTGAATGCTTGTTTTAAAGGCTCATGTTCTTTAGAAAATTATCGTACCGATGACGAGTTTGAAAATTATTTAATTCAAAAAATTGTTATGTTTCAATGTGTTAGCGCATTTGGTTCACTTTTTTATATTGCATTTTATCTTAACGATATGCGTCGATTACAAGAGGTTTGCTCTCCACTAAAAGCAACCCATAAAATGTATACCATTTTAGACTCTCGCCACATTGTTAATTACCCGTCAATTAACTCAAAACCTCATAGAAATTGCAGTTCCATTTATAATGGAAAAGTTTAAAGTTGCTCGATTAACATATCAAATGACTCGATCGATGAGTGATCACTCACTTCAAAGACATGCAGACGCAGCAAGAAAACGAAGAGATACATTCCAAACTACACCTTCCACTGATGTTGAAGATCCTATAATGCCTTCGGCTGAAAATGAACAAGTATGTGAAAAAGAAGAAGTTGATGGAGTTCGATGCAGGAAACCAAATACCAGCTTTCTTGCTCCACATTCATCACACAAACGTCTATCTTCAAATTCAGAGCGTAAGTTTCAGCGAAAAAAAGCTGTACTAAATTCTTGATTCTTTAGCTTTTGAATTAACTGAAGCGGAATTACAATCATTAATGAAAGATTATTCTCGTCCATTGGATGACTATTTGGAAATGTTTATACAGTTTGGATATGTTTTACTTTTTTCACCAGCTTTTCCGTTGGCAGCTTTTTGTGCGTTGTTAAATAATTTACTTGAAATTCGAGTTGATGCTTTTAAAGTAACTTTTTAATTTTTTTTATCAGTCATAATTTGAGCTTTAGCTTTGCAATGCAGTTCAACGACCTTTTGGAAGAAGAGTAAAAACCATAGGTGCATGGCAAAAAGCTATGGAAATGATGGGTGTTGCTGGCGTTATTGTTAATTGCGCTTTAATAGGTCAATCTGGACTCATACAGCGTATGTGGCCCGATATGCCTTATTCCATTCAAGTAATAAAGCTATAGACTTTAAAAATTTAATTAAAAAATGGATTTTAGATTTTATTTATTGTTGCTTTAGAGCATTTTGTACTGGCTGTTAAAGCTTGGATTGATACGGCAATTCCAGATATTCCACTTTGGATTCGAATTGAAACAGCTAAAGTTGAACATTGGCGTCGAGAAGCTTACAAACGAGAATCTCGGCTTATTAGCGGTGGCATGGACCCAGAAACAGATCCTTCCACTATAAACGAATCAAGTTCAACAAATAATATCCATGGCAGTCAACGAAACAATACTCCTAGAACAGCTATCGATCATTTACGATATCGACGAGTTAGAGAGAATCGAAGTTGTGCACCGTCTGGTCGGACTCCTAATTTTTATTAAATATCAAAATTATTATTTCCATAAAAAAATTTCACTTGCTCAATAATAAAAAGAATATAATTTCTTTAAACTTGTTTTAATTTTATTAAAAAAAGCAATAAAAACAAACAAAAAACAAAAACATAAACGCAAATTTACAATGTATTTTTATTTAAGCAATAAGTTTCATCTCCTTGTGCGATATATAAAACATAAAAAACAAAAAATATTATAAAAACCACGGGTGATAAAAATCTACAAGCTGTATCCAAACGATGATATAAATCCGTTAATCGACGCTTTTCAGCTTCAAATAATTCTCTTGAATATTGATTTGTAGCACGATGAGCTTGTTTTTCCTATAAATTTAATTGATTTAAAAAACGATGCTAAAACTAATTGTTTTTACGCTACCATTGCACGACTACGTTTAATTAAAGCTAATACAATGAGTGATTCAATTAAAGATAAAACTGAGAAGGCTTTCATTGCAGCAAACCACATATCCATTGAAGTTAAATAACTGGTTCGAACTTTAATATCACCCTTTTCCATTTGAACCAAAGTTAAAAGGACCTTAAAAAAGAAATAAAATAATATTAATAAGGTTATTGGTATTGAAGCTTACTGTAATTGGAGTAATAATTCGAACATCTTCATAATTATATGGAACATATGGCGCAACCCATGCAAACATCATAGCTAAAAAAAGTAAATATCTTAATTTTACTAACCAATCTTTCCCGTCTAAAACGTAAATAAATTTTTTAAGGAAACTTACCTAAAGTTGATGGAATGTACTTTTCCACAATGTACCTAGCTCCATCTCTTTCCAATTTAAAAAGAAGTCTCAAACAAGAGGAAGCAACTAAAATTAATTTTTTAACTAATTATCAAACCTTTTGGAAGCTCGAATAGCTTACTTAATTTTCCTTCAACAAAGCATTCCTCTGTTGACATACTTTTAATTTTTAATTCGGGAAGTGAGATACGAGAAGAAAATAGAATAGGCTCATCATGCCACATTAAATTTACAAAAGTAGAGGGATAAGCAACTAAAAATTATATTTTATTTTAGGTATATGTTTATTTTTGAAGTTTGTTACTTGAACTAATAAGGAGATCACATTCTTGACTATCATGAGGAAAGCGACAAAATGTCATAGAACAACTTGGCAATAAAGTAACTCTAAAATTCAAAATATTGCTTTTAATCTTCTAAATTTTTTAGGAAGGCAAACCTCATAGTGTAAATCACAAGCCCAGAAGGTAAAATTCTCATTCGAAAATTAGGGAATGTTACCATATGAAAATATGAATACTTGGAGTTTACAAAATATGGATCCGGTCTGAATACCATATCAAGGATTTGCTTTTCTCTTATTCGTATAGGCTTTGAATAATTATTTGCAAGTCGAATATCAAACCATTTCATTTCCATTTCTAAATCAATTGTATATTCCATTTGTTCGCTATCAAAATTAGCTAAATGTATAACATTTAATTTCACTTTGACATTTAAAGGAATATCTAAAACCCAAATTTTCTTAAAGAATTTTTTTTTTATAAAAGGTTCCTACCTGAAAATGCTACAGGCACACTGTTGTTGTCATAATTAACTGCTTTCAGCACGGGTAAAAGAAAACTCGCACCGTGATCACTAAAAATTAAAAAACATTAAACTCGAAAGCACACAAACAAACACAAAAATTACCGATAATATGAACTGAAATCTTCTTCATACTCTAAATAGGTTAAATTAGATAAAAGATCTCGCAAGACACTTTCATTTCTTCCCAAAGAATCGGTATGAAGTACTTCTCGAGCGGTCAAAACAAATGTATCTAAAAAAATTAAGAAAAAACATGACTAACTTTGTTTGATTTGATCGATTAATTAAAAAACTAACCATTGTCAATCATTTCCGTGTTATTGAAAATGTCAGTGTCAAATAATGTATCATTTAAAGTTGAATTAAAATCAGAATAGTAATCAGCATTAAAAACATAGTCGTCCACTTCTTCACTTTTGTCTGGTGGTTCAGTAATTTTGGAAGGACTTGTTTCACCAGCTTCTGTGGAAGTAGAAATTTCACTTGTGGATGAAGGAAATCCTGAGACTTCTGTGTCTTCTGGAATTTCTGTAAAATCCAATGTAAACCCAGAACCTGAACCATCAATATTATAATCCTCATCGTCTACCGGACCATCAATCAAGGGATAGCCAGAAGTTGTAGCATAAACTTCTGATGTTTCCATAATGGATTCAGAGGTTTGGGTTTCTTTAATCGATGGCATAATAGTAGTTGGCTGAATTGTGCTTGTGGTATGAGAATGATGGCCGTGATGACCATGATGCCTTAGTTTATGTGGAATAATAAGCATGCCAAGATTTATTATACCAGGAATGAAATCATTTATTGGATAATCTGGAACTTCGGTGGTAGTATGTTCTTGTGACGTAGGTTCGAGCGTAGTAGGAATTTTTTGCGTTGTTGGTTCAATAGATGTAATTTCTGCAAAAGTAGTTGTTGTTGCATCTTCTTTAACTGTAGAAGAGGCAACAACTTTCGGCGGTTTAGACACTGTTAAATGACTCGACGATGGTGCAACAGTACTCAACTCTGAATAAGGTTGAGTTGCTAGTTGCACGACTTTTTGAGATTTTGGCGTTTGCAAAACTTCTAATAAAGGCAAAGGAGTAATTACAATAATTGTAACATCTTTTTCATTTTCTTCATCGTCATCAAAATCAACATCTATAGGAGGTCGCGAATCCACATCAACTGTATCAGGAATCTCAAAACGGGCTTTTAAATTCAATACACTCATCCATTTTCCTTCTAAAAAATTTAAATTTGTTTTGGAAAATTAAGGCTTAAAACTCACTTTCATTTCTAAAAAAATTAACCCGTACTTTTTGGTGATTGACCATATTTGAAGTTTTTATAAAAATGGTTAATATTAACATAATTATTATTATCACAAATAGCGACTTGCGCATTCTGATAAAACAGCTGCTAAGCGCACTAATTGAAAGGATATGGTTTCCAAGATTAAACGCATCACGTCTGCGCTAAACTTTTTGAATGGCCAAACTTGGAATTACTTTTTAGTGGCAGCAAAAAAATATTGTCGAAAGTAAACAAAAATAAAACAAATAAATTTTGATCAATTAGATGTTTCATAAATATTTTAACAGCATTCTTTATATAATTAACTAAACTAAAAATTTGCGGACATTAAGAAAAAATATAAAAAATGTAAAATAAACGAAAAATGATAAAAATTTCAGTATTCAATTTGTAGAATAACTAAAAAAAGGAGTTAAAAATTTTTTTCAGATCGCGTTGAAAAACAATTGAGGCGGAATGAAGGAATAAAAAATAAAGGAATGAATCTTTTCTTTATTTCCTTGATTGCGTAAATCAAGAAAATAAAAAGTTTAAAAAACTAAAAAACTATGTTGTGACATCGAAAAAGAAAAAAAATTAAGCTTCTTTGTCGTCGAATAGTAATTTTATTTAAAAAAGGGCTACAAATTAAAGACAGCAAAAAAGGTTGTAAAAAATGGTTTAAAGAAGAAGAAAAAAATCAAACTCTTTCTTCGCCAGAATTTTTTTTTCTTTCAATTTCAATTTATATTAATCGATGACCATAAAATTAATTGGAATTCATAATAAAAAAATAATTTATCAATGGTCCAAAACTACGAAGGCAACGACGACGAAGACGTTTCGCGGGGACGCATCTTTTTTTAGTGTAACTACTGCCTCAAGAAAAAAACTAAACTATTCTATTCTCGAACCCCTTTAAATTATTTTGTCATTTATTTATTTTATTTACGTATGACTGCGCAACCAGTTTCCGTTTAAGTTAGTTAGTTGTGTTGTCTTGTCGTTGTTGCCCCAAGGCAATATATAAACAATCAGCAGCAAAAGCAGAAACCAGCAAAAAAGGCAAGACAAAATTTAATTTAATTTTTTTTTGTAGAAATAAAAAAGTAAAATGACAATAATTTTTTGAAGGGAGATGGTTGTTTGTTGTATGTACATACATACATCTATCTCAAATTGACGTCGTCTAATTTGAATCATGACTCATTTATACATATATGCTTTTAAACTATGTATTATTTTTTTCTTTGTTGATAAACCTTGTGATTAAAAAAATGAAGAATGACCTTTTTAATAAAAGTGTAAAGTGACCAAATCAGAAAGAAAGGAATTTATAAATAAACACAGCGTATTCTTAATTTCACATGTATTAAAGAAGAATTTTTAGGTTTAGCTAAACCAATCACAAGAAATAAATTATATATGTACATAAATAAATGTAGGGGATTTAAAAGCTAAAGGGTTTTTTAATAAATAAAATAAATTTTTATTGGTTTTTGGTAATTTCTATATATTGATATTTCTCTGTTTTTATTGCTTTTTTTGTTGTTTTTTAACAGAAAATAAGATGGAAGAAGAAAAGAATTAGCTGAAATGATCGTAAAGTTTTTTTACATTTAACAAAAAAAAAGCTTAAATTATTTTAACAACTGACATACGCACAATTGACCTAGTAGAGAATATTGAATGAAGAAGACACAAGTGACCACACTTGATGGCGGGACATCGATGGCAAAAGTGACCAATGCACTCTTTCTTTTTGCGAGGCTAAGGATGGCTTTTATTTTAATCACTTTCCCCCATTTTTTTCTTATTTTTTTCTTTTCCTGTTCGTTTAGCCTTCTCTTGGTTTTGAATTTTTTTTTCTTCCACCTTTGTTAATACAAGAATGAAATTCACTAAATAAAAATTTTTAACGTGAGAACTTAAATTTTAAACCATTTACGAATACTTATTTCTTAATTCTATTGATTTATAAAATACACGCAAACTTTCCAGGGAAAGTGTTTGCTCTCGGCAAAAAATCGGCGATTTTTTTAATTATGGCACAAAACGGTTTTAAAACCAATTTTTCAAACTTTGGGAATAGGAATTCCAATTTTATGTTTAAAGACCATCTTCTGCAACAATTTTCTATTCCACAAAGCATTGTTTATTACATAACCAAAGAACCAAGTTCACAATTGGGCTTTCAAAAGTTACTTCAAACATGCAAATACTTTTATTCTCAAAATCCAACCATTCTTGTTAATAGTGTAACTTTTAAAACATATTTTGATAACCCCACTTGTAGAGAAGAGTCTTATAATATAATACTTATGACTAGTGATACCCGACAGTATTCTACTATACGAGTTTCAAATGTTAATCAGATTGCCTGTAAATTTTGGATTAGCGATTATGTTTGTTTTTTCAATTTAAGCGACTTAAATATTAATATTTTATTAAAAAAAGTCATTTTTATCAATTCATTATCATTTCTTTCTACTAATTGTGTATTAGCTAATTTAACCTTTCTGAGAAATGAAATATGGAGATTAAAATTTTGGGATACTTCTCCATTGAATGAAGATGGAACAGACATGTCAATCGAAGAAGTATTTGCATTTTTCCCAAATCTTGAAAATTTTGTTTGGTATGTTTATACATAAATTTTTGGATAAATCATAATCTCAATATTTATTTTAAGTGACAACCACACTCATCCATTAAAAATTACAAAAGAATCTGTTAAAACCATTTTTAGCTCAATCAAGAAATTAAAATATTTTTCTTTAGTAAAAATTCCTGAAATTTTTGATTTTCAAAGCTTTGCAGAAGTAATGAAAGTAAGTGACAAAAAGAAAATCTTTTTATCAAACATTTTTGAAAAAAACATTTTTAAGGCTCAGCCGAAAACAGATTTTCGACTTATATTCGACGATAATCTTTCAATTGAATATAAAAATCTACTTCAAGCATTTATTGAGGAAACAATAAAAAACTCTAAATCCTTAGATTTTTTGCCGCCCTATATTTCGTTTCCTGGTAGTAGCGAAATTTCAAAGCGCTTAGCCAAACGTCGTAAAGCTTATTTAGAAAAAGATGAACTTTTCCCTCAAGTAAAAGGAAAATTGAGAAAAGCATGGCAAAAACTGATACCACCAAAGCGGCCTAGTTATTCTGATTATTGGTAGTTTCCTGGATGCAAATTATTGCAGTTTTAGAAGTAATTATGTGGTTTAATGTCATAAAAAAAGTTACAAATATCTAAAACCTTGTACTCTATATTTTCATTTTTTGCTTTTAAAAACTCATTTTTGGTCTTCTTTATTTATAAATAAAAACAAAAAGAAAATTATATGTTTATTGATAGTTTTTCAAGGTGGATATTAGCTTTTTAATTACACAAACTAACTTATGCTTTTCTTAAACCACTTTAGCTAGGAAAAGGATCTGTCATTTTGTCATCAGCAATATCATCACAACTTTTCTGAAAATAACATAAAAAAGAAAGGAAAATAATTAGTTGAAATGGTAATTCTGAGTGAAAATAATATTTTATCAGTTTTCTTTTCGCCTCAGTTTAATTAAGGTTGCTGCTTTATTTTCATTGATTGCCTCTTAAAAAAAAGAAAATGGGAAGATTTGAGAATAAAGTTGCTATTATAACAGGTAACTCAATAACAAAATAATGCAAGTTTTAACGTTGCTTGCTACATAGGATCATCTGCTGGAATTGGACAAGCTACAGCTTTATTATTTGCAAAAGAAGGAGCCTTTTTAACCATTCATGGCCAATCAATTGAAAAGCTCAATGCTACCAAAGAAATGCTAATAAAAGCTGGAACATCACCTGAAAAAATTGTAATTGTTTCGGGCCCAATTCAAGAAGAAGCAACTCAAAAAGAATTAATCGAAAAAACTGTTACTCAATTCGGGAAGCTTGACATTTTAATAAACAATGTTGGACAATCACGAAAGCCCGATGCTTCTTTAGATCGACTTGATATTGTGCATTTCGATTATGTAATGAATGTTAATGTTCGATCGTTGGTTTTTTTTCTACTTCCATCCGAAACAAAAAAAATATTTTCAGAGTTATTTCACTTACTCAATTGGCTGTTCCTTATCTCGAAAAAACCAAAGGCAATATTGTAAACGTATCAAGTATAGCTGCACTTCGGACGGTATTGTTTATTTGTCCAATCATTATCTATCTATTGTTTTGTTATTATTTTTAGAGTCCATTAACACCATATTATTCCGTAGCTAAATGTGCACTTGATTCATATACAAAAAATGCTTCAGTTATTTATGGATCAAAAGGCATTAGAGTTAATGGAATAAAGTACAGAAAAAAAACTTTTCATTGAAATTTATTTATGTTTTTTAAGCCCAGGCACTATTGATACAGACATTTGGAAGCGATCAGACGATCCAAAAGTAATCAATTTCCGTGATAAGCTGATTAAAGAAACAATCGTTGATCGAATGGGAAAACCCGAAGAAGTTGCAAGGGTCGTAGCTTTACTTGCTTCAAATGATGAAGGTTCTTTTGTCACAGGTTCATGTTGGGTTATCGATGGTGGAGCGATGGTTACTCCATCATATTTTGATGGTCAACAATAACAATAAACTGGCCATTTTATTAAAGTTAGAAAAAAACAAACAACCCAAATCGATAAACTTTGCTGTTGTTATGAAAAAAATAAAAGTAAATAAATAAAGAATAAAATTTGTTTGTTTATTTAAAAAATTTTTCTTGAATGCATTTTTTCATTGTCCTTCGTTGCCAGTGGCCACCACAAATTTCAACATAACAAAAAAATAAAGAAAGGAAAGAAACATTTTTCTCGAGTTTTTAAAGTTTATTTTTATAGTAATGTTCTCGTTCGCACTTTTTGCACTATTAACTTCAGTTGACCACATAGAAAAGTCCAGTGCTCTCTCAATAATTGTACACCATAATCGTTTTGTCGCTATAAATGGTGGTCAATTTTTCTTCGATGTGACGTAGTAAGTGCCATCTTTTGACCACCACCCACATGTTATCTTTCTTTCTCCCTTTCTCATTCTCATTTGTTTCTTCGAAGAATTTTTATTTTATTTCGTTGAAAGAAGGACTTTTTCCTTCCTCCATCACGAACCAACAAAGTGCAAAAATGTTTTAATTTTCTAAAAGAAAAAAAATAAAAACTTTTTTAAATGTATTCAAAAGATTTGCTCTAAGTTTTATTGGTGGTACTGCTGCTGTTGTTCGATGGACGACGGACAAACTGAGGGATATGCGTTTGTTCTTTGTTCGTTTCTTTAATGCTTTTTCTTTTATTTTTTCTTATTGCATTGGAGATTTTGATCTTGAAAAAGTCCCTTTCTTTGCTTGTGTTGACGTATGTATGTGTAACATTAAAAAGGGCTTCCCCATTTTTACAGCAAAAAAAAGAAAGACCCCAACTTTTTCTCTTAGGCCATATTTTATTTTTTTTTGTTTCGTCTGATAAATAAAGAAAAAATAAATATATTTTTTTTTGATTGGAAACTTCCTTTCCTGTATTAAAAGATCAGTTTATTTTTTAGTATCCCCGCCCTAATTATATTTTTTTACTTACATCACTCTTATTTTTTTTCGGCTGCTGCTGATGATTATATGTATTTAAAAAGGGGGTGGTTTAAACACGTGAAAGGCACAAACATCTTTTTTCAACTCATTAGATCAGAAAGAGCGGAACATTTGTTGTTTTTGGTTCATTCTAAAAGTTTTTCGTTAGCTATGACTTTTAGCTTTTTCTTAATTTCTAAATTTTTTTGAGGTTGGGAAATTTATTTGTTTACAAATTTAAAGGTTGTCTAGGTCACTAAGATTTTTGGCGTCCAAATTTATAAATAAAAATAAATACAATAACTAACTTTTTTCCTTTTTCGTTCCTTTTTTAAGTTACACGCAAAGTCGCAAATATCACGTATGCTGTTTTGCCCTTCTTTAATCGTCGTCGGTAAATCATCATAAAATTCATGTTGTTTACAAATACCCATTTCTAGCGGCGCGAAGTATAAAATGCTGCCAGACTTTTATCCTTAAAAATCACTTTTTTCTTTCACCGTGTCTTTTTTTCCGACCAAAAAAGGAAGTTATTTTTTTTTTGTTCATCTTTGAAGTTGTTTTTGACTGTCGTTGTCGTCTGCCTTTATGCCTATCTATAGTAATCACTTTTTCGTTTTTTGGTGCTAATTAAAGAAGAAAATTTATTTATTTCTATCGCGTTAATAAACTAGATTTCTTTTTATTTTTTTGCATCTTTGAATTCCCCCACGCATTTTTCGTTATCCTTCTTCTTTTATTAATTTTTTTGCAGTTTTTTGATAATCAATAAACCCATTTTTCAGAGATCGCTCGATTAACTTTTCTTAAATTTTTGGTTCAAAGCTTTAATTCGCTTAAAAACATGGGCCCAGATATTCAACGAAATACTTCAAATCAAACTCTTAAATCTTTTAATGGTTATGCAAAAATTTATAACAATCGTCCAGAATCAAGAATTAAAAATATTTGGCGTAATTCTGATGCAGTTTGTTTTGATGTGGATTCTACAGTATGCACGGTAAATAAAAATCTATCTCTTTTTGTTAACTTAAATTTTTTACTTTTTAAGGATGAAGCAATCGATGAATTAGCTGCATATCTTGGAAAGGGTGCAGAAGTGGCCGCATGTACACAACGTGCAATGAATGGTTCAATGAGTTTTAGAGAAGCTTTACGTTTGAGGTAACACACAATTGAAAACTCGTTTTACACAATTCAAGTTTGTGAAACGATATGTGTTACAGATTAGAAGTGATGCAGCCTACATTACCAGAAGTAAGAGAATACGCAAAAACTCATGAAATATCGTTGACGCCAGGCATCATAGAAATGGTGGAAAAATTACAAACTCGTGGAACGGATGTTTATCTCGTTTCTGGAGGATTTCGACCATTGATTATTCCAGTCGCTCAAAGACTTGGAATTCCAATCAATCGAGTTTATGCAAATGAAATTTTATATCATGAAGATGGCACTTATGCTGGGTTTGATATCAATGAACCTACAAGTGATAATGGAAATCAACAAATTGGAAAAGCTGGTGTTTGTGGGATTTTAAAAAAATTACATGGTTACCGCAATCTTGTTATGATTGGCGATGGAATAACTGATGCAGAAGCATCTCCCCCTGCTGATGCATTTATTGGTTTTGGAGGCAATCAAGTGAGTATAAAAAATATATTTATGGCTTTTAAGACTTTAAAAAAAACTTTTTAAGGTTCGTGAAGCCGTGAGACAGCAAGCTAGTTGGTATGTGTATGACTTCGAAACTTTAAATAGTGAATTAGATAATAGAGAATAGATAGATAAGATTTGTATAAATTTGTACTTTCTCTAAATTTTAACCTTTTTTATAAAAATAAATTTACATGTTTATTAACTAACAACTTTTTATTGTATGTGTATAAGTGTATTTAACTATGTACTATTTTTTTCAATTTGATTTAAAATATCATTAATGCTGGCATTGGGTAAAAAGAATTCTTTAATCATTGAAGGAGAAATATTTTGAAACGGAGAAATTAGTAAAATTGTTTTAGCAAATCGAATTTTTGCTTCTTCTTGTCCAAGCAAATTTGATGCAGCAATCATACATTCAGCCAAAGCAAGACATGATTGCTCTTGAATTGATCGAATATTGGACGATGATGTCAATTGCGGGGTATCTAAAAAAGTTATGATAAAACTATCATAATTGCACTTTTTTCAATTTTCTTTTTGTCTTACCTGCGCGAAAAAGTAAAATGCATGAAAAAGTCCATTGTTCGATTGGGTTTAATTTTAATGAGCGAAGCGTTTCAATTATGTAAACAATTTTATTAACTTCATTTTGAGACAACTTCGTCGATTGAATGCATTTTTGATGAAAATCATGAAACAATGGGTTAAATTGAGTTGAATAATAAAATAAAAATAATAAATGCCAGCTTGATTGAAGCAGAAGTTTTCGATCTTCAGATTTTTGTTGACTCAAAGGTGGAAATTTACTTGTCCAAATTAAAATTGAATGAAGAAAAGTGGACCAATCCATTTCATTCGGTATTGGAGTTTTTTCAGTTAGACTTTTAATTGTAAAGTCAGTTATTTTATTTGATGCTGAATAACAACTACTTGGCGGAGGTATCAAAGGTCGATTAAGTAAGAGATTCAAAGGTGTTAAAAGTGGAGGAGGCGAAGCAATATTCGCCGATGAAAGAGGCGCCAAAACCATAGAATATGGAATTCGATGCTGATTAGTATTTTGAGTTTTTTGTTGCTGTAACTGTTGCTTTGGATAAACACTTCGCTCATTTTGTACTGCTGAAACTAGAATTTAAGATAACTATCAAAAAAAGAAAAGAAAAAAAGTAAATTGAGAAGCTGAGAAAAAATGTCACTTGATAAAAATTTTAATAGTTTAATATGCAACAAATAAAAAACCAACCATTTCGATTCATTTGAACCATGAGACATTTTTTAAAACGGCAATGTTGACATTGATTTCGACGGCTCACGTCAACGATACAGATGCCATTTTCTTTGCATTCATATTTTAAATTTCTACGAATGGATCTTAAATATGATAGTTTCAGGGAAAAACAGCAAATAAAATAATAAAATAATTACCTTTTAAAAAAGCCTCGGCATCCATCACAGCTTTGAACACCGTAATGTCGGCCTAAAAAAACTTTTATTCACCAGATACCGTATAACTTTTACTTACCGCTGGCACGATCACCACAAACTCGGCATAACATTTCCGGCCGAAGCATCATTACTCAAAATGAAAGAGAAAAGAAAAATAAAGTTTCTAACTTCAAAAAAGCAGGCGATTATGATCCGGCATGTGAAAATAAACACTTTGTTTTCTGGAAAAGCAGCTTTTTTACCGAAAACAATAAGTACTTAGTGCGCATAAAGTTCGCGGTTTTACGCCCTATTCTTTTTTAAAAAGTGGCTTCTTCGCTTCTTGTATAGAGGCATTATGTACAAGTGGGTAACTATTTAACTGTTTTTGTGCAAAAGAAAAATTTAGTCGTCGATGGCTTAAGTCATTGTCATCGTTTTCTTCCTCTTTAGAAGTAGGGCCTTTTGAGCGAGCATTTAAAAAATATTCTGAAGGCAAAAGAAAGCTTCTTTAAAATAGAACAAAAAACTCAAAAGAAGAAAGAAGATGGCACAATATAAGTGTTGGAATGAGCCGTCGTCGACCGAGACCATAACTCACAGGTTGAGCAGCAGTAACAACATTGCCAATATCCGGTTACAATTTGCGACCATCTTGCTCACAAACGACAACGACGCCTCTTGCCCCTAAAAGCAAAATGAGAATCATGGGAGCAGAGATGAGCAATATCGTTGAGAAGGGCATAAAAAATTTTCTCACGGCGTCGCCATCAAGAAAACTCACTCCATCCATGATGGCTTGTTTCATATCGCTGCAAAATGTTAAAAGTTTGTTTTTCTGTTTTTTAAATGCATTTTTAAAAAGGTGACTGTAGTTTGCTTCTTCAACATTTTAACAAACATTTTATTCAATACAAGAAAATTGAATTTTACAAAATAAAAATACAGAACCATTATAAAAATGGAAATAAACAAAAGAAAGTAAAAAATTATAAACACGCGATTGAGTGACCAGGATTTTCTTTAGTTTAATATAGCAGAAACTGCACGATCAAAAAAAAATACAAATTTTGTTGTCAGTCAAAGAAAAAACACCAGCTAATTTTTATGAGTATACAAAAAAGAAAGAAAGAATAAAGAAAGATTTACAGGGTTTTTTAAATCAAAGTGTATTGTGTAATAAAAACCTTATTATTATGTTTTGCCAAGGCACTGTTGTGATTCAATAATAAAAGAAAGCATTTGTTTTTTCAAAAGAAATTGTTTTGAGGATTGAAAAGTAAAACTATTTGTGAAAATATCTTCGAGATCACAATTGAAAACAATGATCTTTTTTTAATTTGATTTGATTTAATTAAGATAAAAGCCTTTTTGTAATGTTGCACTTAGCAATCGTTCTTTTAGAAGCTCTTTGGAACTATAATCTGGAACTTTAAGATAATGGACGCAGGTGTTAACGGATGGATAAGCGCCATCTCCACTTTCACTCTTTCGAACAATGGTTAATGGAGGATGCAAATTAGCTAAGCCACCTAAATTTAATAATTATTTTGCGATCTTATGTTTAATAAATTTTATAATTATACCTGGTGGAAGTGAACTACAACCTGTAGCAAATTGCAAGAAAGATTTTCGTTGAATAGGATCCATTTCAACCAAAACTTGAATAAATCGTTTGAATGTGGTTGAGTCATGAGTGTATCCATTTTTAGGTACTGTATACTTTTGTAATTCTTCAAGAGTCCATTGAGGACTTTGATCTCCACATAAAATTGTAAGAAATTCTGGCGGAGTGAAAATTCCAAGAGCATTCAAAGGACAAACAAGATTGAAACCTTCACGCAATGCTTCGATTTGTGGTCGAATTCCAGTATTAAGATGGAAATCAAGAACTTTTTCAACATAATCATCTACATTGCCAAGGGTGACTTCCACATTTGCACCATCTTCAACAAGTTCATAACCACGATATTGGAAAACATTGGATGGTGGATCCACGACGAAAGTCAAAGCAAGTTCATCAAGGGCGCATTTTGTATTGGCAATATCAAGTCTCAAACTTCGAATTTTATGGAATCGTTGTTCTCGGCTAAGATTTTGATCGTTCCAAATTGTATCACGTTTACTTTGAAGATTATTTAGTTCACGAATGAATTCAGCTTTTTCTTGATGAACCACGCTAAAGTCATCGAGGCTCAACACTCCTTCCAATGTAAATGCATCAAGGCTCTAAAAAAATAGAATTTACAAAATATTAATGCAAATTTAAAAAAAAACTTACGAGACATAAAAGTTTTAATAATGGAATGGATAATGGAATATCCACTAAACGACTATCTTGAATAATTTTTCCTAAGAAAATTCCCAAAACTTTGAATAAAATGCATGCTTGTTCACTTTCAGCTGTGTTGGGTGGAATTGGAGCAGGGAAAAGTCCACCAGGGCGACGAACATAATAACCTGGAGGTTTTTTACCACTACCCAAATCAGTTTCAATATTTTCATCCACTTTAGTATAAACGCTATCATCATCATCACAAATCCAAACAGCGCGGGATTTGCGTTGAAATTCTGCAGCCACAAGAGCATAAAATTCAAGAGTTGGGCCTAGACCAGTGCCCTCTTCATTGAAGTATTGGATTTCCAAAACACTTTTACGAACGGCATGGAATTTTAAAACACGCATAGCTGTATCAAAAAGTTCATCATTTCGAGGAACTTTAATTCTTTCATGCTTTAATCGACCAATTCGGAAATCAGTGTTATCATCTCGACGATTTTGAGATTGAGCATTATTTTGTTCATTTGCTTGATCTAATAAATTTTGAGCCCAAACTATACTTCGAGTGGTTCCAAATGCAGTTGCCATAAGATAATTTCGACGAGTTTCAATTGAAAATAAATGTTTATGTTTGGTTAAAATAAAGTTGCACCATTCTGAGAGGGAATTAGCCGAAACAAGCAAAGGATCACTTAATTCTTGAGCAATTTTTTGAGTTATTTTTTCACTTATAAATGCATCAGCTTGCAAACCAAGATTCCAAACTCGAATGAAATCCTTCAAGAAAATTATGGAATCAAGAGCCATTTGAACTGGAAGATCAAGGGATTCACCATTTGCAAGTTTAGCTGGTGATAACGGTGTAATTTCAACTGTGGGATCATGATATCCAGCAATTTCATAAATAAGAGTGTAAGTTGGCTCCCAAATTTTTGAACTTGTTCGCTTTCCTGCGTGAAGACCCCATTCAGTAAGATTGAGAACTCTTTGAATATAAAATAGAAGTTTTCGTTCATCATTATCCATTTCAATTGTAGCATTTTTAATTCCAGGAATATTTGGCCCACTTAAATAAATTTTTAGATCTTTGGATTCTATATCGGTTTTAGCAATGGTTGTATTGTGATTAAATCGAAGTCCCAAATCTCGTTTAAACAAAGTTTCATCTTTGACGTTGTTGGTTGGCAATTCAACATCTTCAGTCTTAAAAATAATAAATTTGTAGTCATTTTATATTTCTACAAATGCTTACCTGATTAACATTATTACGACCTGGTCGAGGATCAAATACTGGGATAAGGGCTGAATGAGATGGTTTAAGTGTAAAGTCATCATCCCATTGTCTTAAAGCTTTTCGAGATGATCGCGATCCAGTATTATGATGTTCAGGATCTTGTCGTGAGCTACTCATGGGAGAAAGAATATCATAAAATCTTGGTGGAATACCAACGATATTGCGAATTGCAATTCGAGCAGCATCGCTAGCAGGAATTCTACCTACTCGAGCAGTAGCAGCTGTAGCGTCACTTAGGCCTATAATAATTAAATTATTTTTAGAAGCAAGTTTTAATATTTTTTGTTTACCAAAAAGATGTCGGGGATGTCCAGCTTCAACAGCATTTGCAATGCCTTGAGTAAGGACATCGTCGATGTCTTCTTCAGTCTCATCGGTGTTTTCTTCATCATATTCATCATTAAAGAGAATATCGTCCTCGATTTCTTCACTATCACCATGGCCACTTGCATCAAGAACTTGTTGCATAACAGTTCGAAGGGCATCAGCATAATTGCTAAATCGAGATGGGCGACTAACACTTGTGGAAGCTGCACGGCTGCCAGAAGTGCTACTTCCTTCTCTTTCAGCTCGAGCAACTGTAGCTCGTAAATCATTCATCAAACTTGCATCATCGGTTGCTGAACGCTCTTCATTTCCATTATCACTTCCAAATACAACGTTATAGTTTCCAAGCAAATTGTTATATAATTCACTGGACGTAAAATTTTGTGGATTTCGGGATGTTCCTGAAGAACTTCCCTCTCCACCAAGATCAAACATGCCTGAATTTTGATTGGCTGCGGCCTGTGCGGCAACATGATAAACATAATATTCATCATCTTCATCCTCTTCCGCATCGGCATCAGCTTCAATATCAATTTCATTTTCTTCTTCTTGTGATTGTAATTCAGCTTCATCCTCTTCATTGAAAAGTTCTTGAGAAGATGAAACAGGAGCCCATCGACTGCTTCGTTGTCGAGTGCTATTACTACCATCAGGTTCGTTTTCATTTTGTTGATTATTGCCACCACCTCCTGAGGTGGATGAAGTAACGGAAGTATGACTAAATGCTGCACTTGGTTCAGAATCAGCTGAACGTCGAGTGGTTGATAAAACTGGATGTGAACCACCGCCAAAAGTGCTTGCTGCTACTGAAACAGTCAAATTTTGTTCGTTGTTTGAAGGTTCGGGTGTATTTGCTTGTGATTGCTCATCTCCAGCTTCAGGGATTCTTTCATGAAAAAGTCTTGCACGCGAAAGGAGATTTTCCAATGATGGAGTTTGATGTTGTAAAGATTCAGCGCTTGCAGCTTGATTGGTTGCAGCCACAGATCTTCTTGATTTTCTTTCATCGAATAAATTTGTTGTTGACATGGACTTTTGAGCAATTGTTGTATTTGCCGATAAATTGGTAGATGATGATGAAGCTTCTGGTGAATCGTTTGAAGTTTTATATGAGGATGGTGAAGTTACTTTTTGATTAGCTAAAACTTTGACTTCATAAATTCCATCTTTGCCATATTTGAGATTTTCAATTTCTCCATTATCCCATAAAACTCTGACTTTTCCATTTTCTTCATCATTTAATGCTCTGCCATATGGTGAATTTGCTTTATCAGGCTGAGTGCTTTTTACATTGAATCCACGCAAAATGCTTGGATATCCATCCTCCACTTTTGGTTCCATTGGAGTTCGTTCAGAATGTGGAATAGTTTTTGGACCAAAAACAATCCCATCAGAGTCTTGTGTTCCACAACCTCGAATTGGAACAGGTGAATCCGAACTATCAAATGGTCCAGCATTTATAGAATATTCTCTTTCAGTTGAATGTCTCGATAATCGAAGTTTGCCTTTATCCAATTTACTTTTATCAATTCGATGTGGAGGAGCATCAATGTTTGTTCCTGGTGGCTTTGCATCTTTTGGCAATGCTGATAAACCAGTATTATTGAAGCTTTCGCTCCCACTAATTTCTGATAATGAAGCACGAACTATGGCACGATGATGAGCAAATGAATTATCTTCAGGATTTGGAAGATTAAAGCCTCCACCACCTCGAGATGGTTTATATGACCATGAATACTTGCTTCCTGAAGCAGTGGAAGGTGTTGGCTTAGAGCTGGTTGGTCGAGGATATAGTCGAGGAATAAGAAGTGGTGGTATTGGATCAGACTAAAATGCAATTTTAAAGTTTTCATAAATCCAAGTTTAAAACTTACCAAAACATCAACAACTGTGCCATAAAGTTCAAAGCCACTAAAAGATAAATAATGACTTTTGCCACTTGCATTCAACCCTTGTTGAACGATTCTGAAGAATCGAAAAGCTATTTCAGTATTAGCTGTTATACTCCATGATGCGGTATCTCCAGGTTCATTAAGGGATTCATCATTGGCATGACGAGATATGATATACCATCTTTTGTTATCTGTTGAACCTTCAAAAGTCCAATTTCTTAATGCTGAACGACTATAGCCTTCTGAATGGCGTAAAGTATAAACCGTTGGATAAACACTAACACCAAGATCAAAAACAAAGTTGGCTCCTTTAACATCGCCAGTATGACAATTTGCTGGTTTTGTTTCACGACTAAATATTGCATCAGCTTGATCAAATGGCATATGTCTGCCATCGCTGCTTCCAACTTTAATCAATCCAGCAGTGGCAGGATTAACCCATTTTTCTTCTGTTAAACCATTAGTTCCAAGATAATAAATGATACCATTTTTATCAAAATTACTTTCATATTGAAAGCTCAATTCTTTCTTATTATTTTTGCATTCCATAATTTTCTTAACAAATTCAAGATGTGGCCTTTCTGTATCAAACCAAAATTTGGAAAGCATTTGAATTAAATAATGTTTTAAATGTTGAACCGTGCATAATGGATCAGCTTTCATTTGTCTTCCAGTATTGTTAAGTAATTTTTGTTGAAGCCAATGTTTGGGATCAGCTTGTTCAAGTTGGAATCGAAATCTGCGAGTGAGAAGTTTCATTCCACTAACGCTGCTATTTGGTTTATCATATTTGAGAACAGGGAACTTCTCCAAAGCTTCCAAAACAAAAACTATTTTTCGAGCTATTGTATTCATAACATTTTCACCAGCAAAAACCCGTCTAAATGTAGTTGCAACAAGGCCATCGGTGTCTTGAACGCATCGAGCGAGTACGAAGCATAAAGCTTTGACAATGCCAGAATGAGCAATTTCAAAAATGGATAAAGTATTATCATTCAATAAAGCATCTCGAACTTGTTCCAAATTATTATACAATCGACGTTCTTGCTCTTCTTTAGTGCTTCGTCCATCGTTTAAATCAATTTCTTTAAATAATGCAACGATGGATTTTGCATTAGTTCGAAGAGCTTTTAATTCACTTCGCATATTATTTTTACAATGTTTCAAATATTTTCCCCAAATATCTTGAGCCAATTGTTTAACTCGTTCACGTTTAGCTGATTTTCGATCTTGTTTTAATGGATTTATTTTGATCCATCCAGTTGCAAATACACTGCTCAACATTTGTTCAGCCATATATGTTTCCGTTGCATCTGCATCAAAATTATATGTAAATCCAGGAATATCATGAAAAATTTCAAGCTTTTTATGTTCGACGGTGCTAAAAGTTATCTCCAATTTGGTTCCATCCAAACAAAGAAAATCCCATGAACCAAATCCAATCCAATTATCTTTGTTATCGTCAAACACATGGCGCAATGGCAGTTCGCTAATTGCTTCTTTAGTTTCCATAAAATTTCGAATAAATTCTTGTCGGCTAATTTCAGAATCGTCAACTTTTTGAGTGGTTAAAAATAATAAAGTTTGACCAATTTTATTTTCCATAAAATATTGAGATGTTCCATCTTCGTTTAATTGAAATGCAACAGCATCCGACCAAATATATGTTAAGCGATCGTGATGCATGATTCTCCAATCACGCCATTGATAACTTTTACTTGTAGGTGTAGCTTTTAGAGGTGATTTTTCTTTACTACTTTCCGTGCTAGTTTTAGGTGATTTTGGAAGAGGTGGCTTTTCAGCAGAAATAGTAGATGCTGCAGCAGCCGCTTCAGCTGCTTCTGCAATGAGGTATTCAGACATTGTAAGCATATCTCGAACTTCTTTAGCTTCAGGTAAAATTTGTGGAACACTTCCAGTTATTGGATTAAAAATTTGTACAGGAACTTGTGTAAGTTCAGAATTGTTTTCAACTCTCGACGGTCCAGGAGCACTTGATGAACTTGGTGTTAACGCCGAGATAGGAGTTAATACAGAGCTTGGAGTCATCATTCCGCTTACACCTCGAAGAGGTGGAGGTCCAGAAGGTTCTGAGCTTGTTGAGTCTTCTTCCTCATCATCGATAATAACTTCTTGAGCTAAGGTTTCAACTTTTTCATGAACTCCAAGACGAGTAATTTGTTCACGCCAAAAATCTGTTTCTCGATCAAGAAGCGATTGCATCATGAGAAGGACTTGTTCTCTAGCTTCTGCATCATCATCCCGATCCAAAGCCGATTCAAACATCCCGAGAAAATTTTCAGCAAATTCATTTGTAAAATTTTCTTGCATTATTGCATTTCGAAGATGTTCGGCGGGTAAGCTTACAACACATTTTCTCATGAGTGATAATGAAGAACGACGAATTCCAACTGCAAAAGCAGCTTTATTTACTGTACAGAAAATGGGAATAAGTTGTGATAAAATTGAATTAAATAATTGTGAATCAACTGCAGAAATTTCAGGTTGTTCATTGGATTCTAAAAAATATTTTATTAAATAAAGACAAAAATTTGAATAATTTTTACTTGTAAGAGGGCTTTCAAGCAATCGAGCAACTTGTTTATGACCTTCTTCATGTCTTTCCCTTGCTTTTTCTAAAGGTGTTTTGCCTTCTTCGTCACGTAATTCTGGATTTGCACCATTTTCAAGTAATAATCTTGCAATTTCAGGTCGACCAAATATTGCAGCATAATGCAATGAAGAAGATCTATTTCCACCATCGACATTTGCACCTTTTTCTAATAAAAACTTCGCCATTTCAACTGTTCCAAATGCTGCAACCCAATTAAGTAATGCTTGTCCAACATCATCGGTATAATTGACATCGATAGAAGCAGATTCAATAGCTTTTTTAAATGCTTGGAAATCTTTATTTCGAATACTTTCAATCACCTAAAAAAAGGAATATATAAAGATTTTCGTTTAAATTTAGCCTTACAGTTTTATGTTTTTGCGTAAATTTTGGTGATAAAGCTGCTTCAGTTAATGGTCGAGCTTGTAAACGAGCAATAGATTGTCGACCTTCACATATAAGACCGAGAATCATCCCGGTTAACCGTAAACCATCCATCACACATCTTTCATCTTTACTCGTCATAACTGCTTTTAATACCGGCATTAATTTGTTTGAACTAAAACATATTACTTTTAAATTTTAAAAAGTTTTTAAAGCTATATTTTTTACCGAACAACCAAATCTGTAGCTGTTGCAGAGCCACGACATAAATTGCTTAATAATGATAATACAATAGAAATAAATGAAATGGGTTTTCCAGATAATACAAAATTTTGTTGATCTTCCCCGCCACCAGATGCTGCAGTAGATTCACCACCACCGGATGCTGTTGCAGGTTCAATAATTAAACCAAGTAAAAGATCAACCAAATTACAACGACTAGCAAATTCACAGGGATCCATATATTTTCTTAAAAATCTATCTACAACCGCTGCAATACTTCTTAAAGCGCTTTCAGATACTCGTAAATCATTATGAGTTAATAAAGTTCCAAGGGTTACACTATAATCAGCTTGAACCGCATCATCTGGCTCTATTTTACTGCATAAACGAGTAATCACAGTCATTGCAGATCGAAGAGTATCTTTATGAATAATATTTCCATAATCTCTAACCAATAAAAGAATTTTAGAAAATCCTCCAGCTTCATAAACTAAACCAGTTTCACGTTGACAAATATGCTCCAAAACTTTCACACATTGTTCCACGAGTTCTCGAGATGCTCCAGGATCGTCGGTCATATTGGATATACGATCACAGATAGCTTTAACTGTGCCATCCACAGCTGTAATTCTTCGAGAACATTCATTTGAAACTTCCATATAATATGTCATAGCCCGAGCTGAAGCTTCCAAAACATTTATGGGAGCTGTTTCATCAATAAATATTCGACATAAAGCTGGCATAAATTGCCTTGGAGGACAATTTTCAAAGCATCGATCTACATTATCACTCATAAGCAAAGTCATACATAAATGCTCAAGAGCTGATAGCTAAATATTTAAAATTAATATATAAATAATTATTAATTAATAATTAAAAAATATTTACTTGTAAATCTCTATCACCCGTTTCAATCCATTCCAATAAAGTATTAAAATCGACACTTCCGTCGAGGTCATTATCGACCATGGCGGCGAGTCTTCAAATTTTCTAAACCAAAAAGTTGATGAAAAAAATGAAGATTTAAAAAAACTTGAAGAAGATAGTTGCACTTTTCGACACGGTACTAAACTTATTTTTTCTCAATGGGTTATATTGATTGATTTATATTGCGCACGCAGAGAAATGGCGTCATATACATATATAACGATGACAAACGTTTTCGAAATATAACAATGAAAATGAAAAGAAAAAAACGATAAGATGATGGGGTTCTTAAAGAAAAAAGCGTACAAAAAAATATGAAGATGAAACATAAAAATTGTGAAAGGAAAAAGAAAAAAACAAGGGAGTTGGCAAAAAATAAATAATAAAAAGGAATTTTAAACTTCAAGAAAATGGGTGAACTAAAAATTTAAAAACATTAATTTCAAAATCTTTTAAAGAGGCACTCTTTTTTATATTGGGTCAGTAAAGTCTTATCAAAAAAATTCGCGCCAATTTTAATTATCATCGACTTTTTTTATTTTTGCAATAAACACGACCGACTAAGGTACTCCTTTATGAAAATTTTAAACTCAAGAAAATTGTTTTTGAATATAATTATTTGAAAACTTTATGCTTAAAAAACCTCCAACATTGCACTTTTTTGCATTCTTAATTTGCGCTTAAGCTTTAGCCTGCCTGCCTCATCATAAAGTTCAGTCAATGGATCAGTTTTCAGCATTTTTTTTTCTTTCCGTATCTTCATTTCACGAAGAAGAAGAAAAAAAATGTAACGACTTTTTTTTTCTTCAAATAAGCCCTTCACACAAAATAAATAGTATATACTTATTTTGATGGCCAAACACTAAAATTGCTCGCGCTTTCCTTCTTTTTTTCGTCTTCCTCTCGACCGACGGCTGCGCCCTCCTATTTAATTCCACTATTTTCGCGCAAATTTTTTAATATTTATTTCTCATCAATATAGCGGCCTCCATAGCTGCTTCCAGCCTCACCACACTAGTCAATCAATTTTTCCCCTCTTTTTTTTCTAAAAGTTGCCTGTCTCTGCTTAAATAAAAAAAACAACAGAAGCCTCACTTTTTTTTGAGAAAAGAAAAAAGCCAACAAGAAAATGAATAGAAAAAAAATGCAAACCCCAGTAACCACCAAAGTGAGGCAGCAATTCTTTCATTTCTTTCTTTTTTTTCTCGTCGCTTCACTGCTGTCAGATGAGAAAAAAACCTTGAAAAAGAAAAAATAGACTATCGTAAAAAAAAGACGCCTCGCCGACGACAAACAGCTGAGAGTATAGAGAGAAAAAAAAGGATGAAAAGGCGCAAATTGCGGCATGAGTAGTGAGGCAAAATGAAAAAAAGTTCTAAAATGCGCAGAAGAAATTAAAAAAACACAATTAAAGAAGTAACAAAGTTCAAAGAAAAATTTTTAAAAGAATTTTGCTTTTGGTTTTTTTAAATCTTTTAATTTTCAGACTCAAAGATTAAAATCTAAAAATGAAAGTGGAAAGAAATTTTATTTCTCATTTTTCAATTCTTTTTTTTTTATGAAATCGAGTCAGTCGAGTCAATCGATCAGTCAGCCAAACTGCAAAAGCAACAGCACTCTTGCGACAACCAGCTGACAAACAAAAAAATTTTTGTCCAATAAATAACGATCAAATAATAATCAATAAGCAAACGAGCGAACGAAAAAGGGGTTTTTGAATTATTCATTTCATAAGTTTTTAAGCATTTTTCTTTGAAAAAAAAAAGAAGTAGAATGAAGAGAAAAGAAGCTTACCATGGAAACGAATAGCATAAAAGAGAGAAGAAAAAAGGTGTTAAAACCTTTGTTGCTTTTAATAGTGCTTTTTGAGAGGCTAATTTTTAAGCTATTGTTATATCCCAGAAATTGCAAACTTGGCTTAAGCGCATTTTAGTAAATAAAAATTAATTTTCAGTCCAATTAAAGTTTCGGTTTTCTGAAAAATAAAAACACTAAAATGCAAGAGGAAAAAAGTGTATGAGAGACACAAACAATTGTTTGTGTCACGTTATTAATAGAATGTTAGTTGGAACCAACATCAGCAGACAAGCAAACAACTATAATCAATGCAAGCAACAAACAACGGAAACAAAACGCCTAAAATTCTTTGCCGATCAATTCTCTCTCATCATGTTTGTTCCTCAAAAGCATTACGAAAGAAAAAAAATTGTGCTCTAAACACAGGTACATAAAAACAAAAATAAAAATACATATGTACATGTGACTAATTTTTGGACGACGAAGACAACCTCTAAGCCTAAAGGGTATTTATTTTGAATAAACAAAAGGGTAGACAAAATGCAAAAACAAATAAAATCGAAACAAAAGTTTTTCCTTTATTTTTAGAAATATAGTTTTGATATTTCATTTAGTGCGAAAAAAAATAAAAAACCATAATCCATGATTAATAAATGTCAAAGAAAGTATAAAAAAGCAAGCAAACACGCAAGCAAAAAAGTTCCATTTTTTTAAACCAAGCTTATTTTTTTATACTTTTCTGGAAGGAATGAACATATTTGTTGGAGAAAGAAAAAAAACAGCCATATTGGGAAATGAAATAAAAAAAATATTCCTATATTCATACATACACGCATGCTCCTTTGCACATGTTTTTTTTTGAAAAAAGGAAAAAACGTAAGAAAGCAGCGAGAAAAAAAAGAAGAAAGTTTTTTAAAGAAAAGAATACGGAAAATTAAAGTTTTTTTTAGTTTTTACAGATATATATATTATTGGCTTCGTTGACGACAAAATTATTAAATATAATAAAAAAGGAAGAAGAAGAAGAAAATGGAGAGAAAGGATCTACGTATTTTTTTGTGACTGAAAAAAAGAAGATGAGACAGTTGTTTTTGAACAAACAACAAAAAAATAAATTTCTTTTTCATCGTCGCACTTTATTATTTATATATAGCGGGCTGCTTTTTTTCTCTGCCTCTCGGTCAAATGAAGAAAAAAAGCATCGGCTTTAGAGCTTTTTTGTTTATTCATTTTTTTTTTGAAAATACTTTGTTGTATCAAAGTGAAAAAAAGGTTAGGTCATCACGTGAATGAGGAAGAAGTAATTATTTTTTTGTCATGGATAAACAAACACCTGACTTATGTATATTTAAGATTTAGATACCTTCAAACTAAAAAGTCACTCTTTTATTATTAAAAAAATATATGTAATTATGTTGAAATTTACATAGCTGAAGCAAAACGGAAATCTGTTTCTAAGAAATCAAAAATTTGATTAGCTGCCATTATCTGTTTTTTATCCCGGATTATATACTGCAAAAGTTTAGTTTAGGAATGTAATGCTACAAAAAAAGTAAATACAAACCTCTGCAATTTGAATTAATTTAAAAAGTTCTCGCTGTCTTGCAGCATAATTAACCATTCTCATTTCTCTAACGTAGTATTCGTGGAGGTCGTCGGATACTCTGCTAATTAAATCATCTCCAAGTTTATGAGTTGCTGAACTAAGTTCCAAAATATCTATAAAAAACATACTCTTATTTTTCGTTTTCCATTATTTATATGAACCAACCGTAACACGACCATAAAGTTACCAAACAAATATAACCAAATTCAAAATTTGTTAAACAAGCTTTTTTGAAGGGTCTCAAAAGCAAAGTAATTTTTTCCAAAAATGGTAAAATAAAAGAATTTAATTCTTTTTGTTTATTTTTTGATATAAAAGTTTCTTGAGCTTTTGATAATTCAACATAATGGCTTGAACCAAGGCATACTCGGGTGTCATCCAAATCTTCATCGCCATAATGAAGAGAAGTTTGATAACATCTTTCAAGAACATGAAAAATTTGCCGAAATCTTTTAAACAATAAAAACTATAAAAAATTTGTAAATAAAATAAAATTAAAGAAAAGCTTGAAACTTACCTTTTCTGAAACATCCAAAGCAGCAAAATATTCAAATTGCATTAAAGTTTTTGCAGTATTTATCAGAAAAGTTTCCATATATGTTTTATCTCTTTTACCAAAATCTGTTAAACAAATTAAGGGCTCTTTGGGTTTTGAATATTCTAATAGCTTTGCAACCTCTTCACTAAAACTTTTTGTAAGATTTATATTTGCTTCAGCTACGATTATTATTCCTTTTTGCTAAAATTTAAAACATTTTTTATTCATTAATTTTCAAGTGTATTTGATTTACCCGAAATATCGCGCTTACTGTTTCAAAAACTTTTGCCACAATTCCGCTCGAAGTTGGTTGTGGATTTATATTTTGAGTCGATTCCTCGACATTTTGCGTTGATGGTTCTTCTTTGGTGGCATCTTTTTGAATTCTCATTCCAATTTGGATACATTTTTTTAAACGACAAAATCGACATATAGGTTTTCCAATAGCTAAAAGAAAAAAGAGGTAATTAAAAAAACTATTGAAAGAAAGTTTTTTACTTCTCAAAGTAACGTCACATTTTCCAACGCTTTTCTGGCATCGATAAGAGCTCTTTGATCTTACAGATCGACGAAAAAATGCTGCACAAGCTCGACAGCAATTAACCTAAAATTTAAAATTTAACATTAAGACAGTACTGAGGTAAAAAATTACTTGAAAATGGACTCCAGTAGTTGACACTCCGCAAACTAGGCATGGTTCAGATCTTTTACTTCCATTTCCTTCCTCTTCTTTTTCACCAGGGTCTCGTGGTAAACTCCGCTCTTCCATTTTTGTCCTGATTATCTTCTTATTTTTTTAATTTTAACAAACACAAAAAATTATTTTTTTTAGCGCGCCACCATCAAGCAAGCAAACAAAAAAGACGCAGCAGCACGCGTTGATGACAATATAAATGGGATGCCAGCGTGACAAAACTTTGTGTTTAGTTGTTTCACAATTTTTTGTGTTCAATGTGTTTCTATTTTATGACTCGAATGTGATGATTTATTTTTTTTAACGACAAAGAAAAAACTTTTTATTTTACTTTTTTGTTGGTTAAATATTTTAGAATCACAATCATTTTTTTGTAGTTTGCGTTGATTATGGTTTTTAAGGTAATAAGCTTTTGAGGAGGACTAAGAATGAATTTAAAAAATATAAATACAATTGAAACTAAGAAAACATAAAATTTAATAATATGTAATTAAGAAAAAATGAGATACATTTCAAAAAAACAATAAAAAGAGTCTAAAAATAATAAAAAATTATTGGAAAAGTTCAGAATCAAAAAAGTCATTTTCAAGGACATCGAAAACTTTAGCCATAATCATCATATCTTTTTTTGATCGAATGATAAATTCTGAAACAGCGATGAGTTTAAGAATGGATGCATGCCTTGAAGCATAATTTGAAATACGCATATCATAAACATAATAATTATGGATTTCATTGGAAGACCTTTCCAAAACTTCTTCAGCTATTTTATATGTTTCTGGAGTTAAACCGCTGATTTCTAAAAAAGCAAGCGATAAATTTATTAAGACTATGAATTTTGCAATTCCTACCAAAGCATGACCACAAAATTTGTTGAGCCATGTAAGCGATTTCAAAAATTGTAGGCCTTATGGTTTTGAGAGGATTCATTAAATGTGTAAACATTCTTTCTCGAATAGGTTCAAATAATTTCATAACATTATTTAAATCAGATGCCGGCATCCCAGTGATTTTAACTTTATCTAAATCCATATCCACTGCTTTTTTATCATCGATAATAAATCGGTAATCATTGGTTTCACTTCCAAATACTACCATGGTTTGATAACCGCGTTCAAGTTGTTGGAAAACAGTCCAAAATCTTTTGAAAAGTGGAAACTAAAATTTGTGTTAAATTTAAAATTAAAGTTGCAAAAGTAAGATAAATTTAAATAACCTTGTCGCAAGCTAGTAAATTAACAAAATAATCACATGAAGTTAGAACATCGATTAATTTAAGCAAATATTCTTCCTGGAAACGCATGCCACAATCTGCACCAATTTCTGTAACAATTTGAATATCGCCAATTTTTGGAGTTAATCCATTAACAAATTTTGAAATTGCATAATTCATTTTTTGCATGGGTGTTATTGAAATTCCACGAGGAAGGGAAAGTAAATGGCTTCGATTTTGTTGTAATGAATCCTTTGCTAGTGCAACTAATGGTTGTGTATTATAAACGAGGCGTCTGCCTTCAAGTCTTATTTCTGATCGAGGCATATCTCTGTAGGATACAAGTTGCAAGGATGCATTGTTGTCATCAGACAATGTGGATGGTGGTGAATTATGAGTGCTATCCAAAGATGGAATGGATTCACTTTCAATTCTCATTCCAACACTCGTGCATTTTTTCATTCGACAATATCGACACAAAGGCTTTCCCTTAACTTTGATAGTTAAATCACATCGGCCTGTGCCACGTTGACATCGATAAACTAATTTGGATTTAGTTGAACGACGGAAAAATGCTGCGCATGCTCGACATGAATTTACCTAAATTTTTAATAATAAGAACTCTTTTATTTTTCTTCTTTTTTTATTTGTTGCTTACTTGAAAATGCAATCCTTTTGCAATACCTCCACAAACTAAACATGGTTCATTTGAAGTTGCATCATTTTTATCATTAAAGTCTCCATCCATTCGAAAGTCTTCGTCATCATCAACATCTTCGAAAGTGGAATTGTTGGCAAAATTGGTTGGAGCTGGTTCTTGCTCTTGTTGGAAAACAGTTTTCACTGGGGTCAAAGTTGTCAAAACTGGACGATCATCAAAAAAATCATGTTGTTCACCCATTTCCAAAATATAAAGATATAATTTTTGATTTTTGTTCGAAGTTCTCTAGGCAACAACCATCAGACACGTATAAATTTAACTAAAAATAAAATTAAAGTTTAAAATAAGTTTGTTAAATTTGGCACAAAAACACTTCGCTTCGACTTAATTTCGAAATAATAAAAAAAAGTTGCAAAAATCATGTTTAAATTTTTCTGATTTTTAACCAAATTAAAATGCGCTGGTGTAACAAAATTTATGTAATAATAGAGAGTTAATTCTCCCCCTTTCATATTGTTCAATGATGATAAAGTGCTTCCTTCGTTAAACAACAACGCAAGTAGTATAAATCAATAAATGTCAATGGTTGGTTCTCTTTTTTTATTTAACGCGCATGTGAAACACGAAAAAATGAAATAATCAAATAATTTTTCCATCTTTTTTTCTTTTTGAGTCAAGTGTATAAGTTTATCAGTAACTGACTGATTATTTTTTTCAGTGAAGAAGAAAAATAAAAAAGCAAGCGAGAAAAGACAAAGTCATTTCCTCCTTTGTGAAAAAAATAAAAAGGAAAAAGGAAAAAAATAAAAATCATTTGAAGCAATTATATTTCGAAATTTATAAATGCAAACAATTGTTTGTATAATCGAAACGTATGATTAAGTTTCCTCTCTTTTTTTTCCATCGTAAAAGTAAAAATAAAATCAAACTACAAAAAAAAGTTTTTACGATAGCTGATGCAACAATAAAAAGCAAAGCATTGATAGTTTTTAAAAAAGTCAGTTATGACTAATCGAAATTTAAACGAAACATCATCCATATTTTTTTGTCAATGGTGCTTTTTTTGTAAAGGCGTCGTTACCGACGGTGGTGTTGGTGGTGGTTGTTGTTGTGACAAAGCACTTTTTTCCATCCTACAAAACAAGTAGAACCTTTTTGCCTCAACCAAAAAAAAGAAAATATGCACGTTTTTGTGTATGACAACGACGCACGTGAAAAGGTAGAAAAGGTGAGGGCCCAGGTTGGCTGCAGCCTGTTGTTGACACAAGCATACTGGCGCTGTTGAGCCTCTTTTTTGTTAAAGCTTTCTAAGAAATAAAAGAGAACTTTTTTTGATTACTGGCAACTTTTAATTCTTTAGTACAGGTAATGGAAAAGCAGAAAGCTTTATTGATTTGTCGATTAAATATTCCATAAAAAAGGCAAATTTTAAAACAAAGTGTTAAGAAAGAAAAAAAAGATCAATGAATGAATATTTTTGATATCAAAAACCATTTTTTATTGTCTATTTTACAAGTGTCTATCATAAAATCATAAAAAAGTTAATCAAAAAACATTCAATAATTTTTGAGATATAAAAAAGTAATGATCAAATTTGCAAGAAAAAATGATTACATCGTTGTTGTAACTAAGACGACAAGAAGTGGAGTAAAAAAAGGTGGTTATAACTTATAAGGTTTCGCATTGCCCATTTTTTAGTTTACGTTGCTTTAGTTTGACGCCAAAATAAACGGAGATATTTTGCTATTTGCAGATTTCAAGAAAGACGCATACAAAAGCAAATGATATAGGGTATAATTTTTTTACAGTGCGGATTTATTTGACTTGTTTTATGCAAAATAATCATACCAGATTAATTAATTTAATAATAAGCAAAAAATTTAAAACTATCATAAAAATATACTTTGTTATTTTTAGGTTTTTCTTTTGAAACAGCAAAAAGTGTAAAGGTTTGACAACTTCAAGCTTTATAAATACTTTTTTTTAATTTGGAATAAATATATTAATTCTTTTCTTTTTTTTGCTTTTTTTTACTTGAAATCTCCATATATCAATCAAAATGCTTTTAAAGTTTTTATCAAAAATCGAAATCATATATTTCACAACTCTTTAAAATAAGAAAAACGAAAAACATTATTTCATTAAATCTTTGCTGTTATTATAGTATATAAAAGTTTGATCAATATTGACAATAAATTCATTTTTATATCATCGTTATTGTCATTAATCATTTGATCCTACTACCATCAATAATTAGTTTTCCTTTCATCAGACACATGTGGTTTATTTTTTTTTTACTTTCTGCGCCATGAATTTTTTTCTTTCATTATGTTTCCTTTTACCTGCAAGAAATTATCTATCATTTTTATCAGAATTTTTTTTCTCTTTCGATTTCCTTTGAGACTTTTTTGTTTCTTGCTTGAAGCCGCTTTTTTTTTGTTGATCTTTGTTCAATAAAAATATTGCTTTATTCCATACACAGTGTTTTTTCTTTCCCATATAAGAAAAGATAACGGGTACATTTAGACAGATTTAATCGATAAGCTAATCCACGCGATTGAAGAAAAAAAATGAAAGAATAAAAACCAAAATAATTTTTACAAGGCTCAAAATATTTTTTCAATAACATGTTTGCCACGCTTTTGAGAAACTTATTTTCAACTCTTCTTTTCTTTCACAATTAAAATATAAAATTATGGTAGATTATTTTTAGGAGCTAAATCATGGCGACAAAAGATGAAATTAGTGAATATGATTTTCAACATCTCGTTTTTTATGTTAATGGAAAACGAATCGATGAAGCTAATATTGATCCAAGAACTACTTTAGCTACATATTTAAGAGATAATTTAAGATTAACTGGCACCAAAATTGGCTGTAATGAAGGTGGATGTGGAGCTTGCGCGGTTATGATTTCTGATTTGGATCCTAACACGGATGAAATTAGGTAACTATTTATGAAATTAATTTACAGCCATTGTAAATTTTACTAATTTTTTAGACACTATTCTACTAATGCATGTTTAACGCCAGTGTGCGCTATTTTTGGAAAAGCGATAACAACCGTAGAAGGATTGGGGTCAGTTGTTCAAAAGAAATTGCATCCAATTCAAGAAAGACTTTCAATGTAAGCTAAAGACTAAAAAAATTATCGTAGCTAGCCAAAAAAAATTGCAGAGCCCATGGTTCACAATGCGGTTTTTGCACTCCAGGTTTTGTGATGGCAATGTATTCTTTACTTCGAAATAATCCAAAACCCAATGAAAAGGAAGTAGACGAAGCATTGCAGGGAAACTTATGTCGATGCACTGGTTATCGACCAATTTTGGAAGCATATTATACTTTTTGCGAAAATGGAATGGGAAAGGTTAAAGAAGAAAATAATGGCGGTTGCGCAATGGGAGAAAATTGTTGTAAAAATAAAAACAAAAATAAAGAAAATGAAGAAGATGTTGATGGGCCGAGCAATAAAATTGATTCAAATCAAAATAAAAAATTGACAAAATTTGATAATTGTAAACCATATGATCCCACTCAAGAATTAATTTTTCCACCTGAATTAAAAGTAAAGCAAAGAAAATGCAATATTTAATAAAAAAAATAAATATTTTTTTAGCTCAAAAATTTCCATAAAAAATCCTTTCTTCTTTTTTGCAAAGGATTAGAATGGTATCAGCCAACACGCTTGGATGAATTATTGAGATTGAAAAAAAAATATCCACATGCAAGAATAATTTCTGGAAATTCTGAACTTGCTATTGAACTTAAATTTCGATTTATTGATCTTTCGCTTGCGATAAATCCAAAACAAATCCCAGAAATGAGAGAATACAAATTGAAAAATGATGGAGTTTATCTTGGAATGGGATTATCTTTGACTGAAATGAAAGATGTCCTTAATAAATATATTGATGAGCTTCCTGGTATGATTTTCTAATTAAAGAAATACTTTTGAAAATAAAAAGTTTTTTAGAGTATCAAACAGCCATTTTCCGTTCAGTAAATGCAATGCTTCATTATTTTGCTGGAAAACATGTTCGAAATATGGCAAGTGTGGCTGGGAATATTGCAACAGCTTCTCCAATTTCTGATTTAAACCCAATTTGGATGGCGTGTGGAGCCAAAGCTCATCTCTTATCAGAAGAGAGAGGCGAACGTGTCGTTAAAATAGATGAAAACTTTTTTGTTGCATATCGAAGAACCGTAATTCAACCAGATGAAATTTTACTTGGTATTCAAATTCCATTTACAACTAAAACTCAACATTTTCGAGCTTATAAACAATCTCAAAGACGTGAAGATGATATTGCTATTGTTACGGCGGCTATTATGGCTGATATCGATCCCAAAACTCATATAATTAAAGATTTAAAATTAAGTTTAGGTGGAATGGCACCCACAACAAAATTAGCTTTGAAAACGACAAAAAATATGAAAGGAAAAAAATGGGATGAAGTATTACTTGAAGATATATTAATTAAATTACAAGATGAATTTAAATTACCTCCGGGTGTTCCTGGAGGAATGTCAAGATATCGACAAGCTTTGACTTTGTCATTTTTCTTTAAATTCTTTGTTTTTGTATCCAATGAACTTCAAGTAAGACTGTTTATAAGTATCTATTTGTAATTCAGAAAAATTTTAAGATCGCTGGTTACGATAATGCTGGAATTGATCAACCCATTGGTGAACCTCATCTTGAACATTTCACTTCCACTCAAATTTTCCATGTTTGTTTTATTTAATTAAAGTTATGTCTATAAAAAGAAGATTTAGCAAGTACCCGATGATCAACCTGCACATGACCCAGTTGGCCGTCCAATTATGCATCAATCAGGTGAAAAACATGTAACTGGAGAAGCTATGTATTCATGTGATATCCAAGTTGCGGATATGTTACATATGGCTTTTGTTGTTAGTCCTGTTGCTGCAGGAACTATAGATTATGTTGATATCACTGAAGCCCTTGAACTTCCTGGAGTTGTAGCTTACATAGATCACAATGATATTCCCGGAGATAAACGAATTGCACATGGGCAAACTCTTTTACTTGCCGTTGATGAAGTTGAGTACCATTGTCATCCGATTGGCGCCATTATTGCAAAAGATCATGAAACTGCTCGAAGAGGAGCTAATTTGGTTAAAGTCAATATTACTCCTAAAATTCCAATTGTTACCATCGATGTGGGTCATAGCTTCTCAAAACCCTTAAAAATAATTTTAATTTTTTAGCAAGCAATTAAAGCCAACACTTATCATAACCCTGAAGGATATCATGTCCATAGTAGTTTAGCCATTGATAAGGATAATAAAATTCCCGAAAATGATTGGTCAAAGTATCACAAAGTTATTTCGGGAATCACTCGAATGGGAGGACAAGAACATTTTTACTTGGAAACAAATAATTGCATTGTAATTCCTGGTGAAGATCAAGAACTTGAAATTATTTCTTCAACTCAATCAATTAATGATGCTCAAAAAGACGTTTGCTCTGCGTTGGGATTACCCCAACATAAAGTAAATGTAAAAGTTCGTCGTATTGGTGGAGGTTTTGGAGGTAAAGAAAGTGTATGTGGATTATTTTGTGCTGTGGCTGCTGTAGGAGCAGTAAAGTAAGGCTCCTGTGTAATCTTAATTTAAACTTAAATATCATGATTTTAGATTGAGAAAACCTATAAGATTTGTATTAGAGCGATTTGATGATATGGCCATTTCTGGCACTCGACATCCATTTTATTACGAATATAAAGTAGCAGTCGATGAAAATAATAAACTTCTTGATAGTGAAATAACTTGTTATGCAAATGGTGGATATACTTTGGAATTATCCAAAGGTGTTATGGGTAAGACAAAGCAATCTAAAAATGAGATTATAAATATTTTTTAGAGCGTTGTATAACCCATATTGATAATGTTTACAAATTCCCTAATGCTGATTTCCATGGATATATTTGTAAAACCAATTGTGCTTCAAATACAGCTTATCGTGGTTTTGGCGGACCACAAGGAATGTTTTGCACTGAAATTATGATGAAACAAATTGCTGAAGAGCTCGACATTGATGTCAACGAGGTATAGCTCTAATTTAAAAATAAAAAGTATGTATGGTCGAAATTTTTAGCTTCGATGGAATAACATGTATGAAGAAGGCGATTATACTCCATTTGGAATGCATTTATATTCTTGCAATATTCGTCGTTGCTGGAATGAATGCATAGAACTTTCTGATTATTACACAAGAAAACAACAAGTTGAAGAATTTAATAATAATAGTCGATATAGAAAGCGAGGAATTTATATTTTACCAACCAAATTTGGTATTGGTTTTGGATTTAAACAACTTAATCAAGCTGGAGCTCTCATTCATGTATACACTGATGGCACGGTATTAGTTTCACATGGAGGAATGGAAATGGGACAAGGCCTTCATACAAAAATGTTACAAATTGCTGCAAGATCTTTAGGTATTCCTATAGAATTAATTCACATCCAAGATACTGGAACAGATAAAGTTCCCAATGCTTCTCCAACTGCTGCTTCAGTTGGCAGCGACATGAATGGATTAGCAGTTCAAAATGCTTGTGAAAAGTTAATGGAAAGATTAAAACCATTTATGGAAGCTAATCCTAAAGGAAATTGGAAGGATTGGGTTATGGCTGCTTATGTTAACCGAATCAGTCTATCAGCAACTGGTTTTGGAATGTAAGAGTCCTTTTTGAATTTTAAGTTTGGAAATGCATATTTTTAGTATCCATTGTGAACCCGTAAACTTTATGGATGGTAAAGGCGCAGAACTTTATGGTTATTGCGTTTATGGTGTTTGTTGTGCTGAAGTTGAAGTAGATTGCCTTAGTGGTGATCATCATGTAAGTAAAAAAAGTTTTTCTTGTAGTTAAAAACTTTGTTTTAAAGGTGTTACGAACTGACATCGTGATGGACATTGGTGATTCGCTCAATCCCGCTGTGGATATTGGCCAAATTGAAGGAGCATTTGTTCAAGGTTATGGCCTTTTTACTATGGAGGAAATTAGAATACGTCCAGATGGAACTCGACTTACTCGTGGTCCAGGCAATTATAAAATTCCATCGGCTGATGATGCCCCTCGTCATTTTAATGTTAAATTGCTTAAAGGCAGCTCCAATAAAAGTGCCATCTTTTCTTCCAAAGCTGTTGGAGAACCTCCATTATTCCTTGGTGCTACAGTATTTTTTGCTATTCGAGAAGCAATTAAAAATTATCGTGAAGAACATGGGCATACTGGGTTCTTTAGAATGGATAGTCCAGCCACACCTGAAAGAATTAGAATGCTTTGTGAAGATTCAATTATTTCTAAAATTCCTGAATTACCCGATTCTTCCACATTTACTCCATGGGTTGTTGATCTTTAGAATTTTGACCTTTTTTCTTTATCGATTGAGTCCTTTTTTTCGAATGCAGCAAAATTGATAAAACAGTTTATTTGTGTCTCGTTGTTCTTTACTCTTAAGTTTTTTTATAGCTTTTCCAGAAAAAAATACTCTTTTAGTTCTGTATTTTGTTTATACTTCCTCTTAACTATTGTCATCAGTTTTATTTCTATTTAAAAAAACGTAATATAATACATTTTTTATTATTTGTTTAAAAAATTTAGTTGCTTTTTTGTATAAATAAAATTTATTTTTGGTTTCCTTGAAATAAATAAATAAAATAAATCGAATTAGTGTCAACTTTTTCGCTTTCATTTTTTCACGACTTTAAAAAAGTGTTAGCTCACATCTAAACATTATTTTTGGACGGCGAAAAAATTATGATGAATTCATTTAACCCTTTACTTATTTTTGGTTTATTTCTGATGTCAATTTCTGCCGGACAATCAGTTTTTGAAGCACCTGCCACAACACAATCTCCACCAATTCCAAATAATAGTATAAGTTCACACGTTCTTGATATATCTTCTGGAAAGCCCGGAGAAGGGGTAGAAATAATTGCCTCAAGGCTTGAAAATGATGGGGTGACTTGGAAGGTTCTTGCTACAACGTAAGTTTTGAAGGATAATGCTAAAAAGTAAATAAATAAAAACATGTTGTTTTTTTTTGCAGAAGAACCGATGTAAATGGTCGTGTACCAATCGTGCATCCAAATGATGTATTGCAAGATGGAATTTACAAACTTCATTTTGACACCAAATCATATTTTGATAGTCAACGGCAAAAAACTTTTTATCCTTATGTTGAAGTAAGTTTCTATAATCAACAAAAAGCATTTAAAAAACCCGGCTAAAATTTTAGGTAATTTTCGAAATCCCTGATGCCACTCAACATTATCACGTTCCTATCACCCTCAGCAATTATGGATATTCAACTTATAAAGGCCAATAATAATTTAACTTAATAATAAAACTTGCAAAAAAATCCTAAAAATGTTGTTTATTTTTTGTTTGTTCCATGATAAAAATAATTTTTCCAGAAAAACAACTTTTTTGTTGCAAGAAGCTTCAAAAAAACTTCCAATGCCAAGAATAATAATAAATTAAATCAAAAGATGCTTCAAATTCATTCAACAAAATTCTGTTTGCTTCCTTAATCTTTGATCAAAGTCAAAAATTGATGCAAAATCATTTTTTGAGGAAATAAAAAAAACTAAATTTAAAAGTAAAAAAGTTCATAAATATCTTTCACATTTTCTTTTTCTTATTTTTTTCAATTACTGTAAAATCAGGCGGCAGTAAAACAGGTGAAAAAAGAAATATTTTTAAGAAAGTTAGAAAATAAAAAAAGTCAGAGTCACTCATTTTCTTTTACAATTCCCAGAAGTAAAAAAAGAGGGATATGTCAAACGAGAAAATTGTTGTTGTAAAAAATTAAAAGCTATACTTACTTAATTTTTTTTATTTAGTTTTATGCTTTATTTCTTTCTATTTTCTTTTTTGTCTTCTATTATTAAAAACGCGTACATGGATGATTGGAAGAAAAAGAGAGAAGAAAAATGTGTATGTGACAGTCAAAAAAAAATGCTTGCGTTGGTTGCCGTTAGTTGAACCTACTCAGAAATCTTTTTAAGAGGCTTTTCCATAAATTTTTAAAACAAAAGAGAAGTCTGAAGGTGTCGTAGCTTAGGATTCGCTGAGTTACTTTTTTTTGTGACGTTTAAGCTACGAATAGAAAAATAGATACTTTGGTCCTGTTTGTTTTGCTTCCGCTTTTGTTTTTCATTTTTAATTTATAACGAAAAAAGCTAGGTTGCTTAATTTTGATTTATAGCACTTCATTTGTTTTTTATAAAGGTTGATGACAAATTAGTTTTAAAAGCCTGCTATTTGTAAATCATTTTGTGTGCTTGTCGTTGTCGTGGTCGTTGGTTTGAAGCCATTAAAAAAGTTTGATGGCTTTGTAGCAATAAAAAAAAGCGAGAGGGATAAAAAGGAATGCCAAACATCATTATTCAAGTGATCACGAAAAAAAGTAGTCGAATGAATGAAGCGGAAATTAAATTTTTTTAATCATTCATTAAAAGGATTAACCTTTTACATGCGAAAAAACGGAAATTATTTATCTCATCGCTTTACTGCTTGTTTGTCTCAATTTCGATACAATTTTGTTTATTTTTGCAAAAAGAAGAGATGCTTACTTAAAAAACGTTTGCTAAAAATATTATACGAGCACGATTTTTTTTTTGCTTTTTTGATCTCTTGTTTTCCTGAAATTATGTTCATTTCCATCAGATGGCGAAAAAAAATGTTGTTAAGTTCTTTTATTTCTTTCATTTATTTTTGATCTAAATCAAAATGATACCGCAAAAAAGCATCAAGCAATTAAGCTTGTTCGATTAATTTTCAAATCGAAAAAATTTGCTTCCTTTTAGCTTTTTTTAGTTTTCAAATTTTCATTCATAAAATTATTTATTCCCCAAAAATTTTCAAACATATTTTTTTGGATGTGAGACAGCAGCCATCTTCCTTCCCTCTTTCGCATCTTTGTTAATTTTGACATTTTTATACATTTTTTTTTGCATCACATTTCATTTATTCATTTTTCTTTTTCTTCCTCAAGTTTTTCAAATATGAAGAAGAATAAAACTAAGTTTTTTTTTGTAAAACTTTTCTTGGACCCTACCCTTCGGGAATACAAATTAGCAGCTTGGTTTTGGTTATGCATAAATTTGTTTTCTTTGGTTAAAAGTCAAAAAAGTGCTTATTTCCGGAAATCGACCTCACTCCACAAGTCTGTCTTCGTTTTTTTCATCGCATTAAAGAATAATCCGTTTTTTGACACACAAACCAAAAAAGTTTGTTTCTTCTTGGCACTTTTTTTCTAGCATATTTGAAGTTCTTAAAACCTTCTTTTTTTTGAGCTTTGATATTTCTATTTTTGGATTTAATAAAATCTAGCAATTTTATCCGATATTTTTTTGAAGCTTGTTTTTTTTAAAAGATTTATTATTAACTTTTTTGTGTTAATTACTATTTCTCACGAAAATATATACTAACATGCACACTGTGCACTTTTATACTTTTATTGCCAAATTAAACTTGATTTATTATGTATGTATTATTTCCTTAATCTTATGCTTCAACGCTTTTTATTTGAATTCCAAGAATAAAAACGGTTCAGAAAATAAATAAAAATGCAACTTTGCCATTCTCATTCTTGTTTTTTCCCCTTCCAAAAAAGTGAACATCATTTATTTAAAAAGCCATGTACTTGTTTTTTTTTCTAACCAAAACCAAATAACAATAATAAAGATACAAACATACATACTTGAAAGTGTCAAAAAATGACTTACTTTTTTGGGTGTATTTTTTTTTATGCATGTTGTCACAGTTTTTTTTCGAAATTACAAGTTTTTCATGGTTCTCAAAATAAAAAGTAAGATTAAGTGCCATAAACTTAAATTATTTTTATTTATTTCTTGTTTCCACTTAACAAATTGGTTCTCGTTTTTCTACTTCATTTTTTTTTTCATCTGCGTGGCCGACGCCTGTCTTTTATTTCTTTCTTCTATTTTTTAAATATAAATTTAGAAAAAATGAATCATTTTTTTACGTATCAAAGCTATTTTTTCCTCTCTATTTATTTTATTGTTTAATTAATGCTTTGAGTCTCTCTTCTTCTTTTATTTTTAAACGGCTTTAATTAACTTCATTTTTATTATTTTTTTTCATTCATTGAGAAACAACAACACACAAAGAAGCGTGTTTTTTAAGAGGCTTTTTTTATTCTTCGATTCTCGAATGTTTATTCGTTAAAAAAATTTTTTTTGGAGGGCCATAAAATTACATATTTACGTGCCAAAGAAGCGTTTTCTTGTTGATTACTCTTTTTTTATTTTTTGGCCTTTTAATTACTCTTCTTCATTTATTTTTATTTTTGGGTTTCAGCTTCCTCATCATAAAAATATAGATATGCCTCCTACTGCTCTTGCATTAGCATTGGATGAGGGGCTATCATCCGAAGTGTTGTTCGTCACGGCATTACCAGCGCATATTGATAATACAAATAATGTTGTGTTATGTAATTATGAATTTTATGAATCAACTGAAAAATGGTTATTAGGTAATTTATTTCTACAAAATATTTTTACTATAAACTCAAAAATTTTGGTTTTTAGGTGTATTTGCTTTGCCATTAATATTTATTGGACTTCTTTCCAATGCAATGTCAATAATAATTTTTTCTCATCGTTTTATGAGGCAGCAACCTTTAAATTGGTATTTACTTATTTTAGCTATTAGTGATTCAGTTATACTTATTTCATCATTTTTGGTTTTATCGGTTCCGCGTTTTGGTGAAATAATACAATTTTGGGATGCAACATATATAAGGTAATTTCATTTTTTCTTAACCTTTTTAATTTTATAATAGTTTTTTTTTCGCATTTACTACCACCTGTTTTTTAAATTTATTTTCCTAATTCGCTTTGATTTGATTGAATTTTGACTAACCACAAACCTAACATAATTTTTTAGGACCTTCCTGACGGAAGTAGTTATTTTTAGTTATAATGCAACACCAATAATGTATGCTTTAATGACGACCGCTCAAACAGTTAGTGTTTGGATGACTGTGGCCATGTCCTTACATCGCTTTGTTGGAGTATGCTTACCATTTAAAGCTCCAACAATGTTAAATTCCAAAAATGTTAAAAGGCTTATTGCAATGGTTTTAATTTCATCGTTAATGTTTAATACAACTAAATTTTTTGAGGTTTGTTAAAGAAAAAAAGGAAGATTAAAACATAAAAAATGGTGGGAATGAAATTCGAGAAAATTTTAGGTCTACATCAGTAAAGTTTGCTTTATGATGCCAATTATGGTTGAACTTCCAGTTTTAAGTGCCACAAGTTTACGTCAAAATGAATTATATAGAAAAATATTTTATGAATGGGCTTACACTTTGATTATGTTTGCTATTCCTTTCACCATTTTATTTATTGTTAATTTAATGGTTATAATTGCCATTCATCGGTAAATATTTGTTTTAACATTTTTTGTTCTAAAAAGAAGAAAATTTTTAGATCTCGAAAAGTTCACGCCAAATTAAATGTTTATGATGATGGAACGAGGAAGCAAGAATTAGCAAAAGAAATTTCAACTTCTGTTATGCTTGTTGCCATTGTTTTAGCATTTATGACTTGCAACACTTTGGTAAGTAAAGAAATAAAACATTTTGTAGCAAAATAGTTTTAAATATTTTATAATCCTCAATTTTTGACCTTTTTTCATTTTAGGCTTTCGTTGTAAATATTATTGAAAAGCTTGAACTTCATGATTTATATATTATGTTAGTGCCATGGAGTAATATATTAGTCATGACAAATGCTTCAATAAATATATGCATTTATTGCATGTTTTCTGATAGATACAAACAACTTTTATGTTATTATACCAAATTTTTACGGTGTGAAAAGAAACATGAAGGGTTTCAAATAATTGCGGGAAATTTTGGTACGGGTATTTGATATAGCTATTTTTTTTTTTGTTATATGTATATTTTCCAAATAAAACTTCTTTTTCATATTTGTTAAAAAATCGATTAAAAATTTTCTCATTAAATCTGTAATCTACCGTATACTTGGCAATAACTGGCTTTTTTGGTGTCATCAAAACATATTATACAATTTCCAATTTTTTCGACCTTGATGATTTCTTAAAAAAGAATAAAAATTTAATTTTAAAAATTATATAATTATTTTTATCAACATATTCAAACTTTCAATTTTTAGTTTTGTTAAAAAGATTTATTTAAGCTAAATTAATAGTTTTGATAGTCTTCGATACAAAAAAAATTAAAGACATATAATAAAATATTCAAAAAAAGAATTTTAAAAATTCCCATGAATGAATAAAATTTATTAATCAAATCAGCTTTTATATGAACTTTTTGATTATTGTGATGCATCCATTTACTAACCTGAAGGGTATTATTGTTGAAAGAAAAACAATTTTGTCGTTGCATGAAAAAATTTTATGCGTCAAAAGGAATAACAAAATTTTCAGATAATTATAATAAATTTTAAAATCATATGTAAGTTTTAAATTTGAATTTTGTGTGTATTAATTATTAAATTAAAAACCAGTTTATTAAAAAGATTACAAGATAAAGGACCAGCCATTACCAAAAATTAAAATCAATACCCAGAAAAAAAGTTTTAACCAGGGAGACCTGGAAGACCACCGAGACCTGCGAAATTTTGACAATTGGGTCCTGACCATCCTAGATTGCAAGCACAAATAAAGTTTTTAGCTGTTCCAAGGCAAAGGCCATTGCCGGAACATTGAAGCGCGGAGAAACATAATGGTTCAATTTCACATCGTAAACCAAGAAAGCCAAGATTACAAAGACATGTAGGTAAAAGTTTTGTGCCAATACAAAGACCATTATTGTTACAATCTTTGAGTTCACAAAATAATCCACCTGCAAGTGGAGCAACAGTATCAAGGACTCGATTTTCACATCGTTTTCCAGTATATCCAAGATTGCAGAGACATGTAAATTGATCCTTCGTTCCAAGGCAAATTCCTTGAGTGTTACAATCAGAGATTTCGCAAATCGTTCCTTGCGCTAAAAAAAATTAATATTTTGTAATTACTCATTTTTTTGTTTTAAAAATAACCCTTTTCACATCTTTGTCCACTAAATCCTAAATGGCAAGCACAACTGAAGGATCCTTTAGTTCCAATGCAAAGGCCGTTGTTGTTACAATCAGAAGCATCACAAAGTGGATATGGAGCTAAAAACTATGCTTTAGGAAAGATTTTCTTTGTCAGAATTTTACTTGATTCACATCTGCGTCCAGTATAGCCAAGTTTGCATGCGCATGTGAAAGACCCTTTAGTTCCAAGACAAACACCATTGTTGTTACAATCACTGGCTGAACAAATAATGGTATGTCCCGAATCTCCAACCACGGCTAAAATAATTAAATTGCAAAATGAAATTTATTTCTGAAATTTACCATTATCAAAAACATTTGTTTCACATCGAGTTCCTGTGAATCCAACATAACATAAGCAAACAGGTAAACTTTTACTTCCCATGCAAACACCTTGATTATTGCAATCTTGTGGCCCACAAATATCCAATCCTTGATTTAATGGCATAGAATAATTTGCTGCAGCTATAATGGGTTGGGATTGAGGGAAATCATTTGGAATTGGATAGGTTGGGTAATTGTTGCCGGGAAAGGCGGCAGGGTAGTTGTTGCCACTGCCGACGACGGCATTATTTCCAAAATTGTTGTTAACTTCATTATTTTGTGGAAAATATGGATAACCAGGATTATATGGATTATATCCATTTTGTTCAACAAAAGCTGGTGCTGGAAATTGATGCATTGGTTCAATAACATTTTGCATGGGTGCAATTGGATATGAAGGAGGAGGATAAACAACATTACCACCATTATTTGGATAAACAATACCACCGCCATTGTTAGGATATGTATTTATTGGACTAATGTTGTTAATTGGTTGTTGCGGAAAGGGTTGAGGTTGGGGTTGTGGAAAATTATTTAAATTATTTGTCGTCGGCAGCGACTTGAATAAATTATTAAATCCTAAGGAAGACAAACCATTATTGTTATTGTTGTTATTACCAAAAATGGATGGGAAAGTTCCCATTGGATATGTACCGGATCCAAATAAATTACTTAAAAGCCCTAATAAATCATTACCAGAATTAGCTGAATTTTCACAACGAGTTCCAGTGAAGCCGAGATTGCAAATGCAATTGTTTTGTAAATTGTTGCCTATGCAAATTCCATTTCCACTGCATGCAATTTTAGAATCGCATTGAGCTGCAATATTTTATATTTTTAAAGGCTAATAAAAATGTTATAAATTACCTTGATCACATCGAGCTCCAGAAGATCCTAATTCACAGAAGCACAAAGGTGCCGTTTTTGTTCCGATACAGGTGCCGCGGTTATTGCAATCAGTTCTATCACAAGCCGAATTAAGCTATAATAAAAAAATATATATTTAAATTTTGAATAACTTAAAAATATGCTTACAAATTGAGCACTTGCGCTGCAGGCAAAAAATAATAAGCAAGCTATAGCTTTAGAAAACATGATTTATAAATTGATACAAAAATCGAAATGTCGATGTTGAATGTGATCAAAGCCATCGCTTTTATATTAACTCAATTTGATCAAAGTGGTCAGTTAAATAATAATCTGGTCAAATATAACGCAGGTGTAAAAACAAAAACAAAATCTTGACAAATTATGTTCATTTTTTTTTTCGAAAAGGGATGAATACGAAGCTACTAACAATAGTATTTTATTCTGAGTAAATATCGATGACACTAATGTCAAAGGATGAGGAAAAAATGTTGGATAGTTGTATCTTTTAACAAAAGCATACATAAAAACAAAAATCACAAGTAATAAAAAAATATAATATCTTTTTTACAAAGAAATTATTCTTTTTTGCTTTACAACAATGAAATGGATAGAAAGATAATAAAAAGGATTCCCATTATAAAATTTAGAAATAATAAAAATGTTTAATAAATTCTCAAAAAAATAAATATGGACAAAAAAATTAATTGTGTGAACTTTTGAAAGCGGAGGCTCTTGTTGCAAATGGTTTTAGAATAAAAAGAAGAAGAAAAACAAAGCAATATAAAAGCAAAAAATCCTTTGATTTTAGCGCATTGTTTCTTCCTTAAACTTTTTTCTCGTAAAGTTGTTAAGGAAGAAAAATTTATATTACGGTAACAAAAAAATTACAGAATGAGACATCCTCCGCCGCTGTTACTTGGCGTATTTTTTGGTTTGATTTTAATTTTTAAGATAAAAAAAGTTTCAATAATTTACATTTTTAAGGTTTGTTGGTTTCCCAAACATTTTCGGCTCGATGTCTTCCAATCAAGCAAAATAGTTTATTTGAAAGGCATCAAGAAATGAAAGAAGTTCGGCCTTGCAATCATTACAGTGATGGAGTTGGAGAAGGTTGTGAAGTCGTTATTCGATGCTTCTTAGGTTAACATTTTTATATTTCTAAAATTAAAAACAAAAATAAAAGTTATTGTTTTAAGATTATTTCTTTCGCGATCCCAAATATGCGGATGGCCAACGTTTAACTTGTTCAGCTGGAGCTTGGACCGTGAATGGCCAAACTGCAGCCATTGCTGCTTGCGATAAAGGCTGCAAAGTTTTACGTGAAAGTGAACTACTTGGAATGCGAAACGCTACCTTCCTTGTTGGTCCACCAAAAGAAGAATTTCGTAATGGTGATGTTTATTATTGGCCTCGAGCAACTCACATTGAAACTAAATGTAAAGAAGGGTATGATTTTGATGAATCCAAAAATCGTAAAAATGGTAAAGATACTCATACTTGTCTTGGAGGCGATGAATATTGGCGAGATGATAATGTTAATGAATACACTGGAAGTCGCCCAGGGCTTTGCTTGCCAACATGTGATCAAATTACGTAAGTTCAAAAAATTTGTGGAGAAGTAAATTTTTTGAATTCTTTAGTGATATTCCACCATCAGTCGAGGTTATCGTTAAACCAACAGCTGATTATTTGACTGACAATCAAAGAGTTCTTTCTAATTCCATTTACAAATTTGTTTGCAAAAGCGGTGAATCTTTGGATTGTCGAAAAAATCAAACTCTTATTTGTCGTGGAGGCGTTGATGGTTATTATGACCCTTATAATGGACAGACTCGTCAAAATGTTTTTACTTGCGCTTCTAAAACTTGTCCAGCATATCAAAATACCGATAAAAATGCAGTTGTTTTTGCTGGAAAAAAAGATTGCCCTCGAAATGTTGATGGTGAAGTTCCAGAAGATTGTGAAATTAGCATTCGTTGCAAAGAAGATTATTATTATGCTCAACCAAATGGAGATGGCGATCGAGTTTTAGTATGCAAAGATGGTGATTGGGTTGATAAAAGCACAGGCAAAAAACCTACAAATGAAAATGAATGTCAGAAAGGTTGCAAAGTTTTGAATGAAAATAATCCACAAGAACTTGGAAATGCAACATTTATTGGTGCTGGGAAACCTACAAAAACTGTAAGTATCTAAATAAAATTATGAAAAAAATTAAAACTAAAAGTTACAGTACAAAAACGGCAAAGATGAATATTGGCCAGCTGGAACGATTGTTGAAACCAAATGCAAAGATGATTATGCGTTTGATATGCCCGATGACCGAACTCGAGGAAAAGATAAATATGTTTGTGTTGGAGGCGACGATTTTTGGAATGATGGATACAAAAATAAATACACTGGTGGTCGGCCTGGTCTTTGTCCTCCATTGTGTGAAGCCTTTGATAAAAATAAGCTTCCACCTGGTGTTAAAATAACTCTGGATCCTGCAAGCTCGGATTTGACTGAAAAAGTTAATGATAAAACTTATGTTTTCTCTTCTGCTCTTTACAAATTTAAATGCGATGATGGTAATAAAATTTTTTTAAGAAGTAATAAAAAATTAAATTTTTAGGCTACAAATATCCTTCTGGAAATCCAGAACAAACTCTCATTTGTCGAGGTGGTGATTTGAAATACTATGATCCTGAAACACATAAGTTTAAAGCTGGAATCAAAGAAGTAATAAATTCTAAAAAAAGATCAAAAATAAGAAAAATGTTTTAGTGCATATCCGATGGCTGCCCAGTCATTTCAGCAGCCAACATCGATAAAAATGCAGTTATTTCATCTTCAAATGATAAATGTAAAAGTAATGGTGATACTGCACCTGAAGGTTGTGTTATCACAATTCAATGCAAAGCAAAAAGTAGGCAAACTAAAAATAGTAAAAAATAATAAAAATAATGATTAAATTTAAGCCCATTTCTTCAATTCTCCCGATTACCCTGATGGTCAAAATCTTACATGTCAAAAAGGAAAATGGCATGATCAAAATGGAAAAGTTGTTGAACCTAAAAATGGAATCATTTCGGATCGATGCGTTGGCGGGTGCGCTGCTCTCACAGATGCTGATATGCCATATGCTGTTTTCGTTGGAAGTAAACCCAAAGGAGATTTTGAAGTTCATAAAAATGGAAAAGACGAAGTTTGGGCAGCAAAAACTGTTATTGCAACCAAATGCAAATCAGGACATGGACGACCTGACCCTGATGATCAAAAACATGAGCCAAATCGATACATCTGCGATGAAGGTGGATGGACTAATTTGGCCACGAATGAAGCAAATCAAAAGCCTGGAAGTTGTGTTCCTCTTTGTAAAGTTCCATCTTTGCAAGAAGGAACAAAATATTCATCCAAATTGGATGCTTCATCGAAGATTGAAACCGATGGAATCTCTTATGTTTACCCCAAAGTTGTTCTCAAAGTTCAATGTGAACAAAATTACAAACCTCCAGAAGATGTCAAGTATCCCGACGATACTCAAGATTTGGATTGCAAAGGTGGCGATGATGGATTCTTTGATCCAACAACTAAAAAGAATAACGCGGTTCCAGTCGTTTGTAAAAAAGTTGGAGCAGATGGTTGTAATCCAATTACACCTGCCATTGTTGGACCCGGTGCTGATGTTAGTGCAGATAAATGCGAAATTAAAGGCGGTTTGGCTACGGTTGGTTGCACCGTTACAATTAAATGCAAAGATGGATATTATCCTTCGTCTGGAGCTGGAGATAAAACACCTGAGCAACAAACTTTGAAATGTGAAGCAGGTGTTAATGGATGGGTTGATCCTGCCACCAATACTAAAAACACAACCCATATCATTTGTCTTCCTGGATGTGATGTTGTTGAAAGTCTTGATCGAGCAACTATTGTTGGTAATAAACCAGAAGTAATTACTGTTGGAAACAAAAAGTACCACAAAGCGGGAACAGAAATAAAAATTAAATGCAAAGATGGTATGTTTTCAAAAATAAATATTTCTAAACTAAATAATAGTAAATTTTAGAGTATGTTCCTAAAACAGGCCCTGAACGTGAAGAAGATACAATTCCATATAAATGTAAAGGTGGAAATAAAAATGCTCAATGGATCAATGAAATTACCAAAAAACCTGAATCCAAACCAGGAGACACATGCTCCAAAGTTTGTGATGCACTTAAAAATTTGCCCGCTGGTGTTGCAGCCATTCAAAGTCCCGGTTACTTCGAACATAAAGGAAAATCCGTGGTTGTTGAAGGTGAACAATATGCTCTCAAATGCATTGATGGATACAAATATCCAGCTTCATCCACTCCCTCAGCTAAAGGAAAACAAAATTTACTTTGTCAAGGTGAACCCGATGGTTATCGAGACACTGACACCAATAAAACAACTAAAGAGCCACAAGTATGTGAACGAGGTTCACCTGAAGGATGTTCTAAACTTGATGTTGAAAATCCACCAACCAACACTAAAGTTGCTGATAGCTCTGGTTGCAAATTGCAAAATGGTCTCACTTCTCCTGGTTGCAAGGCTACACTTGAATGTGCTAAAGAACATTACCCTAAAAATCCTATTTATCAAAAGGATGGAAAACAAGATCTTGAATGCAAGGATGATGGAAAGGAATCACATTGGAATGACCAAACTAAAAAAGTTGTGGTAGATTTCCTCGAATGTCAAGAAGGTTGTAGCGTCGTGGATCCCCTTAAAAATGCAATTTACACTAAACAACCTGCACCAACAATTAAATCAGGCGGTCAAAATATGTATTCACCTGGAACAATAGTAACTGTCAAATGCAAGCCAGGTACTGTACCCGCTGATGGCGATATTGATGATGCTGAAAAACCGACCGATTATGAATGTAAAGGTGGACAAAAAGGATGGTTGAATAAAAATACAGGCAAAAATGAAGAAAAGCCTGGTGATAGCTGTCTCACAGTATGTGATGCTTTGACTCCATTACCTGAAGGTGTTCGAGCTATTCAACAAGCAGCTGAATTTATGTATCGCGATAAAATGGTTGTTCGTGAAAAATCTCGATATGTTTTCAAATGTGCTGATGGATACTTTTATCCAAAAGATACTCCTCAAGCTAAAAACAATAAACAAAATGCTGTCTGTGATGGAAGTAGTGGACGATACATTGATCCCGCTGCAGGTAATAATGACACATTTACTCGACCCCTTGCATGTGAACGCGAAGTTGGAGATGGATGTAAAGATTTGGCACAAGAAAATGGCAAAGTCACATCTGAACAATGTCCATCTGGAGTTAAAAGCCGTGGAAATGGTTGCAAAATTACCGTTGAATGCAAACAAGGATATTATCCTGAAGCTCCAAATTATCAAAAAACTGGCAAACAAGAACTTACTTGCAAAGATGGAAAAGATTGGATTGATCAAAATGGGCGCATTGTTAATGATAAACTTTATTGCTTGCCTGGTTGCTTGATTACACCTGAAGACAAAAAGGTTGTCAAAGTTATTAGTGATTCTGGACAAAGTGTTAAAGTGGATAATTATGTCATCTATAAGCCCGGTGCCATTATCAATGTTACATGTTACGGCGATGGAGTGGTTTGGAGGAATGATATCACCGATACTAAAAAACCACACAGTTATGAATGCAAAGGAGGTGATAATAAATGGGAGAGACAAGATGATAAAAAGAGTACAGTAACCATTGGTGAAGGCTGCGTCAATACTTGCAAGGTTGAATCCCTCAAAGTTCCTGATACAGTTCGGCAAGTTCAAACTGCTCAAACATTTGAACATGGTGGTGAAACTCTTATTGTAGCCGGAAGTTCATACATTATGAAATGCAAACCAGATTATGAATATCCTAAAACTTCGCCCTATTCACCTACTGGAAAACAAACTTTGCAATGCAATGGAGATCAGAGAAAACTTGAAGATAAAGAAAATTCAGCAAATAAAGATGCAAAAATTAATGAATGTCTTCCCAAAGATGGAGCTAATTTATGCAAAGATATTTCACAAAACCCTGAAACAACTCAAGTTCATGTTCAAAATTGTGAAAAGAAAGGTGATTATTATCCCACTGGATGCAAGGTTGAAGTCGCTTGCAAAGTTGGTTATTATCCTAAAGATCCAGAGTATCAACAACAACCTGGAACTCAGACAATTACATGTGAAAGCGCAGGGCGTGGATGGGCAGATCAAAGATATCGTCCTGTTAAAAAGCCTCTTGAATGTGTTAAAGGTTGCGTCAAATCTGCTCTTAACTCCGCCACTAATACCGATAAGAAAACAACTACAACAAACTTTGTCATTGGCAAAGAACAAGTTTCTTGCACCGTTGAAGAAACTACAGTCACCAAAAATTCTTCTTCCCTCGCTGATGACAATGCTTTCTATTGTCCAAGAAATAATTCTGATGGAACCACAAACGATGTCGTTGATAAAAGCTGTACCAATGCTTGCGCTACTTTACACAGTCCATTCCCAGAAGGTGTCAAACTTCAAAGAGTAGGGAATTTACTTTTGTTTGTTTTAAGGATTTCAAATAATTTTAAATTTTTTAGCTCGTTGGACATAAATTAGATGTTGGCAAAAAATCGTTTGTTCATAACAATGCTCAATACATTTTCCAATGTGCAAGCGGTAAAAAAAATTAATCTTCAAAAAAATTATTTAATTCTCAAATCCTTTTTAGGTTACCAATATCCTAAAAATTCCAAACATCGCCAACCAGGACAACAAATTTTAAAATGCGATGGTAAAACAAATCAATATGATGACCCTATAACAGGAGTCCAAAATACTCCAATTGAGCCATGCGAAAAAGTGAAAGGTTGTGAAGAAATCAAACAAGATCCAAAACAAACTCAAACTAAAGTTATTAGTTGCACAAAAGATGGCGAAACAGCTGCAAGTGGTTGCAAGGTTCGAGTTCATTGCAAAGCTGGATCATATCCAAAGAATCCTAAATACTTGAATGATGCTTCTCAAGAACTTACTTGTAGCACAGATGGTCCAGGATGGGTTGATCAAAATAAAGAAAAAATTACAAAGCCAATGGAATGTGTGGAAGGTTGTATTGATGGAACGGATAAAGCTGTGATTGTTAGTCATACTCTCGATAAAAATTCTACTGAAGATCGAGATTACATGTACATTAATGACATGAATGGCGTAACCATTGCTGAATGTTTAACAGGTTTGGAAAAAGTTGGTAAACAAAAGAAGTTATGTAAATGTATTTTCAGTGGAAACGATTAAACGCGAAATTGAACGAATCCTCCGCCAACAAGCCAAAGACCATAAATTCTATTGCCATCTTGAAGAAAAAATTGAAAAAGACAAAGTTGTATTTTACTACGATGTTTTCTGCAAAGATGCATGCCATGAACTTATGAAGCCACTTCCAGCGAATGTTAAAATCAATAAACCTCCTAGAATCTTCCCTCACGGAGATCGCAAATATGTTCCAAATAATGACAAATATGAATTAACTTGCGCTGATGGCTTCCAATATCCTTCAGCCACTCCCGCAGCAGATAAAGGAAAACAAACTCTTTTATGCAATGGTAAAACTCATCGTTATGATGATCCAGATTCGGGTATTAAAAATGCTAAACCCATTGGTTGTGTTCCAATTACTGGTTGTAAACCTCTTCCAAAAGAAGATGAAGGAACTGCGGTGACTTTAAATAAATGTTCACTCAAAGGTGCAGTTTATGAATATGGATGCGAAATCACCACATATTGCAAGGAAGGTTATTATCCAAAAGATAAAAAATTGTGGGCAAATGGCGGCCATGATTTATCTTGTAAAATTGGAACCGGCGATAAATTTGTTAATGAAAATGGTTCACCAGTTGAAAGTTTTATGAAATGCATTAAGGGTTGTATAAATCGAACTGAAAGTTCTCGAGATACTATCATTGATGAAAATCGTGAATTTACAACTGTTATGAATTATGAAGGAAAAATTCTTGCTAAATGTGCAAGCAGTAAGTTTTACTTAAATTTTTATGGTTTGATTAGGTTATAAAAATTTTAGTGGAAACAATTAAACGTGAAGTTGAAAAACGCAAAAAGCAACATAACAAATTTTATTGCATAACCAATGGAACCAATAATGAAAATGGAACTTCTTATTATGATGATTATTGTAATAATGCTTGCAGAACTCTTCAAGAACCATTGCCATTTGGAGTTGTCGTTCAAAAGGTATTTAATTCATTTTATAAAAACTTTTGAAAGCTAAATAATTGGTTTTCCAGAAGCCTCCAATTTTCCCACATGCTGGTAATACTTACACCATTCATAATGGAGTTTATCAACTTACATGCCAATCTGGTTATTCATATCCCAAAAATAGCCCTTATGCAGCTGATAATTTACAACCAATTAAATGTGATGGTCCAAGTCATCAATTTAAAGATGAAAAAACCGGAAAATTGAATCCTGAAATTCATAGCTGTGTAAAACTTGAAGGATGTAAATCTCTTGGACGTGAAACAGAAGGTTCAAAACAATCCCGTCATAATTGTCAAAATCAAGGAAAAGAAGTAAATAAAGGCTGCGCGGTAACCATAGCATGTGATACTGGCTATTATCCATCGGTGGACAAATATTTGGTTCCTAAAAAGCAAGTCCTTACTTGCGTTGAAGATGGTTCAGGTTGGGCTGATCAAAATGGAAATCTTGTTTCGGCTCCAATGACCTGCAATAAAGGTTGCATTCAACGACCTACTAGTTCACCAAGTACCGGAGTAAATTCAGAAAGCATGGAAATGACTTACAATTTGCCAGGAGGCTTGATTGTTAATTGTAATTATAAATCAGTTACAAAAGATACTAAAATTGAATATACTGGAGCTGAACATGATTATTATTGCAAATCTTCAAATGCAAATGGCCCAGAAGGAAGTGGCTCAGATACAAAGAAAACTATTTCACCTTGTTCAAATGCTTGTAAAGCTTTATCCATTCCATCTGGAGCAACTGAAACGGTAAATAACTTTTCATTGATTAAAAAATTTGTGAAATAAATTTTATAGAGCGACAAACCAAAACCTCCCATGGCTTTTGATAAAATAAATTATGTAAAAGACGGACACAAATATGTTTTTACATGCTCAGGTAAAAAATTAGCTTAAAAATAAAGACTCACCTTAAAGTTTAGGAAATAAAAAGATTGAACTCACTTGTGATGGATCAACTGGAGCTTATTCAGATGCTTCAGGCAAAAGTGGAATAATTCAATCACCATCATGTTAAGATAAAGTTAAATATATAAAAAAAGGTTTTCTGTTATCCAAGTTTAAATTTTTGAATAAATCATTTTTATTATTTTAAATCAAAAATAAATTTACATAATACATAATTAATGGAGGAAAAACTATAAAATCGAATAAGTACAGAAAAATTCAGCTTCATCCGTCTTCGCGACCATCACACCAATAATCAACGTGAACAAAGCAGCGTTCAACAAACTCTAATGCTTTAATTTTATTTTCAAGCGTTTCAGCAATGTCATGAGTAATTTTTAGAGGCAAATTTTCATCTAGAACTATGTGAAGCTCCACTAAAGCTCGTTCACCAATATGATAAACCATAATGTGATCGAAGTATCTAATTCTATCATCATGTGTCATACCAATGGTTAAAATCCTGCTTGTTTGTTCTCTTTCTCCTCGATGTCCTGCGATTAATGGAATTTGTTCAAATGCATTTGAAAACCATGAAACAGCGATAAAAGAACTAAAATAAAATTTAGTATTTAAATCATCGGTAATAAAAACTTACCAAACAAGGATAGCCCCTATAGGATCAGCATATTTCCAATAATGATCTCCAACAAATGCACCAACAAAAGCTACAACGCTAGTGAGAATATCATTTCTTTGATCCAATGCTAATGTTTTGCTACTGGGTGTACCATGTCGATAACAAATTAACATAAAAATAATTTTTAAAGTTATTCCACTCCATAAAATAATTATAGTTGGTAAATTTGCATCTGGATCAACCATATCATTTATAATTGATTCCACAGATTGGATTATCATCATAATATTTGCGACGCCTTAAAAAGAGACAGAGAATATATAAAATAATTTATTTTAAGAAGTTAATTTTTCTACCCATAATTATACTGCAAATAATTACAGCTAAAAGTTCAAGTCTTTGCCTTCCTCGAGGATAATTAAACATATTGGTGTTATTAACAGACCATAAAGCTCCAAAAAGTATTGCACTTGAAGTAATATCCATAGCCGAATCAACGAAAGCGCTAAAACGAAAGCTCACAAATCATAAAACATTTTTCATTGATTACCTAATAACCGAATAAGATCCACTTAAAATGGAGGCTGCTAAATTTCCACATAAAATAATAATATTTAAAACAAAAATAGTGCTAGCTAAAGTTTTATCAAGTTTTGAACGGCTTTCATCTTTTTCGAGACATTCATCAATATAATGTTGCCGATTGGCTTCATTAAGATTTTGTACGTCACTTTCATAAAGATGTTTGAGGCGTTCTTGATCAGCATAATACTGCAAAATATAAAATATTGGATCTCGGAATTCTCAAAAGCTTGCTACTTACCTGTTGAATTAGCTTCTTACGTTTTTTCTTTGAAAGATAATCACCCGGTAATTTTTTCTTATTATTCTTAGCTATCGGAATTTTTGTTGTAACTTGAAGTAACGGCAATTTTTCATCATCTATTTTACTCATTTTAAACACTTTTTATTTACAACAATTTTGATATCTTTAAAAAAACAATTTTAAATGAAATTATTTTTCTTGCCTCCTTTTTTCATAACATGAGGTTTTTTGCCCCCACATGTTTAGTACTACCCTAGACTGTTTTTTTTCTCTCTTCTTCTTGACTGATAAGGAAAATTAAATCAACACCACATAGAAAATATGTGATTATTTTTTATGCAACCATTTTCTAACCTTTCGATTGATCGGTTTGTACTTGGAAATAAACAACAAAACCCAAATTTAGAAATGTCAAGTTGTTTTTTCTTTTGCAATAAAAAAAGAAAAAATTTTGGCTGCTAACTTTGTACCATCCGTTTTAATATCGGAGAAATCAAACACGCAAGCCTCTAAACTTAACGGATGTCTTTTTTATTTACTAACATATTAGACCGAAGAGACAACGCGCTCGTGGCCATTAACTTTTTTTAAAGTTCCGCTGTCAAAAAAAATGATTGTTGCGCAAAAAAGAAAAAAGAAGAAGAAAGTCCAAACGCTGAAAAAATAAAGCAAATGCGGACGTTAGAAAAACGTCTTAGAATGGAAGAAAATCCCTTTCAAAAACCAAACAACCGCCTTTGCATTTTTGACATTAGGGAAGAATATCGGACATAAAGAAGCTTTCTTTTTTGACAGTGGTCATTTAATGGATATTTTACTGTAAAAAGAAAAAGAAGGAAAAGGAATAATAGTAATAGAAAATTAAAGAATGGATGAATTGCTTTTTAAAGATTGTCAAAAAGAATTAAGCTACCATGATTATCTTTTGAGTGTTGCAGAAAGAAATTTTAATATCAAGGTAAATTTTATTTTTATCCTTAAAATAGCAATATCAAAACACATGTTTTAGAGTAGTAAAGTATTCCTCAATGTTGCCCCTGCAATAGCCATCACTGCACTTTGTATAAATATATTTGTAATTATTTTGATTGGAATTGCAATTAAAAAGCGACGAATTCCAAATCGAAAATACATGTAAAACTAAAACAACTGTTTTAATAGCTAATTTTTATATTTTTAAGGGTAATTATTAGTCGACATCTTGCGGATGTTTTAACATCGTTGGTCATCGTTATTGTTAGTATTGTTGCAAATATAGAAAATGTATATTTTGCTATGTCTATTTTATGCTTATTTGTTGGCACTTTTGGAATTGTTCATTGCTCGCTTTCGCATGTCTTAATTATTATTATTCGACAAGTAAGCCATTTCGTCGTTAATAAGATATCACTCAAAATAAAACTTGTTGCAGCTCAGCCATGATCGAATTTCGTTATACAATGAAATTATGCAACCTCGCCGAGTTTTTGCTTGTACAATTTTTATTTGGCTTGGAAGTTTATTTTATTCTGCAATTTTTGCTCCACTTTTTGCAGCTCTTTTTGATCCAGTGGATGCCATTAACGGTAAGAACTCATTTTAAACATTTATAGAAAATTATAAAAATGAATTTCAGTTTGCGGTTTTGAATCCTGTCAAAGCCCATTGGTAATTATTGCAATTACTTTAATTGGATTTTTATTTGTATTTTGCATAGTTTATTATTTTATCGTATTTCGGCGCCTTTTTGTTAGTATCAAAGAAGAACGTTCACGAAATGAATTACCAATAAGTAAATATAGGCTTAAAAAATTCTTAAGTTTTGGTGGACATGTTGCTCTTTATGGTTTAATTATTCCTTTAATGTTTATTGGTTTAATTTATCGTGCAATGGCCGAAATTAATGGTTTGCTTTATCCTATTCATCAATGCAAGATTGTACAGGTATTCGTTTGCTTCTATTTTTTCCTTATTAATTTTCTTGTCTTTAGTATCTGAACCTAATCAATCGCTTACAAACCCTCTCAGGCGGGATTATTCTCTTATGGCTAGTTCGAATGGTATTTGATCCAATAATTTTATGTGCCACGGAATATCGGCGTATTTTACCATGGATAAATAATAGTTCAGATGTACATCAACTTGAAGAAGCAAACTCAACATTCTCATCATCACAACCTTGTGAATCTTTGAAATGGCGTCGGCATTGTCCAATAATGGAAATGGAAAAAACAATTAGTGCATGGGAAATGAAATAATAAAAATATATGTATTTACATACCAGTATTATTCTTTGTTTAAATTTGTGATATAAAAATTAAATAAAATTTTGACTTTAAAAGATTTTAAAGTATAAACAATTTAACTAACATTGAAAACTAATTAGTGAAAAGAAAAAGTTTTGATTGATTAGGAAAGAAAAAAAAATAATTTTTGGGTTAATTGATTGATCATGAGCCGATTTTTGCGAAAGAAAATAAGAAGGAGAAGAAGATGTGACATTTATGATTACACGGACACCGCAGGCATGAAAACAAGTGTGATCACGGCCGTGAATGACAGACGTGTGTGATGATGATTTTAAAAATATTGTGCTTCTTTTTATGGGGAAAACATATGGCTGCAAGGCTTCTATTGCATTGCTTTTACTGAAACCAAAAATCACTCGGATGCACGATGAACAAATGATAAATAAAAAGTCAAGTAATGATGTTGATGAATTTTTGCGCAGCATTTGTTTTTTTTTTTAATTCTTAGAAACTAATATTAAAAAGTTTGTTGGTTTCGCATTATGATTTTTTGTATCATTCATGAAATTTAATTTACTTTTTTTCAATACTTTGATAATTTAATGGCTACAACCATAATAACCTACGAAATTTGTAATTTACTTCTGAAATGTGCGTCTTTTTTGAATTCGCCAAAGAAATAGTTTTACACTGATGATATGTTTTTTTATTTTATTTCTTCTCCATCATTTTTTTTTATTTTCAACCCCGCAAATAAACTTTTTTTTACTTGTTTGTTTCACAGTTGTTTTCGGACAGTGTCATTGACGTCGATATCTTCTTCTTTTCCTTTTTCTCTTTCCTTCATTAATTTTTGGGTGGTGTTCCATTAATTTATTTAATTATCGTCAGAGATTTTTTTTTGTTTCGCGAGATTTTATCTAAGCATAACTAATTTTTATTTTTTTATTAAAGTTTTAAAGATAATATTTTGATGCGCTCTGAATCGTTAGATGAATGGAATAATGATAACAACATTGAAACCAAATCTGATAATGCCGATAATGATTCAGTTAAAGGTAATAATAATGGAGTGAATTCATGGGAAACTCCATTACCTGAGGGGCATATAGATGAGAAAATTCAAGTTGATCGAAAGAAATTAGAAAGTATGATAACAGGTTAGTGTCAATGGGAGTCACAAAAAAAAACTTGAGCCATAATAGTTTAGGCCTCAGCAATGGCTATGAACAATTGCCATCAGCTTCGGAATTCTTTTCAAAAGTAAGCTTAATTTTATAAATGCCCAATTTAATGTTTAACTTTAGATAGAAAATTCAACAAACACCCAAATTTCTTGGCCTTCGAGACTTAAAATTGGAGCAAAAACAAAAAAGGGTATTTTTTGAGAATTTTCTCCATTTTTTCATTTTTTATCTCTTATTTATTTTTGCAGATCCATTTGTAAAAATAATAGGTTTACCTGAATCAGTTGCAAAAGCAAAGGAATCAATTTCAACTTTATTAAGGGTTAAAAAGGATCGAATTACTCTTAAAATGGAAATTTGTCATACTTCTCATTCACATATAATAGGCAGAGGTGGTCGAAATACACAAGATGTGATGCGGGAAACTAATTGCCATATACATTTTCCTGATTCAAATAAACATAATGATATAGAAAAAAATAATCAAGTTTCTATTGCTGGTGGTATTGCACAAGTGGAACGAGCTCGTTCTAAATTAAGGGTAAAAAACTAATAATAATTTATCATAAAATAGCAAAAAAATGTTTAAAAAATTAAAATTTGCAGCTAATTTCCCCGATAACTATAAACATAAATTTGGAATTAAATCAAAAAACACCCATAAATTTAATGGATTTTCAACGTTCTTTAACTTCGTCTGAAATATCTGTACAAATTTCTATGATCGCTATATCCACCATTCAAATGATTGTTAAAGGTTCAATTCAATATGAAGAATTAATTTTATCTACCATCGATCAATTTCATCGATATTTATTTGGATTAGGTTTTTCCCTTGAAGCTTCAATATGCCGATCAAGTTTTGATTTGCGCCCTGCTTTATTGCAAGCTAATTATGGTTTATTTGGTTTAAATACAATTCGATGGATAGCATTTCATACTAAAACTCAAATGCAATTTTCACCCCAAGGTAGTTCGATACTCGTGATGGGTTCGGCCATTTCAATTTTTGCTGCAAGGCGTTATTTAACTGTGAGTCATCCATCATTTTCTTTTATGATTTTTATTATTAAAACATAAAACATTTTTTGTTTGATCTTTGATTTTTTTATTTTAGGGTCTTTTACCCGTTTCAATTCAATTTGAAAAACCCAATGAAGCAACTTCAACGAGTTCAAAACAAAATTTAAGAAATTTTGAAACTAAATTTGATGTTTCAATTGGAGAAAAGAAAAAAGCCAATGGAAATAATAGCAATGAAGTGGTAAAAAAACTTACTCGTGTGATAAAATATTCAATTAAAAGCAAGTTTTTTAGTTGATAGTTATTAGAAGTTATGAAGCAAATATTAGTAATATTTATGCTTCAAGACAACAAATTTTACAATCTGAAGCTTCTGAAGCTTTACAAGTAAATGAATATTTGTTTATGAGAAATTTTCTAAAGTTAGTTAAACGTCGTTTTTTGAGATTAGTTTAAATTAATTTTTTTGAAGCAAAATAAAGGAAAGTTCAACTCCTCAAAAACCTAACAAAAATTATTATTCAAGTCAATCTATGCTCGATATCCACCAAACATCTCCACCACGAAGATCGCCATCATTTTCTGAATGTCATACATCGCCTTCAAATAATTTTTTGATTGGTAAAAGTTGTTTTGATGCATTTAATTCAGAAAGAAGTTCCCCAGTATTTCCGGTACATTTTTTTATTTTTTGCACTAAAGTGAAACATCATCTATTTAATTCGATTAAATTTAAAACAAAAATTGTAGGAGCTCTATAGCGGAAGAGGTCCAAGCGATTCATTTTTAACGGAAACAGGAAGAGGCGGTAGTGGAGTAAATTGCAGGTAAACTTTTTACTTTTTTATTATTAAACGAATCACAAAATTTTAATTTATTAAACAATATTTATTTTTAAGCGACTTTTGGAAAGCTCCAGGATTAGAGCGTCAAATTGCAATAAATCGGGATAAAATGTTATTTAAAGCTAACAAAGGTTTGTACCTTTCTTGTGATTATATTATCAAATTTAGGCCGCGTTTTTTAAGCTACTTATGGTCAAGAAATAACAGATGTAAGACATCCAACAGATTTATGGGCTGGTTATGGTTTTAGTAATTCTCTACCAGCTGATATATTGAAATTAGGAATTCGACAAATTTGGGAACAACCCGAACATGAAAGTGGATTTGCAGCTACAACATCAATAAATAAAGAAACTAAAACTATGACTCCTCGAGGAATGCCTTCATCATCCTTGGAACAACAACAACAATTGGCTGTCGCAGCTGCAGCCGCTTCACAACAGGCTGCAAAAGGTTTAGCTTCAGTTCGAGAGGAAGAAGAATTAAGTGATTATAATCAAAGTATAAATTCAAATTTTTCATCTCCTTCACAAACAGCTAAAGAATTACCTATTCACCAACAACAACAACCTTCATTTATTAAACGACCTGGTTTGTGTATGAGTCTCAATGTTTGGGAGCATTTAATAGATATAAGTTTTAGCTTTTGCTGCATCTGCAAGTGTATTTGAATCCACTCCTTCATTAGCAAATGACATAAATTGGGATATCCAAATATTTATTGAACCCGCTATGGTTTTAGCTCAATTAGGATGTAGTGAATATTTGCCACAATTTCGTGACCAGGAAGTATGTAACATCCTTATAATTTATTATTTGAATACATAATTATGTATATATTTTTAAATTTGTTTTTTTAGATTGACATGCAAGCTTTCCTTTTGCTTGATGAACAAAATTTAAAGGATATTGGCGTCTCTACAATGGGAGCAAGAAAGAAGATATTTAATGCTATTTTAAGTAAGTTTTTTCATTTTCTTTAAACTATACAAATGATTACGATATTAATTTTCAGAATTACGTGACTCTGCTCGAAAACGCGGTTATTCCCTATAAAAAAATTTTCTTCACTTTATACATACATTTTTCATTTCGGTGCCATTTTTTTCTTTTATTGTCATTTTTTTCTTTAAATAATTAATTGATATTAATATGTGTAACAATAATAGTCAATGAACTCGGTGGATAAAATTTTGAAAAACAAAAAAAACAAAACATGCTTTTAGTATTATAAAAGTCATGCCATCCTATTTCCTTCGTTTTTTTATGACCACAAATAAAAATAAAAATAACGTTCGCCACTTTTTATGTTTTCCAAAAAAATTAATTTATAGCTGTCTCTAACTTTTTTGAAAGCGTTAGGACACAGAGTCAAACACTTTTTTTGACTTTTTCCCGTGTCTCTTTTTCGGTACTAATGAGCATTAGTGCATAGGATTACAATGTAAAAAAACAAAAGGCTGTTCAGGAGAAAAAAACTATAGACGGCTGAAGAGATTAAATTTTAATTGATTTGGCTTTTAGACGGCTAATGAGATTAAATTTCTTATTAATTTCAATAAATTATTTTATATGTTACACTGAAACAAACAGCCGCACCGTCTTCGATTTTTATTACCCCATTTCTTTATCAAATATTTATTATTAAAAATTATACTTTTATAAAATTAAATATGAAAAAAAATGGTAAAGATTCAAATTTTTGTTTTATTTTTGATTAGATAAAATGAAAAGCCCAACACGTATGTATAGTCGGCAAGGTTTTTATTTTTCAAATGTTAAAAATGGAAGACGGTGCGGCTGTTTGTTTCAGTGTAACATATAAAATAATTTATTGAAATTAATAAGAAATTTAATCTCATTAGCCGTCTAAAAGCCAAATCAATTAAAATTTAATCTCTTCAGCCGTCTATAGTTTTTTTCTCCTGAACAGCCTTTTGTTTTTTTACATTGTAATCCTATGCACTAATCTCTTGAGCCGTCTGCAACAATAATTATAATACTAGAAGCTGTGCTGGCCTCCGGTCGGCGATCTTACGTGCTTTTTTGAAAAATACAAAATTGACCATTATTTTATGGTACCGTACAAAAAGCAAAAGTTGTTTAATAGCAGCAAAATCAGGTTTTTGCAGATTTTTTATATATATGCAAATTACAAAAATCATTTCAACGCGCTTTGAAAAGAAATTTTAGCTTCATTTACATTTTTGCAAATTGTTTTGGTACATTTTCTATTTTACTCCAAAAGATAACAAGATAAGATATAAAAAAAATTGTTAAAATCATACGCTTTCATTTCATAATTAAGCAACGTAATAATCTCAAAAAATAAAATTTATGTAAATTTTCAAAAATTTGAATATTTTTTATGGCAAAAATATTTTTGAATATCAATAAATGTAATTTAAAAAATTACCCAATCATTTTATAGTTAAATGGCTTCAAAATTAATTTTTTATTTAAATTTATGAATATTTCGCTAAAAATTTGCATAATTTATTTTATGAAAACATTTTTTTTAAATCATAATAAATTATTTAAATACTATTGCCATTTATTAATTAAAAAAAACTTTCATTAAAAAATAAAAAAAGTGATTCGAACTTATGACTTCACTATCATAAAATCCCCGCCTTAGACGCCTACACCACACAAACAACATACGATACGAAACCTAAGCTAATGATATTTTTACTCTAAATCAGAATATTTAAATTTCCATAGCGGCATATATCTATTTTTATGTGGTGTTTTTTAATGTTAGCTTACTCATAGAGGTAATTGAGGGTGGAGAAAACGATTTTTATAGCCAAAATATGGGGTAACTATGCTTAATCGCTCAGCGGGACACTCCGGGCCGACTAGAAACTCCGGTTTGAGTGAAATATGATATCGAGCCCTCTATTTTTTTTAGAAATTCGTAAATGCGACGAAAAATTGACCCTAGAGAGCCCTCTAATACCAACAAAATTACGCGAAATAAAAAAAATCATAAATTTCGGTTAGCAGATCGGGCGTTCTCATTGCTAAAACAGCCGCACCCCTCGCTTCGCTCGGGGTGCGGCGGGATGATGATAATTAATTATAAATTACCAGAATCAATAGTTGAGTTAAATATTTATATGTTAGTCAAACACCTCTCCACCAAACTCAACATACATATCTTTTTGTTTTCTGCTGCGCAATCAATATTACTAGTAACTATACCAAAAAATATTCCTTTCCGCCCTCGTTTTTTCTTCTAGGCAACATGAGAAAAATTTTTAAGCTAACTCGGAAGGGCAACACTTTGTTGTTATTGAGTTTGTCCGTCTCAAAGTAACGACAACAAAACTAAAGCTTTTAGAGGCGGACACTTTTTTTGTGTCTGAAGCTAAATGCATCAATAGTGCCGATTTTTTGGAACATGACCAAACAAATACATGCATACGCATAAACTGGAAGCTTTTTTTACTTAAAAAAGTTTTTCTTTTTCTCGAAATTTGAGAAGTGCGATTTTTCAAAAAATAAAAATGTTGTTCGTTCTTGGTGACATTTTTTTGATTATTGTTCTTTGTTGGGAATCCCAAAGGTGTATTGGGCGTGCCGCCGTGAAGCAAGCAATGCAATGGGAAAGGATGCTTTTATGTGAGAGCAACCAATTCACTAAGGGCATCCTTCTATCCATTTGTTTGCTTTTTTCTTCTTCTCTTTTTTTTTCTGGAACCTATTTGTCATCGGATTCCGTGGTTGTTGTTGTAGCTTGACATACCCTTACTTAACTTAGTATACACTTTTTTCTATTTTAGAAAGAATTTTCTGTGTTCCTATTTTTATTTTATTCAAACAAAATAAAAAATTAATAGCTAATGAATCGATGAAATATGGGTCAACAGCAATCAGCGTTTGTTGTTGAAATTGCTACACCCAAATATGGAAAATTTCAGGTAAATTTTGTTTTTTCTTTACTATTTTAAAAGTTTATTTTTTGGCAATTCTGTCAGCTTTTTGAATTGTTTACTAACGAAACAACAACGACGACAGCTTAAAAATTTAATTTCCGAAAAATAAAAAGAGATGCGTCCTTTGCCCCAAAAAGCTGCAATGCCGAAAACCAACACAAGAAGAAGCGAAATTTTCATGATATCTGTTTTCACTCATTTTAATTTCCTCTGTTTCTTATTTCTTCTTTTGGATAGCCGAAAAACAAAAAACCTTCTTCTTTCTTTTTCTATTTATTTTGCTAGCTTCAAGTTTTATTGACGATCAGTATCTTTCTATCTTTTTTAATTTATTTTTTTTTCGGTTTTCCATAAAAAATTTTATTACTTTTTTTTTCATTTGCTTTTCCCAAATGAATTGGATTTTATTTTGTTTGGATGAGCAAAATGAGCTAACAAACATAAAAAGTATTTGGTGTAGTATTCTATCTCACTATTTTTTGGGGGAAATATAATTAAATATATAGATAATAAAAAAAATCTACAACACTCAAGCATGCAAAATTCAAATTAAAGAGTTATCTCTTCTTTTTTTAGAGTTTGCCACAAAAAGATCCAGATGATGAAGCATCCCAGCAATGGAGAATTACTGTAAATCCTGCATCTGAGTTTGCAGCAACCGAGCAACTAAAAGCCCTTATAAATCGATTATATCATGTTCAAAAATTATTAACTCCACCAGATGTCCGACAGATTGCTACAGCTTTAAATTATCTTGAAATTATTCAAGATCTTTTACTTCCGTTATTAACTGTCATCTCAAATTCCACTGCTTTTGCTGCTAACCAGGTTTGTCATATTTTTTTAATATTCTTTTTTTACATAAAAAAATGCTATTCTATTCTATTGATTTGGATTTTCTCGAACAAAAAAAAAGCTTTTTTATGTCTTTTCTTTTTGGTCTGTTCGAAACAATAATTTTTTATGGAAGAAAAAAAGAAGAAAAATGAAAGTTTGTGGTGAAAATGAAGACATAAAAAAGACTAGCACCGTGAAGAGCCATTTTTGATGTCCATGAGGTCGTCGTCACTCATTTTTTGTGTCGTTGTTCCGCACCAATGAAAAAGAAAAATGAATAGACACGCAAAAAAAGTTAAATACAACAAAGAAAAAACAGAATAAAAAATAATGAAAATTACATAAAATAATTTTTTGCAGATATTATTAAGAGATTTTGGAGTGGTTGCAAGAATAGTTGAACTTTTTTGTGATAAAGATCAAGATTGGCCTAAATCATGTCGAATTATGTTACTTCAATGCATAGCAAATATGGCGGTGGATGTAGCAAATGAGCCATTACTAAAACGAGCCATTCCAGCAATTATAAGACGAATGGATTCAAGCGTGGATTTAGAGTGTACTGTGTCTTTACAAGCTTTAACAAATTTATCTCTAAATATTACGCCTTCCCAAATACCAGTATTTTTACCAGCTATACCTTATTGTTTGATTAAATTATGGGTTAAAGGAGAAACTAATTTACATTCATTGAGGTTGCTGGTGAATTTGAGTTGTTGTCCTGATCTTGTGCCGCACATCTTAGCATCTAAGGTAAAGCACTTTAAATCCGTTTTAAATCTTAATTTAATTTACTTTTAGACAGTAACAGGTTTACTATCCATTCTTGACACAGATAAAGATGATGTTCTCCTTCGAGCTGTTACATGGCTTTTATGTATGAGTTGCGCGGTGGAAGCTCTCAATATTGATTACACCCAAATTGCTCCATTAAATCAAGACCCATTTGGCAATGCCAATTATACCCTTTATCATGCATTGTATGGAATGAAAAATAAACCAGAATTGGAACAAAAAATTCGAGAATTATGTGAATCAAAAAATAATGAAATTTCAAATAAAAGCAAACGATTGATAGATATTTTACGTCAAATAGCTCCAATGAGAACTTCAAGTGCAAGTTTAAATCGAATCTTAAATTAATCTCGATCATTCATGAACCTGAATCTCTCTTTTAATATGTATATTGTATGTTTCACTTAAAAAAATATTTTGCAGATTTCTTTTGATATTTGAAAAACCGGTAAAAAGTAATAATAATAAAAATAGTTTCATTTTATTTGTAATAAATATTTTTTCTTGAAAAAAAGTAATATTTTTTACATTTTTTATTTATTTAAAAAGTCAAGAACTTATAAACTTGGAGGAAAAAAAAATGCAATTTTCTCACCGCTATCGATTCTTCTTCCTTTTTTTGGTAAATAAAAAAAGCTAAAAAAAACGTTGCAAAAAAAGGTGCGCCAGCGGCCGTGAGAAAAGTTAATTTATTTTGAGAAAAATTAGAAAATCAACTTGAAAATGGCACATTTAACAAATTTTGATGGCGTTTATCAACTTTATTACTTGGGTTTATTAGAAATTCCACCGATTTTACCACCAAATAATGATGGACATTCTAGAACCATTGAAGAAAGGATTATCGATCACGTTGAAACAGCTCAACTTGCAGGTTCCTTCAATTTTTTTTTAAAAACTTTTAAAAACAATTTCTTTTTAAGGAACTTTGAATAAAAATGCCAAAAATGTGCCTCTCGTCGCAGTTCATGTCTCAAAAAATGGTATAAAGCTTATTCAAACGAGCAATCAAAAAGTTTTAGAACGAATGGCATTGCATACAATTATTGAAGTCATTTCATACGACGATGGATTTGGTAATTATAATGTTGTGATGTTGGTTCAACCTTCGCGAAATACTCAACAATGCTGTTTGCTTCAATCAATAATTGGCGAAGAAGCTGATGACCTTTGCAAACAAATTCGTCATGCGTTCACTTTTGTTGAAAGGCAAACTCTAAATAATAATTAACTTTGTATCTTATTTATTATTTTTTAAATCGTTTATATTAATTTTCATTGCGGATTTTAACGAATATTTTCTTGCCAACTTTTTAAATATACAAACTTTTATTTTATGATTTTTAAGGATGAGCCACCATTGGCAAAAGATCTATGCCATGGCTGCTGTGGCTCCTTCAGCAGCATATATATGTTTTAATAATAATGAAAATGATGATAAACGGGTTAAATCTTTTACTTCTTTTCATTGTAAAAAGCAACTTGCCAAACAAGCTATACATCGATATATGCAAATTAATGGAGTTCCGGGTGTATCTGTTGGTGTTACAGTTGATGGAAAATCCATTTGGAAAACGGGTGTGGGTTTCGCGGACATTGAACAAAATGTTAAATGTAATGGAAGAACTGTAATGAGAATTGCAAGCATAAGTAAATCCATCACAGCTGTAATGGCAGCTAAATTAGTGGAAGAAGGAAAACTGGATGTGGATGCTCCAATTCAAAAATATTTAGAAAATTTTCCAAAAAAATCATTTGATGGAAAGCCTGTGGAAATTACAGCTCGACAACTTTTGTCTCATACAAGTGGAATTCGACATTACAAAATAGTAAACAAAATTATTTTATTGGAAAATTTTCTTATGAAACTTTTTACAGGCCAATACTTTATCTGGAGATAAACTCGATGTTCAAAACAATGAGAAAAAAGACGAAAAAGATGCAGATCAAGAATTTTATTTAAATAAAGAATATAAAAATGTTGTGGATTCTTTAAATATTTTTCAAGATGATGAACTTGAAGCTAATCCAGGTTCAAAGTTTGTTTACACAACTTTTGGATATTCACTTTTATCTTGTGTACTGGAAAAAGCGTCCAGCAGAAATTTCGCTGATCTTTTATATGATTTAACATCGCAATTAGGAATGACTAATACTCGTTTGGATCGAAATTTACCTATTGTTCCTAATCGTTCCAGATATTACCGAAATAATAAAAATGGAAAATTAGAAAACGTGCCCGAAGTTAATAACTCATATAAATGGGCTGGTGGAGGAATACTCAGTGACGTTGGAGATTTATTAATTCTTGGAAATTCTCTCATGTATAGGTAGGAATTGCTTGACTTTAGCTACCGTTGCTAAGAGATATGTAAATTTTTAGTTACCAAGCTGATGAAAACTCTTATCTTCCTCCATTGCTGAAAAGAGAAACAATACAAAAATTATGGCATGGTGAAATTAAATCTTCTGAGGATAGCAATCATGAATATTGTTGGGGATGGGCCACGCTTCCAAAAGAAATGCAATATGGTGGTTCATCACCAAATCGAACAGGGTATTATTATCATACGGGTGCCGCTGTGGGTGCTTCATCAGTACTTCTTATTCGACCAGCAAGTCAACTACAACAATGGGATAATGGTAAACCAAATGGAATATGTGTGGCAATTTTATCCAACAAACAAGATTCGGGAAAAGGATTAACTGATTTGGCTTTAGAACTCAGTGAAATTTTTTCAACAGAATTCCAAAAACCTTAAGCATTCCACAATTTATAAATAATTTTGTTAATTATTCTAATCGCTCAAATAAATAAAGCTTCAGTTTGCAATTAATTGTGCCAAGAAAAAAAAACACAAACTTTATTAAAATCACCCGAAGTAAAAAAATTAAATATCAAATTATATGAAACTTTTTTTGTCTGAAATTAATAAATAAGAAGATTTGTAAAAAAAACAGACTACATAAATTAATAATTAATAGAAAAAGAAAACACAGATGATAAGCAAAAATCGAAAAGAAGGATATAGCCACAACCAGGAAGGAAAAAGAGGATCACAACCTCAGAAAAAATAATATAAATTAAAAGATAACGATAGAATAAATAAATAAACGGCAGCAATTATGTAGAAATTTAAGTTATCCACATTTTTTGACTACTAATACATAATAAATTTTGGATATTTTAATGGTTTAGTTGATTTTTTTTTCTTTGGGATTACGATATGATCTCGTCGTCCGCCATATGTAAATATGTAAACATAATAATATTAACTAGAAAATTTTACTCATAACTTTTTTTGTTGAAGGAATGAAAAAAAGAATAAAAAGCCGAGGGAAATAAAAAAATTAGAAAATAAATAAGCGAATTAATAATAATTACTTTTGTTTCTTTCCTTCACTATCAGATGAATCTCGGCCTGATTTATCCTTTTTGGAAATTGGCTTTGCAGCAGCATTTCGCTTCTTTTCTTGATTTTTAAGGGATTTTTCCTTGAGTCGAGCAAATTGGAAGGTGCTAAAGTTCCATAAAGTATAAAATTGAAGTCCAAGAATAACAATCAAAGCATTAATTCGAATGACGCTTGTATTAAAGTTGGGTTTTGCTGGATCCATAAATGGAACCTCAATTCGACGGAAACCATACCAAAAAGTGAGAACCGAAACTACAACGCTTACAAGACGAACAAGGATAAATACTCCGTTCCATACTTTGAAACTAAAAAGGAGGATATTAATATAATCAAAAATTCGATTTGGAACATACCCTTTTAAGAAAGTATTGGATTTGCCAGAGAAATATAAAGCTCGGGAAGTATGGAAGACAAATAATAAAATACCTTCAAAGAATAAAAGTAAAACTCCAACTCGAACAAAACTGAAAATTTTTAGTTATAAAATGCAAATTTAAGGCTTTAAACGAACGCTGAAAAGTAAGCAGCTGCAGTTAAAACCAAGAAAATGGTGCTGTAAATTGCTCGTTGAGGCATATCTTCTTTTCGAACTTTTTGAAAATAAAATTCAGGGAATTGATGAAGCCAATATGAAATGTGAAGGATGAAATAGAATTTAGTGCTCATATTCATATATCGATGAACTTCAGGATAGCCAGTCCAAATGGAAGTAAAATCTTTGTGAACTCCGAGTTCATAAAGAATATATGCAGAATGAATCAAAGAGTATAAACCAAAGAAAGCAAGTTGACCACTTTCATTAAATTTAGACATTCGAACTTTGCTTAAATGTAATTTTCGTTGGGCTTTATCCAAGATATATTCTTGAAGAATGCAATGAGCCGTAATCCAAACGATGGTGTAGAAGAAGATAGCGGGCCAATCCCATTTTCCTGCTCGATAATATGTGTGTGGTTCAAAATCTTTTGTTAATTGAACGGTTTCATTATATTGTGGTAGTACAAAGATAGATGAAAATGGAGTGGAAACTTGGAAGAAAAATCCTAAGGCAATTACCATCAATACACATGACATAATATCGCCATGATTTTGAATAATAAATTCATTTGAGAGAATTGGTGGAGTAGCCTTTTTGCTTCTTGCTGCAGCTGCACGACGCACTTCAACGCCCATTCTGGAAAAAAGAAACGAAATTAGTTAATGAATGCCATACTTTTTTAGACTACAATAAAAAGAAAAAAATCACACGCAAAACGCTTTTATAATTTCGGTTTCATGTGAAAAAGCAAGGGCTAAAAAATTAACAATACAAACTCAAGCTTCAACAATTCAGCCATTTATGGCAGCAAGTTTTCATTTATTTGACGCAAAGAAGAACGACATGCTATATAATTTCTTAAAACGAAACCGCGTAGTTTGCTGACGGTTAACAACAGCGGGAAATTTAAAAATAACATTAATATGGAATATTTAATATTAAAAAACATTTTAAAGTTTTATATGTGTCCAAAATTGGTAACTCGAAGTTTAAAAAATTGTGAAATGGCAAGGTTTGTAAAAAAGTGTTTCAACTTTGAATTTAAAAAAGGAAAAAAACCGATTTATTATTTTTGAATGAACAAAATTTAATTGTTTCTTCCGTTTTCTAGAAAAGGTTTATTTACGCCGATAACTAAACCTAATTTATGATTTATGAGTTTATCTAATAGCAACCTGTTACCATAAAAATTATTATTATAAAAAAGCATCTTCTTTAAAATAATACTTATTAGAGTACAATGAAAAAGTTTTTGAAGAGCATCCATTCCCTTGCACCAACAACGAAAATACCCAAGAGACACAGCAAAATTTAGATTTTATACTTTAATTAAATTTGTCTAACATTAATGCCATGCCCCGAGAAAAAGGAAGCAAATATTATAATTGTGTAATTTTATAACCACACTTTTTATGTTTCGAGTAACAGTTTATCTTTTCCGATTTGATGATTACAAGTTCAAACTAACGAGTTTTAATAAAACCCAAAAAAGTAGGTAAAATATTATAAAACCAGGAGAAAATAATTTGATCCAACCATATTCCTTCTTTCGTCATTTTAGTTAAATTTTTCAGATACGTTAGATTTTATATCGTCCTACTGTAAACAAAAACAAAACTATCATTATTCCGTCTGCAATACATAAGTTTTTTGTATTTTAAACTTTTTACTGTTTATAATTAACGTTTTGGTTCAAAAAAATTCGTCTTTGAATAAATTAAATTAAATTACTCAAATTCTATGGTTTTACTTTTATTTTTAGAAAACAAAGTTTATAGACTTTTTAATTCCAGCAATTTCGTTATTACTGGCACATTAACAAAACACCTTCATTTAGATATTTAGAAAACTAAATTGTTCAATGTGTATTTTTACTTCAAAATCTTACACGTTATGATTTCTCCATGATTTATGTAATTTTTTTTTTCAATATTTTACTTCTTTTTTTAATAAATCAACAATAAAGTTTTTTACATATTACTATCTTTTATTTCTTTTTACACATCTGCTAATATTATTTAATGTTTTTGAATAACAACAATAGTAAACAATAACTTTGTTATCTTTACTATAGTAAAGAAATGTCATTGAAAGACGACTAATGCCAGTCATATCTATGAAAAAGCAGCGCCTCGGAAGGGCATTTATAAATAGATTTGCAATGATGAATAGCAACAAAGCTATGTCCACAAGAAAGAAAATAAAATAAAATGTTTTACAAGGGTGAAAGTCAAATGCTAAATATTTTAAGTTTTTTTGGCTTGAAAATACATATCTCGCCTTAGGATTAAAAAAAAAGAAGCAAGAAGCAAGAAGTGAAAGTCCGTCAAGTGGCCATCCAAGAAAAAATAAAATCTTTCTTGGTTTTGGTTAAACAACGTAAACGACCAACCAGACTGAGGCGATTTTTTTTTTGTTAAAAAAGTAACACATTTAAAAAAGTTAAAGCTGGTCGATTGCGTGGTGCGTCTTTATGCAATCTCATCATCTGGATGAACTTTTTTACGGATCATCATCAGTCAATGATGAGGGACAAAAGCAGCCGATAGCTACCAACATTTTATCCATCCATATATATTTATTGCAGCGGGTGTTATTTGATTCAACTACTAAATAGTATTTCTGCTGCCAAAGAGAGAAGAGAGAAGAGAGAAGATAAGGAAGGTGTTCTCATATTCTCGTATAACGCGTGTATTTATGTCCTCTAAAAACAAAGAAAAGAAAAAAGGATATAAATGACTATGAGTGAAAAACGAAACGATTAGGTTCGAGATAGCTTAAAGCAGCCAGTCGCCGCTGCCGGTGTGTGGCGACGAAGGATATATTGCAATTTGCAACCGGTTGGCTCGCCATCGGCATTATTTTTTAAAAACAGCCGCTAAAATAAAATTGCGGCCGTTCAAGTTTAAAAACCCAGCTGCGTAATCTCTCATTTTATTTTTTATTCAATCGTCAACTTTTTTTGCCCGTGAATGAAAAAGGTAAAAAATTATTGTTATTTTGGGTAAATAAATGCCAAATGAATACTGTCAGTATAAGCCTTGTTGGTGGGCCTCCATGGGGTTTTCGAATTTCACAAGAAGATGGTGAGCCACCCATGGTTAGTCAGGTAAGAGCAAAATTATTTTGTCAAAAAAAAATCAATCAAAAAGTTTAGGTTTTACCTGAAGGTCGAGCTTACAAAGAAGGAATGAGACCCGGTGATTACATCGATGGCGTTAATGGTGAAGATTGCGCTTTTGCTGATCAGGTTCACACTAAAATGCGAACAACCAGAGGTGTACTTCGACTTCGGCTTAAAAGGTAAAAAGATTATTAACTGCCAGCTAAAACTTTTATTATTTTCCTATAATCATTTAAAAAAATTGTCATAAATAATTTACAGATTTTGAAGATTAAAATATCGTCTTTTTTATTTTTTGTTTTCACATTTTTTTTTGATAAAAAAAATGGCCGCAAAAAAGCAACTAAAAATTTTTACGATCAAAATTGTTCAAGCATTCAAATTTGTTTTATTGTTTGACATTTCATTTTGCTTTAAAAATTGGGAAAATTTGTTTTGCAAAAATAGTATTTCCTTGTCGTAAGCTTTTGTAATATTTTAGGCTAACAAATGGTGACAACAATCGATTGAACATTAATAAATTTCAACCATTACCTAAACTCAAAGTAACCGTGGATGAAAGTTGCTCAACTCCAGATTCATCAGCTCCACCAACGCCATCATCGAGTGCTTCAACGAATAGAAACTTGAATGCAGCCTCGAAACCTCCATTATCATTTTACAATGGCGGAATGAGAGGTTCAGCTCAAGAGAAAAAGAGATTCTTTGAACAAGCTATAGCTCGACAAATTCAGCCATCACTTCAACCAATTAAGCACGACCCTGTGAAAAAATATTATGCATCTAGTGGACCACCAAGTGAAAGTGGAACAGATATTTCAGGATATGATTCAGTTTCAGGAGATTTCTTCTTTTCTCAAAATACCAACAACAATGATGATCGACAAACTCCAATTAGGTATTTTTTAAACCCAAATTTTTTTTAAAACGTTTTTGTTACTTTTTAGTATCAATGGAATTGCTTATGATCCGTGGTATAATAATCCACCAATGGAACCTCCTCGAAATGATACCAAAACTCCCGTTTCATTTATCGAAAATCAAAGTAAAAACAAACTTTTTTTTACGTTTTTTAAAAATCATTTGTTCCTAAACTTTTTTCTTTTTAGGTGATTTTGGGCACCACCTTTCATCATCGCGTGCAAACTCTGCCACACCAAGAGCCATTGAAATAATAGATGGGGAAGATAACAACAGCAGTGGAGGAGAGCAACAGCAGCATAACCTACAACAACAACAACAGCAATCATCCTCATCTACCTTAACTAAGCCGCTTTGGGAAAGCCCGACAGACGAAAATAATGCAATCGTCGTTGCTGCTGATAGAAATAATGCATCAATTTATAATGAGAACGGCTATTTCTATTCCACTAACAACAGCAACCAGGTATTTTTGATTAATGTTTATTTTTATTTACTCAATTTAAACGACTACCATGAAGAAAACCTGGAAAATTAAAAGCTAAAGTAACAGCTTTTTGTGGTTTATCTTTATTTTATTTGTTTCTTCGTTCTTTTAAAGCTTTTTTTCTCTCATGAATTTCTATTTTTAAACATCAATTATTTATTTTTTACAGAATATGCATGATAATTCAACTGATTCTGGTTTGGCTTCATCCGCTTCTTTATCAACTCCACCAGCTCCTCCGCCACCACCTTCGTTTTCTCAACAACCTGCCAAAAAATGGCAAGTTCACGCGGATGAAAGTCCATTAAAACAAGCACAAACAATTAAATCCTCAATTAGTACCGGAAAGGCTTCGGGTGAAGTTGAAGTTCCTCGCCCACAAAGTGTTGCAGAACTTCGCGCACAAATTGCAACAAAATTAGAAGTGAGAAATCCTTCTGGACAAAAGACTAGCCCTTTGACCGCTGCCGAAGTGACCGCAACAAAAACAACACCCGCTATTGTTCATCAACCTGCGCAAGCTCATCATGGAAAATTAACTCCATCTCTTTCTCTTCTTTCATTAGATCGAATCCAACATGGCCTTGATTTAATGGATAGCAGCGGTGGGTCAGCAAATGCATCACCCATGGCTTCGACGAGTAATCGACAATTTTATACTGAATACAACCATAGTCCATCCACTTCCATTCCACCTTTTATGGGTGCGTTTTTATTACCTCCGTTTTTTTGTTGCATTAGTTAATTTTTTGTTGTTGTTGCAGGATATGATAGAAGTCATAGTCCCAATTCATCGGTAAACGATACAGCCTCTGATTATAGTGGCGGTGGAGGACAATATTCTAATAATTCAACATTGCGACGACAACATTCTCAACTTCTGACTCAGCCAGAAGTACAGCATGCTGTCTTGCTTCATCCTGGTTACAATCCTTCTTCTTCTACAGACTATAGAAATCGAAATAACGGCGGGCTTCAATCATCTCTTAGTATGCAGGATATTCCACAACATCATAACTCGCATAATTATAATCGGCATAGTGATAATAACTATTCTTTTCTTTCAAATAATGGACAAGCTGCGTTTGATAATAAAAAGTTAGTATTTCGTTTTTAAATGGTTAGTTTAAAATTAAAATTTTTAGTAACAGACATATGGAAACAACACAACCAAAATACGCAAAACCTGTATCCGCTTTCGGTCTTTTTAGTGAACCCACCCAATCCCATCGAGATAAAAGTGATACACCAACTTTGATAGGAGAAATGCCATCGCAATCGTCAAAATTGCAATTTAATAATGGCATCACTCCTTTATTTTCGCCACAATTGCAAAATGAAAATAGTCAAGCTCAAGGTCCTTTTACAAACTCATGGTCAACAATGATGCCTTCAGAAAATAGGCAAAATTTTGATTCAAATATTTCCGTGCAAAAATTAAATCTTGGAGACACCGAAATAACGGCCCAAACAAAAATTGAATCACCTATTTTAAAATATCCCCCATTTTCTCCAAATAACTTCAAAGGTAAAAATTTTTTTCACTTTTATGTAAAACAAAAATTGCTTTTAATCGATGTTGATGTTTTTTTTGTTGGGATATGCATTTGTTTTTTTTTCGATTTCACTTTTTTTCATTGATTGCTTTTAAAAAAAAAAACTTTTATTTTTTAGAGGGAATATTTTATTTATTATAAAAAAAAGTCGCTCCCATGTCCCATTATTATTGTCCCTCTCTCTCTATTATTTAACGTGTGATTTTTTTTATAGACGAAGAGCAGCAACAACAAAGGCCACTTGATAGCACATCGTCACCACCACCATTATCATCAACGACGACGACGCAACCACCACCATCATCATCTCAAAAACCACCACAGTCGATTGAAGCTGCATCAAATAGGCTTGCAGAATTAATTGAATTAGCTAAAAAAACATTTAGTGATGATAATGGTCGACAAATAAAAGAAATTTTATGGAATCCTATAAAAAATTCATTAAATGAAAATAATTCAACTGAAAACTCAAATTTAAATTCTTCTTCATCAAGAAATTTGAGAAGGCCCCATAGTGTTTATGAATTAAATTCAACTGAAACTATGAATGGTTACAGCACTCTTCCAACTCGTGGAAGCAGTGTGGCAACTCGATCGTCATTTCGACGTGGAAGTTCGAATGATCCTGATGAAATTGCAAATGCAGAAAAATCTGCTTGGTATAAATCTATTTACAAGCAGCTTCATCAAGCTGCAGCTGAACCTGAAGGAGGCAAGTTCATCTTTTCTTTAATTTTTTGTTGTTGCTTCTTTCGTCTTTTTTTTATGATCCGCTTTTCTATTTTTTTTTTTCAAAAAGCGCAGCCGCAAACATGATTTTGTTATTTTAACAAAACAAAAAAATTTCTTTTGAAAAAACATTTTATTTTTTCAAAAAGTCAAAAAAAATAAACCTTTTTTACGCTTACTACATATTTCATTTATGTCACCCTAAAACGGCTGTGAAAAAAGGCAAAAGCTAAAGATATATTTTATAGAAAAAAGAATAACTATTTTATGCTTCGCTTGATTATTAGAAGTCTGCCTATAGGCTGGAATTTCATTTTTTTTATTTGTTTGTTCTTTTATTTTTTGTTGTCAAAATTTTAAAATTTTTAAAAAATGGGTGTAAGAAGAGAAGAACGACAAATATGTATTTTATTTGATATCCAAATTTGGAATTTCCTTTTCTTAAAATATCAGAAGCAGAAGCAACGTTGAAAATTTTTAGATAAAAAATAAAGATTGTGTTTTTTACGAAGCCTTTTAAATATTGGTTTTATATAAGCTGGCAGCTTTATTATTACATATTCTCCTTTTTTTATGGAAGCCTCTGTGTCTTCTTGCCTTTTAGCTGCCAAAACCATAAAGAGAAGAAAAAACAAGCGTAAAACAAAAGCTTAAAAAAATTGTTGCACACCTTCGTCATATTTACACATTTTTTTGATAAAGTCTTTTTCCTCTATTTTTAAAAAAATAACTTTGTTTCTTCTTCTTCGTTGTTTTTTTTAGCTTCAGGAAGAAGAAGGCTAACGGCAAATTTGAAGCAAAGAAGATGAAAAAAAAATTTGGGACAAACTTTGTGTCAACAAAAGCAGCTTCATTTGCCCCCCATCCTGCGCAAAAAAAATATAAAAAATATAAAAATTCTATAGACTTAAAAAAAGTTTTTTAAGCTTTATTTCGTTTTTTCGTGTTATGTTTTTGCGCATCCGAGGCAAGCTAAGCTACGACGAAGATTGTTGTGTGTCGTCGTTGCTTTTCCGAAGTTAAGAGTTAGAAGGTAAAATGGTGCAACTTTTTGCGTGTGCTGCTCTTCAAATGCTGTCATCCCTCTTCCTAACTAAATGATTTTATTGTTGTTGCATGCTCATGCTTTAAATTTCAAGCAAAGCCTCTTTTACAACAATTGACAAAAATAAATCGGAAGTCTCCTGGTGTGAGATTGATCAACAATTTTTTTACATCATTTTTTGATATACATTTAAAATTTAAAAAAATCACGCTCTTTTTAATCAGCGGCCACAAAAAAGAGTTTATTTATGTAAAAAAATTTGATTTAAATTTCACTTTTTTTGTTTTTGTTTCTCTTTTCTTTTAACGTATTTATTTTTGCAAGGCTTTTTTGATACATTTTTTATACATTGATTTACTTTTATATTTTTATTTTTTCTAAAACGAGTAAACTTTATTTCCCTTGTTTTTTTCGCTCCCTTCAAAATGTTAAACATTTTTATTTTTATCCAACCATTTCTTCTCTCAAAAAATAGCTGAAGCTTAAATTCTTAGACCACTTAATTTTTTTCTTTTTCCTTCCTTGTTTTTAAACTTTATTACTTTTTTATTCTATTTTATTTATTTTCAATTAATCTTATAAAAAACACTTTATTGTTTTTTATTTTAAAGATTGTGAAGACATTTTTTTGTTTGACGATAAAACCAGACTTAAGATGCTTGCTTTTTTGGAAGATGCTTTTTATAAGGCGACGACACATATGGCGCGTCGAAAAAGAAAAAATGAACGAGGCTGTAAAAAGTGAATTATTTATGCAAACAAGCCCCAAAAAAACACACAAACAAATAAGCTTTTCACGTTCAAATCTTTATTTTCTCGTTTCATCACAATTAAAGCAACAAACTAAACACTTGTTTATTAATATTGTTCTTTTTAAACTTCATTGTTAATTGATTTCATGAGTAGAAATACATACATACTAAATTTAAAACACTTTTTTTTAGAGCGTACGGTTTTGCGTTACCAATCTGGCGACGCTTTTAATTCAAATATGGCCAATTTGAGTAAGCACTTGTTTACTTTTCACGTCGATAAAAATACGATAAATTATTTGTAGGATCTCTTACGCCTCAAGCCCGCTTTGAAGCACAGCAACAACAACAACCTGAAATAATCGATCCCCAACAACAACGACGAGCTAAAAGTGTAGGCCGGTATGATGCTGTTGCAGATATGGAAATTTTAGATCGATGGAGTCAACAACGAAATCAATTTATGCGAGAACAGCAACAACTACACCAACAACAAACACAATCTCCACTTCCAAATGGTGAGCTAAATTTTTTTTTATTTTATCAAAAAATTGTTTTGATGTGAATTTAACTAATGGAAATTCAACTAAAAAAATGAAAACCCTTTATCCTCTTAATATCGACTTAAAAAACATAATATTACTTACTAACTCTCGCAACTAACATTTTTACTCACCTTTTAGAGGTAACAACGACAACAAAAAAACACCCACCAAAAACAGGCATGGAAATGTTACAAACTGCGTGTAGTAGCAATAGTTTATCTTCTTCCCCTTCCACACGTCCACCGCCGCCAGCAGCAGCGTCGGTTCAGTCATCCATAAATAATACGTCTATAAATTCAACAAATATTGCCAAAGCTGCTAATTCATATGCGATCGCTCGCTCCAAAACTCAACACTTTCATTTACCCAGCTATAGATTTATTGACGAAGACCCGAGGCCGATATTTTCGACATCAGCTAAAAGTTGTTTACGTTGTGGAAAGGATCGAAGAGATTATACTTGGGCAGAAATAGAAAGGTTATATGAAATGTTGGATAAAGTTGAATTAAAAAAAGAAATTCAACGAGATCGATTGGGTGATAAAGTTAAATTACGGTATATTGAAACGAGATTGGAAGAAACTGCCAATGATTTACAAACAGTTATCGATCAATTAGAAGCTTTTGGTAAAAATCGCTCTAAAAGTAACCCAGAAATTGCTTGGAAATTAAGAAATTCTAATGGAAAATTTAGTTATTTAACCGGACAAAAACCATCCACAAGTGGAACAGGTTTGTAACAAACGTGTTAACTTTTTTTTTGTTGCTGTGTATAAACTTTGACTAACTTTATATTATTTTCAATGACCAGCTTTAAAGAGATGTTTATAAATTTATTTTAGGTCATGCTCCTGAACTTCATGAAAATAATATCGCTAATAATCCATTAACAAAAGGTATAAACGAAATGAAAAAAATGACCATGGAAGAAGTACTTCAGCGTCAACGTGCTGAAAAATTAAGCGAAGAATTGGATGATCAAAAAAATCGTCGACATGGATATTTGTAAATTTCATAATTTTAAGAGAATATTTCTAATCATTTGCACCTTTTAGTCCCGGCGCTTCTCCAGCATTACAAAATAACGTTCAACGTTTCGATCATTTTCTTCATCAAGAAACTGCAACACCAAATAATTTTGATTATCCAAGCAGTCGGTGTTCTACTCCTGCTCGACGAGGTTACAGCGGTGGCCCAATTCAAACTTGTACAGTTTTATATAAATTTACTGCTCAAAGTCCACGGTAGCGTTTTTTAATCCAAAACATAAAACTAAAAATAAAACCTTTATTTATTATTTTAGGGAACTTTCATTAAATCGTGGAGATGTTGTTCGTGTACATCGTGAAATAGATTCAAATTGGATTGAAGGAGAGCGTAATGGACATGCAGGCATTTTTCCTGCTAGCTATGTTCAGGTACCAGTGGTTTAAGAAGAAAAAAATAGCTTACATAATTATTTTTTTAGATGGATGAAGACCCTTCAACAAGCTGCCGTAATAGAGTTCGAGTACTTTATCCTTTTCAAGCTAGAAATCGTAATGAACTCAGTTTAAAAAGGGTAATTTTTTGTTATAATGACTCGGAAAATTTTAATGAAGAAACTTATTTTGTAGGGTGAAATTTTACGTCGCCGACGTGAAATTGATGCCAATTGGTTTGAGGGTACAAATTCAAAAGGACAAATCGGCATTTTTCCAAAAGTTTATGTTCAAGATTATGTTGAAGGTGAAATTGGAGATGATGCTTCTGCTGGAAACGGCATAATTCCTGATCGTCCAAAAACTCCCAAAATTGTTGCAACAGGAACAACAAATTATTCAAGGTTAGTTTAATAGTATAAAAAAACAGCTGTGTTTAATTTGAAAAAAAAAGAAACTTAAATAATACTTCCTCATTTACACATGTTCTTGCTTTTGTCTGTCGCATCTTCCTTAGTTATTTTGCTTGTTTTATTTTTTGTTAACAAAAAAATAATAAAAACGTTTTTATCCTTTGTGTTTTTTTTTTGAAAGTAAAATGAAAAGAGAAGAATGTCGCCCTTTTGCAGTCAGCTTTTAAAAAACGTAGTTAAGCTTTCTAATTAGAAATGGAGCCTGACAAAAAGAAGAGACAGAAACACAAATGAAAACGGTTTTTTGTTTCAGCAGGAGCCATTAGCTAAGTTTACAACCAAAAAAATAAAATGAAAGTGAAAAATATCTTTAACATTTAAGCTTCTGTTTTTCTTTCTTTTAAACACCGTTTCTTTCTTCAGCTTTCTTTTTTATTGTTTGTGTACGTCTGCGTACCATTTTCTTTTCTCATTTTTATATCCTTTAAAAAAGAAGATAAAGAAACAACGGCAATATTTTTTTTTGTGTTCCTCATTCAAAAAATACATATGTATATAAAATTGGGAATTTCCTGTATGAAGAAGCTTTTATTATTATTCTTTTAAATATTTTTCGATTTGTCCAACGATAACAAAAAATATGCCAAAATTCTTTGTTATTTTGTTGTTTCGAGGACATGTTTTAACAATAACAATGGAAGCAGCAAGCACAAAAACTTTGTATTTTCTTTTATAAAACAGCTTTTTCTATTATTATTATTATTTTATTTCTCCTCCGCCTTCTTTATTTTTAATTATACTGTCTCCGCCACCGCTTTTTTTTCGGCTTTTTTATGTGACACAAAAAAGCTTCAGAATTATTTGAGTTGTTTATTAAAGCTTTTTTTAAATGACGAACATAAAAAAATATCCTTGAATTAAATTTTAAATGAATGAGAGAAATATCTGGTACAACATACTTGTTTTCGCCTTCTTTTTTCCCACATTTTATATTTAAAATAGCGCTTAATTTTTGTTGTTAATTAGGTTCATATAAAAGGATTACACATAAAATTTAGTTCCATATTGTTTGTTTTCATTTTCATTCATTTTTTTCTTTTGGGAATAAAATTGAATTTTCTATCTAAATTTTAAATAATGAATGCATCCTTCTTCTTTTTTGTAGTTTCATTTTAGTTAGATTTTTAGTTTTTTTTTTCTTGCGACTTTTTTAAGCACCACTCACTTACTTATCTTAAATACCAGCATACTCTTTTTCAGTTTTTATTCATACTTTTGTTAAAATTATTTGAAACTTCTTTTTTTGGGACCATCGCTACCATTTTTTTTTCGTCATCGTTAAAACTAACAACCACTGCTGTTTATTCATAAATACGCATTTACATTTTTTTCGTCTTCGTAATATTCAAGTGCCTTTCGAAAAAAAAAGCAAAAGATTTTCCAAAACTTTTGTGTTCGAAAATTGCATTTTCTATTTCTTCTTTTTTTTTCTTGTTTGTTGGCATTTAGCCTAAACTTCTTCTTTAAAAAAATGATGCACGTCGTCTTTATATAGAAATATTTTTGGTTGTTAAAAGATTTTATTTTTCTTCTTTCTTTGTTGCTCGGCCATCTGGATCTAAGTTTTTTTTAACATTCATTGAAAACGAAAAAATATTTTAAATAGACTAAATTTTAGCAGATTTATTTTTTTTCCACCTGAGAAGCTGCATATTTCTTTAAAACTTTTTTTCCTTTTGTAAAAGCAATTTTATTTTCGGTTGTGTGTTTTATTTATTGCATAAAAAGATTTTTTTTCTTTAGGTGCCTTGGTATTTAACGTAATAATAAGTTTTTGCTTTTCTTTTATAAAGTTAAGAATAAAAAATTGCCTGACTTTTAGTTATTCTTTTTTTTCTGTTTGTTTAGAATGAAATATTGCTTTTTGTATTTTGTTTTTTGCCTTTAGGCAAAAACAGCATGTTGTATCGTAGGCGTTTCACTTCCGTAGTTCCATGTCAAAAGTGACAGCTTTCAAACGCAAATTATAAGTTTTTCACATAGGCCCTGAAAATTAGAAAAATACGCAAATACACGTAAATGCTTACAGTCTTTGTTTAAATACGCATCCACAAAATAGTAAAAAATTATTGATTTCAGAAAATGCTTTCAATAAAATTTTAGTCAAGATTTTTTTTTGTTTTACTAAAAAGCAAAACATTCCAAAAATTATTTTGTACAGCTCTTAGTTGCTGTTTTGATTAAATTAATCAAAACAACTTAAGCTCCTTCGCCACGTCAAGGCGGCTGTACTTTGAAGGAGAAAAGGGTTTTCACCCCCACCAGTTAACAGGTGTTTCCGAGAAATCTCCGAAGAGATATAAGTGAAGAAGGCCGACGCAAAGCGAAGGATATCTCCGAAGAGATATAAGTGAAGAAGGCCGACGCAAAGCGAAGGATATCTCCGAAGAGATATAAGTGAAGAAGGCCGACGCAAAGCGAAGGATATCTCCGAAGAGATATAAGTGAAGAAGGCCGACGCAAAAGCGAAGGATATCTCCGAAGAGATATAAGTGAAGAAGGCCGACGCAAAGCGAAGGATATCTCCGAAGAGATATAAGTGAAGAAGGCCGACGCAAAGCGAAGGATATCTCCGAAGAGATATAAGTGAAGAAGGCCGACGCAAAGCGAAGGATATCTCCGAAGAGATATAAGTGAAGAAGGCCGACGCAAAGCGAAGGATATCTCCGAAGAGATATAAGTGAAGAAGGCCGACGCAAAGCGAAGGATATCTCCGAAGAGATATAAGTGAAGAAGGCCGACGCAAAAGCGAAGGATATCTCCGAAGAGATATAAGCGAAGAAGGCCGACGCAAAGCGAAGGAATTTAAATATAAAGCGAAGAAATAAATTTTTTTCGTGAATCATTTGAAAAAAACCACATCTTTTTTTGTAAATTGATTTAAAAAAATTTAAAAAAAGCAGTGCACTACTTTTTTTAAATTTTTTTAAATCAATTTACAAAAAAAGATGTGGTTTTTTTCAAATGATTCACGAAAAAAATTTATATTTCTTCGCTTTATATGGAGGATGGAGAAAAAAAAGTTGAAAAGGGAAAGGGAAAAGTTGAAAGAGAAGAAGAAAAAGTTGAAGAATGAAATTTTAGATAGCAAAGCCATTTACCTTACTTCTATAAACGAACGCTAAATGATTCGAAATTTGGAGCCAGAAAACCAAAGAAATGCATTCTCTATAGAAGCTTGGTCAAAGGAAATTTATTTCTTTGGTTCTCAGGCTCCAAATTTCGATTCATTTAGCGTTCGTTTATAGAAGTAAGGTAAATGGCTTTGCTTTTGGTGTATATTTTTTTTAAGTTTTTCACTGACTTTGGAAAAGAATTGCTGGCCCAATTCAAGTACTTAGCCGAGAAATTTCAACCACTTTTGGTTATAAAAAAATTGCCCTCTTTTGGACTTATCCTCGAAGATCAAGTTCAATAAGGTAAAATTCTAATTTTTGGATCTTTTGTTCAATTATGAACAAAGAAAGCTTTATATAAAAAAAAACAATACACCTTTAATTTTTTAAAAATTGGATCACCTTCATGGGGCCAAGCAAAAAAATATTACGGTGACAAAATATTGACACCAAATTGAATTTACACCAAATCGAATCTCTGTCATAAAAATTTCCACTGTTTTGTTTTAGTTTAAAACGTTGAAAAGCTTCTTGAATCTCAATGATTAGCTTTCAATTGTTTATGGTTTTTTTGGTTTCATTTTAACTGGAATATCAGGTTTCAAAAAATATTAGCTCCATTAAACATTTTTTATGTAGATTTTTTTGCTTTTCTATGAACTACTGATGACGTTTTAAATTTCTCAATCTGCTGGAATTCGCTTAAATTTGTGCTTTGCTTGCTTTTGTAGCCTTTCGAGAGTTTAGAATCAAATTTGCATAAAGCGTGTTGCCCGCCAATTTTTTGCTTTCATCATTTTTTATTGGCTCTAAAAAACGGAAATTGCTCGGAAATGATTTAAATTTTTGCAGTCATTTTTCTTGAAACCTTAGTCTTCTTTTAAAAAATGGAAGAGCTTTGGGCTTTTATTAAATCAGGGTTTCAAAAAAATCTCATTCGTCGTCTGCTTCTTATCTTAAAAAAATAGAGAAGAGGATTGCAAAAAAAGTTCCGCTTCACGCCTTTCATTTTTTTCTCTATCATTTTTTTAGTTTGTTTCATTATTGCCAGACATCTCCGTTTTTATCCTTTTCTTTTCTCTCTTAATTATTTGCTTTATTTCTTGTCCTTTCTCTTTTTTGGAGAGAAGAAACGGTAGTAACAGAAAAAAAAGTTAAAAGAAGCTTTGTTGCATTTTTATTTTTTATTTTTCTAATTATCAGGCGTATTTTTGTTGTTGCTATGTGTTAACCCATTAAATGAAGGAAAGGGCAGGGAGAAAGAAGAAGACGCTGGCCTTTTGTTAAAACAAATTGACACATTTTTTATTTTTGGAGCGCATTGATGCTTTAGAAAAGCCCCTTGCTTATTTTATTTGTATTTGTAACCTTAAATAATTATCTTTCATTATTTTATTTCTTCTTTTATCCATTTCTTTCGCTTGCCTTTAAACATCAGAGATATAAGGATGTTAGCGTGTCTTAATGCTAAAACGTTTGGCGCGTTAATATTGGATGATTTCGAAAATGATTTTGGTCGATTACAGAAGAAGAAATCCTCTCCAAATTCATCATCTTTAAATAATTCAAACAAAAAACTTTCTAAATCTTTGGCCGCGGATCGTCGAACGAGAATGAATTTATCAAAATATCATTGTAAATTATTACAACGAACTTGGAAAGAAATGAGAGATGAAAAGTTTAAACAAATAGAACGACCTATTTTATGGTCCATTAGTTATTCACCTGATCAAGCATTAATTTATAAACCTTCCACTTCCCTTGGATTAACATATACATGGAATGATAAACTTCAACAAGATTTATATGAAATTGTTTTGGCTTTTGTTGATACTGCAATGAAAGATTTGAAGCACAAAGAAATGAGAATTCAACTTCGAACAAAATGTCGAAAATTTGGTCGACAAATGGCTGCAGCTTTTCGTGCTATGGATATTGATCAATCTTTAAGTTGGGAAATGCTTGGACAATCCATGCTTGAAAGTTTTACAACATCATTTCGAAATAATGCAACTAAAATTTTTTTATGGCAACTTTTTCTTGAACATATTTCTGCGATGGTTTTTGAAGCTTTTTGTGGCGCTGTTGCACGAGACTATACTTCCACGCCTTTGACGACCATTTATGAAACGGATCTTAAGCATTGTTTCCCTCATTTAACAACCATTGAAAGAAAAATTCCAATACTTAAAAAAATTATTGCTAAATTTACTCGCTTTTCTAAATCCGTTGATAGCAACAATAATAATAACAAAAAAGTTGTTGGAGTCGTCGTCGTTGATGATAATAACAATAATAATAAAATTTATGAAAAATGCTAACAACCATTTATTAATTTAATCAATAATTATTACTAATTGTTTGTAAAAAAAATTTGTACATATATAACAAAGTTTTTCATGCTCCCTTGCTCTTTTAATAATAAAATTATTTATTGTAATTCAATTTTTATTCTAACAACAAAATCTAAAAAAAATTTGGAAGAAAAAAACAAATCTAAAAATATTCTCAATTCCAATAAAGTTTTTAGTTTAATTTAAATTTAATTATTTTTTCTTTAAGAGCTCAAAGTCCTTCACCTTCGAAGAAAGCTAACTTAGACCGTTCCCATCAAATTCAACAACACGAACAACGACGACAAAATTATGCTGGTCCTGCAAGAATGGTTCCAAAAAATGCAGAAACGTAATATTTTTCTTATCCAATTTTTCTAATATTCTAAAATCCAATGAAAAAAATTATAGTTTTCGAGCTTTGTATCCATACAAACCCGAACATTCGGATGAATTAGAACTTCAAGAAAATGATATTGTATTTGTCGTTGAAAAATGTGATGATGGATGGTTTATTGGTAAGGCTACCATAACCCTTTAAATAGAATTGACATCATTTGTTGTTTATTTTCAGGAACCTTACTTCGAACCGGACAATTTGGAACTTTCCCAGGGAATTACGTTGAAAAGCATTGAATCTCCTTCTTTCTTTTAATAAACAAACATGACTTTATAAAATAAACTTTTATTCAAAGTTAAGCACCCAGCAAATTCTTTCATCCCTGTTTATTCAGTTTTTATTTTTAAGCTCAATCATGTTTTTATGTATGCATTTTCCATTCAAAAATATTTTGTTCTTATGTCTCTTTTTTATAAAGCAATAACTCCATATTACATATTCTAATAAAACTATTATAAAAACCATTGCAAGAAACACAGCATAATTACCAAACATAACACATGAAACAAACATAAAAATTTATTAAACAATTATACAGTTTCAAAAAATAAACTCGACAATTATAACAAAGTACAAAGATCATTTTTGTGTTACTTCTTCATCTTCTTCACTTTCGTCACTAAAGCCTGGAGGCAAGTCGATCTCACGTTTACGTAATTCCTTTGATTCTTGTTCAGCACGAGCGAGAAATTCGTTTTGTTTTTGAATAACTTCTTTACCATTAGCACATTTAGCATAAGTTTCTAACAAATCTGAATTCATTGACAAAAATTCTTTACCCCAAGAGAACTTCGACATTACCAATTCAGCATGTTCTGTTTCACCAATGATAGCTAAACCAGCAGCAAGAGCTTCAGCACAAGTTAATTTACATGGTCGACCATAATTTACAGAATTTGCAGCAATAAGATACGGTAATAAGCGATGTTCATTAGCTTTGATTCGAGCAAGAGGTGTTCTATCAACTTCATTCCATGAGCAATCAACAACTCCAAGACCACTTTCGAGAATAAGTTGACGATCTTTTGCAGATATTGTGTCTTTACCAAGTGGAGAAAGAAGTACACCATGAAACTTGAAATTCAAAGGTATCGATTCGATCAATTTGTTACGTTCAAGTTTACGACCAGTACATATCTTTGGATTACATTGATTGAAATCAAACATAGCTAAACGAATCTTTGGCTTTTGTACACTAGTTGATTCATTTTCTGAAGTTTCCTAAAACAAACAAATATTAAAAAATCATACAAAAATTGTGCAACAAACTTACTTCTTCCTCAGAACTTCCTTCATTATTTACTTCTTCTTGTTTCTTTTGAGGTTTCAGATGACTCGGACCAGCAGTATCTTTCTGATTTTTTCGATGATTAACGCGAGATCGTCCCATAATTTTGATTCTAAAAATGTGATGAAAAGCAAAAAAAATTTTGACAACAAAAAACAAGCAAAGCCTTGAAAAAAAATCGTGCTAAGAAATTTTTCAAGTGCTTCAAACTGAAAGTCTCTCGATCAACCATCTTCAACAAATGCTCGATCCATCTTCGTGTCTTTTGAATTAATAAAAGTAAGTTTATTTTAGTTTTATACCATCACAGATATTTAATCAAGCTTTCAGAATGACAAACTATGCTAACTTCCGCGAAATTGGACGCAAAATTGTTTGTGTAGGACGAAACTACAAAGATCATGCTCTTGAACTTGGAAATCCTATACCAAAGAAACCGATGATCTTTCTCAAATCTACCAATAGCTATGTCACAGAAGGAAATCCAATTGTTATACCACCAGGATGTCAAAATCTTCATCAAGAAGTTGAACTCGGCGTTATTATATCAAAGAAAGCCAAGAATATTAAGAAAGAAGATTGGAAGGATTATGTTGCTGGTTATACTGTTGCGTTAGATATGACTGCTCGCGATTTTCAAGATGAAGCAAAGAAAGCTGGGGCACCATGGTTTTTATCAAAATCTTTTGATACTTCATGTCCTGTAGCTGATTTCATTGATAAAAGCAAGATTACTGATCCTCACGATTTGGAACTTTATTGTAATATTAATGGTCAACCAAAGCAAAAAGAGAAGACTAATATGATGATTTTTGATATTCCCACTATTCTCTGTTATGTTACACAATTTGCAACTCTTGAACCTGGTGATTTGTTACTTACTGGTACTCCTGCAGGTGTATGTCGAGTTCAATCTGGTGATACTATAGAATTTGGTTTAACTGGAATTATTGATTCAAAGTTTTCTGTTCAATAATAACTTTTTATTTATGTAGTTAGTTTTGTAGATTTTGCAAAGTAATAATAAAGTTTTTTGTATGTGTGTTATTTTGTATTAGAAGATATTTATAAAGCCATTCATTAAGGTTAAATTAATGAAAACAAAATACATAATAATTTTTTAACCGAACGAAAGGTTAACTAATAAAAACGATAATAATAAATGAATACATAAGAATAGAGAAAGCTCCAGGGATGGTTCATTTTAAAAATATTAGGAATAATGTTTTTGATTTTATAATTTTATGCTTGGAATCTTTTTAACTTGTATATTCGTTTCCATAATATTTATGGAGTTTGTTCGCTAGGACCTGCTTTTTGAATGGTAACATTAATTCCAAGATTGCCATTTTCCGAGAATAATTGAGCTTGATTTGTATCAAAGCAAAGACAATCACTCTGGGTTATGGATGCTGCAACTCCTTCATGAATGCTTCGAGGAGTTCCTTCAAAACTTAATCGACGGCGACGAGAAGACAATTCCAACCTGAAACAAGAAGCATTTATAAAGATTGAATTACTTTAAAAATGGTTGTTTATTACCGATAAATAAAATTCTCTGCTTCCTTTTTAGTTCCTATTAATTGTACTACAGCATAAAACATTTGTTGATTATTATTTGAATTTTCTGATTTATCTTGCTTTTCAAGTACCAGCATGAAATAACAATTAAAGCAATTTTGCATCATAACCCAATCAACAGCTCCAGGAAGTGTAATATCTGTGGCGAGAAAGACTATATCTTCACCTTGCAGCGTTGTAATGGATTTATGTTGTCTGACTAAATGATTCATAACTTCTGATAATGATCCATGCCATTTACATGCTGCTCCTGGGCATGGACATGAATATGGTCTGAAACTTGAATATTTTTATATATTCTTTAAAATGTGTTAATTACCTATGCTCACAACCTTCTTCATGTTCAACCTTTTCTTGAGCATTAAATTGCTTGGAACATCCCGAAGGGGCATATTTACATGGAAAAATAAGAGTTTGAGCAATTCGCTCCATTGCAAGATTTCTGATTGAAGGAACTGGGCCTCGACATGATGGACAACAAGAAACTTTCGGGCGACAATTGCCACAAACTAAATGACCACTTGGACATTGTAAATATGGTGGAAGCATATAATCCATGCATACTGGACATTCAAAAGCTGAGAGTAATTCTGATGGAGTATTATTTTGTACATTATTAGTATTGGTTGAACCCATAATAATTTGTGGAGCTACTGTTTGGGTTGCTGGGACAATGGCATTATTTAAAACTGAAACCACAAACATCAGTTTGAGAAATATATATAAAAAATTGTGACAAACCTTGTGAAGCCGCTTGAATCTTTGCTGATGTTCTAACATTATTTGAAACTGAATGAGATTGAACCATCGAAGTAGTTATTGGCGGCGGTGATGGAGGTGAATATGATTTGACACTCATTTGTTTCGTTTGTACTATTACTAATAAAGATTTTATTAATGAATATAATCAATAAAACCAACACGATAAAGCTTTCTTCACGCAAAGAAAAAAAGAAAAAATATATAATTTCTTTCACGTTTTTTTAAGAAAATAAAAATATTAACACATTTGTTGCAAAAAAACTTTGCTGTTAATCAAATAACAAACTATGAACTAAAAAACTAATTTTCAACAGCCGTCAATCGCAAATCCGGAATTAAAAAAACAAAAAAAAGAGCTAAAAATTGATTGGTTGCTATTTTCACATTTTTCTAGTGTCTTTGCTTTTTTTCCACAAAGCAAATAAAAAAAACAAGTCAAGGCTTTTTTTCTTTCCTTCCTTCTTCCTATCTTAAACCAGGATATATTATTTCCTTTTTCTCTCCTGCACACTTATATTGATTAAATTTTGATACAACTGGGTGGAAATATATTTTTGCGATCACCAGTTTTTAGACTGGCTGACGACGACTGGTCAAATCAAAGCGAAAAAAAAGTGTGAGCAAGCAATGAATGCATTTTGGAAAATAAGTGCAACCAACTCAGGCAGTCGCGACGCATAGAATCGAAAAGCAGCCAATTCGATGAAACAACAAACACAAGTGTGGTTAACGACAACGCAAGTCTTATGCGGAAAAAAAGAGAGACACCCAAGTTAAAAAAGAAAAAAGAAGAATGCAAATATAAAAAAAGAGATATAAAAAGACACCTTTAAAATTGGAATAACTTGAAATTCCAATTGCTGCAATGCAAATGAAAAAATAATAGGAAAGATAAAAAAAATATTTCGTAGATTTAATAATTAAATCCTCTAAAAAAAGTTTTATTTTAAAACTGTTTAAAAAAATAATAGCAGGTTTTTGTTTCAAAATTTATTTAGTACTTTAAAAAAATTTATAATTCAATAATTTAACGATTTTTTAATTTTTTATTTATTTGAAAGACATCCCTTAAAAGAAAAGTGGAGAGAAGGAGGAATAAATGAATTAATTTGTTTTCTTTGTTCTCCAAACAATACAAAGAAATAAAAATGAAATTAATTAAAAAAATAAAAATAGCGTTATATTTTTACTTTTTTAATTGAAACTTTTTTTTAGAAAAAAAGTCAAAGTACTTAATTAAAAGTTTCGTTTGCTGTTTTGCACCCAAATAAAAATGACTACAACCTTATTGATTTCTGTGATGTTTACATAAAAAATAATATGAGTAATAAAAAAAAGTATACTAAAATAACTATATTTCATTGAGAAAAGAAAAAGAAGATTGGCGGTGGTGAATAAAAAATATTGTAACAAAAAAAAGCTTTAAGAAATGTTGAAAAAGAAAAAGCATGCAAGCATACACATACTCCTCTTCCACCACAGCAGACACTCGATGATGATCGAATGATTTTTTTATTTGTTCGCAGATAGAATAGAAAATGGGTTCTCTCGAAAAGAATTTTTTTTAGCTTTAAAGAAGAAGCATCGTGAGAAAAGAAAAGAAAAAGTTTTCTTTATGTTTTAAAGTTGCTTTTGCTTGCTTTCAACTTTTTTGCTTTTGCTGCTGGCGGATGATTACATTTTTTAAAACTTTAACTTTTTTTATTAAATGCTTTTATCCTTTTATCGACAGCTTTTTCTTTGCTGTTCTCTTTTCAAATTTGAAAAAAATATTAAAAAAATATAATTTAACAAATTTTATTTTTAGTAATAATTTTCTTTTCAATTTTTTTGCTCGTTTTCCTTTTATTGCTGTCTTTCTTATCTTTTTTTACATACTTGTAATGCATTTTTTATTCCCTTCAATTTACTCTTTGACTTTTTGAATAAATTAACCATTAAGCTTCATATTCTGCCGCCATTAATGGGGTGGCTACGATTAATTTATTACACAGCCAATAAAACACAGTCAAGAAAGTAATCTTTTTCTTTGACACTTTTATTTTAATTTAAATCTTATTTTTTTGCTTGCAAAATAGGACTTTTCTTAATTTTATTTCCTTCTCGCTTTAGTCTATGTTTTTTTTTTGCAATAACTGCTTTTCTTAGCACATTGTAAATAAATTTATGTATGTATTTCGTAGTTTATAAATAATTTTTTTCTGTGTAACAACTTATTTTATGAGCAAGCATGAGAATATTTAATTGTCAACATCAGTCACCACTACCCATCGCCAAATAAACATTTTTTCTTATAAAAATGCTTATTTTCTTTTTCTTGCTTTAATGTTTTCATGTTTTTTTTCTATCCAATTAGTGTAGTGTACCAAAATGAAGCTTAAGGAATGAAAAAAAAGAAGAAAAAAACTCAATTAAAGTCTCTTTTTTTAAACTTTTTAGAATGAATAAAAAAAACTGTCTTAAACAACCTTTTCTAAATATTGTTATATCGCCGCATTTCCTTTGAAACTTATAAGTTTGCCTTTCTTTTTTCTGTGGCGTTTTTTAAAAACTTTTTTAACCTTTAGTCGCCTTGTTTTTTTGGGCATGTTCCGCACCTAAAAATATTATGCATGGGCTCAATGTATTTTTTCTTTTTCGTCTGAAGGCTTTTTTCCAAGACCCACTTTTTTTCTTCTAGTCTTGTTATCTACTTTGACAGCCATCCTGTGTTTTTTCTTTTTGCCTAAGCGAATTGTGAATACTTCGTTTAAAGTTTTTGTGTCGTTGTCGCCTTCAGTTGCAGCTCAGGCAAATGCTTAAGTCTTAGAGAAGAAGGGCGCGAGCCTCCTCATCATATAAAGAGCTATGGCATGTTTTCACTCTCTTTTTTTTACGTTTACTTCGTTCACGTTGTTCACGGCACTGCGCACACTTTATACTTACATACTTCATTTTTTGGAGACACTTGCTGCATGTCGTTCATTTTATTTTTATTTTTTCTTTGGCTACACTTATTTTGCTACTTTTTTTATTTTTATTTCATCTTATTTTTTATCCATGTTGTTTCACGTTTTTTTATATAAGCTTATTTTTTTTCAAATCTTCTTTTGAAAAAAAGAAGCCAAGTAAGCGTTAAACTACTTGTACTTTTTACGTGCTCTTCTCGCCTGCTTTCATTTCACAGACTGATTTGTTTTTTCCGCTTCTTTTCTGTTTTACTCATTGGTAATTTTTTGTTTTCGGAAAATAAGCTCTTATACTTTTAATCATAAATAATTATAAATTAGAAGAATATATTTCTTTTAATAGTTTAATTTAATAAGTAAATAAAAATTAAGTTGAGAATTAGTCATCCAGTGTCGTAGATAAAGACGCATTGGTTTTCTTAGAAACTTAATTTATTCATATTTGGAATTAATTTTTTAAATAATGTTTATTAAATTAAATTAATACATATACTTAGAAACCAAAGAAAGCATTTCATGTTGTTATAAGAAATGTTTTCGTAATTGCTACTTTTCGCACAAACAACAAAACTTCTCGAGAAATTTTTAAAATTTTTAAATAGCTTTTAAAATAGTGTTATAAATAGGTATTAATTTTTCTCAAAAAACTTTTGAGGCGTGACATCTAATTCTAGACTTTCGTGTGGAAAAAAAATTTTTCTTAAATTTTACGGAACTCTTTTTTTGCAACTTTAAAATTACTTTTTTTCTTTCATGAGTAGTTAAACTCAGAATATTTCTTTGATATAAAAGACCTTATAAAACTTCGTTTATGCTTATTATGTATTGTTGCCAGAAATTGCGTGTTAGAAAATGATAAATCTGTAAAATATTTTTGGTGATAAATATTTAAATTTTAGAGTGGTATTAGGACATGATGCATTATGCAGATGTCAAAAATGGGCTCTTAGATCTTGCAAAAGAGTGTCAAGTATTATGGGAAGAAAATAAAGATACTCAAGCGAGATTTGTTAATTATTTATCCGAATTACAACGATATCAAATGGCTATAGGCCAACTTGAAAATGAGGGAAAACATGATCAAGCTACAACATTTCGAAGTACTATGATGGAAAATCAAAAGCGTGCTAGCACCCTTTATGAACAACTCACTGAACGTCGAATGACCCTTGTAAAACCATTCTTTTATTCAAATTTTTAGTTCAAAATTTTTAATTTGTAGGTTAAAAAGTTAAATGATGGAGTTCATTGCATTGTTAATTTACAACAACATTTAATTAATGATCGATTATTTGAATGGAAAAATCATCAAAAATTATCTCAAATTGGTGTACCCTTTGATCAAAGAGATTTGACATTAGATGAAATTCAAATGGAATTTGAATTATTAGCTGAAACAAATTGGCAACTTCGTACATTTGCATGCTGGCAATTGGATTTATTAGGTCGAAGCCCACAACTATCAGATAATACAGCTCAAACCCATATCACCAATTTAAAAGCGGTCCTTGATAGTTTAACTAAAATGTTATGTGTTTTGGTTTCACAAAGTTTTGTGGTTGCTGTTCAACCTGATCCAGTTCTTAAAACCCAACATAAATTTGTTGCTGAAGTTCGATTATTAATTGGCGATAAACTTGGAATTAAGCAACATTTGGTTAATACTAATGTAACAGTAAAAATTATTGCTGAAGAAGAAGCTCGAATGCTTAGTAATGGACAAATAAGTGAAAAGGATGTCAAAACAGTTGGATCAATTAGTAATGATTTTGAAAAATTGACTCATGATGAAAAGGGACATATGGCTGCAAAGTTTAATAATTCAGTAAGGCTTAAAATTTAATGGAATAAAGAAGCTTATTTTGTGTTTTTTAGAAGCTTACTAGAATCGCTCATCGCAAGCCTCCACCAAAAGGGATGCAAACAGATTGCAAAAATCAACCTGTTCAAACTGCAACCGATCAAAAATATGCCCTTCTCTTCCATATTACTCCTTTCCAACTTGGAAATCTTGGTAAATTTGATGTTTGGACTCTATCATTACCTTTAATGGTTACTGTTCATGGATCACAAGATTGTGATGCACAAGGCGTAATTTTATGGCAACGTGCTTTTGCTAAGGTTAATCGCTCTCAAGCTGGCGAAGATGTAAATGCAGTTTCTTGGAATGATTTAGCTCATGTTTTACAACATAAATTCTCTCTTTTTACTGGAGCTCATCGAACTTTGAGTGATTCAGATTTACAATATCTTGCAGAGAAATTAATTGTTCCTCAAAATGTTGATAACAAATTAATTACATTTCATCGATTTGCAAAAGTTTGTTTATTTTTAGCATTGTTTTTAAAAAAGTTGTATAAATATGGTTTTTATTTTCAGCAAAATTTACGCGATGATGTAAGCTTTTCATTTTGGGAATGGTTCTTTTTAATTATGCAACTTATTAAACAGAAATTACTTAAATTCTGGGATGAAGGTTCGTTTGCAAGAAAAAAAGTTTTTTTTTTACTTAAAAAGTTTTAAATAAAAAAAATTATAGGATGGCTTATTGGTTTTATTAGTAAACATGATGCATCTACTCGAATGCTAAATGCAATGACTTCAACATTTTTGTTACGCTTTAGTGACACTCAAACTGGAGCAGTTAGTATTGGATTTGTTTGTGAAGAAGATGGAATGAAAGGTACAAATATAAAAATAAAAACAGAATTTTATATAAAATAAGTAATTAATCATTTTTTCTTTAGTTCCATTTCATTTGGCTCCATTTACTATTAAAGACTTAGATCAATTGTCATTAGCTCAACGAATTGCTTCCTGCCCACAATTAAGGGATATTCGATATCTTTACCCAGATATTGATAAAGAAGAAATGTTACGATATTTTGATTCAGAAGATCGAACTAAATCTGAATTCCCAACTGGTTATATTCAATCTGAAATTGTTATGGTTGCAAAGACAGGGTAAGAAAGAAAAATAGCTTGAGAAAAAAAAATGAAAGTTTATGTAGGCCTTTTAGCAAAATTGGCTCTGTATTCAGCGGTGATTCACCTTCACCTTCACCAATGTCCAATAATGGAAAGCTTGATTGGTCTCCTGGAGAAGTCATTCCACATGCAAATTCCATGGATATGTAAGTGCCTCCATTTTATATGCTTATTTTTAATACTTAAAATTTCAGGGATTACAATTCCGATGAACTTGTATCCATGTTATCGCAAAGTCAATTGGATTCCACTAATGTTGAATCCCTCCTTGGTGCAGGTTTTCGCCCTCAATTGCCCAGTCAACCTCTTCAACAAGTTGATCTTTCATTCATCGATCATACCTTTAATCCTTATAATGTCTCAAATATGTCCCATCATTCTGATCAACAATAACAACTCTATTCTTAAATCTTGAAAACTTTAATCCTTAAACCCTTGTTTTAATTAATTTTAAAATATTTTATTTTACCCCTGATCTCTTGTTTTTTGCTTATCTTCATTATTATTTAACATAACAATTAATTTTAGTCATTTTTAATTAGCTAAAAAACTTAGTCTTCTTTGCTTTGTACATGAGCCATACCTTCATCGAGAAAAAAAACAACCAATCAAAAAATCAACGAATCTTATTTTTATTTAGTAAATTTAAAACTTTAAAAATTTTATTTTTGTGAATTTAAAAAAAATTATTTATGTTTAGAAATAATAAATGAAAAAATATTTATGGAAAAAATAATGGTTTAAAATTGATTCTCTTTTAAATGCAAAAGCCAATAAAAAAATTATGCACGAAATAAAAAAGAACATTGGTCAAAAAAACGAGAAGATTAGCCTAATATTTGGCCTAGTTTTCTTGATTGAATCGAAAAAAAGTGAAAATGCTTTCACTTTGGTCAACGAAAAAAACAATAATAGTTTTTCATCGATGGTTTGATTGATAAAAATGAAAGTATTATTTTTGGGATTGTTAATTTTTTGGATAAAAATTAGTGTTATTTCTTGCCAACAAAATCAAAATTTTGGTTTTTATAGCGGTGTTCAATTTGATCGTAAGCATTCTGAAAATTTTTAAGTTAGGGTTTTATTTTTTTTATAGCTCAAAATAGTTATCGGAGTCAACAACAGCAGTATATTGCACCTGGATCAAATAGAGGCTATGGATATGGCGGCTATCCATCTGCATATGGACCATACAGTAGCAGCTATGGTCCAAATAGCTATTTAAATTCCAATTATGGTAATACACAGCAACCAAATTTTGGAGGTAATTTTTAAATAAACATTTTTGCATAGTCTGGATGGATTTTTAGCGATGTTGGGAGATGTATCTGTAGCAATTTTACGTTCATTAGGTGAAATGTTTATGGGTGATCCAGGGACCAATCAATACCCCTATGGTCCTCCACCAATGCCACCCACTAACAATCGAGGACAAAATCAATTCGGTATTATTGAAAATTAAATTTTTTATACATATTTGTTTCATCATTTCTTTTTATATCAAAGGTTATGGCGTTAATGCGGGAGTTTATGCTGGCACATATGGAAATAATCAAGGCCCATATAGTAATCGTAATAATCACATCGGAAGCACCTATTCAGGTTTATCTGGATGGCCCGTGCTTCCTTGGTAAGTTTTTATTTCTGCGTCGAAGTTAATCTTAAAAAATATTAAGGTTCCCTCCTTTTAATCCGCCAACAACCACTCCCTCCTCACCTCCACTTTCTGCTTCTTCTCTGTCTTCCACTACTACCACAACTACAGTTCCTTCAGTTATTGTAACCACCAATATTCAAGATTTACCATTAGCTAGCGTTGTTGAATTACCCCTGCTTGAAACGTTGGAATCTTAATTATTATTTCAAACAAAAAAATCCTTTTATGTATTTCCGCTATTATTTAAATATTCTCTTTTTTCATGTATATTTTTATTCTTAATTTTTGATTTTGATTTGTTTCAAATTACTAATGAAATTTTAATTAATTCTTTTTTCCTTCTTTCAAGAATTTCCAGCCAAATCCAAGTAATTGTAAAAATAAAACGAATGTAATTTAAATCTAATAACAAAAGCATGTTCCAAAACATCAAAAATCTATCTTAAACCACGTCATTACGTTCTTGATATCCGACGCTTTGCAATTACTTTGACCAGATGAGAAACGTAACAAAGAAAAACAGGTTTTTTGTATCCAGTTTAAACCAATATATGTTTTGAATTTCATAACATAAAACAGCTTTTCAATTCATGTGGATATACACATGAAAGATGATTCTTTTATTTGTTTAATTATTGTTTTCTTGAAGAAGAACAACGTGAATAATAGAAAAATAGATTTCATGGCCTTGATTGAATAATTAAATATTTATCGTTGCTGTCTAAAAAAGTATTTAAAGAGATTTTTTTTCTATTGGTTTTTTAGGTCAGAAAGTTCCAAGGATTGGGAGAGAAAAAATGAGAGAGATAAATGATGATTGTTGAACGTTTAAATTCAATCGACGAGTTTTTATTTTGAACGTGAAGTAGTTTTTTAAATGTGTTTTTATCTTTCAGAGATGTTTCTTTTAATTGTTTTATTTGTCTTTTCGATATTCAAAGTTGATGCTCAAAATGAAAATGATGTGAGTTTTTTGAAAGATAAAAATTTTCATAACGTGTTTTGTGCTATAGATTTTTTCCACCCAATCACTTCCCATAATTGATTCCAATACAACTAAACAATTAATGGTTCGTCAATGTGATTGTTTGGAAGAAAAACAATGCACCAGTGAAATGAAAATTCAAGCAATGGAATGCTTAGAGCCATGTTGGCAAAAATTTGAAAAAGTAAAACAATCATTTTCCTTTTATTCATTTTATACAATTTTTCCTATCAATTCCAGGTAACTCGAGAACCTTTAAAACTCAAAAATTGCTTTGAAGGTCAAAGAAATTTTATGGGAAGATTTTTGGATTGCTTTGAAAATAATCTTAAAGGGTAATTAATTATTTTGATTTTTTAATAACTTTTCTTCGCTTCTTTAAAATTTCAGTTGTTCATTGCAAAATGAAACAAATTTAATACCAAAAATGGAAATATCGAGTTATTTTCAAATTGCTGTAACTAAAATTCAGAAAGCTTCAAATTCATTAATTGTTACGCCGCCCATTCAACAATTATTAGATACTTCCGGAATATTTGCTCAATGTGTAAATAATTGTTTTATTGCTAAAAATTCCAATGGATTTTGCTTTGATCGAATAGGGTATGTTTGAAGATTCAATAACAAAGTTTTGAGATATTTTTAGGTGTCAACCCCTTGTTACTGATTCAAGTGCCAAAGCCTCTTTGCACACGTGTGTACGAAAACTTAATTGGAAGGAAGTTGCTGGTGAGACTTGTGATTGCGCCGTTGATAGTGGATTATCGTATGTTTTTATTCCAGATCGATATAGCAAAGTTAGTCAAATTTCAGAAGCCTTAAAAGTTATTGTCCCATTCTCAAACTAATGTCTCGTAATTCCATTCGTCGTTCCATAAAAGTCAAAACTCTGCTTTAAATAATATCTTCGAAATTCCATTTGCTAATCGTTAATTTAATTGTTCAAGCTCCAGGTCCAAAAAAGTGAATAAAAAACCATTTTTATATACACAAAAACAACAAAACAAAATAGGAAGGTATCGATATAATGGATAAGCTACACACAGAAAAAAAGTAGCAGTATAGTGATAAGCTACAAACAATTCATCAAAGGTTGCATAACAGTCAATTCCGCAAGTTCATAAGTCGTCAATCAAAAAGTCCAGTCCGTAGAAGAGCATTGAGTCCAAGAGTCCAGTGAAATTTAGGTTTATCCTAGTATTTGTTTGGTGCTTGAGATATCCGAAATATGATGTTGGGGATTTACTCGATGGCGATTTCCAGATTTTAACATTGCAATAATTTCATGCGTTTCTCGTCCTTTTGTTTCGGGTAAAGCTGCATAAATATAAAATAATGCTACGATTGATGGAATAATAAATAATGGGATGAAGCAAACAGGGCCAACCATCTAAAAAAATTAAATTTAGATAAGTAATTATGGAATAAAAAAGTTACAAACCTCGTAAAGTGGAACAGTTGAAAAATTAGTTAAAACTACGAAGAAGCTGTTGAGTGAAAAAACAACGCAATAAATGCTTGAGCGATATTGCAATGGAACAAGTTCAGGGCCAATAAACGAGGAGATGGGTCCAACAGCTAATCTAAAAATAAATCATTTTTCATCATTCTTGCATCATTTTTTAAAAATTTTACTTACCCATATGAAATGAGGTATCCAACTAATCCGCACAAAGCAGCATACTTGAACCATGAAACTTGGTCAATGAAATATGCAGCTGCGACGAAAAGAACTAATGAAACGACGGAACAAATGCCGAAAAACATCAAAAGTGACCGACGACCGAACTTTTTAAGCAAAAAGGTTGCGATAACGCACGCCACAGTTAAAGCAACCATAAGAGCTGTTGAAGAAAATTGGGCGATATGGCTAAAAATTATCATTTAAATTCACGCAAGCATAAAATTAAAAGTAAGCTTACGGTGGGATTTGGAGGATAAGCAAAAAGTGGGTTGAAGATTGAAGAATTGGATAAAATGGAAGGGTGAGAATTGTGATAGTAAAAGCAAGGATTAAAGCTTTTCGAAGATATGGCACTCTAATAAGATCCAACATCGATCCATCAGCAGTGGGTTCATTTTTGCCTTCACATAAATAATCATCCAAAATCATAACATTTTCTGCTTTGGCTCCTTGATAAAAATTCAAAGATTCCATTGCAGCTTTTTTGTCTTGTCTATAAACAAACAAAGTCATAAAAGGTATTTAAAAAAATAGGTAAAACTTACTTAGTAATCATCAAAAATTTGGGAGTTTCTGGGAGATATGCAAGGAAGATAACTGCAAGGATTCCAGGGATAACAGGTACAAACATAAGAATGGTCAAAGAATGTCCCAAAATGTGTTTGATTCCAAGAATCATACCAAGCAAAGCCATAGCTGAATAACCCGTAGCAAAAAGTGAACTTAAAACTCCTCGAATTTCAGTTGGAGCTACTTCTTGAAGATAAAGGATTAGAACGGCATCGCTCATTGGAGAAAACATGGATGCAAGAACTCTGCCAAAAATGAGAACTTCTGGATATGGGATGAGAGTGGACATGGCTTGAATTCCACATGCAAGGGTCATCATAATTGTTGATAAAATGTATGCAGCTAAAAAACCAAAAAATTTAGTTAGAAAAGTAATAAAAAAAATAAAAAGCTTACGTTTGCGACCAAATTTATCAGTAATGTAAGGGGAAAATAAGGCGCCCAAAACTTGTCCAGCATACCAACAACTATTGAAAACTGAGCGAAGGAGAGATACTTCAGAATGGTCGAGATCTTTTCCACGAATTGAATAACTTTCATTGAGATAAATATTAACTTGTTGAACTGCGGTATTGACTGATGTGTGAGTAAAAGCCGAAGGGAAGTTAGTAATACAGGATAAAAGGCAACCAATGATGAAAAGTTTGACCAATGTTATACGCCTGCAGCGTAGCTCGACGTTCGGCAAAGCGCCGGCTAGCTCGTTGGCCATTGATCTTTTGAAAGGGATAAAAATAAAACTGAAAAAGGAAGGGAATAAATTTAAAATCAAGAAAAATAAATAATAATCGCGAAATAAAAAATAAAAGACGAAGAAAATATCCAAACAACCACCCAATGGTCAGTCAATTCAGCTCAGTGCCTTTTGAGTAGTATGCACCCAAATTGGGAGAGCCGTTATCTTCTATAAAAAAAAGTTGACCTTCGATCAGATGATCGTTGCAAAAGAAAAAGTGGGTTGGGCTTATTTAAGAGACATAATGAGGTGTAAAGAATGCCACTTTGCCGCACATATTTCTTTTATCTTTTTTTTTTGGCAAAACCAGACAATCACGAGATTTAAAGAAAAAACTATAGTTAGAATGGTTAAACTCGACTATAAAGAAAATGTGCTATATATGGATGAGTGAGACGAACATATTTATCGAAGACACATATATGTTGAAGATATAAATGTAAAAAATATGAATGTTTTAAAAGTTAAAACTTGCAACTTATTAAAATTGGTAAGATTTTGTTATTTAGTAAAACTGAGCAATCAAGCATCCAGAATTATGTTTCATGAAAAAAAATCAGATAATAATATTTAAAGATCATTTTGAAAGTAACTAACCCTCACTTTCTCATGTTTCAAAAAAGAATATCCTTCTGTAATTAATTATCTTTAATTTTTCTAAACCTTTTTTGTTCCTTTTTTATGTGTTTTCCTTCAATAATTTTAAATTTTAGAATTGCTCATTTGATTTTAAACGTAAAAATAAAAGTGATGATAACCGTATCTATGTTTGTTGCAAGACCGCCAGAGGCATCATTATTAATAATTTTATTAGGAATTTTTCTGAGAGATTTGACGTAAATCGTTTGATATATGCATAAACATATGACTACTTTAATCATGACGATGATATGGAATGGAAATCTGCGGCGAAAAAATCTTCATAACACTAGAAATTTCTCTTCGATTTTTTTATGTATGTATTTATTTTTTTGATAAGTGAAAAAAAGAAAAAAAGGGCATCGCGGCCAAATGTGCAAATTTCTACGACATGTCTCATTTTTTTTATTCCTTCGATTTATTTGACCAACAATAAGTTTAATTTTTAGGGATGCCCCGAACTCACAACACACAGTCATTTGACTAACCCACTGTCGTCTGCTGTTCATTTATGTAAAAAGAGAGAGTTTAAAAAATCAAAGTTTATTATTCGAAAGCAAACAAGTAATCAAAAATGCTGAAAGGCTTTTGGGTACAAAAAAATGAAAGCATAATGGCAAAATTAGAGAGATCAAACAAGTTTAAAAAAAGACAAAAAAGGATTTACAAAATTTACATATTGTTTATTCAAGTTTTATTTTTGGAAGATGCATAGTTACCAAATAGACCATTTCTTTTTTCTCATAAGCTTCAAGGATTTTAGTTTTCCAGTGCAAATGCAACATGGCATTCCGGTGGCTGTAACCATACACGTCATTTCATCGTTTTCATAATCTTCACAATCCAATAATTCAATGTGTTCACATCTTGCTGAAAAATATATATTCAATCAATTAATCTCGTGATTATTATTATTTTTGCCATTTATTTTTCCGATATCTTTTTTGTTTGTTTTAGAAACGTAAAAACAGATAAAAATGTTATCTATCAACTTTTCGATTTTTTTCTCTCTCGATGATGATAGATAACCGAGTATATTCATATTTTTATGTTTTATTATTATTATTGCAAACCTGTCTCAATCACTGCATTCGATATTGAGCGTCTTTGTACGCGCCGTTTTATTTCTTGGTTACTACTATCATGATGACCTGCTGCATCCACAGCACCTGATGATGATGATCTTTGGCTTTTTTGCACTCGGTACAAATAATGCACTTCTTTTGAATTGAGTTCATCCGCACTCAATGCACTGGGCTGTGTTGTTCCAATTTGTTGTTGTGGTTGCTGATGCATTTTCTTTGTTAAAAAATCTTCCAATGTAGTATCAGCTCTTTTGGGTCTAAAAAAGTAAAGGGTTAATCTCTGAGGGTAAATTTAAGGGAAAAGAAAAATTATTTATTTACCTTTCATTATTAAATCTTGGATAATATTCAAAATTGATGACCTTTGCTGAGCATTGATCAATAAAATTGGCCAAAAAAATGGAAAAAATGAAAGAAATATAAAAAGGAAAAACTAAAAAAATAATTACTTTAGTTTTGGTTATAAAAAATAATCAAAACTTACGTTGAATATTTATTAGCATTTTTTCGATTTTACAGTAAAATTAATAAAAGCTAGCGGTAAAATCTATCCAAAATTAAGTAATTCTTTAATAGAAAATTTAAATAAAAAATCGCAAAGTATAGGGCATTCCTGAAAAAATATAGTAACAATTAAATTTTCTTGTAATCGAAACTTTTTCTCTTCTCGCGTTCATAAAAAAAATAAAGTAAAAAAAAATAACAATTACACGAGTTTATTAAAGAAGACAATGCTTTTGAGAATGAACCACAAGACTTTTTTTTTATAACAATAGCAATAAGTTTGGTTTTTCTTTTGTTTGATTTGAGCTTTTGTTTTAAACATTTTTTTGAACTAATTTAGAATGATGGGGGTCAATGCTACTAACTAAACCGGTTAGAAAAAAGCATTGCAATTTGCAAATGTTTGTTTCCCCAACACAGGAAGCAACGCAAAACTAATGTTCGCACCTTTTTTTAGTCTACATACGTAAAAATAGTGGAACAACAATAGACATTAAAGCCACGAGAAAGGAAGAAGAAGAAAGTTCAGCATGATTTTAATATCTTAATGATCAGTTTCTATTGTATCCAAATTTATCAGAAAAAACCTATAAACTAAAAATGGCTTATCGACGTAAAAAGAACAAATGAAAGTTCAACTTTTGTTCAATCATTTTTTTAAAGTATCAATATTTATAATTTTCATTACCAACAATTCATTCTCAGATGAATCTTTATTCTAAAAAAAACTAAGTCTCCTCCTCTTCAGCAACAACTAACAATAACTACCTTCCCATTTCCCGATTTGCAATAAACTCACGCATCTTCGTGTTTTAAAAAAACGAGCACTGATATTATTTATTTAAGGATGCGGACTTCAATGTTCCCGAAAATAAAAAAAGCTAAACATCGTTTTCTAAAGGACCCTTTTTGTATATTTGTATATATTTCAATTCGGAGAAAGTAGTATTTTTTTATTTTCAAATGGACAAGGGTCATTCTTATATATAAAAAGCTTTGACAAATAAAGGCGCTTCTTGTTTTCATTTTTATTCTTTGTTGATGTCTATTTATTTTTTAACCCCGAGCGGCGATGATATTTTTCACGTTATAATTGACACACACGTTTATGGTGTTCAAATCGCGATAGATCGAGATCATATAAGAAGCGGGGTGGCTTAAGTGAGGGCGTCGTCGAGTAATTTTGTGCCGCATTAGATAAAAATCATTGCCATCAATTATTGTTTTAGTTATTTGTCGAATGTTATTAACAAAATACATCCACTGAGAAAAGAACGAGATAAAGGTATGTTGATTGTTTGCCATGACTATTTTTTTTTCTGATTTTTTACAAAAATAAACTTTTTTTTACCCTTTTCTTAATTATGTCTAAATTTTTATAAAATCTGGTATAAAGATTTTGAAGGGATTACTTTTATAGACTTTTGTTTTCAAGTTATCGTTTAAAGAAAATTTGTTTTTATTATATGTATTATTTGTTGGGCTGGACTAAAATTTATTTACGGTTAATTTTACGCAAAGCTCTTATTGCTGATATATAGCTTTCTCTTAACGAGCAACGCTTTCATATTATGTTTTTTGTTACCCGTTTTTTACCACACAATTGCTTTTAATAATAAAGGTTTTGACCTTTTTTTTTTATTACAAATGAAAGACAAACGCTTGAGTTGTTATTTATGATTTTCTTTTTCAATAACCTAGATAACCTAGATTAAATATTTATAAACAAACAATCTTGTTTGTTTAAAGGATATTATTCTTTAAGGGTTGTTTATTCCAACTTTTTTTTTTCTCAAATTTTCAGCTTTGGTCAATCATTCCATTCTCATTGAAGCATTTTTTATCGGCTAATTTTGTACATATTTTTATTATTTTGTTTCAGAACGAAGTTATGATCACTCATTTTCCATTTTTGGATTTACCTTATGTCATTCAAAATAGATTCGCTGAAATTTGTGACTCCCAAATTTTGTTTAATTTAAAACATATCAAACAAACAAAGTATTTGACACGGAAGCGTAAGGTTACCAAACAAGCTAAAATCCGTGGTACAATGAAAGATAATGAAAAAAATCGTTATCCAAATTTTGCGAACTTTGCAAGCTTCGATAAATCGATTGAAATATTTGATAAGTTTTATATTTTTGTTTATGAAAAAACTATTACTGAAATGGATGTAAAAGGAATAATTAAAAGCTATTCAAAGCTCCGCATTGCCACCGAGAAAATTCAACTTGAAGCATTTCAATATTTAATTGGACCAAATCTTAAGGAATTACATTGTTTTATTGACATCCCTGAAAACCCTGACAATTTAGAACAAAAATTTAAAAATTTTATCAATCTTTTACTTCCAATTGAAAAAGTTTCGTAAGTCTCTCAATCTTTTATTAAAAAAACAAAAAAGTTTTAAACTATTTTTACCATTATATATAAATCGTCATACATAGGGACATTTGCGTTTTCATGCAGCAAAACAAGATTTAATGGTAAAGAAAAACCAGCAAAGTGTTAATTCTTATATACTGATAATCTCTGAGTATTTAAATTTTTTGAAATAAATGTTTTAGAATCTGTATGGATTTAAAAACATCTGATTATTTTGAATTTGTTAAAAACGAACTTAATCGTCTTTCTGGGGATTCAGCAAATACAAGATTGTTTGTAATTGATAAAACTAAGGATAAATATTATCATATTCTTGAAAAGACTGATGCAATTTCGATGACATATAAAAAAAATTTGGATTGATTACTCGAGAAGAATAAAATGTTCAAATAAAGTTGATTTATATTTGAAAAATTTTATGCTTTTTATTGATTTGATTTTCTTAATTTTTTTCACATTTGCAAACTTTGTTCTGGAATTTATTTTATTAACTTTCTGAACAATAAACTTTTCATTCAATAACAAATAATGCAAACTTTTAAGAAATTTATCATATAGTTAGTTAGTGTATGTAATATTTCTAATTAAGTTATTTCATTTAATAAGCTCTTACTAATTAGTATGACCAAATACTTAACAAATTAAATAAAGCGTTTTTATCTTCTTTTTTTATCTGTTAACGCTACCAAATTTAAGGAGGTTTAAAAAAGTTTTAATGTCGTCGAACACATTTTGAGGATGAGGTAATAGAGTGCTAACTGTGATTTTTTTGTTTGAAAATTGGATGCATACTTAAATGGCGGATGAACATGTTTACCCTTCTCAAAACCGCTGCAAAAAGGGAAATAAAAACAATTGTAATTATCAAATTAAAGGAAGCATAAAACGAGAAGGAAATTTGTGTTTCTTATTTTTTTTTAAATCATTTTTACATGTTTCGGAGGATCATTGGGAAATTAACTCAATAATGAATCTTTTTAAGTGTTTAAAAAATTATCTTGAAAGATAAAGTTTTCAAACTCTGATAGAATTTATATGTATAATAAAGATCGATAAATATACATAAAATGGAGGTTAGTTGGGCAGTATGTGAAAACAAATAACGAAAGCAGCGACCTTTCTTTCTCGTGTTGTTGGTTGCCAGGACGAGCGCAAAAAGAAAACCAGGTGGAAAAAAATGCGATCGGTTTTGCGCCAACCAAACAAGTAAGCAAGCAAGCGACCATCATGTAAAGCAATCGATGACAAGCATTTCCACCAGGCCTCTTCCTTCGGCCCGTCCAGCCCGGGCCAACTTTTGGACGGGCCAGGCCGGGCCGAGGCCGACCATTCTCTAAAAAAAGAAAAAAAATCAAAGGGAATACCAAGGCAAAAAAAAAAATTGACGGGCCGGCCCGCGGCCCGGCCCGGGCCGGGCCTAAACCAAAAGGGCCGCAGGCCGGGCCGGGCCGAAATCAAGACGGGCCGGGCCGGGCCAGGCCGGCAAAACCCGGCCCGTGGAAGAGGCCTGATTTCCTCTTCTTTTTTTCTTGCACCTTTTTTGGACAATGAATCATTAGTCATTTATGCTGCTTCATCCTTTCGATAAATAAAAAAGTTTTTTAAGTTTAAAATTGTTTTGAATTTTGCGTTTATGTATTTTGCTGTTTTAAAAATTTGTAACAAGTTTTTGCCATTTTCGTTTTTGGTGGTCATTTTTTATTTTCATTTTAAAGACCAATGCAATATTTTAGCCGTCACCAATTTTCGAGGCAGCTGCTTTCCTCGCAACAATACATTGCTGTGCAACGATAAAAAGAAAACTTTTGGAACGTTTTCAATTGTGATTGATTGTTTTTGCCTCTTTTTTTGCTTCTTTTCTTTTTTTTATTACTGTTTAAAAAACGTCTCTCATACAAACATACGAATTTGATTAATTTTTTCTTTCATTTGAGATTTGCGCAAACGATAATATTTTTTTTTATTTTTGCGCAGAATTTTTCCTAATGACTTGAATAAGGGAAAAGAAAAAAAAACTACTGCTGCGTGATAAACGAGTAGGACGGCAATGCTCTTTAAGGTGGCGGCATTACGTCTTATTGTAAAAACTCAAAAAACAAATTACACGATATAAAAATTTTATAATATTCTTTTTTGAATCTTGGGATAATTTTTTTTCAAAGGAAAAAATGAAGAGATAGGTTAATTACATACATAACTTTTATTTCTCTTTTTGTTAACGATGAAACGCAGAAATAAAAAATGTTTGTTTTTTTATTAAAAGGTTTATTTGCTATTTGCCGTCAAAAAAAATTTAGAGTAGTTAATTATTATTTTTTTTGAGACAAAAATATTCCAGCGTGATGATGAATTTTATTAGGGCATAATCTTTCACTCACGCAAATTGCTTCAGCTGAATATGGAGTAACATGAGATTTGGTGTAAATATCCAATAAATAACTATTTACAATATAAATACAATTATTTTGATATTGGCTGTAAACGCTTCGACAATAACTAATCATCGCGGATTTTATGTCGCTCTAGAAAATATTATAAAATTAATTTTATCGAACATCCAAAAAAGTGAATAAATACTTACATAATTTGCACCCATATTTTCTCTTGTCATTTGTACAGCCTTTTCACAAACATAACAAGGCATAGCATCAGCTTGATTTGTTTGAACTTTAAATAGAAGAAAATAAATCTTTAGTCTCCCTCAAAATTACAGAATAACTTACTATTATCTGTTGGTGGAATAACAAACGCATTAAAACAACTGGACAAAATTAAAACAATAAAAGTAATTTTAAAATAAACCATTTTCATTAAAATAAATTAATAGCAGTGTCTGGAAAAGCAAATATTTCTAACAATTTTTTATATGGGGTTTTAATTAACTCAACTAAAAAAATGTACGAGTCTGGTTTTTGAAGAGTATTTAAATTCCATCCTAATTGATTTAATTTATCTGCAACGGCATAAATGTTAATTTCTTTGCTACGAAATGCAACAACAGAAACATCAGGTGAACCATAAATTTCAAGCCCAGGTACAGTAGCAACTTGTTTAGCAAGTTCTCGAGCTGAATCCACAATTGCTCGAGCGCGTGAAACATAAACATTTCGACCAAAATATATCATTGTAGCCCAAGTTAAAGCAATAGCCAAACCACTTCGACTTCCTAAATTTAATTTAATTTTTGATGAAAACAAAAAAAAAACGATGAAATTATAAACCTGCAAGTGTAGGAGTAGCATAAATGCCACCAGTCCAATCAGTAACGCTAAAATATTGATGATGAAGATATTCGTGGGATCGATAAAGAATAACAGAAGTTCCTTTGGGTGCGTAACCGTATTTATGAGTGTCACATGAAATAGATGTAACTCCAGGTAAACGAAAATCAAAAAGATCAAGAGGGAATCCGGCTTCTTCCATGAATGGAACTAAAAATCCTCCAAGACATGAATCAACATGAACGGGAATTTTGTATTTGAGGCCGAGCTATAAAAAAAAGTAAACGATTAATAGAAAAAATGGTGAATTACTGTAGCAATTTGAGAAATATCATCAATGGTTCCAGTGGGGAAATTAGGTGCTGAACCAACTAACATGCAAGTGTCACATGAAATTGCACTTCTCATAGCTTTAATGCTAACTCGATTATTTTCATCAACGGGAACATGAATAACTCGAATATTCATCATAAAAGCTGCTTTATCAAATGCCGCATGGGCAGTAACAGGAATAACCATTACAGGTTCAGTGATGCCTTTAGCATAAGCTCGATTACGATAAGCAAAACATGCAAGCATAATAGATTCTGTACCGCCAGATGAAACCTGAAAATTAGTAATGCATAACCAATAAAGCGATAGCGAACTAACAGTTCCACAAGATTCTGGAGGTCCATGAAAGAGATTAGCTGCCATTCGAACAACTTCAGCTTCCATCTTTCGAATACCAGGGAATACATCGGGATGAAGAGGATTAGAATAAGCATATTTTTTGAATATCTCAGTTAAGAAATCAATATGTCTTTGGTCTCTATCGGTGTAAACAGTGCCACTCACACGTCCTCCTTTAACATCAAAAGTTCCCATACTTTCATATTCCATGGCTTTTTGAATAATATCTTCTGGTGAAAGTTGAGTGTTAGTTAATTCACGAATAAAAATTCTATCTTTATCATATTTGTGAATGGATTCAATAATTTCTCCTCGAATTCCATCAAATTCTTTTTTAATTTTTTCTTCAACGAAAGGAAGGCAGCGAGATAATGAAAGGAAATAACCCGCAAGCCGTTGACTAATTGGACGATCTGAACGTCGAAGAATCCCTCGAATTTTATAATAAGCATAAATCGATACAGCCGTTCCACCAACTAATACAATCGGTGAAAAGCGTGAAAGTCGATCATTAACTTCATCAATGAAATATTGAGTATGGGCTATTGCGGTGGCTTTGTCGAAAGGCATATTACTGAAAAAAATGAAAAGAGTAAAGGTTGAAAACAAGAAAATAAATTATTCCTTTCACGATCAATGCAACAAAAAAAAGACATAATCAAACAAGAAAGAATCAAAAAAAAACTAAAATCAGGCGATAACAGCCCAAAGAAGGTAAAAATGGACAGCATAATTTTTATTTTTCTCGCACAACAACCAAGGTTGTGGTGTCCCTTCTTCTAAAACAGGTTGTCATTTTTTCCGTAACTTTTTATTATCATTCACAGAAAGCACGGAAAGGAGAAAATTTGCATAAACATAAATGAAAATGCAATAAAAGGTTTTACATTCTCATTTCACGATTTTTTTACTTCATTTATCCCTTCTTCTAAAACAGGTTGTGATTCCGTAACTGGAAACGATTCATGGGAAAGTTACAAAAGAATGAAAACTAAAAGAAGGAGACATTTCTAAAAATTTGCATAAACATGAATGAAAGCGCAAAATAGGATTTTTCATTCTCATTTCATGGAAATGAAATGGTGATGAGTGGCTGTTTTCTTTTGATGAAACATTAGGGATCTAATATCAAGGCAAGGATCCGTAGAGATAATAGCTGGGGAAGGATCCAAGGACCAAAATCAAGTGAAGGATCGGTTAACTAAAAAAAAGATGATAGGATTCAGAGAAAGCATGGGATCGAGATAGGGCACATGATCCGAATTGTAGAGACCTAATTTCAGAGAAAGGATCCAATGAAATAATGTCAGTAGAGCTATTATCAAGGGAGGGATCCAAGGACCTAATTTCGAGGATCCAAGGGCCCAATATCATTCGAAGATTTCAATGACCAAAAAAACAAAATAAACGAAATAACAAATTTGCATAAAATGGCTTGAGTTTGTGCAATAAAATTTGCATAAACATGAATGTAACGAATGCAGATAGACTTTGCATTGCAAGGAATGTTAGCAATGACGATGGTTGTTGATTTTAAAGCGCTTTAAACATTTAAAGGTCTTATTAGAAAGGATGGATTGAGGATTTCAAAGAAAAGAAAAGAAAAGAAAAAACTCTGATAGCAAGTTTTTTTTTGAAACATGTAGAATGAATTTTCCCGACAACCAAAAAAGAGAAAATATCATGAAATAATCCAAAATTGATAAAAATGCTATTGAAAATCTTAAGGATATTTTTGATTAAGTTTTAAGGACTTTTGAAAAGTAAAATGCACAAAGATTTCACAGATATACTAGCATGTATGACCTTATTTTACTAAGAACTGCGTATTATAAACTATAATCAAAAAACATTATATTTTCGAAACAGTAACATTTACTCGGCGCGCAGTAGGCGCGCCACCCGCCTAGTTGTAAAGAAAAGGGAATGGAAAGCTACATATTGTTGACGTCTTCAATGTTGGCCGTGGTTGACTGCCTATAAAAAAATGTAAAAAACATCTCTAATAGGGCAAAATGTGAAAGTTGCAAAAAAAAAAAATAATAAAGCAAAACAAAAGTTTCTAACCTTTCATAAATTTTTATTGCAACGTTTGATCGAAGAAGAATATTTCCAAGTTTGAAATAAATTCATCCATGTTTATACTACCGCGTTATTGTCATACGCTTTTACACTTATATAACTAACAATTTTCTTTACAGATGTCATCAGAAAATAATCGAACAGAAATGGAATTAATTGTATGGCCTGGTGATTTTGGTTTAGCTTCTTTTGATGTTGCTTGTCTTCAATCTATGGTATGTTTGCATATTACTTTTTTACTTTATTCAATAACTTTTATTTGTCTTTTAGGTTGCTACTAAAATTTCTGCTGCACCTGTAAAGTTTCGTTCTTCTATCAGTCCAAGTGAATCTCCATCTGGTATGCAACAATCTAACAATGCATTTTACATATGATTTTTGCTTATATTTTAGGTACATTACCTTTATTAGTTCATGGAGAAACGAAATTTACCAACTTTGAAGATATTGCTGAACATTTGAGAAATTCTAAACAGGTTTGCTAAAACTCTTTGTTGCATCATCACTCATTTATTTTTTGTTTTAGGAAGTTGTTCTTGATGGTGAACTAACTAATAATCAAAAGGTTGAATTCTTTGCATATGATAGCTTTTTACGTGTTCGTCTTTATCCTGCATTGGTTGGTTCACTCCTTTATTTACGTACGTTATAATTTACGGTTTTTTAGTTACATACTTTATGGGCTGACAATCATAATTACAATACTGTTACCCATCATTGGTATTCTTCAAGACTTTCATTTCCTTGGAACTTATTCTACCTTGAAAAACGTCGAATGTTCTCTCAAAACTATTTGAAAACTGTTGGTAAAACTGAAGCTGAACTCGTCCGAGATGCTCTACAGGTTGGTGCTGTTGTTCTGTTCACTACTTATCAAACATATTTGGTTTCAGACTTTGAATTCTCTTTCATCTAAGCTTGGTGATAACAAATATTTTTGTGGTGATAAACCCTGTTCAGTGGATGCTCTAATTTTTGGATATCTTGCTCCACTTTTAAAACTTCCTCTTCCAAGTGATCGAATTCAAGTACATCTTTCGTCGCTTCCAAATTTATCTCGCTTCGTCGAATCCATCATATGTATTTATCTACCACTTTCTGAAGAACAAGTTCGTCAACAAAGTAATGAAAAAAGTTTTTGGGAAAAACGGAAATCAAAAGCTCAAAAAGTTGCTGAAGAAAGTCGTCTACGAAAAGAACAAAAACGAAGTGAAGTTGAACAAGCTGGTCAAAGTTCATTACGCGATACAATTTTGTTTGCTATTGGAGCTGTTACTCTTTCTGTTCTTTTTGCTGTTCATACTGGAATTATTTCGTTTATACCTGAAAATGAATTAGATGTTGATTAAAATGTAAAACTGTTATATGTATTTGTTGTTTTGTATGATGTTAGCTAAGCATTAGAATTGATTTGTAATTATGTTGTAAACGATTCATAGAAATTAAGATTTTCAACTTCTTTTATAAAACCATTAGCAATGTGTCTAAGATTAGATAAGAAGTAAACAGGTGCATTCATTTGTATCTGCGCCTGCTCATATCATACAGTTTAAGTTTATGCGAACGTAAAGTGTTACACCGATTATAACGTTGTTGAGAATTTGATTAAGCTGAAATGTAACTTAATAGCTTTGTAAGTATAATGTAAATCTTACATCATGGAGAAAGAAATAACAAGTCGAAATAAACAATATGCATGTGCATATACTAAGTAAATTTCATCCATCAGCATCTTTTCCATAATTTTACAACCAAATTTGAACGAAAACTTCGAACACAAATTCACCAATAACTCCACCCATTTTACATAAAAAGAAACATTCTTTAAAGGCTTTATTATTCCTATTAGCTTAGAAAGGTAAACAGGAGCCAACATTTTATAAACTGATCTAACTTGAAACATGCCGCCAACGAAACTTTTAAGTTTCTTACCGTTAATTAAGAAAAATCAACACAATTACAGTAAAATGAATTTTATATAAACATTAAAACATACAATGATACCTATTTAAAACAAACAAAAAGACAAAAGTAACAATAATCCTTAAATTGCATTATCATAAACTTCAGAACTGTTGATGACACGTTTGAGCTTAACAATATTTCATACTTTTTGGAGAACAATATCATATGCAAGTTTAGAAGCATCATCTGCAGGATGTGGAACAAGAGATACAAGAACATGCTTAATGAGTCCTTCTACATGATTATACATATCCTTTCCATAGGTTGAAGCTTTACCAGGTTGAAAGTTGATTAAAACAATTTCTCCTTGACGTGTAGCTGATTCTCCTTCATTATCATCATATTCAAAGTTGAACAAGCCAATTGAACAGTCTCCAAAGTTACCAGTTTTAGCCTTAAAATCAGTAAGAAACATTCGATATGCATTCATAGAGTCATAAGGATGTCCAAGCTATAAAATTAACATAAATACAGAAAATGCAACAACAAAAAAACACTTACATCGGCATCAGTTTTCGCTAACTTTTGTACGACTTTGTTACTATTGATTTTGAATATTGCATAACGGTTTGCTCCATTTGCAACAGCGAGGATTTGGTTTCGAACTTCTTCTTTAATTATAATTGAGGACATCTTGACGATAAATAAAAATTGCAAGAGAAGAAAATTTTGTAAGATGAGACAAAAAATTAGAAGAATTTTGGCTTCTATGAAAAACTGTAACATTCAGCCAGTGTTGGATCTTACAACGAAAACAAAAAAACTTGCTCATTTAAAATTGAAGTAAAAGTGAAAACGAATTTTTCAAATTTCTATGAATCGCATTAGATAAAAATCATTGCCATCAATTATTGTTTTAGTTATTTGTCGAATGTTATTAACAAAATACATCCACTGAGAAAAGAACGAGATAAAGGTATGTTGATTGTTTGCCATGACTATTTTTTTTTCTGATTTTTTACAAAAATAAACTTTTTTTTACCCTTTTCTTAATTATGTCTAAATTTTTATAAAATCTGGTATAAAGATTTTGAAGGGATTACTTTTATAGACTTTTGTTTTCAAGTTATCGTTTAAAGAAAATTTGTTTTTATTATATGTATTATTTGTTGGGCTGGACTAAAATTTATTTACGGTTAATTTTACGCAAAGCTCTTATTGCTGATATATAGCTTTCTCTTAACGAGCAACGCTTTCATATTATGTTTTTTGTTACCCGTTTTTTACCACACAATTGCTTTTAATAATAAAGGTTTTGACCTTTTTTTTTTATTACAAATGAAAGACAAACGCTTGAGTTGTTATTTATGATTTTCTTTTTCAATAACCTAGATAACCTAGATTAAATATTTATAAACAAACAATCTTGTTTGTTTAAAGGATATTATTCTTTTAAGGGTTGTTTATTCCAACTTTTTTTTTTCTCAAATTTTCAGCTTTGGTCAATCATTCCATTCTCATTGAAGCATTTTTTATCGGCTAATTTTGTACATATTTTTATTATTTTGTTTCAGAACGAAGTTATGATCACTCATTTTCCATTTTTGGATTTACCTTATGTCATTCAAAATAGATTCGCTGAAATTTGTGACTCCCAAATTTTGTTTAATTTAAAACATATCAAACAAACAAAGTATTTGACACGGAAGCGTAAGGTTACCAAACAAGCTAAAATCCGTGGTACAATGAAAGATAATGAAAAAAATCGTTATCCAAATTTTGCGAACTTTGCAAGCTTCGATAAATCGATTGAAATATTTGATAAGTTTTATATTTTTGTTTATGAAAAAACTATTACTGAAATGGATGTAAAAGGAATAATTAAAAGCTATTCAAAGCTCCGCATTGCCACGGATAAAATTCAACTTGAAGCTTTTCAATATTTAATTGGACCAAATCTTAAGGAATTACATTGTTGTATTTACATCCCTGAAAACTTGGACAATTTAGAACAAAAATTTAAAAATTTTATCAATCTTTTACTTCCAATTGAAAAAGTTTCGTAAGTCTCTCAATCTTTTATTAAAAAAACAGAAAAGTTTTAAACTATTATTACCATTATTTCTTTCCTCATACATAGGGACATTTGCGTTTTCGTGCAGTAAGACAAGATTTAATGGTAAAGAAAAACCAGCAAATTGTTAATTCTTATATACTGATAATCTCTGAGTATTTAAATTTTTGAAATAAATATTTTAGAATTATTTTGGGTTTAAAGACATCTGATTATTTTGAATTTGTTAAAAACGAACTTGATCGTCTTTCTGGAGATTCAACAAATACAAGATTGTTTGTAATTGATAAAACTAAGGATAAATATTATCATATTCTTGAAAAGACTGATGCAATTTTGATGACATATAAAAAAAATTTGGATTGATTACTCGAGAAGAATAAAATGTTCAAATAAAGTTGATTTATATTTGTAAAATTTTATGCTTTTTATTGATTTGATTTTCTTAATTTTTTTCACATTTGCAAACTTTATTCTGGAATTTTTTTTATTTACTTTCTGAACAATAAACTTTTCATTCAATAACAAATAATGCAAACTTTAAAAAAATTTATAACATAGTTAATGTCATATTCTAGTTATGTTGTTTCATCCAAGCTATTACTAACTACCAAATACTTAACAAATTGAATAAAGCTTTTTTATCTTCCCTTTTTATCAGTAAACGCTACCAAATTTAACGTGGTTTAAAAAAGTTTTAGCGAATTCGAACTGAATTAGAGGATAAGATAATAGATTGGTAACTGTATTTTCTTTTTTGAAACCATTGGCTGCATCCATAAATAACGGATAAATATGTTTACCTCTCTCATATTGCAACCGCTGTAAAGAAGGAAATAAAAACAATTGTAATTATTAAATAAAAGAAAAGCATAAAATGAGTAAGAAATTTGTCTTTTCTTTTTTTGAATCTTTTTTGCATGTTTCGGATGATCATTTTAAAATTAACTCAATAATGAAACTTTTAAAGTGTTTAAAAAATTATCTTGAAAGATAAAGTTTTAAAATTCAAATAATATGTATAATAAATGATCGATAAATATACATAGAATGGAGGTTAGTTGTGCAGTATGTGTAAACAAATAACAAAAGCAGCGACCTTTCTTTCTCATGTTTTTGGTTGCCAGGACGAACGCAAAAAGAAAACCAGGTGGAAAAAAAAGCGATCGGTTTTGCGCCAACCAAAAAGTAAGCAAAGCAATCGATGCATTTCCTCTTCTTTTTTTCTTGCACCTTTTTTGGACAATGAATCATTCATTAATGCTGCTTCCTCCTTTCGATAAATAAAAATAGTTCTTTTAAGTTTAAAAGTGTTCTAGATTTTATGTTTTTTTTGCTGTTTTAAAAATTTGTAACAAGTTTTTGCCATTTTCGTTTTTGGTGGTCATTTTTTATTTTCATTTTAAAGACGAATGCAATATTTTAGCCGTCACCAATTTTCGAGGCAGCTGCTTTCCTCGCAATAATACATTTCTGTGCAACGATAAAAAGAGAACTTTTGGAACGTTTTCAATTGTGTTTGATTGTTGCTGACCATCATTAATTGACATCAACAACAAGCTATTGGCAGACAAAATTTAAAGAAAATAAAAAAGGATATTTTTTGGATTTTAAAGTTTCTTTTATTTTATGTTAAAATAAAAAATGGGTCTTTATGGTGGCACCAAATGTGTGAGAGCTTGCATGCTTCTTTACACTGTTGGATTTTGGGTAAGAATTTTGTGAATTTTGAAAACGAGATTGACTACAACTTTGTTTTAGATAACGGGTTTTGCATTATTATTTATTGGACTTTGGATGATTTTAGACCCAAGAAGGACATACATTTTGGATTTAGTTGATTTTTCTGAGGATGATCCATTATTACGATTTGCTGCATATATTTCGATTATAACTGGAACAGCAACATTATTCGTTGCATTTTTAGCTTGTTGTGGAGCCATTAAAGCTGAAAAATGCATGATTTTATCGGTAAAAACTTTGCTTTGCTGCAATAATAAAATTTTAATTTTGTAGTTTGTAATATTTTTATTTATAATATTTTTGGCTGAAATTGGTATTGGTGTTTTGGCTTTAATGTATCGCGAAAAGGTAGGTTTTTTGTTTATCAAAAAATAACAGTTTTTTTGTGTTATTTAATTTTAACTTTTTGTTTCTTTGTCTGTAGTTTACTGGTGATCGAATGGAAATATACATTGCAAATATGTCTCATAATCGATATTATCGCGATAAATGGGTGACACCTCTTTTGAATACAATACAGTATTACGTAAGTTTATAACTATGTATCATTAATAACCAGGGTCATTTTTACAATCTTCCTGTATGTGTGCTTTTGCTTGATTTGAATGTGTAAAAATTTTTGTGAGCGTGAGAGACAACTTTAAATGACTTTAGATTTTTGATATTAACTATCGTAATCATTTGAAATCTCTAATTCATCGAGAATATGGAGTTGCGATGAATCAAGATAAAAATCAAGGAGTTACTCGACTTATAGATAATATGCAATTTAATGTAAGCCTTTTCTTATAATATTTGAATTTTTTAAAGGCATTAGTAAATTTTAGATGAAATGTTGCGGTTCTCAAAACCCTCAAGATTGGTTGCAAAGTCAATGGAGAGCTTCAGCTCCAATAGACTTGCTTAATATGGATTCGGGTGAAGAATGGATTCATCATGTAAAAGCTGAAGGAGGAAAACAATATTCCACCATCAATCATACATTAGCCCTTCCAAACGTCCCATTTTCATGTTGCACCCAAATGATGGGATCCACGATTCATAATCTTATCGCAAAAAGTTTAATTCGTTGTCAACAATCAGGAAGTTCAAAAAATATATGGCGTCATAATGTGGTTAGAAAGTTTATTTTTATTAATTTTTTTTTTGCATTTTTTGTGAGAGTGTATGTGTGTGAAAAAGTGGAAGAAAGAGCAAAAACTGACCCTGGTCTATGATGCTAAAGCAGCAACAGCAGCATAACAATTTTGTAATATTTTTTTTGATGTTTTTTAGCAACAATGTTGTGGAGGTTCTGGTCCTAGGGATTATTATAACGGTTTTTGGTTTATAACTAACAACGAAAGAGGTACAAAATCCTTTGTGCCTATTTCATGTTGTCGTCAAACTCAAAATGCGAGAGCATGGGCTTTACAACCTATAGATTCCATGTGTACCATATATCATTATAATACCAAAGCTTTTAATAGCAGCGTCAATATTCAGGTTTCTATTTTTAAATTTTTTTATTCAAGTCTTTTTTTATAGCAGCTTTGGAGTTTTTTTATTTAACAAATTTGTGCATTTGACATTTTAAATGTTTTTTTATGCGAAACTTTAATCCATTCCGTCATTTTTTAGGGCTGCCATGAACGGCTACAAGAATGGTTTAATGAACAAACATATATTTTTGCTGGAGTTGGAATAGGCTTTGCCGTTTTTCAGGTTTGTCGTTCTTAAGCTTACGTCCAAATAACGTCATAAATTTCTTTCCAGATATTAGGCATCTTTTTATCCTTTATCCTTGCCAAACAAATTGACGACTATGAATACCTTCGTTAACCTTTATAAATAAACCCACTTTTTAATGTTGAATTTTACCATTCATTGATTTATTATTTTTAATGTGTCACAATTTTGAACAATGAAATTCTATGCTTTAAAAGCTCAATTAAATGCGAAACCCAAAGCCTTAAAAGCTGGGTTAATTGTGAAATCACATAAAAGCTTTTAAATTTGTTTTTCAAAGAACAGAACAAAAAATAAAAAAACTCATAAAAATCTTTATTTACATTTTGCGAAAAAGAAAAAACTCAAACTCAGTTTTTGAATGAATTTTTTTAATTATAAAAAAATCATAAGACTTAAAAAAAGATTATTAAAAAATCCAAAACTTTTTTTCATCATTTTTCTTTTTATCAAACCAATTTGTTGCAACACTTAAAACTTTTTTTTGCCAACTTTTTTAAGCCTTTTTATTTTTAATTGTTCTTCAATGACTTCCCCTCTAAAAGTAGGCGTAACTCGAATTCGAATTTTATATTACTTGTTTTTCGTGTGAGAGAGTTTGGCAATTTAGTATTCTCATTCTTTCGTTTTTTTCTTTAAAGACCTAAATAACTATTTTTGTTTTAACAGTTTTGCAAAAAAATAAAAACAGAATCATGAGATTTTGCATTTTTCTAACTACTTTATTTGCTATTATTTCTCTCACTACTGCATTTCCAAAAATGATGATGCCATCTCGAAGAGCATATGCCATGGTTCCAGATTTTAGTAATCTTATTCGAGTTTATGGTAAAAGATCAGGTGAGTAAAAAAAGCAGTTTTAATATTGAAAGTTATAAAACTTTTTTAGAAAATTCTTACTCCAACCAATTACCAGATTTTTGGAATTTAAATTCTAATCAATTTTAATTTTGTTTTGTGTTTTATTATTTATTTGGAAAATAAACAACTTCAAAAATAATAATGTTTTTGTTTTTACAATAATTAAGTTTTATTTATAGTTTCTGCCTTTGGATTACAAAAACAATTGAATGAGAAAATTTTATTACTTTAAAAAAAGAAGCTTTAATTGTTTAATTTGTTAAAAGTCTGAAGAGTAATTTTTTTTATCTTTCAAAAAACCAATGAGTTTTATTTTTTTAAAGAAGATTGTTTTGTTAGATTTAATGGGTTTGACTAAACTAATTTTTATTTTGCGTATAAAAAAAGACAAGGAGTAAAAATAAATTACAAAAAATAAATTTGAATGAATTTAAACTCGACGGGCGCGATAGCCAGCACCAGCATCAGAGCCACCATGTGAACCACCACGACCTTTTCCACCGCCATTTCGATCTGGGCAGGGGCAATATTCAGCATCCTTACCAACTTGACCAGCGGCACCTTCTGCTCCAACATCTCCATCAGCACCAGCAGGGCCTTGAAAGCCAGGGGCGCCAGGTGGACCTTCTGGTCCAGGTTTACCAATTGCACCAACAGGTCCTTGATCACCTTGTGGGCCTTGGTCACCAGCATCACCGGGGAAACCACGCGGGCCTAAAAAATTCTCATTAAAAAGTTGTAGGTAAAGTCTATTTACCTTTTCTTGGAATTGGTTTATCAGCATCTGTTCCTTTATCTCCAGCTTTACCAGGCTTTCCTGTGTCTCCAGGTGCACCAGGTGGGCCTTGTTCTCCAGGAGTGCCTGGGAACCCATCAGTTCCAGGAAATCCTGGAGTTCCTTTAGGTCCTCGCATGCCACGAATTCCAGGTCGTCCAGCAGCTCCGGGAGCACCAGGTGGTCCAACAGGGCAATGGAAGGTTCCAGATGGAGGTGCATTATGAATGTCTTCAGCATCTTGACCATCTTTGCCATCTAATCCTGGAAGACCATCATGGCCATTAGGACCAGCTTCTCCAACTGGACCATCAGGGCCAGCGGGACATTTGTTCTCAGCTTCAGATTTGCAATCTAAAAAAATTAAACATACATTTAACGGCCAAATAAACTTTTTTTACTTACTGCATCGGCTGTTGGGATTTCCACTCAAATGTGGAGGATTGCCGGGAAGAGGAGGTGAATTAGATGGGAATCCAGGCCCACTTGATGCTCCATAACCGCCATAACTTTGACGACGAATACGATTAGAAGGTGTTCCAGCTCCCATTCCAACCATATCTTTCCAAAGATCATCTGCTAATACTTTGAAGCTATCCATTTCACTATCAAGTTCAGCCCAAATTGATTGAACATCATTGTAAATTACTGCGATAGCATACAAGCATGCAATAAGAGTAATTCCAGAAAAGGAAATAGCTCCAACGGTGGCTTTATTCACCGACATCCTAGGGAAGATGAAAAATGAATGGAGTGATGAGGATATCCAAGAAACTTTTTCTTATATATTCATTTTTCTAGGCGGTACCATCCTTTTTCTTAAATAAAATGAGTAGTAGCAATCCACAAAATTAAATGCATTCAAAGTAATGGGTAATGAAGCGGACAAAAAAAGATCTGTCGGTCGAGAGAAGAAATAAAAAAGAAGGTTGTAAAAGAAATTCAAGAAACTTTTTTTGTCAATGAAAACGAGGATGCATACGCCTCATTAGATGGCTTCCTTAGTTCTTTACAGCCTATTTTCAAAAAAAGAAGAAGATCAAATTAGTGACTAAAGATTTACTCTCTCGACCGATCCATCCTGGAATATTTTGTCGTCTGTGAGACTTTTTTTTAATTTTTTAATTTGTATGATTTAAATTTAGTTGAAGATTTAACTATCTTTCAATTAAGGGCAAAGAAGAAGGTGGTGTTCAAGTTTAATGAAGTCCAAAAAAAGTTCTTTAATTGATTCGTTTAGAAAAGCATGTTTCGGGAAAAATAAAAAACGAGAGCGACAAATTTTCTGGATAAAATAAATTATGTCTAAGTTTAACAATAAAAAAACTTTTTTCTTCCAAAAGCCTTACCAGCGAATTAATTTTTGTGTGACTTTTGATTGTGAATTAACTTATCCTTTTTTCTGTCATCATCTTAAGCTATTCTCACTGTTAAAAAAACTTTTTTTAATCCACGCATTTAAAAAGATATACTCGTTTTTATCCAACGTCAACATCCTCCTTCTTAACTCTCGTCAGCATTATTCGTCGTTCGACAAAAAAACATCGCTCAAACAACAACAGTTTTTTTTATTTTATTTAAAAATAAACAAATTTTGAAATGCGATCAACATCGATAAATTATAATTACTTTTTTTTATTAAATACATTTAAATAAAATCATTGCAATAACATTATGACACTGCATCTTAAAGAAACATTTAGCAATTTTGGTAAAGATTCTGGATCAAAAAGGAAATAAATTGTTCAAATTCCAGTAACTTTGACAATAGTGCAGACAATTTTGTGGTAATCGATTATAACTTTCCTTCTAATATTACAAAAATATGATATTCAATCTTAAATACTTATTTTAACGCGTTGTGTGCTGCACAGATGTGCTAGAGAGAACACAAATTAATATATTAGTTTATTGCTAAAGCAACTAGGAGGATTATTACATACAGAGTAAACATAAGTTAGAGACACAAGAGGAAGATTAGCTAAAGTGCTATTAGGAGAGAGACAGTTAGAGAAATGTCTCACATTCCCCCGCACTTATAAGGCCGGTACAGTACAAAATAAATAGGGAACAACAATAATTAGGCATCATAAGATTTGGTTGACGTCGATTTGATGTTCATTCTTTGCACAGGTTTTCTTACACGACCATTATTTCTTCGTTGTGGAGTTGTTACAGCTTCGGTTAATATCGGAGGCGATTCTTGAGATGGCGAGCTTCGAGCAGTAACATCATGATCAGGGATGTCCGAACATGCTTTTTCTTCGATCCGAACTCCGAACATCCGAACGTTCGGATTAGAGTCAAAAATCCGAACATTAATCCGAACATCCGAACATATTCTAAAAACCCTTTGAAAACAGCAAATTCACACTTTTTTCGTGTAAAAATGGCTTAATTAAAGCCATTTTATTACTAAACATTTGTTTTTTAATAAAATTTTCGAAGTTATGAAGAAAAATAAATTTTAAATATTTTTCTTGAGTAGCAAGCTTTCATGCCTCCAAATTTTATTTTAGTTTGAAAAAAGTTTAGAAAGTTATGCTAACAAATATATTTGATAAAATCAGCAAAAATAATAAAATTTTGAAAAATATAATGATTTTTGCTGGTTTTGGAGCCATTTTTTCAAGACTTTATACTCTTTTATATGTTCGTATTATGTTCGGATGTTCGGGGTAAAATCCGAACATCGATCCGATCGAAAAATGTTCGTCAAAAGGGCCGAACATCCGAACTTCCGAACTCCGAACTCCGAACGTTCGGACATCCCTGATCATGATGTTGTTCCATATGAGGACTTTGAGAAACACGAGCTTGAACAGCATTAGATCTTGACATTCTTCGAGCACTTTGAGTATTTGCACGTTGATATGCCTCTTGTGGCGTTGAGTTGTCTAAAACCGCTTGTGGCAGTAAATCAGTAGTTGAAGTAAGCGATGGATCAGATACTTGAGCAGGAGAAGCCATTAGAGCATCATCACCATTTCCATCCTCCCCGAAAGAAGGAGCTTCGATATCATGATAATCAGCATTGGAAGAAGTTGAAGCATCAATAGGATCAGTTGATTTGCGATGAATCATTTGATTGATATGACGCACTTCACGTTTACCAGTTTCGGTGTTCTTGATCACGAACATAGTTTTACCTAAGCGAGCAACAATACAACCAGGATACCACGATTTTGATTGATCAGCACGAGAAAAGACAGCATCTTTCACTTTGAAATTTCTTTGTTTGACACCATGCTTCTTGTTGAATCGAGCATTTTGAGCATCATTTGGTTTCAGGAACTTGATGAAAGATGGACGGAGTTGATCAAGATGATTTCTTAGTTCACGTCCCAGATGAGCATAAGCTGGAGTTGATTCATTAGGACAGGCACTTGATGGAGTTGTACGATGAGCGAGCAAGAAATCATTTACCACCATAGTAAGGTTCATAGCAGGACCCTGGCGATGCAGGTTTTTCTTTACGAATCTTTTGACGATGTCAACCATCCTTTCAGCTTGACCATTGGATTGTGGATGGTATGGAGCCGAAGTAAGATGTTTGATGTTGAATTCAGAACAGAAATCTTTGAATTCAGCAGACTTGAATTGAGTTCCATTATCTGAGACCAGAACACGAGGAATTCCATTATCAGCAATGTATCGTCGCAAAACAGCAGTAGTTTTAGTAGAAGTTGTTGAGTTCATAACAGCAACGTCGAGCCATTTAGAATGTGAATCAACAATAACCAATAGCATTTTACCAAGAATGGGTCCAGCGAAATCAATATGAATGCGATCAGCAGGTTTCGAAGATAGTGGCCAAGAAGCTAGAGGTGCTTTTGTAGGATTTTTAGTTTGTTGGATGCACGACATACAAGCTTTGATCATTGATTCAATATTCGAATTCAGAGATGACCAGTAAACATGACGACGAGCAAGAGATTTGGTTCGGCGTTCACCATCGTGTCCAGCATGCAGCATTTTGAGAACTTTAGATCGAAGTACTTCAGGAACATAGACTCGATCGTTCATCATAATGACATCGTTCACCAAGTAGTAGCGGAGCGTTGGATCATAGTCTTTCTTTTTATAGTTGAGAGACGATAAGATTTGTTGAGCTTCTTTATCATCGGCATAAGCGGCTTTGATATCATCAGATGTAAGAGCAATAGTAGCGAAATGAATAGTAGTATCATCTTCGAGATCAGCTTCTTCTTCGTAAAGTTCTTCGATAGCACGAGTGTTATTGATCAGTCGTGAAAGGGCATCAGCTTGTCCAAATTCAGCTGTATTACGATATTCTATGGTGAAATCATAAGCAGCCAGAAAGATAGCCCATCGATGTAGTCGATTTACAGCAAGAGAAGGTTTGTTGGTTTTTGGACCGAAGATTGACAGCAAAGCTTGGTGATCTGTAAGTAAAGTAAACTTACGTCCTTCAATATAACGATGGAAGGTTTTCAAAGCGGTGACCAATGCAAGAGCTTCTTTTTCGGTTTGATTATAACGTTGCTGAGTGGAATTGAGAGCTCTTGAGAAGAACTGGAGAGGTTTTTCTGTACCATCCTTGAGTATGTGCGAGATACATCCTCCGATTCCAGCGTACGAGGCATCAGCAGCAACCACGATCGGTAGTGTCGGATCATAGTGTGTCAGTAGACATTCATCAGCAACAGCCATTTTGATATCCATAACAGCTTTCTCTTCGACATCCGTCCACGTCCATGTGGAATTCGATTTCAGGAGATTGTCGAGAGGTTCACGAAGATTACGCATGTTTGAGATAAAACTTTGATAGAAGTTTACCATGCCCAGAAATGTTCTAAGTTCCGAAAGGTTTCTTGGAATTGCCATGGAGTTAATAGCAGCAATTTTCTCAGGATCAGGTCGAATACCTTCAGCAGAGATAATTTTTCCAAGGAAGCAAACAGAAGATTGAAAGAATTTACATTTCTTCAGGTTGAGCTTGAAACCATAATCCATGATTCGTTTTAGTACAGCTTTGAGGTGACCAAGATGATCGTTGATAGATTTAGAATACACGAGAGTATCATCAAGATATGCTTCAGCGAAGTTGAAATCGATGAGCATTTCATCCATGGTTTGTTGAAAATCAGACGGTGCAGTTTTGATACCACAAGGAAGACGTCTACAGCGGAAGAAACCATATGGAGTTGATATTGTGACCAATTCTTGCGAGGCTTCGTCGAGCTCCAAGTGTTGATAAGCATCGGAGAAATCAAGAACAGAGTAAATTTGAGATCCAGCAAGTTTGTTGAAAATGTCATCAGGTAGCGGGAGAGAATATCCAGATTCTTCTAACATGTTATTGAGACCAGTTGAAAAATCCATTACCATACGCGATCGACCAGTTTTTCTTGGAACCATTGAAGCAGGAGTTGCGAAGTTAGAGCGATCAACTTTGTAAAGAACATTTTCTTTAACCAAACGATCAATTTCAGCCTTGAGCACTTCTTTAGCATGAAGTGAAAGCCTTCTTGCAGGAACATGAACCGGATTAGCGCCAGGTTTGAGACGAAGATGAATCATCTTTTTCGTGCATTTACCAGTTTTACCATCGAAAACAGCCTTGAATTCGTTTGAGAGTTCGTCGATCATATCATCGGATACAATTGGATCATCATTTAAGACATTACAAACGATATTTTGAAGCGGAATAGTGTTGAGTTTGAAAGCATGATATAAGTTTAGACCAAGTAACGATGTTCTGATATTACCAACATTGAAAGTTATATTTTGAGTTGAACCAGCTAGCGTTGTTGGAGCAATAAAATATCCATCAAGTTGAACAGGATGACTATCCACAGTCAAAGCAGTAGGTGATGAACCAATAAGTTTCGGTGAACCAATTTGAGCATAATCAGCGCGAGTTAGGATTGAGATGAATGCGCCAGTGTCTAGCATAGCCTTGAGCGGCTTTCCACCAACAGAAACATTCAGCATTTGTCGATACAATGGAGCAAGTGATGAAACATTAGCGATCATAACATCATCCATAATTGTACTAACACGGGAAAAAGTTCTTGAGTTTTCTTTCTTCTTAGCAGTATGAGAAACAGCAGCACTTTTTGATTTTCCTTTGAGACATCGAGAAGTCAGGTGACCAAGCTTGTTACATGATGAGCATAAGGCATCGGGTGTAGGACAATCCCTCCGCCAATGATTTCCATCACAGTTGTAACAAGGAGTCTTTGGAACATCAGTAGCAGCAGAACGATGAAATGAAGGTTTTGGAGATGATACTTTCTTCTTTCCATAGGATTGACGAGCATGAGCAAAATTGACCATAGTGTTCTCAGGTAGCTTTTGTTCTCTTTGAGTTTGAAGAGCAGTGGAAATTGCTTTTTCACAATCAGCAAACAATGTCTTTGGATCAGAAGTTAGAAGTTCTAAGATTTTGATACGTAAAGGTTCTAAAGCTTCGGCTTTCATAGACATCAGTAAGGTCAGCGTGTTTAGCTCGTTTTCTTTGAAGTTATCGAAATCAAAATCAAGAGTATTTTGTTTAATTCGAGAGCAAAATTCCAGGATTGATTCATGTTCTGGACCATTCCATTCCATCTGGAAGCGTCCATAACGCTTAGCGAAGGTAGATTCAGTACGATCAAACAGTTTTACCATTACATCCTTGAGTCCATTAGAATCAGAAACCGGAGTAAGAAGCAACGCAGCATCAACTTTTTCATAGCAGGAATCGTTCATAGAAGTGAGAATCAACGAGATCTTTTGTTGTTCGGATATACCAGGATTCAGATTGAAAACATGTTGAATTCTTTTGAACCACATTGATACGCCATTTGCGCGAGATTCATCATATTTGAAATGAGGAAGTGAAGGAAGCGAACGACCAGACATAACAACAGAAGCAGATTCAATATGTTTTGAAGAAGCAGGTTTTATAGGAGTAAGCATCGGAGAATCGACCATTTTCTTAGACGAAAGAGATCAAGTTGGACCAGCACAAAGAAGCAAGAACAAATCAGCAGCAATTGACTTTGATGAGCAGCAAATCACTTGAGAGCAGCAATTCGCTTTGAAGCAGAAGAAAATCACTTTTGATGAAACGTCGACGATATTTTGATAGGGTTCAGAAGGGTAAGAATACCTCGTCACCACTAAATTTGTGCTGCACAGATGTGCTAGAGAGAACACAAATTAATATATTAGTTTATTGCTAAAGCAACTAGGAGGATTATTACATACAGAGTAAACATAAGTTAGAGACACAAGAGGAAGATTAGCTAAAGTGCTATTAGGAGAGAGACAGTTAGAGAAATGTCTCACACGTTGTTTGTATTATTTAATATTCAACCTTAAATTTTTATTACAAAAATCATGCGAATATAAATTTTGTATTACAATCAACAATGGGCAATATTCGATTGCATCGTCTTGTTAGCTTTTATGAGCGGGTATCGAGAAAATTTGAAAACTTTAACAACATAATTTTTTTTATTGTCATGTAAAAAACATATATGTAGAAAAAAATGTTACGTTTTAAATAAAAATAAAGCTTAAGTTTCAACTTCGATGTAAAAGAGTTTCTTCTTGGATTTTTACCAAATAAAATATAATCATAAAAAATTAAACAACATAAGAATGTAATTAATGCAGTAATGAGTAATAAGCAGTTTAATTCACACGTTTAAATTTGCCCAAATTTATTTTAATTTATCTTTAAAACAGCCGGAAATTATTTTAAGAGTATTTTTTGCTATAAAAAAAAGAAAAGAAGATTCTTCATAAATTATGAAAACTTATTGAAAATAGTGTTTTGATATCTACATAAGCGTAATTATTTGAACCAATTAAATTCGAAATATACATAGAGATTAAAAACCCATTTCCATTATGCTTTTTTATAAAGTATAAAATATTTTACCATGTTTAAAACTTTGATATTGTACTTTTAAAGTTTATAAAACTGAATATGTCAAAAATTTTCAAACAAAGAATAAAAAACAATGTGAGTGAAATGTGTCACATTAAAAATATATAGCTTAGATTTCTGCTATTATTGTTCAGATTATGCGGCAGATTATATGGGCCTTCTAGTTCAGTTTCCCCGAATTATGAACCATATAAGTTTATGCCGCTCTTTTTTATTTGTTCTTTAAAAGCTTTTTTAAGTGATGGTGATGTTACATTTAATTCAATGACATTCATACAACGATTAAAATACATGATCGGTCAGATGCTAACCATACATTTTGTGAAAAGAAAAATTACAACTTGACCACAAACAAAAGCATACCGAAAACAAGTTGGCATATATTTCCCAAGTATGTTTGTCACGATAAATACAAATTAATTATATTAATTTTCCCGACCAATCCTGAAGTTAATAGCGAAGATTTGGAAATGACAAATATTACCATAAAAAAATCTAAAATTAGAAAATTTACATGCGGTAGTAATTATAAGGCATTTCCCGTTAAACAGATTCTAAAAAATACACTAAAAAACCGAAATCCTGGGAAATTCACCTCTATCATCTGTATATTGATAATATGGAATTTGGCATTGAAAACGTTAATGAGTAAGTATTAGCTTCTATTTTTGCAATGTACCTTGTTATTTTAGGATGCGTAATTTTACTCGTATGGCTCAATTTTTAAGAATGGGCAATATCAAACTTCGTCAAATTTTTCTAAACACTTGGAATGGTATTGTTGGTATGAAAAAGCTTCCTGGAACTCGTGGAAGTGATGTAGATGGTCCAGCAACTCTCTGGATTGACCAAGATAAAGATTGCTTTACGTATTTAAAACAAATTGCTTATAAATCGAAGCACAGAGAAGCCATTGCTGATGTTGAAAAGTATAAAAAAGATCTATCAACATGGGATACCACCAATGCAACATGGCTTGTTGATCTTATTTTGTCACAAGCAAAAAAAATGCGTCAATTAGATAGTGCTGAACTAAAACAAAATAATACTTTAATCAACATTCGAGATTTTAGAAATGACTTACTACATTCAGGAAGTAAGTTCAATATTTCAATTATAGTTTTATAAATTACAAATTTTATAGTTTTCTCTGACTGATAAAGAATATGGTAAAGAATACTCAAGAATCTTTAACATCCTAGAATTCTTGGGCATCCCTAGAAATGAAATCACCAAATTAGACAAAACCATCTTACAAAATATTGTTTAATTAAAATATGTATGGTAATAAAGTTTCAATGTTTTTAATAATATATTAATAAAATGAAACTTTGCTCTTTCCAGCTTTCATTGCTTTATGAAGCATATCTTTAATGGTCGTCAGATTTATTGCAATGCCAGTGGATTTGCAAGTGTAATGCATTTGATACACACGAAATGGTGAAAAACTACATTAGCTTTTTTCATCAATTTTAGAATTTAATACATAAAATGGGTTTTTAAGGTAGAAACACTATTCATTTGAATTTTCCTTAAAGCGTGTCCTCATGAATAAGTGAAGTTTCTTATCAGGGGTGATATACAACTCTCATCATTATTAAACCCCAAAGGAATATACCCGCTCAATTAATTATACAGTTTTAAATTTATTTTAATCAAAGTTCCATTAGAAGCTTGCTTCCTTCTTCTAGTACTTTGATATTTCAATTTTAATGCAACATTTTTTAAATGAAATCATGAAATGAATTTTAATTATTTGGCACATTTATTTTAAACTGATGGGTTAGTTATTTTTCCTTCTATGGTTTGTAAAATAGGTGATTTATTATATAAAAAGATTACACTTTATGTTACAGTATGTACGTACAACAATGGCTTGTGGTTTGTAAAAAAGAAATGCAAAGTAATTAAAAAAATCCACTTGGTGACCTTTTGCTACTTTGTAACAGCGAAATTTTCAAAGAACTGCGTAAATTCTTCAGCATACTAAGGTCTTGTTTCTTTTAAAAAAAAGAAGTAGACAAGAAAATATATTGATTTGACCTGCGTGAATTGACTGACTCACTTTGCTTATTTTTTGCCTTTTTTTACAATTTGAATTATTCCATTTTTTTGCTACTGCTTGCAACAGACCTAATTGCTAATATGGACCGCATTCGTTCTGTTATTTATTCTAAACCGTACACCGTTGATTCTCCTCAACGTCAATATTTTTCCCTTCCGTTTGGGATAATTTTATATGTCGCCGCGAACCCACTTTCATCTGATTTGCTCCAGAAAATTCAAAAAACATGCAAATATTTTCTCTCAAAAATTAAAATTATTGTTGTGAACACACATGTATATGTTGAAAAAGATTATTTATACTATTATGGTCATTCGAAAAAGGTTATTTTATGCTTAAAAGAATCAAAATATTGGCTTAATCATGAGTTGGATATTTCTGGAAATAATTTAATGGATTTTATGAAGAGTGTTTATCGATGTAATCTCAAAACGTTGTTTATTGATGAACAAAAGTTAACTCTTAAAGAGTTTTGCTTACTTTTGGATGGCAAAAAAATGAAGTGGCTATATTTAAAAGAAGTAATCATTCGAGACAAGAAAGATGCTTTGGTTTCATGTGATAAAATACTTGAACATGTTCCTAACCTTATGAATTTTAATTATGCTTGTGAAGCGGAAATTTTTACTTTGTCAACCTTAAAAAATATGAAAGATTTAATTTTTAAATCTGAACTTTTTTATTTCGTTATAACTATCAACAAACTATCAGAAGATGCTGACATAACACTTTTGTGCGATTTTATTAAAAATAATGCTCACTTGTTCCTTTACCATCCCAGTTCAACTCGTTTCCTTTTCCAATTAGAAACAAAGAATGCTGAATATTACCATTCAAAACTAAAATCTGCTGCCGATAAAATGCTTCAAGATTGGGAAGGAAATGATAAGCCTCAAGTAGATATTTGGTTTTATTCCCGATGATGTTAATAAAACTTTTTTATTCATCGTATACAAAAAAGCTGCTGACAGATTCGTTCTTTAAAAAATCAAACGTCAGCATTCTTCTTAACTCTCGTCATCATAGTAAAAAATGCAGTTTGTTCTGAAAACAACTGTTTTTTTATCGAATCAAATTTTGAAATTCATTTAAAAAACAAATTATAACAACTTTATTATTATTTAAATAAATTTTTGTGATTTTGTGTTTTTTAATAATAGTTTAATTGATAACAATCCTCATATAAAAATTTATCCATTTCTTTATATAAGTGCACGCGAGTTGATTTTATGGAATGCTCTTGATTTGTATATACCTAAAAGTCAGGGATTGATTATTTGCTTTTAATGCGAGGGCTTACAAGTTGTGTAAAGTGAATGTCATGGTCTTGAAGAGCCAAAGCTAACAACGCACTATTTTGATAATGAACATTATCTAAAACCACAAATTCATAATTTTTATTCCTTTTTGTCAAGCTAAATTTTTTTACCATCTGCTTCTCCATGAGCTAATAAAAATTTAACATTTTTAAATCTATTGATTGCAGTTGAATTTAATAGCGAAGTAGCTTCATACCCGTCTATGTTTTCTTTCGGTTGGAGCATATACCGCTCTGTGTAAGCACTATCTACAAAAAAATAATTTTTATGTTTAGATTAGTTTTTTAGTTACCATAAAAACGAAAATCAACAACAGGTGCAACAGCCATAGCACATTTAACTACATCACCTCCATCCTTTTCTACAATGTGACTGGAAGCAAAACCACCGTAAGACTAAAAAATAAAAATTGCATTTAATAAAAGCCGTAATTTCGAATACTGAATTAATTTACCCATCCAAAAGCTGCAACTTTTTCTGAATCCATAAATGGATATTTTTTTATTAAAGCTTTCAATCCATCTATTTGATCTTCAACTTCTGGTCCACCCAATTTTTTATAAATAGGTGAACGAACATTCCATCCTCGATTAGCTGAACCCCTTCCATCAATGCTTACAACAATGTATTGCCTCACAGAAGCTAAATAAGTTAATAAACTCATTTGAGGAGTAGTGTGTGAAACGATATAACTGTTTGGGCCCGCATAACTAAAAAAAGATTTTTGGTGTCATTTTGCATAAAAAAAGAAAATTAACATACAGAGAAAGAATAACAGGATAAGTGTATTTTGAATTAAAATTTGGAGGTAATATTAATCGAACAATTGCATCTTTAAATAAAAAAGTTTTATAAAAAAGTAATAACAGTTGGAAGACATACCGATTCCAGAAGGCAATGGAATTCTATCAAACCTTACACTTGGTAAATCAAATGCTGGATTAAATCCGCTTGATGGGGCACCATCATTGACTATCCAATCTAAAAATTCCTGTCATTAAATCGACGGTACTCAAAAACCAAAAAACTTACGTTGCAAAATATTTTTGGTTTTCTTTAAATATGCTATAGTATCCTGATAGGCAGCATCGCAGAAAAGAATCATTTGTTTGCCACTTGGAGAAAAATCCACAATGACATTTTTGCAATTTTCAATGAGGCAACTTATACATTGTGGAGCAACATTGTCTTCTGCAGAAGCATATGAAACGCGATAAAGATGTTTTTCGCCAATAGGAATTCCAACTGCGATGAAGAAACTAAATTTATAAAAATTATTTGAGATTAGGAAGTTTTGTTATTTACATTTCATCTCTTTCTTTATCATATCCAACAATTTCAGAAACATCATAAGCTCCTCCGTGGTAGCCACTTTCAGGAAAATATTTGCCTTCCTTCTAAATAGTTTTTTACTATAATAAAAATGCAAAGAAATAACACTTACGATAACTTCAATGTGGGCAATATGGTCGTAGATATTACCATCAGAATATTCATGAGGTAATAACATAAAGAAACCCGTTTTAGAAAAATATTTAGCTTTAAAATTTGTTGGTTCAGCCCACATTTTTATTCCTTTCATGGAAAATTCAAGTTTTTTCAACTAAAAAAATTCATTAAAAATTTAGGCTCTTTTTTCTTTTAGTTTTCGTCTTACCAATCGACATTGAGCTCCATACTGGCATACAGTAATATAAACATTATTTTGATTTCGATTAGCCCAAACAACAACCAAATAATCCACTTCTTCATTATCAGCATTTTCAAGTAAAATCCATTGAGCAGAAAATAAATAATAATTTAAATCGGAATTTGAATTTTGTTCAATGAGTTCATCGGGTGGTAAAATCATTTGAGTGGTATTTAAATCTTTATTCCAAATCCAAAGAAATACTGCTGGTTGATGGGCATCTCCTGTTTTGGGGTATGCTACTGTATGATATGTTGGATATGGTTTATGCGTATAAATAGGTAATATAACTTTGCTAACATTTTTATCATCAAATAATGCATAAGCTAAATATTGGCCTGATTTCGACCACCATAATGCTTTAGCGTCATTTAAAATTTCTTCTAAAAATAACTTGATTGATCTCTGTTGCTTTATATTTTTTTAACAAAAACACAAACCTTCATAAAGCCAATCAGCAACGCCATGGTATCTAAAATCAGATCCGGAAGATGTGATTGGCAGAGCGGGTAAATCGGGGCTTTCTTGATAAAATATATTATTTTCATAAACGAAAACCTAAAAAGACGAAAATAAGTTTTTTTAATCAATCATTATGTCATTCATAAGTTAGCTCTATAACATACCAAATCTTTTGCACCAAATGCTGGATTCCATTCTAACAACTGCAATGGCTCATTTCCACTTGCAAGAGGGCCAACAGGTTTAAAGTCTCTTAAAAAAACTTTTTTAATTATTTCTTTTGTGTTTTTTTTTTGCAACACAAAAAGTCGTTAAAATAAATTCCAAACATACCTTAAATTTCCATTTTCTAATTGGGCAATTTCATACAAACATTTTCTTGAATGTCGAAAACCCTTAAAAATAAAAGATTTTTATTTTTGGTAATTAAAAAAAAGAGTCATAAAGTTTTTTGCAAAGGTAATTTAGAAAAAGAAAAAACTCACTTGCGTTGATGCTCGACCAAAAGCAATAAATTTGGAATTTGAATTAAAAATAAATTCAGCATAACGATCTTGTTGCCTTATTTGACCTGGATTTATCCAATGTTTACGACTACCATAAAGGTCAGCCTTGTTTGTATCCAACTTCTGAAACCAAATTAAAAATTTCTAAGTGAAAAAAAGCCATCGACTACAAACCCAATAATCATCTTCGTGCTTCAACACAATATTATCATCATGGAGCCATCGAAATGAAAATGCACTTTTAGGTAAAGCATAAATAACATCTTCCATGGAATGTGAAACATATTTTCCATCGGTTAATTTACGCGCATGAAATTTTGGGCTATAATTTCCATGTCCTGCTAAACTGTCACCATAAGTAAATCCACCAATGTCATCAAAATTTACAGCTAAAAATAAATTCAATTATGTTTCTTTTTTGGTTTCCAAAAATAGAATTTTTTTCTTCGACTCACGTTTTTGTGTCAAAATTAATGCAACTGAAGCAATAATAAATAATACGACAGCCGATGAAAATAATATGACAAGAAAGCTTAAACATCGCCGTTTAGCCGATTTTGGTTTTGTCTAAAAATAAAAAAAGCACAATGAAATCTTCTTTTTTTTGGAGGACAATGAAAACAAAAGAAAGAATGGAAAAAAATAAAAGCTTACTCTTTGTTCAAAACGATCTTCAACAATATTTGGAGCAAATTGGAATGATGCCGAACTATGGCTTACAACGTCACATACCATTCCGTTTAATTTATTTTTTCAGTTATTTCTTCCAAATAAAGAATAAGAATAATTCAAAAACATACTGTAAAAATCAAAAAGTAATAAATAATTGTTTCCAAATAATTTCTATAGCGTTTTTTTCTGAAATTATCAAAAAATTGAGTAAAGTGCATCAAAGCGAAAAAACAACAACAAAATGTTCATGATTACAACACCTCGAAAAGAGAGAGAAAGAAGGATTAAAATAAATCCATGAGTTAAAAAAGTGAAAAAAAAAGTTATGTAAAACTCGTCGCGCCATAAACTATTCTTTTTTTATGTATAATCGCAAAAGTCACAAAAAAATAATATAATTTTCTTTTTTGTTGGACAAAACCTGTCTTTTGTCCCTAACAAAAAAAAAGATGCGGAGAAAAAAGACAAACGTGAAAAATTCTAATTTATAAAAAATATTAAAAACCTTAAAATTTGTTTGACGCCAACACAAACTTTTTATTTTTTTAAAAAAATTGTGATGATCAGTAATGTCGGCACACGCAAACAAAAATGTCTCAACTAACGAATTAGATAATTCTTTTTCTTCTAAATAAAAATGGAATCCATTAAAAAAATCTTCCAATATGACAGCTTTTTGGAATAATGATCGAATGACGCCAAGAACAAAAATAAAAAAAAAATAGAAATAAAGTTTTTTGAACACAGCTGTTATCAAATCAAAAAAGATTTTTTTTATAACCAAAAAGACACAAAGTTTTTTTGCACCAGCAACAAAAACTTAAAAACAAAAAGCAAAAAATCCAATCTTAATTTAATGATGTTCAGCATCCCAAAATTAATTTTATATTGAACAAAAAATGTTTTGCAAAAAACAAAGGAAAAAGCAATCCTTTTTTATAAAGCGAGAGAAAAAAGAAAGAGAGCAGGAAAAAATTTGATTCACATCCTGAAACATTAATGCTTTGCCGTTTTGTAAAGGTTGCATAAAAATAAAAACTACATTGCAAAACCATCAGCAAAAAAACGTGTGATTCATTGTTTAAAAAAAAGGTATGATACTTTTATTTTATATAAAACGAAAAAATTAAATATTAAAAATTAGCAAACTTTGGCACGTTAATGAACCTTAAATTATTTTTACTTTCAGAAAGACATAAAAAATTCTACACGACGAATGCTAATTAATTAAGTCGGGTTTAAAATAAACTGTGAATTTAAAAACCATTTCAAGGAAGTATTAACTTAAATTAATTAAAATTAAATGGATTATGGAGGATTATAAAAATTTAAAGAAACAAATCAAAAGAAATCGACTTTGTTTTTTTCGTTAGAAAAAATTCTTTACAAACTTTTGTCAAGAACAACAAAAAAACTTTTACTACTTTTTATTGTGTGTGTTTGTTGCTCAATCCAGATTGAAAAACTGACCTCTTCATTTCATTTATTTTTTTTCTGTTTCATTTTTTATTCTTTCTTTTTTTCTCTTTTACCTTCTTGGTCTTCTTCATCGTCGTCTTCGTTGACAATAAAAACCTCCGCCTTTTTTTCGAATGATGATGAGATGACAAAAATAAGACTCACAATCAAAGCCCAACCAGCCTTCTTCTTCATTGGTTCCATTGTCTTCTTTCTTATTTTTTGTAGCGAATTTTTTTTTCAAACAACGGGAAATATCAGCCAGGAGCTCCTTCGCGCGCAAGAAGCATTTTTTTTCAATCCGAGAATGACCCTTGAGGACGTGTGCGTATATGGGTGCTTGCTTGCTTCTTTTTTATTATTTAAAATCTTTATTTTTTTATTCAATTTTTTGCTTTATCTTTCTCTCTCTCGTCGCCGTTTTTAAGTACATTACTTGATCTCGTAAAAGCTATTTGGTGAGAAAGAAAAATAAATGTAGCGCATTTTCACTCATACCAACAAAAATAGGGTTTAGTTTTTTGAATTCAAAATCCAATTATCTTTAGTTATTACCTCATCATCGACGTAGTCGCCACCATCAAAAAAAAATTACGTCAAAAATACCCAATAAATTTTAATATATTTGTTTTAATGTTTTTAAAACATTTAAAATATTTTAATATGCTTTTTTATTGTCATCTTTGTTTCAACGAGCGGCTGCTTGCCTTCTTGACATTTTGTTAATTTGTTCATTAAAATTTTGACATGTTTGTTTAAACATTCAAATAAAAATAAATGAATGATGATACATCAAATCGCAAAGTTTATGGTCAAACATCAAAAAAACCTTTTAAAACAAAACAAAAAATAAAGAATAAATGCAAGCAATTTGAGGTACGTTAACAACCACAACAATAGAAGCTGAAAATTTATTATTTTAATTTTATATTTTTTATTTATCCTCTGGGACCATAAACTATATTTTTTAACACTTTAAAACTTTAAAATCATGCTACAAAATAAATAAAATAAAATTTTAAAAACATAAAAAATATGATTCGTTGACATTTTGATGTTGGTATTTGGCATGTTTCCTCCAAACAAATAAAAAAGTCAAATTATGATAAAAAGAACAAAGAAGCAAGCCATTAGAGAGTAGCGTCACCATTGTAAATAACGAAGTTGTTTAAAAATAAAAAAATAATGTTATGTGTTTTCATTATTCTTTATTTTTTTAACTATTAAAAAAATAAATGAATAAATATGAATAAAATCGTTTTGGTTTTTAAACAAGCGAAAATGTGCCAAAGATATAATTGGAATTTGATCGTGATAGAAAAGTTTAGAGACACGTGTAAACGAAAGCAAAGACAGGATAATAAAAAATTATTTAAAAAATAATAATAACAATAAAAGTTTTAACAAAAAAATCAGCTAATATTATTGAAAACTGTGCATCTCTTCTTTTTTTATGGTTCATAAAAAGAGTTTGATAATATTTGAGATATAAACTTTGCAATGTTAGATGATGGATGCCCAAAACATTTTAAATTTTTAATTTATTAAATTATATTTATTTCTCTCTACTGTCGAAACAGACTGGCGCAAAGTTTCCATCGGCAGGGTGTTGGAGTATAATCTGCAAAAAAAGGAATAAATAAATAATGATGACTTTTGTTATTTGTGAATGAAAATATTAGGTTGCAAAAAAGAATTGTGCAAAGCAAAAAACGTGGAATTAAAAGGTTAAAAAAAGTTAATTGTTACGTAATAAACGACGAAAGGGAGAAAAGGCAAAAAAGACTTGACTTGGTTGTTGTAAGTTCAAATTTCAAATTTCACACAAAATACAATTAAATTTCTTTAGTTACAGTTTTAAGTTTTGATCATAAGTTTTAATAAAAAAAAGTAAGCAAAAAAGTTAGTTATTAGTCATCAAAGCACACAAAAGCATGTAGAAGCAAGCGAAAAAAGATAGTAATTTAAAAAAAGAACTGACAACTTCGTCGAGCCAATTTCCCAGTGAAATCGTTACCTTGTCGGGTAACACGCCGAGGCTCAAGATAAGATGATAGTCGGCCACTATATGGTCGATATCCGCGTAAAATTAAACTATTGAATAGTTCATCATTCTGAAAAAGCAAATTAGTTTAGAAACCTAAAAGTAAATAAACATACCATATGTGGTCTTGACTGAACTGAACTAAGCAATACTGCAAATAGAACACTGATTAATAACACTGATGTCGCGGAACGAGTATTCATATTATCCAAAAATATAAAAAATTTTAAAACTATTTAATGCTTGAAAAAAACACACAAGTTTTTTTATATGGTCGCCGTTTTGACTTTGCGTCTTTTTTTTGAGCAGCGAGCCTTGTAGTAGTTACCTAAAAATAAATAAATATTTTAAAACCATATTAAAACGAGTTATTTTTTATTTTTTTATTTCCGTATGTGGAAGCTAAAGATAAACTATTATAAAACACGATAGAATCGCGAGGGTTATGAGAGAGTGGCGAATAACTTAGTAACAAATAAATTAACTAAAAAAATGGGATAAGCAAGTTTTTGAATTTTAACTCTTTTAGAATCAAAAAAATATAAATAAGTAAATGCAATGAGTTAATTCGTTGAATGCTAAATTTAGAATGAGTTGGGAGAATGAATAAAAATAAAATGACGTCTGGATTAATGGGAAATTATATTTAATATATAAGGAAAGGCACGTTAAATTTAAAAAGAAAAATCTTTTTTGTATTAAGCCTCTTTCTTAAAACCTATTTTCTATTCCTGCAGAAGCGTAAATATTTTTTATTACTTCATGGAACCTACTTCCTTTGACCTATTTTAGCAAGCAACCACAATGGGGAATGGCAAAAGCAAAGACAAACGAAAATAAAACATTTTTGTTTTGCTTTGCAGAAATAAATTATTTTGCATCTACAAATGTATGTTGCGCAAAGAGTTCACACATAACCCAAGGGAAAAAAAGTTTAACTATGACCGTTCAGACCATTTTAGAATTTTTTTAAAAGTTGAAAAAATATTTATGGCGTCATTCACACACCCCAACGCTTCAGATATACATATTGTGGAACCTGACACTTTGCTTAGTTTAATTTTTTTAGTGTAACGAAGAAAGAAAAATAAGTAAATCAGAGATTATTTTTAAGTATCTAATGTTTCCCACAATTACTACTAACTACTATATTGGCCAGACACCAACTAACCTACAAAAAGTCCAAAAAGGGCCAAACAAAAATATTTGTGTGTATGAAAGTTGTGAAACTGAAACCGCTTCAAAAAAGGATGATTTTCTTTTTGTGGCTCTTCGTTATGAAGTCTATCTACTCAATGAAGAGCAACAAAAAATTTTTTTTTGTCAAAGAACAATCATCGATGGCATTTTCTCCTAAGGGAATGAATGGAAAATAGGTTAAAATTACTCTCCTCCGCCGCCTCCACATTTGGTAAAACAGTTTTTGTGCTTTTCGTGGCTTAAGATTTTTTTGGTGGTAGTTGGTGGCGCAATGGTGCTGCTAATAGTAAGTCGTTTTTATTTTAATTCATTTATTTTTTTCTTGAGTAAATAAACGCGAAAAAAGCTTTTTTGAATGAAAAATAAATAAAAATGCGTCTGCAAAAGGCAAAAAATTAAAATTCATTTATTTTTTTCGAATTTAAAATTTGAACCTAATGACTCCAAAAAATGTTTTTACTAAGGTCAAATTACTAATGTTTGTTGTTGTTGGGCGTCACTTGTGATTATTAAAACAACAACTACAACGGCTAATCCTTGAAAAAAAATAAAAGAAAATTAACATTTTTCAAAACTACAATTAACAACTTTTATTTCTTCGATAAAAGGATGTTTGTTTTTATATAGAGTTTAAAAAAGGCTGTACTTATAGTTTTGTCAATTTTTTTTTCTTGAATGAAAAAAACCCTAATAAAAACGGCTCCTCCTCTTTCATTCATGCTTATTTTATAACCACTACTATTCATAAATCGAATGTATGGCATACGGTAGCTTTCAATAAAAAAAAGGAGAAGGAGGAAATGAAAAGTCGCGTCAATACATACAATTTTTTTTAAATGAGACATCCTGGGGGGGTTTTTTTAAAATCCCATTTCAAAGTAAGAGAGGTTATAAAAAACAAAGGAATAAAAAATGACGCTTATTTTTATTTTTTATTTTTTTAAACTTCAAATTTTATAAATTCGTTAATTGAACTTCCTTTCCTTTTAATAAAAAAGAAGGATGAGAATAAGTTAGTCACTCATAGTTGCAGACTCTTTCATTCTCTTTTTTTCTCAATTAAAGAAACTTACTTCCAAGTTTTTGGGGTAATTTATAGTAACACGCAAAAAATCACACAATTAAAAAAACAAAAAAATGCGTGAGAAAGAAAAAGCAAAAATATAATAGATTTCTACGTCAAAAATAGTTTCAATTTTAGCTTTGGACTTCCACAAAAAAAAAAATAAACGTAAGAAAAAGCTGATCAAAGGTTATAAGGAAAAAGCAAGCAAGCAAGCTTCTTGCTGTAAGAGTTTATCCAATTACAAGTATTTATATTTAAATTTTAGAAGTACATTAACTAAACTATTTTTTTAAACGAATTTGATGAATGGTTTTTTCCATCTCTTTTTCCAAAAATGTTTGTTTTTGAGTTTAAAAAAGTTGTTTTCTTTTTAAATAATAAATGAAATTTTAAGGTTAAATTTGAACTTAATTTTGATAAATGAGCATAGAGTAAGTAAAAAAGAAAGAAGTAAAATTTAGAGTTACCCTAAATAAAGAAGAGTAAAATGTTTTTTGAAAAAAAATAAAGGATGAATTTTTGATGTTTTTCCAGAAACAGCAGCCAAATAAAAAATGATAAAAACAAAAAAACAGAATTTTTTGATGTTTTTTAATATCCAAAAAATATATGTATGAAGGAAATGATGATCATATCAAATTCTCATTAACTTTTATTTATGCATCAAAGTTTTTTTATGATTCTGGAGATCATTCCGCCTTCTAATTAGATTACAAAAAAATTTTCTTTCAATTATGTAAAAACTTTTTTTATTTTCTAATAACAATAAAAAACTTTTGTTTTTTATGTTTTTAAAAAATATTCTTTCTGAAAGATGTTCTTCTTCTGAACCCTTAATTTTTTTAAAAAAATACTTAACAAAAGCACTTATATTTATTTCGAAAAAAATAGAAGAAATATTCTATTTTTGACATTATTTTTAACTTGAAGAATGGTAGGAGTTTATTTATTTACCCAAATAAAGCTTATCAACTCATCTCTAAAATGGAAGATGACATTTTTAAATTTTTAAGGAAGTACTACGACCATCAAAGATGTGGGGAAGCTAGTTACTTGATAGACAACTAACTCCCACCCAGTCGGCCTTTTTCCATCATCTTTCGTTTTTTTTCTTCGTATTTCTGAAAGCCGGAATTAAATACAACCTACTACTCTCTTCTATTGGTTGGCAATTGAGCTTATTAAAATTTTTAAAAAAAATTAATGCTTAGAGTTTAGAATTTTCGAAACAAAATTACAAGTTTCAAAAAAGGTCTCTTTAAGTAAAGCAAAAGTACACAAAATTTGCACACGCAAATAATATTTATAAAACAATCTAACTTTTTTTTATATCGTAGCCAAAATTTAAGTGCATTGTTTAAAAATACGGAGGCGGCGTATTTCATATAACAAAAAAAGAGAAAGAAACAATTCCTATTGAGCAGCTTCAAAAAACGAACAAAAAACGAACAAATCCATGGAATTTTTTTTCTCAAAGTTTTATAAAAAAGATTTCTCACTCTCATTTTTTAAAGTTTAAATGTTTAAATGTCAAACAGTTGTAAAATGCTTTTAACCAAAAAAATTATTAACAACACCGGAAGAAAGAGGCATTGACCTTTAAAAAATCACTCCCTCTCAAAAACAGGAAAGATGATATAATCTTTTTTTTAAGTTTGTAAAAATCAGAAAATAATAATTTGTTTTGTTTTTTAAAAATGCATAAAATTGGTATTAACCTTTTTTCAAAAACCATAAAATCAACATGGTGAAATAAATTAATTCTCGGAAATATAATTTAGTTCATTAAAAAAAATATAAATTTTTAAAAAATGACAAAAAATACAAAAAATAATAATAATTTAGAGAATTAAAAAAACACAAAAACAATTGAGAAAAAAAATTATGAAACTAAAAATTATTTGGCAGTAACAAAAAAAATAAAAGATATAAACTTTTTATTCGAAGTTTATTAACGATTTAATACTATTTCTTCTGAAGCTGCAGCTTTGCGTACAAATTTTGCAGGAAACCAACCAAGTCTAAAAAAAGAAAATTTGAGAAAAAAAAATTAACCATGAAAAAAAAAGTTAATTTTAGTTTTTTTAATGAATAATGAAGTCATCATCATCATGTTTTGGTATTAAGCTAATTCTTTCTGCTCTCTCTCTTTTTTTCATTTACAATTCCTTAGAGATTTTTAAAAACAAAAGGAAAAAATGGAAAAAAATAACGACGTACTTTTGTCCTGATGAAGTTCGAACCAATACCCACCCACGATCTCCACTTCGAATAAGTTCAACTTGGTCATTGACATTTAAAGAAAGTTGACGATCGGTTCTTGATGTGTATGGCATAGTACAAATTAGAATGGAACCATAATCTGCTGCAGTAAATAATGGCTTTTCTGAAACTAAAAAAATTAATAAAGGCTATAAGTTAAAAGTTTTTTTGTTACCTTTTCGAGGTTGTATCACGGGAGGTTGAGAAGATTGAATAACTGCCGAAGCCAGATTATTAGGTAAAATTGTTATTGGTCGCTCAGGTTGTTGTTGTGGTTGATAATGATTTGGAGGTGACAGAGGTTTGACAATGTATGAATCAGGCAAATGTCGATCAGGACGTGGCAAAGGTTTTACGGGTATGAAATCTTCTGGTGGAATGATGGGTGGTGCAGGTTGTCGAATGGGTTGAGGAGTTGGTGGACGATATATTGGCGCCAATGGATTGGTTTGAGGATATGGTGGAAGGTAGTTGTTGTCTCGAGTTTCGAGACTAATAGTCCGAGGAATTACTGGTGGCGGAGGTGGTGGTTGTTGTTGATATTGTTGTTGTTGAGCAAATGAAGTTCGATTGGTCGTTGGTGATTCTTCATTTCCAATTTCTTTTAAGAAATTTGAAATCGTTCCATCATATTGCGTGTTTCTATCCGCAGAAATTCGAGTTAATCTGCCTGTCGTTGATCGCTGAGTAACGGGTGATGGAATAACACTAGGTATTTCTCTAACACTTCCAGGTGAAACAATACTTTCAGATTTTGGTCCCAAAGATTTTGGCAAAACACTGTTATTTCGACTTCGATCTTCTTCTTCCTCTTCCGCTGATTTCTTTTGTTCGATTCCAAAAATTGGAGCCAATTCATCATTAGTTTCCATCGAAATATTCAATAAACTTTTAACCAAGCCTGTATGCTTTTCAGTAAAAAATTTATATCTCAAAAATTGCAATCGAATTGCTTCCAACTTTTTTTGCTCATAAAATTCAAACAAATCTTTTTGAGTTTTACGCTTTTTTTCAACTTCTTTATGAATTTGTCGTTGCTCCTTTAAATAACTGTTAAGCATCTTTCGATGGCTATCCTTTTCTCCTTCAGCATTGGAATGAACTTTTCGAGTAATTTCGCTAAATTCTGTTATCTATAAAAAAAAATGGAATGAAGAAATGATATTGAATTTTCTTTTTTCCTTGATTATTGATTTTGTGCGTGTCAAATAACATTCGAAAAAAAAGAAAAGAAAGAAGAATAAAATTCAGCAAAGCTTACAAGTTGGGCTTGTTGATCATTAAATTTTTTTAGGATTGGTATAATAGCTTTAAGTTGTTGAACGCATTCTTGTGTTTGATCTTCTCCTTGCTTTGCAGAATCCACAAGTTGATTCAAAGTTATGAGATAATCTTGGAGGGCTTTTTGATTAGCTAAAAAAAATGAAACACTTTTTAGGCCTATAAAATTTTTTTATGGTTGTTGCAACAAACCTTCTTGAGTTTTTTGATAAATAACTCCTGCAGTTGCAACATGTTTGAGCGCTAAAATATCCGAGACTATTAAAAAGGCCTAAAAATAAATGAAGGTAATAATACAAACCAGGATGAAAATCAGCGGCTAATTGTTGATGAACCCGTGATATAATTTTAGCTTGCTCTTGAATTTGTTCTCCGCTTATTTGACTCATATTTAAAACAAATTAAAAAATAATTCATTAAAATGCAAACAAAAAAATGTTAAAATAATTATAATTGTCACAATAGGAATAACCTTTTTTGATTGCTTGTTGGACGACGATGTTAACAATGTGTTGTTGGCCTTCTAAAGGTGTGTATCCTCACTTTCTTTGTCAAAAAAAGGCTAATAATAATATCAGTGTCGCGTTTTGGTGGTGGTGATTGTGATGAATGTTGAACAAGAAGTGCAGTATGAACAAAGCGAGCAAGAAAAAGTATTAGGAGAAAAAAGGCAAGCAAAATCAACAAATTGTTAGTATAAAAAAAAGAAAGATAGAAAGAAACAACCAAAAATATGGAGGAAGTTTCAAGTTGTTAGGCCATCCATATTTTTTTACGGTTATTATTCTTCTTCAAAGGTAAGCAATGCAAAAAAGGCGGGCGTGCCTCCATGTTGTCGCGCCTCTAAAAATTCCAACCATATATTTAAGTTTTTTCTTCTTGTTGTTATCAGCAGCAAAAATGGCGCCCGACGTTAGTTGAAATATTTTTTTTGTTTTCAATCGGCTTTTAAAAAAATGCTAATAAGACCAAAAAAATAAAAGAGAGGTGAAAGGTGGAACAAGGTTATGATGACGAGGCTCTGAGCCTTGTTAAAATAATAAAATCATTGGTAAAAGAAACAGAAAAATATGCATCTAAAAAAGTCAAAAAAAACTCTAAACAAAAGTAATATAAAGCTTTTTTGGTAGCAACGAAATTTGATAAGAAAAAAAATAGGCATAACTAACAACAACAAACAAACGAAAGAAAAATGAATGAACCACTTACGGAATGTATTTTTCCTTCTTCCTTCCTTTTTTATCTAATACCGAAGATGATGAGGAGGAGAAGATACTTTCTACCAAACATTAGCAATGATCTTCACATATATTTTTTTTTACAAGAGCATTACCAACGCGTGCTATAAAGAATTATCTCACAGGTTGAGTAAAAAATAAATATTAGTCACCAAATAGGTACATCATACAAAATAATGTCGTAGGTGAACGACGACGACAACAACAGATATTGATTAGAAACCTTAAAATTTAATCAACAACAACCAAAAAACAAAAAATACATTCATATTTTTTTCGAGGTGGTCGTTTGAAAATAAAAAAAAGTGCTAAAAATTTGATGAAAGAAAATCGCTTGCTTTTAATCTTTTTTACTCGAAAGAAAGAAAAAAAATTATATAAAAGCGTTGTGTTACCTTATTGATAAGCAGGACAATTTTAAATGAGCGGAAAAAGGATTGGAATTCTTTAAAAACATGAATGAAGTCTGTTTATTATAAGGGGCTTTTAAAATTTTAAAGCTTATAATAAACAGAACCCAGGGTTCGAAAGCTGCAAAAATAATTACCTGCAAATATACTGCATTTTTTGCAGCGTATTTGCAGGTAATGCAACGATGCACTAACTGCGCACTACCTGCAACTTAACTGCGCACTTAATGGTAGCGTTGCAGCTAATTTTTTCTCTTTGTTGCAATTTCTTAAAAGGAAAATGAACAAACTTGAACTTTTTATTCGATGTCTTTCATATTTATCGCTTTCTTTTACATATTTTTTCTTCTAAGTTCTTCGCGCCTTAATCCCGAATTAAAATTGATTTATCAGATATTTAAATATTATGTTGGCAAGTTTCTTATAAGTTTTTTTAACAGAAACCAAAAAAGTACACATATTTTCCGGGTTCATGGGGTTTAGAGTTATAAATAAAGGATTTAAAATTAGTTTTAACATACATAAGACTAAAATTAAATTTTGATATGAACGTCCACACATTTTTTTTTCTTCGGAAAAGATTTTAATGAATCGTGTTAACCTTTAGTTTTTTTAATCACATTTTGATTCTCGTTTCTATTTTACTAATAAATGTAAAATGTTGGGATTGTAAACTAATAATATAGCGAGAACGAATGTTTTATGATGCAAACTTACACCCGCTATAAAGGCATGAGGTTCGGGAACCAGTAATGATAACAATACTAGTTGATGGAGTATTTTTTTGTATTTAACCATAAATTAGCACTGTTAATAGTTAGCAATAATGTAAAAAATATATCTTTTGGCATTATATTAATAAGGAAATAAAGCAGTGTTTACTTTTCTCGTGGTCTGAAAAGAAATATTACACGTTTCCAGCTTCCAAGTTTGTTTTTAACCAGTAGTTATGAGGATAAATTGCTTAAAAAAGAACCTTTTTGGGCGTGAAATCTTTGAAAACATGAATTTGGCACCAACCGATAGCTTTTCGTTTGAAATAGCTGAGGTTTAAATAAATTTTCCTCGGTAATAAAAACCCCTCTATTCGGTTACATCATAGTTCAAAATTCTTAGACTTTGACACTTTTTCTTTTTTAGTCATTTTTCCAAACCTTTACCTCTTTTTGACAGTTTATTGCTTTTGAAAAAATGAGAATAAATTTTCAAGTATCCAAATATGGCTGTTTTTTAGTTGTATTTCGATTCTTTGATGTAATCAAATAGAGGATTTTTTATTGCCGAAGAAAATTTATTTAAATCCTAACTATTTTAAGCGAAAAGCTTCAATTTGTGTTAATTTCATAGTTTCAGTGATTTCCTACCCGAAAAAGTTCTTTTGTAAGCAATTTATGCGTTTTACTTTATTTGCTTTATAAATAGCTTTGCTCAGTAAAATTATCCACTTTTTAAAGGTTTGTTATTATTATTACAATACCTTTCAATAAAAAATTAAGAAGATACCAGTTGCATCAAAATTTTAAAGTTGCTTGTTTTTGCCATTTCTTTTAATGTTCTATTAGTAAAATGAATTTTACAGCTTGAAATATAGTTAACAACATATCGGAAGTAATAGTTGAAAAAGATAATAAAAAAAATTCAAAAGCAATAAAGTAGGATAAGATACTTGCCAACTAATAATACCTATATGTAATTAAGAAAATTTCTCCTTTGGGGCTTAAGATACTTGCTTTTTCGCAAACGCTTTATTCTTTAAAATTCTACCCTTGTTATCATCGTTAACCTAAAGCATAAGCATAATTTTGGTTTTATTCATTAAAAGAAATTGCTTTTCTGTAACTTTGTTTGAGAATTTTATTTGTATTCATGTTTTCAGGAACCTCTGTTTGGTAAGTAACAGTGTTTTTTGTTTTTCGTTTTTTAATATGCCCTTTATAGGTACTTTCTGTTTGTAAATTATTGAAAGTTTTTTCCCTCGTATGTCTTATCCATTCTTATTTTAGGAACCTCTGTTTTAGTAAGTAACAGAGTCTTTATTTTTTGTTATTTGTATCGTTAAAATTATTTTTCATGTAGTCTTCCCTTTTAGATTGTTTCTGTTTGTAAGTTGCAGAACTTTTTTTTATCCCTTATGAAAGTTACAAAAAAGCAATTTCTAAACCAAAAAAGTGTTTTCTATTAAAGCTTTTATTCCTGTATATTATTATGGGATGTATCAGGATATTAATGCCGTGTTTGATCCAAAAAATAACTAATCAAACAAATTAAGTATAGCTAGTTTTGATTAGTTCCTCTTTTTATTCCTCGCTAAATTCGTGTCGCGTTTATTCTAATTCGTGGGTTAAAAGTTAATACTTTTCTTTGATTAAAAGCAATATGTAAAATATCGCTTTTAATAAAGAGAAATATTGATTTTTGGTCAAATATTATATTGATATGCAAGCGTAAAAACGAAAGAAAATAATGCCTGCAAAAAAATTGCAGTTAATTGGCATTAGCTGCAAAAGAAGTTGCAGTTACTGCGCAGCTAATTTGCAGTTAGTGCGCAGCTTATTTTCCTTAGTTGCGCAGGGACTGCAAAATAAGCTGCGAATTAGCTGCGCAGTAAGTGCATTGTCCTTGCAGCGAAGGCTGGGAAAGCAAAGCAAAATCTAACTCTAAAACGCTTGATCATACCCAACTTTGTTCTTCCAGAAAAATATGGGTTAGTTAGTCGTTCACATATAAATTTCATAAAATCCGACTCCTTCAATAAAGGAATATCTCCAAATTCGTAAACTGCAATGGATTTATGCATCTTCAATGAGTAAACAATGCTTTTAAATGTAAAGTCTTCCAAAAAAAAAAAACTATATTATTTTATAAACTCTTTATTTTTCAAAACAACAAAAAAATGAAACACATTGCAAAAAAACTTGTAAAAAAGGTACAAAAAATAAAACAAAAACAACAAAAATAGAAAATTCAATGTAACAAGAGAACCAAATCTTTAACGTTGAGCAAAGTGAGTAACCTAAAAAAATAAATGTTTTTAAATATGAAAGTATATAAATAAACAAACATACTTGGACATTTGCCATGGCTGGGTTAACATGCAAGGCAGAAGACGAGATAATTCGAAGTTCATCAAGAGGAATTTCACGAGTTTGAGTTGCTTTGTCATTATCAATAAAGAGAACATAAGCCATACGATCTTTGATGCCACGAACAAGGCAACGAGCAAATTTACCGTCGGCGTATTTTCCAATATAGCATGTGTCGAGTTTAACTCCATCTGCAGGAACAATTTTCCATTTCGAGATAGTATCTTGAAATTTACTAAAATCAAACAAATGTACATTAGATTTTAAAAAACGAAACAAAGAAACATACGGTACAATCAGTTGAACTTTAAGCATGTTATTCTTCATTTCTTCTTCGGAAAAATTGCCAGGAGTCTAAAAATAAATAATAAGTTTCTCACATACGAGAATGAAAACAAACCAATGAAGAAAGAGTAGTGCTATTTCCACCAGCACCAACGTCGGGTGAATGCTAAAAAGAAACTACGATAAGTAAGAATATGGTTAACATAAAAACAAACATTAGATGAAGCTGGTTTACGACGTCGAGGAGGTGGCGATGGAGGATGTTCGAAGTTCTTCATCTAAAGAAAGCGATGTTAATTGAATGAACAATTATAAAAACTCACAGTAGGAGATGGCTTTGAAACTTCACGATGATTTTTATGATCCTGAAATGTTAATGCCTATCTTTGATGCAAAATGCTTATCGGGAAAACAATTAAAACTCACCAAAGAATTGACAGTTGTAGCAAATGTTGACGGAGCAGCAGATGAAAAGTCATTTTGTCCATCACTCATTGAACCAATACTAATATCATCGAGACCACGCGTTAAACCCTGAAAAATGAGTATTTAATGCAATCCAATAAACGATAGTTAAAAAGCTATAAATTATCTTCACTTTTGTAATGAATAAAAGGTAATTCAATCGTTGATTTAAGCATAAATAACAAATTAAAAACAAACTCTTTCTTTGAAAGCAGCCTTCTTACGAGCTCGTTCATTGATGCAGCTTACTTCTTCTGCAGTTGGAAGAACAGGAGGCTTCTTTTCAACTGTATAATGATGAGCTTGATCTAAAAAATGCACCATGGAGTCATCAATAAATTTATATATACTTACCTTCACGAACACCATCAACAGCAACAAGACGATTACGACCAGGCAAATCACGGAAATTATTAGTATTTTCAACGCGATAATCTTCTCCATCTGAATCAATAGGATAAACGTCCCGACGAATTAAAGGTTGAGTATTCTGTGTTCGAGATGAATTATAAATATCTTCACGTGCATTCGTAGGGTTTGTAAAACGAGAAGCAGTGGCGCTCGATTGACGATGAACATCAGCTGCAGAAGGAGCATCATTTCGTGAAGTAAATTTTTGTTCAGGTGCAATTGATGTTTTAGGAATAGTTGAACGTGGATCACGAGCAAATGAAGCTGAAGATTGAAAATGAACATCAGCTGCAGAAGGAGGATCATTTCGAGAAGTAAATCTAGGTTTACGCGAATATTTTGCTTTTGGAACAGTAGAAATTGGTTCACTATCAGCACTGGTGGTAGATTGACGATGAACATCAGCTGCAGAAAGAGCATCATTACGAGAAGTAAATCTTTGTTCAGGTGCATTTGATGTTTTTGGAATTGTTGAACTTGGATCAGGAGCAGCACTGGACGTAGATGGACGATGCGAACCAACTGCAGAATGAACTTGATGAGATGAAATATTATCTTCTCGTTTAGCATCTTGTGTTACAGCAACTTTCATATCGTGAGATTGACCTAGAAAAGGAAATAAAAAGTTAAACAACAATTGTTAAAGGAAAAGCAGTTACCTTCAAAAAGATTATTAACATTCTTAGCATCAGGAATATCTTGAGAAAGCGAGCACCGTTCCATATGAAAAATTCCTCCATGCTCGAAAGAGAACGCTAAATTAAGCGTAATTTGAACATTTTTTGGATTAGATGGATTTGTTGTATTATCAAGAGCTTGACCAGAGTGTTCTTCGCTTTGATTCATAGCTGGTTTACTAAAATGATAAAATAATTAGTTATACAAAAATATTAAATTTTATGAAAACGCGTCAAAAAATACAAGTAAATTATGTCGTTTACAAAGAACGATCGAAACATAGGATTGAATGAATGAAAGAATAAAAAAATACAGTATGAGCTTCACAGTAATTTTTTCGTTTCAAGAATGAAAGATGTTTTTAAAAGTAAGTTGTTTGACGCACATATTTCAAATCAAAAACTTTATTCCACAAAATCATTTTTCATACCAAAATTTTTTTACAATAATTATGCATAAATTACAGCTGTTATTTTTAACTTTTGCAATTCTTTTTCTGATAGTTCAAAAAGTAGTTAGTTTTGCTCGAAAGAAACTATTAGTTGTTTAGATAATTTTTGTTACCAATGTTTGTAAAAATTCTGAACAAAAATAATTAGATTGCAATTTGCAAATAAAATGTGAAACGCATAAACCATTTTTTTTTCAAATCTTTTTTTTAACTCATAATGCATATAATAATAAAAAGTAAGTAACATAATAAAAGAAAAAAATAAAATAAATGAAGGCAACAACAACAAAAAAATACGAAGTTGTTTAAGGAGAATGACGTCGAACTGGGGAACGTGAATATCGACGACTGCTTCGAACGGGTGAACGGCCTCGATTAGTTGGTGAACGTCGATTTTCAATTGCATAATCAACTCGAACTTTCATTCCATCAATGACTGTGTCAGCAACCTTTTCACGGGCCTGAAAATTTATTTTTTTACATCAAATTGATTTTGGGGAAATTGTTTTTTGATACTTACTTTAATTGCATCTGAACGTTCTTCAAAACTGATAAAGCCAAAACCGCGTGAACGATCAGTTGAGCGATCCATAATAATTTTAACGGATGAAACAGGGCCATAACGCTCAAAAATTTCACGCAAATCTCGTTCATTTGTATTCATGGACATTCCAAATATTCCAAGACAATTGGATGGTCGAGGATTTTCTCGATTTTCATTATGACGGCCACCGCCGCCTCCACGACGATTACCTCCTCGATCATCATATCCTCTTCGGCCGGAATCACGATATCTATCACCACCACGATCTCCACCATTTTGATATCCACCACGGCTAAAAAAAAGTTCGTTGTTGTTGTTGGGAAAGTTGATTGATTCCAATCGCCCCATTGTGATATAATTAATTAATTGCTTCGCTTGTTGTTGTGCGCTAGCTAGCTAACATATATAAATTATGGAAGTTGTTCATTCACATTCAAATTGATTTTGCTTGCTTATTAAGTTTGAGTTTTTTTTCGCGGGCATAATAGGGTTCTTTTAAAGTTAAATTCACCAAACTAATTCTGAATATAATTTTAGCTTCCCATTTTAGTTCACTGCATATTTTTTGATTTTTTGAGAGGGTTCTTTTTAAAATTATTCACTACCAAACTATTCAAAACATTTTTTAGCTTTTTTGAAATATTATATATATATTCTTTATTCCTTATTGCCGATTGAATTTTCAAGGGGATGGTTGTTTAGGAAGGAAGGGTTCAAAAAATTCAATTTGAATGTTCCACACCGCCATGGGAAAACTTTTCACATATATTGAATGTTGGTTCAAAGTTCAAAATAATAAAATTGGATGTTTCGAAACTATATTTACCTGCGTTCATATCTTGGTGGCGAACGACGATCACGATCATATTCGCGAGATCTGCGAGGTGAAGGGCTGCGAGAGCGAGATGCTTGACGACCACGGGAACTCATAGTTTTTTTCTAAAATAAAAATTTATTTAATAAATAAATAAATATGAAAAAAAGCGACGAAATAATTATTAATTCAAAAAAAATTGAGGACGCGAGAAAAAAATATATAAAAAAAATTAGGAGAGCGGGAAAATCGAAGAATGCAATATTTGAGGATTCGAAGTAAATAGTTTGAGGAGAGAGAACCAATCAACCACTACGAACTGGTCTTTTTATACGCACTATTTATAGTTGTTTGTTTGGTCGAGAAAGAAATAAAGAAGGAGGAGGAGAATAAAGTATTAAAATCCCTTATTTGCCACTTAGTCAGCCACTCATCATTTTTGCTTGCTTATTCCAAAAATAAAAACAATTTTATCTTTTTATGCGATGACCTCTGCCATTATTTTCATACTTAATAACCAATAATAATAATAATGTCTATAAATTATGCTGAAGCTTTAAGTCCCTACCCAAATAAAGGTAAACTGGGACAAAAAGAAGTCTTTGATAGTGAAACAGAGCTAAATCAAAAAATTATTGATCTTACAAATGATCTCAAAAATTCTAAATTTGCAGTAGTTCTTACCGGTGCAGGCATCAGGTAAACAAGTTGTTGTTTGAGTTTTATTAATAGCTATTACATACATATTTGCAGTACTGCTGCTGGAATTCCAGATTTCCGTGGACCTCAAGGTGTATGGACTATGGAAGACAAAAAACAAACTCCTCAATCGGTTGATTTTTCGCTTGCACGACCTACATATACTCATTATGCCCTTGTGGCTTTAGAAAAGGCTGGAAAGATTAAGTAAAAAAATAAATAAATCACTTTAACCTTAACCAAATCAACTTTAGACATCTTATAAGTCAAAATGTTGATAATTTGCATATTCGATCTGGATTTCCAGTAGATAGATTAGTTGAAGTTCATGGAAATTGTTTCGTTGATCAATGCAATCGATGCCAAAAGTAACCACCAAAATTCTTTAATTTTTATTAAAAGTTTCATACATAATTCCTTCAGATATTATTATCGAAAGCATCCATCAAAAACAGTTGGATGCAAGCAAACGGGTGAGCGTTGCACAGAAGCAAGATGTCGTGGCTTTATTCATGATACAGTTTTGGATTGGGAAGATTTAATACCCAAAGCATTTTATTCGATAACACAACCCTATGTTCGGTAAAAAAAAACATTATCAAACTTTTATAAAAAGAGTTTTCTCAAATTTTTAGAGCCGCAGATTTATTCATTGTTTTGGGTTCATCGTTACAAATTAAACCCGTTGGTGATTTACCTTTGATAGCTAAAAAATCTCCAAATAAAACGAAAGTTGTATATATTAATCTTCAAAAAATTAATCGACAATGTTTTGATATCGCCATTCATGCTTCGGTTGATGATGTATTTAAAAAAGTCATGGAATCGCTGGATATTTTAGTGGAAGAAAAAGAAAGCAATGAGCCAATTTTATTTTCAATGTTTTCTCCATCAAAAGATGGTGTAATGACAAGTAACATAACCTTTGGAACCAGGAAAAGAAAAATAAATAAACTGCAGCCAGAAGAGTCAGATATTCCTCCCTTTGAAACAGTAATATCAAAACAAAAAGTTAAAAATGAAGACTTTGAAGCAAATGAAACAAGTATCCCTTCTGTAATTACTCCAGCTACAGTAAAATCTGAATCGGATCACATCTGGAATACTAACGACAATAACCTAAAGGTTTCTTTGACTGATGATGCTACACTAGAAGAAGATGAAGATGTAATTGACCCTGAACATCTTCCTCTTCTGGACTCAAACAAAATTGTTGCCCAAGATTCTTCCTAACCATTTCCCAAAAAAATACTTTTCAAACACATGATTTTTGGTTGTAATAAAGTTTAAAAGCATTTTAGTTTATCCTCCACACAAAATTTCATTTACGCTTGAATTAAAAAGCATGATGAAAGAAAGAAAAAACAATGACATATTAAATATCTTTTAATAGCTGCATTAATTCCTTTAAACAAAACAAGGATCAAAGTAACTTTTTTGATCATCGAAATAACCCAGAAATATGATATCGCTTTACTTCATGATTTATTCTTTTTCTTCTTCTGAGTATTTTTTAGTTAAGAAGAGCCTTCAATGAATATAGTCGTAAAAGTTTTTGCATTCTTTTCTTAACTACATTCATCTTCTTCCATCACTTTATATGGAAATCATTCGCAAAAAATAAATGAGAATATCAAATTTACCAGTAATTTCCATCTCATTCAAAAACCATCAGTTTCTCGCGCAGAACCTTTTTAGCGAGTGTTTGCCGCGTAAACCCTTTTTTCAATTTTTGCAACATTTTCACTTTAGCTACTTTTTCACGTTACACAACTTTAAACCTTGAAAGAACTTTAATGTTCTAATAAATGTTAACATTTTTTGGTTTTATTTGTTTACGCCTTTATTGTTATAAGGTATATTATTAAGCTTACTTTCTATGGGTATTAAAAATCTTTTGCCATTTGTTGAAAAGGCATGTCGACAGGTTCGTTTCTTTACTCATTTTTTCTTTTCACTCATTTCAATTTTTTTTCAGGGAAACATAACTGAATTTGAAGGAAAAACGTTAGCTATTGACGTTAGCTGTTTATTACATCGAAGTTTCACTGGTTGTGTATATGAAGTTGCTAATGGACAAAGATCGGATAAGTAAGCTTTTCCGAGAAATCATAAATGACTTTGTTATTCTTATCACACATTTTTAGATATATAAAGTTTATCAAACGCTATATTGATCTCTTGTTGGCTCAAAAATGTCACGTTATTATGGTTTTCGATGGTCAACGTTTGCCTGCAAAGAATGATGTCAATACTAAACGTGGAATTAATCGTCAGAAGAATCTTGAACTTGGTCAAATGAGTATGCATGATGGAGATGAAGCTCAAGCCTTCAAATATTTTCAAATGAGCACACGAATCACTGCTGACATAGTGGAACATACAATAGAAGAATTTCGTCAAACTGAAAATGTTGATATTCTGGTAGCGCCTTACGAAGCTGATGCTCAACTTGCTTATTTGATAAAACGAAGAATCGTCGATGCTGTGATCACGGAAGATTCCGACTTAATTCCTTTTGGTTGCAACACCATTATTTTCAAGTTAGATCCAAATGGAGCGTGTAGAATTTTTGACAAATCCTTACTTCACAGATGCTTTCATCGCAATCTTTCTTCCAAGTTCACTATTAACGTTATACGACGAGTTTGTATTATGTCTGGATGTGATTACTTTCCTGAAGGAATTCCTAAAGTTGGTCTCAAGAAAGCTGTCGATCTCTTTTCAAAGTCAAAACACGCGAATGACTTCTCACAAATCATTCAAGTTAGTTTCTTTCTTCTTTTCGATGACTAATTGCTTCGTTTTCAGCTGTTGAAAAGAGTTCCATTCTCTCTCGATCTTCGTGGTGTTAGAGTCACCGATGGTATGATTAAATCGTTTCTGGAAGCTGAGTTTACATTTTTGCATCAAATTGTTTTTGATCCTATGTTTGTTCATATCATTTTTTCACTCGTAATCGATGCATTTTTTTTAGCAAACGCTCCCATGTTCCTCTTACAAAGCATCCTGATAATTTGACAGAAGATGTTATAAAGTATTTAAAAGCTGATAATGGATCTTCTTTTTGGTTTGCTGGAAAAGTGAGTCGTTAACATAGCCTTTACTTGTAAATCGCCATTTTTTTAGACCCTTCCTGATGAAGATGCTTTTCGTATGGCTCTAGGAAACTCCAATTTGGCTGTAGCTGACAAATTCTCGCTCTCTGATCCACCCGTTTGGTCCATTTATCATCCTGATCGCTTTACAAATTTGGAAGAAGAACAAGAAAATGAATCTGAAGTTGAATCGATTGTTGATTCTGGTTATTCAAGTTACAATTCTCAAACCAATTCATCTGCTTCAAGTTCCAAGAATGTTTCTCCACTTTTACTTGCACAGAGGCTCTCTCATGACCTGATGTCTCCTGTAGTTCAAAAAGCTGAAATGCATCAAGTTTTACAGTCGAATCCTCAAAATATTCAAAAGCCTTCGCCTCCGCTCGTCAAAAGCTTTCCATCAACATCTTCACTAAATTCATCTCATCATACTACTACTTCTTGCTTTGGGATTTCAAAATGTTCTAAATCACCAGTTACTGTACATACGCTCAACACATCATTGCGTACCAAACCCAGAATTATCAAAGTGGTTGAAGTTAAAACTTCTCAAAACCATCTTGCTCCAATTGATGCATTCAAGTAACCATTTGTTGTTCTTTTCTTATTCTTTATTTATCTTTTAGATCTCGAAGAAGTACAAATGATTTTTCGTTTCCAAAATGGTCATCTCAAATTCCGCCTATTTCTCCTCGTGGCACCAAACGTGTTTCATCAGATATCTTGGAAAATCAAAGTGGTGAAAAGAAGAAAGTTTGGAATCCTCAATTGCTAGCTTCTCCTCCAGTATCTCATTCATTACCTGCTCCAAGAAAATCTCCAAATTATGCTCCTAATGCTTTCAAATATCAATCTTTCAAATCTTCTTTTCCAAAAGTCATTTCTCCTCCACCAAAGGAATCCTAATTTTACGAGTTTAATTTTGATCTCTTTGTAATTGTTATTTCGTATTGATTTTTACACTATCGAATAAAGCTTTTATTTTTATGTTCCTTACTTAAATAAATACACATTCTTTGTTTAAAATATTTGATGAGAATATCTGTTTATAGGTTTTATATTGATAAATCGGTTAGTATCTATTAACCTAGGCTAAATTTAATGTTCAAAGGATGGCATTGGTTGGTTAGTATGAGGAGAAGCAAAATTGCGACGAGAAGGAGCACCGAATTGAAGCAAATCTGAAAAAAGTTTTTCATGCAAAAGCTGAAGTATCTCTTTAGAATTTTATCTTGACGCGAAGTTTGGCTCTCATTTTTTTTCACGGGTTCGTGAGAGAGAAACTGTGAAAGTGAAACATTTGAAATTTAGCCGTGTTTTTGTTGTTGATGTTGCTGCTTTTTACGTTTATTTACTATATTCATTTTATGATTTCAGATAAATATGGCATCTGTACTTCCTTTTTCTCGATGTATTAATCTCAAACAAGCGATCATTATTTCACGTCAAATTCAACTTTGGTATTTTCTTGTTTCATTGTTTTCATCTTACTAATATTTTATCTTATTTATAGTGCTTCTCGCCATTCTGAAGCTAAAAATGCTGTTCAAAAGTATGGATGGGAATATTTGAAACGTCAAGAAGCTAGTGGACGTCCTCTTTCACCTCATCTTAACATCTATGCTCCTCAATTAACTTGGTATCTTTCTGGTTTGCATCGTATCACTGGATGTATTATGGCAGGAAGTTAGTTTCATTTTTTATAAACTTATATGATTAACTTATCTAATTGCAGCTCTTCTCGTTGGTGGTGTTGGTTTTGCTCTTTCTCCTGTTGATTTTACCACATTTATTGAATTTGCTCGAAGTCTTAATTTGCCTATGGTCGTCACGTCTTCGTTGAAATTTATCGTCGCTTTTCCTCTTGTTTTTCATTCTCTTAATGGAATTCGTTTTATGGTAAGTTTATCAAACACTGTTTCTTCATTTTAATATAAGCTTTTTTGCAGGGATTCGATTTAGCCAAAGGTACTGAGATCATAAATGTTTATCGTTCTGGCTGGTTCGTTTTCGGTGTTTCAATTCTCATCGCTCTTGCTATTGTTATTGACAATGCTCGCAACAAGAAGAAGTTCTAAATTTAATGTTATATATCGGTGAAGGGCCTGATTAATGATAGCATCTTTATTATCATGCTCTGTAGGAATAAATTTCGTATATTATAAATACATAATGTTTTGAAAGTGTTAGATAAAGTTTTATTTTATGGTTTTATGTTACTTTTTCTTGTATTCGTTTAGTTCTTATGGCTGTAAAAAGGTTCATTGCCACACATCGAATAGTTGAATAGATTGCTAAAACCAGTAAAACTAAAGCAAATATAATTCTTGGAATTCCTAAATGATCTATTTCTTGTTCCTTTGTAAATGAATCGATTGGTGGAAGATCACATGGTTCTTTGGGCCAAATATAAAGAATAACATTTATAACTGCAGCAATAACGAGATAAACAAATCCACTTTGTCTGAAAATCATGCCTTTGTAACACATTTTAATGAGGTAAGAAAACTTTACAATCCTTTCCTACGAGAAAATGCAAGGCATAACAATACACAAATAGTCCAAATTGTTGACACAATAATCACTCCATAACCAAATCCAAATATTCGAGCCATCACATTTTTTATTTTTTGCTAGGTTTTGTTATTGGTTTATTCGTTGCGATTTGGTGTTGCTTAGCAACGGTTTGCGATTATTATGCTTTGTGTCGCAGATTTTCTTTCATCTTATTTAAGGCAATAACATATGTATCAAAGATACTTTGTTTATCAGCAAAATTCGGCGAGAAATAAAAAAAAGAAGTTTTCTGATGATCTTAAAGCACCAAAATACGAGGAGGACGACGACGACGTTGCTAAAAGTGCGATGATTGATCACATACGGCAGAAATAAAAAAGAGAAGAAGGAGAAGAAAGATGTGTTTACAATTAAAAAAAACATAGAAGCCACTCGTTGTTTTTCAGCAATGATGAACTCGTTAGGGTGCTTTGTCAGTTTGTTGCTTGTTGTTGTTTTTTGTTGCTGACTTTAGTGGTGTATGTTATTTTTGTTGGAAAAATAAATAGAGTCCCACGTGAAGATGTGTTTCTAAAATTAATTTTTTAAGAACCTTATTCCTTTTTACAAAACTTTATTTTATAGAGGAGACATTTTTTTAAGCCTTCCTTTCCTTTATTGCGGAACTATTTACGACAAAATATTTAACTCACTTTGCTTGAGGCATTAAAGAAGTCTCAACAAAAAAAAGCTAACAGCCTCGCTTTTCTCTATTGATTTCGATGAAGAAGTAAAAGAGGAAGGAATATAAAAAGGCTAAAGTGAGGAAAAAGGCATATTTTCTTTACGGCACGTAGATTTTATTTTATCAGGCAAAAATAGCAGCACCCGCGACAAATAAAAAACTTTCATATTGCATCATAGACATGTCGTCGTCGTTGTCGTTCGTCTGTATGCAAATGTTTTTTTTCTCTCTCTATGCTTTTCAAATTTGTTGCTTTCTTTTGTTACATCAAAAATCCTAAAACCCCATGATATTATTGTTTGTTGACATTTGTTTCATTTCATTCTTTATTTCTAATATTTTTTTTTGTGGTTTAGCTTTAAAAATGTTTGTTTTTTTCTTTTTCTTAATATTTTTCATGGGAGATCATCATCATTAACTTTGTGAGAAGAAATATTTATGAAACAAAAGAGACTAATGGTTGTTGTTGCTGCGCGAATTAAATAGATAATGCCTGCGCATTTTTTTGTTTGTTGAGAATGCTTTTTCCTGTCTTTTTTTGTTTTGATTTTAGTGATCGTAAAACATTATCATTTTTTTCTTTCTAAAAAATTGGAATGAAAAAAAGAAGCCATCCCATTTTTTTTCGCCTAAAAATTTTATTTTTATTTAAAAACAAAGTTTATCTTCCTTCGTGTCACTTTTTTTAATATTTTTTTATTTTAAAAACACACAACCAACTTCTTTTTCTTCTTATTTTTTTTTAACATATTTGTGATCGAAAGATTAAATATTTACACAAATGATTTTTTTTTTGCTTGACTATAAATTATCTCTTAACTTTTCTCTCTTTTTTTGCTATTCTTTTAACATTAAATTGACCGTTGCGACCTTGATCGTTTTTGCAATTTTTAAAAAAAAGTTTTTTTAATTGTATAAACACTTTTTATTATTATTAAGAATGTTCGAGAAATTTCTTTACTGCTATGTTTATGTAAACTTAGATTTTTTAAAAAGACCTCAGAAAAAAATAAAAATATAAACAGCTGTTCTTTATTTTATTTTTTCATTATCGATGTTCCGCTTCTTCAAATAAATAGATATTATTTTTTTCTGATTAGCACCTAACGAGCTAAAAACAAGATTGCACCCTTTTATACCAACACAATTTAACTACGGAAAAAAAAGAATTTTTGCAAGTTATCTTTGATGTTTACAACAAAGTTTTTCTTCTTAATTTTTTTCTTTGTGGTGATAGCCGCCCCAATCAACCGATAGATAGATAGTTATTCATTAGTAGATTAATGATTCCTTTCAGTCAAAAAGAAAAAAGTGAGCTTTGAACATAATAAACGTGAAGTTTGGCCGAAGAGGAGCAGCAACGCGTTAGTTAGGTAAAAAGCAGCAGCAAAACAGCGTCTTACTGTCGCCTTCGTTTTTTTTTGTCGTCTTTTTTACATTTGAGTGCATCATCGGTGGCGGCAGTCATTTTTGACCTTTTTTCCTTGCAAAAAAATAAAATTTTGTTCTTCAAATTGCAGGAATTAGAAAGATTATGCTTTGCTAATCGCGGATTTTTTAACCTTATTTTGTTTGAATTTTTATAAACTTCGAATTTCTTGATTTATCTTTCCCAATTTTTTTCCAGATTCTTGATTAGTTCATCAAAGCCCGTCAAAGGGCGCCTTCAAAAGAAGTAGACAGGTGGGTAATTTTTTTTACATCATTTTTTGCTATTTCCTGTCTGCATTTTTCTTAATAATTTTACGTCTCTTCAAAAAATTTGAGTTCCCATTTCTTAAATAACTTAGCATAGATCTTTTTTCTAATGTCGCAATCATCCATCTTCTTTCATATTTCTCTTATGTTTGTTTGACCTCTGGCCGCCATTAGGTGTCAGCTGTTGTCGTCTAACTTATACATACACATATCCTCCTTGCTTAATGTTGAAAAAATAGAAAAAAAAAAGAATTGATTGAGGCTTTTAGGATTTTGGCATTGATGGAGAAAGGAGAAATGCATACTTTCTTTGTTACTTGACTTGATTTGCTTTCTTGCTCTTGTCAATAATGTTTTTGAAGAACACCTTCTTCCTTGATTTTCTTCAACTTAACTTGAAAAGAAAGAAAAAAAGCTTTTTTGTTTTTTACATTTTTTAACTTAAATTTTTTATGTTTGTCTTCTTGCTTTTTATTTTTTACTTTGCTTTGCCAAAATATTTAACACGGAGACGAACAGCTGGCGTTTGCAAAATATCCACGATAGTTAGTTTGTTTAAAAAATGAGGGAAAGAAATATAAAAGCGCGACTTTCTGACGCCTGTGAAAAAGAAAAAGAAAAAAACATACTCAAACTTTCGTTTTTTTTTTAAACTTCAACTATGCAAAGCCGCCGCCGCTAATCTTGATGATGCCATCAATTTGCTTTCGCGCATGGAATAGAAAAAAAGCAACACTATCGAGGTTACAAAAAAACTTTCATTTTTTTCATTTTGTTTTTGCGCAAAAAAACTTTGTCAACTTGATTAAAGTGAAGTGTGCATGTTCTATTGTTTTTGGTCATTCGTGCTTTCTTCAAATTTTTTAACGATAATAAAAAAAAAGACAAAACAATTTTTATAACTTTTTTATTTATCAAAGAAACTTTTTTTAGTCATTTGAACTCTTTGAATTTTAAATGTCACGTAAAAAAGAAGGTAGTCTCGTGTTAAAAATTTGCTAATAAAAAATAATTATTTTGTTTGTTTACCGTTTTTTTGATGGGCTAATTTACTCTAACAAAAAAAGTTTATAAAAAGGCGCAAATTAAAGCACTTGGAGATGAGTTTGTTTCTTGCTGCTGTTCGATGAGTTAAGCTTTTTTTGTTTGATGATGATTACCTTCTCGTATTCAATCACCCGCACTTGCTTGCGCAGATTCTTCGAAAACAAGGATCGAGCGAAAAGTACTTTAACATTAATTTTTAAAATTTCCCAGCTTCGTCAACTTCTTTCTTCTTTTTTTTATTGTTCGATGTTCGAAGAATGAATGCTATTTTTGTTGCATATTTTAAAATAAATATTTTTTTCTTTACGGTCGATCTTCTTTATTTTTCTTTTGTAATGGAAAAAAATAGCTATTCTTATTTGCTGGCATAAATAATGTAAAGCAACAAGCAACAGCAGCATGTGGGAAAATATTGCTACTTTCCATTTTCATTATTATTATTCTCGCCAACATTTCTTTTTTTACATTTGACATTTATTTTTTGCACCACAACGACCACCGCTCTCGATGCACTGATTGGCACCAAAAGAAATAAATTTATCATGCCTGCCGATCAGAACAATGAGAAGAATAAAAATATGTATGTATATTGTAATGCATCATTATTCTTTTTTCCCATATATTTTTTTTGTTCTCGACTTATATATATTTATTTTTTCTTCTTAATATATGTAACATAAATTCACTTGTTTTTTAACAACTCAAAGAGCGATCGTTAGTAGACAGTTGCTATTGAAAAGCATAGGACTTTTTCTTTAAATCATGTGAAAAGCTTCTCTTCTCCTTCCATCATCATTATAGTCTTTCCTCGCTTTTTTTTCTTCATCATTAGTTTTTGCGTACATTCATTTATTTTTATTTTTGTCGCTTTCGTCGTCGTAGTTGTTCTATCAAAAAACTCTTCTTTTAATATTTTGATTAGAATGATTAAACAAACTTTCACCATCATGCACTTCTTTCTTTTTTTAATATGCATTTGATTAAAAAAGTTTCACGTGAATTACCACGTTTTGGCTGATTTCTGACTACTGACCTTCATTAGAAGCAGAAAAAAGGCTACCGTCGGCAGCGGCTTTGGGTGTGATAGATCCATTTAAACCCTTTTTCTCCGACGATAATTGTTTAAAATATAAAAAAAGTGGAGTGATCAGTAATTAAATGACAACCTTCTCCTTATTTCTGAACAAAAAAAGTTCTGTGCGTCTAAAGATTAACTTCGTTATTTTATTTTTTTTGATGGTTTATCCTCCTCCTTCCTTCCAACAAAAAAAGAAGTGATATATATTTTTATTTTAAAAAGGATTTGAACATCAGTCAAATTACATCAGTTTGATGATGATGGTGATTGCAAAAAACTACCTAACGAACTTTTGCGGTTGAGATGTGTAACAAAAAATTAAACTTTTGTCTTGAAATTTTGTGGACTTTGAAGAAACCGACTAAAAAAAGTGGAAAAAACTTTTCGATATTATTTTTCTTTATCTCTGTGTTTTCAAGATTAAAAAGTAGGCTTAAGAAACCAAAAACACTTTTTTTTTTTCTTCTTTTGATAACAGAATTATTTTGCTCAGATTTAAACTTCACGGGTGGTACTTCTTATTCTTCTGATTATTTGATACCTTCCATTTCTTCTTCTTTCCAATTCACCTTTAAAGGAAAAAAAATATGGAAGGAAAAGAAAAACTTTTTCCGATTACGGTACTCTTTCATGTGTGCGCACTTAATATGATGTAATCTGGTTATAATTATCATTAGTGTCTTGTCTTTTCAAATTTAAATTAAATTCATTAAATAGGTTTTTCTTAATTTTTATAAAAGCAAAAAATGTGTACTTTACTTTAATTACTTATTTGTATACTTTCTTTAGCATATATTTAATCAAAAACAAGACATATCATTTTTTGACATATTATTTGCTAATTTTTATTGAATTGTATACCTCTTTGATTTGATTTTGATTCCTGCTCTACGTTTTAAAGACAACTTTTTTCTTTTGGGTTTTTGCTTTGCTCGTTGGTCGATTTAATGGCTCCAAATAAAAAAAAATGTATCGGAACACATTTAGTTGCAATCTCTCATTTTTTATTTGCAGTTAAAAAATAACGCAAATCAGTTTTTTCTCTCTCTTTTTTTCTTTATGGGTTTTAATTGTTGCAAACACAGTATATAAAAAAAATTGAAATAAAAATGAAAAGAAACAATTCATTTTTCTTTTTATTTTATTTTTCTTCATCTTTTTATTGCCGATAGCAAAGAGATGATTACATGCTCTTTACACGTGAAACATAGACATTTATTTCTCTCTCTTTGATGCATGAACTGAGGCAATTTATTGAAGAATGAGAGAGAGAAAAGCGGAGGGTGGTGCTTTCGTCAAATTTTTTGTGGTGCTCTTAAGGTACTAGAGTTGTCTATTTTTTCTTTAGATCAAATAGTTATTTAGTTGTTAGTTAGCTGCTTAAAAAATCCTAATGGCTTTGAGGTAACTTAAAAGTATTGCTGACAACGTAGTTTCATGCATGCATTTTCCGGAGATATTATTATCGTTATTGAACGGTAATAAAAATAAATTAGAGGGGAAAAACAACAGAGGAGTAATGATAGCCACTGCTTCTTTCTTTTCTCTTCATCCATTATTTTTTGCTTAGCTTTTATGACCTATATTGATAAGAGTGGAGAGAGAAAGAAGAGATAGGCAATTGTTTTTTATGGAAAAATAAAGAATAACTTTAACGAGTTTTTATAGCTTTTTGGTCTCTTATAAGTACAAAGTATTTTTTTGCTATCAACCTATCGTAAGACTTCTTTTTTTTTTATGAAGAAAATAAAAATAAAAATAAAAATGTAGTTCCTTTCCACTAAGTAAGCCTCTAGCATTTTCGTTTTCTTTATTGCTGTTGCCTTTCGTTTGCTTTTTCTTTGAGATCAATCAAACTCATTCATTTTCATTAACAACTGATTAATGAAATTGAGATGGTGGTGATGGTGTTTTCGATATATACCAATGATTGCTTTTACCATATAGCTAGCTTGTTTTTCTTAACTTTTTCTTTCATTTTTCTCCTCGTATCTTCTATGCCTGCCTCCATATATAAGAAAGAGGAGTAGGCGAAAGAAAAACTTTTTTAACCAGTTCATATCTATCACACACTGTGATTTTCTGCATCTACTGGTGGCTCCCGTTTGTTTCTTCTCTCCTTTTTTTGGCATCAATAGTTTTCTTTATCAATTTTAATGAAGAAGGATGAGAAGCTGCGGCGAAGAAAGAAATGGAGTCCACGTGTATAATAAAAATATTATCACGTGATTATGAGTGCTTCTAAACGCAATTTATCATGTCATAAAAAATATAAAGAAACAAGAAAGAGGGTTGTCGTCGTCGTCGGACGAGCGCCCGTAGTGCACTACACACCATTTTTGCCGCTGCCACCGCTACTACCATTATCGCCGATAGATGCACTGCCAAACGATTTCTCTTCTTTTTCATTATTTTTCTTACCTATAAATGACTGATATATATTTATATCTGCTTCACCAATAAATAGTATGGCTGCCATCATCAGTTTGTTCTCATTAAATTTAAAGTTTTTCTGAATTGTTTTGATCGAAGATTACCACCCATTTTTCTTTTTCTGTCATTTTTGATCTCCGTTCTTTAAATAAAAAAAATTGTTTGGCTTATTTTTTCTTTCATTCATCCTTAAAGCTAAATGAAGGTGACAAAAGTTGTTTGGGCACTCTTCCAATCGTCGTCGTCGCAAACCTTCCTTTTATGTGTCAAAACAATATCTTTTATTTGCCCTTTTCTTCGACTGAATATTTATATTTTTTGGCTCATGCATCTCTCACATGCACCGCATTTGACCCCAGTCTATTTTGATTATTATCTTATCAACCTGAATTCATCTATCTAAAGACTCACCACAACGGCCAAATCCCACACTGCCGAAAAACCTCAACCCTATCCATTTTCATTATTTATTTTTGTTTCGCATTTTTTTTTTGACAATTTCCCGACCACCATGATTTTTTGTTCTTAGCTCCACCTTTTTAAAGAAGCATTCAGCACACGCGTCCCTGAACCAAAACAAATGTTTTTCTTTTTCTTAATCGTATTTTTCTCTTCACTTTTTTTGATGTCCTTTGATTTTTTCATTTTTTTGTTCTTTTCTTTATTTAACTTTGTTTTTAATTTTTAAGTGTAATGGAGTGTGTTCGATCATCGCCTATGCCAGGCAAAAATTGGCAACAAATTGATATTCCATGGATTGCCCGGCATCAAACAGATGATAATTCGATCCTTCCCCATTCGGCACCTTCAACCTGTGGTTTTTTTACTTCAAATTGTCGTCGAGCGGCATCCTTTCCATTGGCTCATGCGGTGCCATTGCCAAGTGCCCTCAAAGTTCGATCCCATAGTGAATCAGCTGGATTAAATGAAACAAATTTGAAGATTCATGGCCTCACACAATTACAAATGCTTCAATTGCAAAATGGCGTATTGGATGGGTGTCGGCTACAACGTAAGCGATTTGATCATTTCTTTCTTTTTTCTAGAAAAAAAAGTAAAAAATAAAATTAATTGATATTATTTTTTTTTATAGTTATTTCTCGACCACCCATTGCTCATTCAGACTCAGATGGCGATGAATCTACTACAAGCTCAGATAGCGGTAATACAAGCGAAGATGAACAAGAGGAGAATTTAGAAACAACAAATTTTAATGATACCCTTCAATTTGAAGAATCATATATTGAACCTCCACCTCCACGTTGCATACTGCTTCCGGTTTCAAAAAAGAGAGTTAGATTTGCTGATGATTGTGGAGGAGCTCTTGAAGCTATTCGAGTTATCGCTGAACCATCCGATTGCCCACCTAAAATTAATCCAGCCATTATTCGACGATACAAAAAAGCTGCTAAAGCTTTTGCGGCCTCAGCATCAACAGAAAAATATAATATCCTTTCCACGGATGAAGAATCGACCGATGATGATGAAGATGAACTTTATTCAAGCAAAAAACATGCATCATGGAAGATTGGCTTTACTCAACCTGCAAGTGAATACGTCAAATTTCGTGAATCATTAGAAAAGAATAAAGTCGCACTTGAAAATGTTATGTTGCGCAATGATCATTGCAAAATGCTTGGAACTATTAAGGTTAGCTAGCCTCTTAACTCTCCGTTATGGAAGATTAACGGGGTTGATTGATTTTAGGTTGGAAATATATCATTTGAAAAAAGCGTTTATGTTCGTTTCACCTCGGATGGATGGAAAAGTTATCTGGACCGACCAGCTGTTTATCAAGCATCATCATCCAAAACTTTTGATACCTTTAGTTTTGAAATCGAAGTTCCGATGAATGAAGGAGATGTAAGTTTTAATTTAGTTTTCATTGAGATCTTTACTGTATACCACTTTTTTTTAAGATAGAAAAAGTTGAATTTTGTATATGCTATGTCGCAGGCGGTATAGAATATTGGGATTCAAATGATGGAAAAAATTATTCTCTTATATCTGAAGGTCTTCCACCTAAGTCCGTACAACCTCAAGCTGTAAGTCATCATCCACGTCGTAATTCCGATAGTGATGATGCTTATAGAATGAATTACGACAATTGGACCCGATTTGCATCATGGAAAAGTCTTAGCACTGAAGGACCATATTGGTGAATGCCAACACCAACAACAACCTATCCGCTGCCACCAAAACAAAAAATTACTTAGTTGTTTCTTCTTCATTTTTTAAAACCCAATCCTAAAAATTCATTATTATTATTATTTCATTACATAGACTCGAGGTAGGTCATGTTGGGTCGAACGGGTCTTACTTACATTTTTGTTTGTTTGTTGTATTTTTTATTAGTCGAATGACGCCTCCGGTTTTTTAAAACTAAACACAAATCTTGCCTTGCCGAAAAAAAAATTATTATGCCTTTTTCTTATCCTTTCTTATTATTATTATTGATTGTGGGTATTTTTTATCTGAGATATGCGTTTGTTGTTTATTTTGTTAGAGTAAAAAAAAAGCTATTGTTTTTTCTATTTACGGGTGTGCGTCTTATTATTTTTTTGTTGTTGTACATTTTAGAAAATTAGGACTATTTTTTTTATCGTGAACTAATTCATTAATCTCCTATAGTGTCATATTTTTATTTTATTTTCGTATTATTGTATTTAGGCCCTAATCTTAATAACTCTCCTGACTTTTTTGCTCATTCAAAATTGTACAAGCCACAGGTAGTGCCTTAACTGAAAAAACACATACATAAAAGGTATTACAGTTGATATTTTTTCAAATTTTAAACTGTGATATTTTTATTTTATTTGATTTATTTTATAAAAAATGTCAAAATTTTATTAGCTAGTATAACATTGAATAATACATACTTGTTGCTTACTACTTAATTTTTTTTTACTCTACTCGCAAACACAAACAAACAAACAAAATACAGATAACTTTTTTAATTTAATAACGACTTTCAGCGCTTTTATAAAGTGTTGTTGTGTCCTTAATTTTTGGTGGTTTTTTTTTTCATCCTTTCTCTATACTTTGAATGGTACATGAAAGTATTTTTGTAGCATTCTCACAAAAAAATGCTACAAAATCTTTCATCTTCTTATTTCTCTCAAACTTAATTTTATATTATTTTTTTTATATTTTTTGATTGTTTCCATAAATATTAATTAACATTTTATATTGCTCATTTTCATTTCTTCCATGACTGTGTTTATTTGTAAACGCTTTTCCAGTGCCTTCGTATTTTAAAAACAAATAATTTTAAAAATATTCGATCAACTATTTGGACATTTTCATTTAGATGGGTTTAATGATAAAATGCGTGTTTATTTTTTTCTTCTTTCTATTTTTTGTGTTTAAAATGTGAAAAATAAAAACGATTAGTTTCTTCTTTTTTTATCAATAGCATTCAAATTCCGTTTGCCGAAAATTTGAGTTTGTTTTTTCCTTCCTCAAAAAAATGGAATATACTTGTACCAGTTTATGTCCAAACATGCATACGCAAACACATAAAAAAATCAGGGGTGAAAAATCATTTATCGTTTGCTTTTCCAAGTTGATTAATTTAATTGCGTTCTTTGTCAAGCTAACTAGCTCCGGCCGACCACGTTTTATTACTTGAAAAAATAATTGACCAAAGAAAATTGTGTTGAAAAAGGATGAATGATACAGTACACAGAGAATCGCCGGCGCGGGGAATCAATGAAAGTCGAAAAGAAGCAAAACACAATTGTAAAATTTTCTTTTTTCTTTAAAACTTTTTATTTTTGTACTAATTTGTTTTTAATAAAGTTTAAAAACGTTTCCTTCCTTCCTCTTTTCTGTGTTTAGGATCCGCTAAAAAAAGAAAAAAGAAGTTTTGAAAAAAACAATATTGATAAATGAGCTGCTGTTTTGTTGCACTGAATTTGTCAAGGACACACGATCACACGAGTTATCAGCGTCGTAGCAACATCAACATTAAAAAGAAAGAAAATATAATTTTTTTTGCACATCAAACATTATTTTTTTAGCGTATAAAGTTTTTGTGTCTTTTTTAAAGATCAACCACATGAATGCTGCTGAACTATTATGGTTTAATACATTAATTTTTTTCCTTCCTAAAAATTGCTGTTAAGAAAAAAGAAAGAAAAAAAGAAAGCGGGTTATGTTTTTAGATATTTATAGGATTTTGTTTGGTTTAGGTTATCTATTTTTTTTCTCTCCATTTTCTTTTACTCGTTTTTAGTTTGTGGGTTATCAACAAAATTTAAACGTACGTAGAATGATCTCCTTTAAAACATCAGACATTTGAAAATGTGAAACATTCGATTGTTTTTTTCCTTAGAATATTCATACAAAGTGCACCTTGTTGCTCATTCTTGAATTAAATGCTTTTTTTGCTTTTTGTTCTTTTTATTAGCACATAAATTGATAAAATAAAAAAGGGAAGAAAAGAGAATAAATGTCGAATTGTTATTGCAGTTTTTTCTCATTGGTAAAAAGGAAAGAATAACATTGCTTTTAATGAATATAGAACGCATCGATGAGAACCAGTAAATGAGATGGAAAAAAAGAAGAATGATTATAATCTTCATTTTTTGTAAGAAAAAATTTTACTTTCCATGTTTTTTTTATTGGCCAAAAATGAAAAATAAAAATTGAAAGGTAAAACAGCAAAGAAAAAAACTTTTGTTTCAATGCTCTTTTTTCTTGCTTCTAAGTGCAATAACAACAACCACCAACTATGGGTGGAAGAAGGAAAGCGAGCAACAAAAAAAAACGGATATATCAAACTTTAAAGAAATAAAAAAGAAACCTAAAAAACCTGTTTAATCAACGGCGATGTTTTCTTTTTCTTTTTTTCAAAAAGGTATATGGTATTTATAGGGAAAAAGAATTGTTTTTTTACTGTTGTTAATGAACATACATAAAATTAAATTGCATGGATAGAGAAAAAAAGGAGCATACAAGAAAGTCATTAAAAAATATTGGCCTGAAGTAAACAGTTTTTGACATTTTTTATTGTATACCCAAACTTTGAAGTTACTGCTTCTGTATTTTTTCCTTTTTCTTTCCTTTTTTTGTTTTACCTTTATTTACTTTTGTGATATTTTCTAGAAAAAAATCAGAGCATTAAAACATGCGTTAAAAAAAAGTTTATTTGAAACGCAGTAAAAAAACTTATCTTTAAAGGAGTTTTGTCAACAACATTTTTTTTTCGTCGATAATTTACTCGTCACAAAAAGCATATTGTTTTGGAAGAAAAAGAAAAAAAATTTATGTTGCTCTCGTGGATGAAAAAAAAAGAAAAAACATTGTCACAAAATGTATGTATGTATTTAAACTTTGGCCAAAGCATTAGTTTTGGTTGTTTTAGGGACTTTCTTTGACTACAATATTTTACTGTTGATCGATGAAATTGAAAGTTCAATTTAGGTTAAAAAAAATATTTTTTTTAATTAGAAAAATAATGGCAAAGGAAATCAGGTTTTATTCCTTTGGAGCTTGCTTTTGTTGCATTTTGCAATCGGCCTTTAATGATAATTAAAAATGAAATACTACGGTAGTAAAGGTTCTCTCTCTTTCTTGGGTTTAATAAAAATATTTAGCTTGTCAAAGAACACTCATATTTTTAGCTTTGATTAAAACAACGAATTTGTGTTAAAAATATCTTACGATTTTATTAGTGTAAAGATTTAGCGTTCATGCAAACGGTAATGAAAATTAAGAAACTTTTGTAATGGTTTTAGAAATCCAGCCAACTATGGGTTTCCAAAAAAACGATTTCCAAAAATAGTCGTTTATGTTTCTATGTCGTTAGGTAATGTTTTTCTTGCAATTTCCCAAAGTACGTTGTAAGTTTAATGAGCATCATCATGATTGATAAAAGTCGTCATAACTACTATTTATTTCATCATTCACATTTTCATTTTAATTTTCATAATAACTTTACTGATTGCTTGTATTTATTCAAAGATAGTAGATAAAGTGTTACAATGTTCCATGCTTGAGCTCCAGAATATTTTTAGTTACTTTTAAAAATTTTAATATAATGAAATCGTGGTCATAAGTTTTAAATGTTCTTGAAATGGATTGCATTAACAAGACTTTATTTTTCGGAAGTCAAATAAATTTTTTTGGCTGTATTTTTTTTTTTAAATGGTTGTAAAACTTCATTCATAACAAAAAGACAAAAAAAAATGTTTGCGTTACGGAGTAGCAAAAAGAAGAAGAATGCAAAAACATATCAAGCTAACTGCAACAAACCAAAAATGCTTGCTTTTACAAAAAAAGTGTAACTACTTGATAAACGAAGGCTCAAAAACTTTTTATCATCTAATCTCAAATCAAACAAATTATTTGAAAAAATGCTTCCACGATGCCTACTGCTTCCAGTTTCAAAAAAGACAGTTAAATTTGCTGATGATTGTGGAGGAGCTCTTGAAGCTGTTCGAGTTATTGCTGAACCATCCGATTGCCCACCTAATATTAATACAGCCATTATTCGACGATACGAAAAAGCTGCTAAAGCGTTTGCTGCTTCAACATCAACAGAAAAATATAATATCCTTTCCACGGATGAAGAATCGACCGATGATGATGAAGATGAACTTTATTCAAGCAAAAAACATGCATCATGGAAGATTGGCTTTACTCAACCGGCAAGTGAATACGTCAAATTTCGTGAATCATTAGAAAAGAATAAAGTTGCACTTGAAAATGTTATGTTGCGCAACGATCAATGCAAAATGCTTGGAACTATTAAGGTTAGCCTCATAACTCATCGTTATGGAAGATTAACAGGGTTTATTGATTTTAGATTGGAAATATATCTTTCGAAAAAAGCGTTTATGTTCGTTTCACCTCGGATGGATGGAAAAGTTATCTCGACCGACCAGCTGTTTATCAAGCTTCATCATCCAAAACTTTAGATATCTTTAGTTTTGAAATCGAAGTTCCGATGAATGAAGGTGATGTAAGTTTCATTTTTAGCATTACTACAGTGAGTACAGGTTATATTTTAGGTAACAAAAGTGGAATTTTGTATATGCTATGTCGCAGGCGGTATAGAATATTGGGATTCAAATGATGGAAAAAATTATTCTCTTATATCAGAATGTCTTTGTCTTTAACCTAAATCAGTACAACCTCAAACTGTAAGTCAACATCAGGGTCGTAATTCCGATAGTGATGATGCTTATAAAATGAATTACGACAATTGGACCCGATTTGCATCGTGGAAAAGTCTTAGCACTGAAGGGCCATATTGGTGAATGGTGAATGCCAAAACCAACAACAACCTATCCGCTGCCACCAAAACAAAAAATTACTTAGTTGTTTCTTTTTCTTTTTAATACCCAATCCTAAAAATTCATTATTATTATTTCATTACATAGACTCGAGGTAGGTCATGTTGGGTCGAACGGGTCTTACTTACATTTTTGTTTGTTGGTTATATTTTTTATTAGTCGAATGACGCCTCCGGTTTTTTTAAAAATAAAACACAAATCTTGCCTTGCCGAAATAAAAATTATTATGCCTTTTTCTTATCCTTTCTTATTATTATTATTGATTGTGGGTATTTTTTCATTCATTTTTTTATCTTAGATATGCGTTTGTTCTTTATTTTATCACACAAATTCTTTGACAAAATGTTTCACAAAAATGAAATTCGATAGCTAAGTTTTTTCTTACTTCCTCTTCGTCATTTTTTTTTGCCACATTTGTTTATAAATGAAACACTCTGGACAAGAAAAAAATTAAATAAAGATTTGAACAATAAAGTATCAGTTTCCTCATGTTCTGCAATACCATGATAAAAAGATAAAAATAATCAATATGCATTTGCCCTATTTAAAAGTGATTATTATTAGAAGATATCTATCATATGTTTGTATATATGTGTTTGTTGTTGTCACATTTCATTGATTGATTACTTTTATCCCTTTAAAGCCCATACATATTTTCTATTCATAACACATATCTATCAGAGAAAAAAAAGGAAAGATAAACTTGATTTTATTTTTGTTGACATAGTTGGGGAACGAAATCATAAGCTCCTTCTTGTTTTAAAAATAAAAAATCATAAAAAAGACGTTAGCCAGACAACAAAAAAGAGATCACATTGGCTTTTTATCAAAAAAATCTGTTCTGAGAGAATATTAAAATGAAATTATTAAAAACATATTTTTTAAAATTTTGAAAATAGTGATTTTTTTTGAGTTTGGAAGAAAACAAAAAAAATAAAAATGAATTAGCAACCGTATGAACTTGATTGGCATGGCATGGCATGGCTGTGGTTGAGAAGCAACAAACCTTCTTTTTTTAAATGAAAAAGCGATGATCAAAAATAAATTGATCCACCACTTGACATATATCTTTCTTCTTTTTTCTGTCTGCAACAATGGAACCAACAACAAATGTGGCTACCAAACTTGCAAAAAAAAAACTTCGGTGATAAACTAGCTAAACTGATGGCAGCAAACAAGCAAAAAAAAATACCCAACGGCAGCAAAACAACGGCATGTGCATTAACTCCACACTTATTTTTTCGTCGATCGAAAGGGCAATGAATGATACTTCTCACAAGAGAGAAAGAAAAAAAGAAGTTAGAAAGCGTATGTTACCTATCATCCAAATTATATTATATTCAAAAGAAGAGTAAAAAAGTATTAAAGCAAGCTGTTGTTGTTGTACGCCCCCCAATATCATCGCCATCGATGTTCTCATCATTGAGTAGGTTGCTGCTGCAACGAGTTGCGGCGGATACATAACAAAAAAAATATAGCATAAAATAAAGCGTGTGTCTCTTTCGTTCATCCTCGCAAGTTTGAATGAAATAAAAAAATAATAATAAAGGATTTGATTTTTTTTTTCTTCGTCTTTCAGCTTTAAAGTTTTATGTGAGGCAAAAAAAGCAAAGAAGCATGAAAGAAGAGGAGGTGGATGGAAGGAAAAAAAAGGAAAGAAAAGCTGCTGTCACTTACTTACTTAGTCGCAGTTGTAGGGTCGAAAGAAAAATCAACTAAATGTGATCCACGATATATCTTTCCATCGCATGTTTTGTTTTTCTTTTGTTTTAATGATAGATTTTTTGGAAGCTGAAAAGCTTAGTTTACTTACTTACTAGCTTGTTTTTTTAATTGTAACACTTACCTCGCCTTGCGCGAGTTGCAACTTTTTTTTATACATTTTGGAGAAATACCAACAAAAAAAAGAAAGAAATGACGGAAGAGCTAGACTCACGATTTCATTTATGAAAAAAAACTTAAGCTTTTTATAATGTTGCCTAAGTGCGTTGTTGCGTGTGTTTTTTTTGTTATGTGTAAACCAAGCCAAGTTCAAAGAAAAATTTATTGTTGTTATTTTTTTTATTTTTGTAGATGGCCAACAGGCGCTCAATTTTCGCTTTTTTGGGGATAACTTTTGCCTTCTTTTTGGCTACAGCATCGGCTGCTGCTGGTAAAACAGAAACGAGCGACCTTGAATGCATGTTCTTAGGTTATCCTGAATTAGAATATGATGGCTTTGATCGAACAGAGGTAAACAATTTCTTACATTTTAGATTAATAAGTTAATTTTGAAATTTTTTAGGTAATAACCGAAAAAACCTTTAATAAAACAGTATTTGCGGAAGATGCAAAATCCGTAGTTTTTTTCAATGATGTCGAGGATGATGATTCCGAACTCGATCAATACGAATGTTTTTTACAACTTTCTGCTCAAGTTATGACTAAACGTGGTTATAATTTTTATACTGTAAATACCACTAGAGAAGTTCGCTTGAGAGTACAAGAAGGTAATTAATTAGTCACATTTGCTAAAAGTATTTAAAAAATGTTTTATTTAAATTTCAGAAGTCGATAAAGGCGAAGATACCATTCACGTTTACAAAGATGGGTATAAAATTGAATACAATGGTGTTCGTGATCCTGAAACTTTTGTTTCATGGCTTATGGATGTAAGCAAGAAAATTTCTATGCTTTTTTGATTTATTTTTCTTATTTTAAGATCCCCGATGACCCAGTTACCATTATTAACGATAAATTTGATCTCGAAGAATTTGAAGAACTCGATGATGAAGCTGTCAGAATTATTGGATATTTTGAACCTGGTAGCGTTGCATTAAAAGAATTTGAAGAAGCCGCCGAAGATTTTATGGGCGAAATTGAATTCTTTGCTGTTGTTACGTCACAGGTATGCATTTATTCATTCATTCAATATTGACACATTTCTTTTTGTCGTCTGCAATTAAAGAATTTTTAGTGGGCTCGTAAGCTTGGTCTTAAACGCGTTGGTGAAGTCCAATTATTCCATCCATTCGAAGATGATCCACTTTATGCCCCCAATAATGTTGATACAGAAGAAGAATTTGAAGATTGGGTTGAAGCTCATCGTGAACCCGTGATGCAAAAACTTAGCCTTACAAATTATTTTAATGTTTGGGTAAGCAAAAGTTATTAGAATGTTAATATTTTACTACTCAAAATTATTTTTTTAAGAGAGATACCGATGAAGATGAACGCATGGTTTTGGCTTTTTGCGATGAAGAAACCAGGGAAGGTCGAGCAATGTTTAAACTTCTTCGAAAAATTGCTGATGAAAATAGCGAACATGCTGGAACACTCGAAATTGTTCTCATCGATCCCGATGAGTTTCCATTAATGGTTGATGTATGGGAAGAGATGTTTGGAATTGATATTGAAGAAGGCCCACAACTTGGTCTCGCTGATATTTCTGAAAAAGAAGGAATTTGGTTTGATATGTCCCAACTCAATCTTGATGATCCTCGAAAACATACTGATTCCAATCTCGAAGCTCTTCAAACTTGGATCGATCAAATTATGAGTGGTAGTATTTCCCTTGATGATGATGACGATGACGACGATGATGAACCTGAACCCGTGACAGTTAAGCCACCTGTCGCAAAAAGTAAAAAATCTAAAAAAGAGCTATAAATTCCTTTCGAAAAATTTTAATAATGATCTGAGAAAATAATAATAAATAATATTAGTTTTAATGATAAAAAAATAATAGCTGCCTTTTTGTATAAAAAAATTTAAAATATAATAATTTTTTTTTTGTTTTCTTTGCTCCTCGGTGTTTTCTTGCTTCTTCTTTTTTTACCTTTCATTTTTTTAATATGTTTTTTTCTCTCTCGAAAAATGTGAACAACAACAACACAGGTTATAAAATAAATTTTTATTTTTTCTTTAATAGATTCTCTCTTTTTTATAAAATATACAATAATTTCTTATTAAAAATTTACAAATTAATAAAAAAAACAAATTAAAACCCGTAAAAATTATTTTCTTTTCGCACTTTTTCATTTTTGGATTCGGCAGCAATTTTTTTGTTTAAACCCATTCAAATCGGCGATTAATCATTGCAAAAAACTTTTCATTTTCCGGTCGATAAAAATCAGAAAGTTTTTGTAATACAATTGGTCGAACTTGTGGATGTTGGCGACCTTTGGATTTTCCCAAACAATGCACATTTCCACCATGTCTTTTTATGCATGGAAACCGTTTAATTGGATCATGAATGAAATGCTTTCTTTTGACCACTAAAAAAATTATTTGGAAATTAAAATTAAAAAATGAAAATTAATTAATTTTTAAAAGTCAAACAACAAACCTGGTTCCAAATTAAGAAATTTCTCTGTAAGCCTTATTTGACTTGCTGGATCAGTAATCAATTTTTCGCCGTCCACGAATAAGAATTGACTCAAAGGGAAATATTCAAGCCATCGTTTTAAATGTTTATGATAAACTCCAATTCTTACAGCGCCCCATGAAGCGTTCACTCCTCTTTGACATGATGGGCTCGATTCATTAAAACATGAAACTAATTCTTCAAATTTGGAAGTAAATATGCTTCTCTTTTTTCGGGTTACAGCTTGGGTGTAATCTAAAAATAAAATATTATAATTTTATCTTTCTATTTTTATCTGAACAAAACTAACCCGAAACAGCTCTCGTGATTGGGTTTCGAACAACCACAATCAATTTCATTTTTGGATTCATTTTATATACCCTTTCAGGAACATATTTACTGATAAAATATGCTGGAGATTTTTCAAGTGTTATATCATTTGGTTTAGTTAATGGCATTTGTTCTCTGCAAAAAACAAAATAGAAAATTTATCAGAATTATGTAAAACTTTTCAACTTGTTTTATGGGTTATTTTTGAAAGGGATTAAGAAAGAGAGTGGATGATTTGTTTTCATAATTTTGATGAATGAAAGTCAAAAATATGAGAGAGAAAAAGACATAAACCTTAATGTAAATAAAAAAATGCCATTGACAGAAGCAAAAGTAAATATTAATGCAAGCAAATGCGGCATCTGCCTTTTTTTTGGCACAAGCAATTTTTTGTATGCCATCCTTCAATCAATCTGTTTTTTTTTAGTTATGCTTTTTTATTTACTCCTCCGAATTATGTTGAGACTTGACCAAAAATAATAACCTTTAAAGAAGCAAGCGATAATGTAATGTTTTTTCGATGATTAAATTGCTTCTTTTTGCTGCTCATTTTATTTTTGTAATCTTCTTTTCTAAGCTTGTCAAATTTGCTACTACTAACTAACCAAATAATAGGATAAATTAACTGCTTTGATATACTCCCAAAGGAAAAAAAGAGCGAGGTTTAGATTTCAAATAAAAACAATCCAAAAACCAAAAAAGGCAATCATTGTGCGCGCAGAAAGGGTTTGGCTATAACCCTTTTTGATGATGATCATCCTTTCTTTGATCTCAAATTTCACTGGGTGCCGAAAAGAAATCATAATAAAAGTTTTTTTCTTTCTTTTCAAGTGTACTGTCAATAAACAGCTGTCAAACCAATCCCTTTTAAAACTTTCAACAATATGGTGCTCCCACGTTTCTTTGTTAGTATTTTCGAATGCTTTAAAACTTTTTAAGATTTTAGAGAGGACAGCTTTAAAACAATTTTTGTGGTTCAAAAACTTTTTGTTTGGCTGGGTGATTAATGCTTTATGCGCGAACAGCCGTCTTCTTTGCGCCATTTTTACTATGTGTTTGAAAACTAAGTTTTATAAAAGAAAAAAAAAACAATTTGTCAGTAAAAATAAAATAAAATAAAAATAGGATACAATTGCTTATTGGTGGCTATTAGTCATTGACAAATAGGTTCTTATCCTTCTTCTGTTTTTAAACTGGTTAGCAAATTTATGGGTTAGTTTAAAAAAAGTTTTTCAAAAGAAAGATAAAATTACTTTTCTATATTTTTTGGTTGGCATAGTTTTTTTACAAGAATTTTCACAGCGGGATATTTTAGAATTCCTTGATCATGTTGTTTTCTTTTTTTTTTACAGGTAGTTTTTTTAATGCAAAGAAAAAAGAAAAAAATGAAATGCAATCTTTCAACAACACTCAAAACTAATCCCATGAAACTACGACTCCCGCTGCTTTTTTCGAGGACACATGAGTGAAAAATGACTGACTGCATGCTACTGATCCGTCTTGTATATTCAAAAAATTATTTTACTTATGTAGGAAACGAACGGTAAATAGAATAGCTTGACAAGCGAAGGCTATATTTTCAAGCTAAAGAAAATAATAATAATAAATTGCTGAGAATTTTATTATTATACCTATATATTTGGCGACATGGCGTGTCAAACGTCCTCTTAACTTCACACACATCCAATATCCTGTTTTATGGTAAAAAAAGAAAACCGCAAATTTAGGAAATTGAAAGGCCCTCAAACGAACACACCTTTTTTAAGAAGTGAAGAAGGAAAAAAAGTAATTGGCAGCTTTCATGAAAAAAAGTGATGGAAAGAAAAAATTGTAATTCTTGCAATTGTAATTTTTTGTCGCCTTCTTTTTTTAGTGAAACAATCTTGCCACAAAAATGTGAAAGGTTTTTGACGCTTTTGCGGTAAGTCCTTTTATTTTATTTTTTATGCCGATCAGATTTGAACCCCATTATAAAAATGGTAAGAAAGTAAAAAAAATGAAAAGAAAAAATATTTGACTGTCAATCGATGCTTACGCAATCTTCATCATCTTCTTTCAATATCTCCATCGGCAGCCATTACAATTTTATGTGTGACAAGCAATCATCTCATTCAAAAAAAGAAAAATCTATCAATAATTTTTTTGTGCCAAAAATAATAATAGAAGAAGTGCCAAAATGATTAATGATTTTTTTGGAATTAATACATTCACACATAAAAAAGTGAATGACCTTTAAAGCTCATAAAGACGTCTAAGTGTTATTAAAGCAATTAATAATATCCTCAGAATATAAAAAATAGATATTGAGCTACTTATTATTCATTTTGGGTAGTGGTGGTCGAGGAGATAAGAATAATAGAGGTCACACAAAACTATGGTTAAAGACACCTTAATTTTATATGAGGCCATAAAAAAATACACAACAGGGAGAATTGGAAAAACACTTACCGATACCAATCATAACCAAGATCATAATGTTTGTCAAAGAAATGAACTTCCGGGCCTGGAGCTTTCACTCGAGGATTAAGTTTTAAAAATTCGAGAAGAGCTCGAGTGCCGCATTTTTTTACTCCAATAATTATTGCATCCGGAAATCGTTTTTTAAGAAGGTTCACTTCTGGTCGTGTTGTTGGAGCAGCAAAGCTTTGTGAAGTAAATAAAATTATAAAAACAAATAAAATAAATAAAATAGGCGGAGGTGATTCATGAGCTTTCATTTTCATCTGAAAGAAAAAAAAATGGATGAAAAGCTTTTAAAAATAAATCCAAATAAATCACGAAGCTGCTTTTAAAAGAATTTTACAGCTTTAAATCAAAGTAACAACAAAACAAAAAATAGACGGAGCTATTGCGATTGCGATATTAGAAGGATGTAAAGCTCCTTCACACAAACACGGCAAAAAAAAGAAACAACAACACCATATCAATTTTTTTTTGCACCGCCTCTAAATTTTTTTCACAGAGAGGCGGTATTCGCATTCACACTTGCGCGAGTGAAAACGCGGCTGTGAAAAATCTGGCACGCGTATGCAAAATGGGTGGTGTTCATTCACTTAAGTGGCAAAAAAAAAAGTGAACGAAAATGGAATGCTTAATATCATAATTCTCATCATAATAATTGAAGAAGAAATAAGTAAGCATACTTGAGGACGAGGGCGCGCGATCCAAGACAAGACTGACTCTCGATTACATACACATGAATAAACAATAAAATAAACACAACAAAAAGTCATACTTTTTTAAAAAAGCATAGGAAAAAATTATATTATTTTATGATTTGAAAAAAAATTTAATTAATTGAGAAATAGAGAGTTGCGAGTAATTGTGAATGCATCGTTTCACATTGCTACTGCTGGTTGCTTGAATTGAACGCTTAACTGCGCAACCACCAACGATGGCTTTGCAAAAAATATAGGAAAGATATGCTTGAAGCCCCTGTTGTTGTTTCGGTTTTGCTAAAGCTCATTTACAATTACCGCAAAAATGGAGAAGACTGACTTAAAAATAGAGAAAAACGATGAGCTTTTGCCAAAATGGTTAGTTGAATGAATGAATGGGGTTGAAAGCAGCTAAAACGATGGCGACGACTTTTACACGATGGTGTCGATGGCAGAATGAATTTGAAAGCTATATCTTTTTAAAAGAGTGGCTATCATCGTTATTTAATAGCCGTGAGACAATAATGCCCCTTTCTCTTAGTTTTTAAAACAAACTATATCGAAAACTGTATGCATTTCGTTCATTTTTTTGAGAAAAACGGATGTTTGTTTTTAGTTCATAAAAAATTGGAAGCTCATGAATAACAACAAAAAAATAAAGGGAAATGGAAAATAAAAATGTAAAGCGATATTTTACAAAATTGGAGAGAAATAAAACCAAAAAACTAAAACAAAAAATCATCAACCAGAAAAGAAAATAAAGACAGTCAGTTCTTAGTAATAGTCAGTAGCGTCGGGGAAAAAGAAACCAAAATAAAAAATCAAAATAGGCGATGGCGGTAGTTGCAATAATGTATTTTATCAACACACGCGTTGATGAGAAAAACGCAGAGGCACTTCGAAAGAAAGAAAAAAACCAAAACAATATAACTACCGTTGAAAGTAAAAAATCTTCTGAACAATATGTATATTTTTATTTGCCGCGCCGCTATTTTTTTTCTTCTCACCAACCACCGACCGCCAAATAAAAAATAAAAACAAAAAATGCTTGTTTAACAAAAAATAATGATTCAAAATGACAAGGAGCAAGAGGCAAGGAACAAGGGAAATGTCAAATATGGTGAACATAAAAACCTGCGCAATAAAATAGCAAAAGCAAGGAAGAAAAAAGCAAAAAAAGAAAAAGAAAATTAGCAGGTTTAAAAAAAGAAGCGCTACACCACCACGGCAACTGATCACTAGCGCGTAAATAAATTGAACAAAAAGATCTTTTTATTTAAAAAAAAATACTACTATTTTAAGGACCAGAAAAACGGAAAATAGGAAAGCATGTTTGAGAATAAAAAAAGACTATAAAAGATTGATTCTTTAAGCCCAGGTGCAAAGTAGCTCGTTTTTTTTTGGGTTTTTTACAATTCTTTAAAGAAAAAAGCATTAAATTAGCGCACTTGTTAAAATAAAAGAATTTGTAACTGAATCTTAAAAATTTTGAATGACTCAATTAGAAGCACCTCCTTTATTTTGGCGAAAATAAAAAATAAGTAATTGAAGCAATGGAAGCAGTTTATTCTCCTTTAAAAGTCGTAAAAATGGACACCTTTTTTTAAAAAAGAAATTTAGAAGAGACGCCTGTTGAATACCTAACAACTACCTGTTTTTGCGCCATAAAAACAAAATTCTTTTTTATTGTTTTCGTTGTTTTTTTGAAGGATTATTACAGCACAATTGACCAGATCCATTAAAAGAAATAAGAAAAGCGATGCCGACATTAATGGTTTTATTGAATAATAATGTCTTTTTGCTTCTTAAAAACAAAGTGAATTAAATTTCGATGATGATGCCACTTTCTATTTCCAAAAAAAGAACATCACTCAAAATTTGCATATAAGTTGAAGAGGAAATGGAAAGTCTAATGGCAATGCTTTTAAAGCTTAGAAAAAATGTGGAAAAACTTCTTGCGCCAAACTTTTTTTTTGCCAAATATGACTCTATCTTCCGAAAGTTGTTCATTCAGTTCATGAGTAGCCAATTTCATTTTTTTTCTTTTGGGAAAAGGAAATACAGAAGCTTCATTGACATACCCGTATAACAACATTACTCGTGGCACATTTGGTCAAAAAAAACGTAATTACTTGTTTTCGAAAAGCTGCGGTTTTCTCTTTTTAAAAACAACTAATTCAATCAAGCTTTTTAACTGTTATATTTTTTTTTACAATCGGATATACATACAAATATATTTTTCAATAAATTAGAAGGTTGGTGGTTGGTTACTTGTATTAATGTTGCGCCACCATATGTGGGGACATTAATGAAAAAAAAATATCATAAACTAATTGCCTTTAAATAATGAACTTGGGTTCAAAATAAATGAAGAACTGGCTTTCTTATTGTTGAATTAAAAGAAACAATGAGAAAGCAGATGTTTCAATCGCTCTTGGGAGTCAAAAGTCAATTATATCCATAACGGTTTCAAATTACATATACATGAGCTCATCTCAGCATAATAATAATAAAAGTTTAAATAACATGATACGCTTGTTCTTTTTGTGCCACAAGAAGCACTAAAAAAAGAAAGAAAATAAGATGGTGGTTGCGGTGTCACTAAAAAATGAATAAAAAAAGGTCGCGCAATTACTTTTTTTGTTGCAAAAAAATAGGGCGTCTCTTTCTTCAAGATGCTTGCTTTGTATGGTGGTGCTAATTGTCACCACAGCCGGCGCCGGCGTGGTATGCTTATCCTTAGTTGAATAAAGAAAAAACAGAGGGCTGCCTCCTTCCTTCTTCGCTGACTTCAAAAACTATTTTATTTTTTCTAATTACCAAAAGAAAAGAGAGAAGAAATAAGCCAGGAAGGAGTAAAGTGGAAGAAAAAAAACACGACATTAGCTCTCTCAGTTATGGATATCTGGCAATTATGTTTTTTCTTTGCTCTTTTTTTTTTTTGAGCTGAGTGACAGAAGGAGCTTGCTTCAACGTCCTTGCTGCAGCAGCTAATCGTCTTAAAAAAAAGAAAGGATCAGTTAATAGAATTTAATCTACAAAATGAAATTAAATTTATAAAACTGTTTCCATCCCCTAAAATATCGACCGTAATTTGTTTCATGAATGATTGGACGAATGAAAAACCTATAATATTTTTCTGATTTAACTGCTGTTTTTTTTTTGCGGTAAAAAAGATTCTAAAATGTAATAAAAAAAAGGAATGGTAAAAAAGGTCAGTCATCGCTGTCGAAAAATGTGTTTTATTATGATACCATAAAAGAATGGAAGAAAGCGATTATTTGACGACGATGAACGGTGCACGACAAGAATCAAAAGGTATAATTACAAGTATTCAGAATGAATGATACAAAACAAATAAATTTGTGCCACCGAAGTTGTAAAAATTTACAGAAATAAAAAAAATCATAAAAATAAAAAGATTTTGGAATTCATTTTTAGGTTCATATTTTTTTATTTCGGTTAAAAACAACGATGATGATGAAAAATATACTAATTTCTAAAACATGAAGGAAATTGAAAATGATACTTTATAAAAAAAGTTTTTTTGGTGACCAATGCAGTGACTTTTTTAATGCATGGAAGAAAGAGTGAAAGAGAAGGGTAATAAACGAAGAACTTTTTGTGTCCTTTAAAAGCTTTACTTTCTTTTTTCTTCCAAAAAAAAAGATAGTTTATTTTACCCTTGAGGTTTAAAAAAAAGAGAACACTCATACATACAACTTAAATTTAAAAAAGAAATTTGTATTAAGTATAGTAATTTTAAGGATTAAGTATAATAATCATCTTGTTGAGTTTCTTGCTCAAATACTTCTTCTTCAATTCGAACATTAACACTTAAAAGTTTTCCATTATCAAAGAAATATAATCGACTATCCACGGGATTATAATGAAGCATGGTAAGACCTCGATATGGATTATACCAAGGGATATCAACTGCAATGCTTTCATTTCTAAAAATTTCTAATCAGTCGACTTTCAAAAAAAAAGTGACCAAAAACCTGTAAAGATCATATGCAAATGAAATATATGTATCTCGATCCGTTGCACTTTCGAGACCATAAATAACTCCACACATAATAAATGCATCAGCTAATTCTGTGCCATTTACTTCAATTTCCCAAGTATTTACAACAAAGAAATCCTATAAAAAAATTGTTTTTTCTTTGCTATTATAGAAAACTACGCAAAATAATACCGGTTCAATTTTGCTAACAAATATATGAGGATTATCAAATTTAGTGTAAATTAGCCATAAACCATTTTCATCCGCGGCAAAATCAACGAAATTGTGTGGGCGATTATAAAGCCATGGATCTCGTTCAGTTTCATTGCAAGTCTAAAAAGTATTCAATTTCTTTAAAGTCCACAAAAAAAGTCATGTGTGTTCCTTACATTAAAAGTGTGATCATGCTTCCTCGAACAATCGTTATAGGCCATTTCAACCAATTCATCACCTTGAATTTGAGCTGTCGATTCCAAATTATATCGAACCATAAAATTTGAGCCGTGTCGATGATAAAAATATGATCCATTCCAAATCATACTTCCCGTTCCCGAAGCCAAATAATCGACATAATATTTAATTTTTTGTTTTTTATTTAAAAGTTGTCTCTCATTTTCATATTCATAAAGCACGGGTGAAGCATAATCATCTGTAAGCCATCGCTTATTTGCCATAATGGTATTTCTTGGATTTCTATCTCTCATCCATGAACCAATACTACCATATTGAGATTCTGAATGTAAAACCGGAATTCCAACTGCATTCAACCGACATTCTTTTTCATTTGGACCCAATGTTGGTGGACCAGTGTATGGAGGCTCAGTTGTAGGCATATCAGCCAAAGTTTCATTCGAAAAATCTGTTTCATTAGCGCCTTAATTTTAATTATAAAAGTTAAATATTAAAAAAAAAACAGGTAATTTACTTCGAAGTAAATCTTCAATGGTATCATTTCTGCCTGTTCCAGTTGGAGGTGTTGGACCACTGGTGGGTTTTGGTGTTGTAGTTCGCCGCATTCCAGCTTTCCATTTTGTAACTTTAGTTGATTTTGTAGTTTTTAACATTTTTCTTGTCATTGCTGGATGAGGCATAGGCATGCCTGGACTCCAACCTAATGGAGGTAAAAATCCTGGAGGTGTAGGTTCAAATGGAATGAGTCTTGTTACTTCAACTTCCTTAACTACAACCACTGGAACGGGGACTATCTTTTCTTCGATTCTAATGATTGGAGGTCCAGGAACAGAAATTCGTTGAACATACATATCTGGGAATGAGCAATTGCAACGGCCATTTTTGCCTTGTGGTCCTTCCTCTCCTATGCCACCTACCAAACCACTTGGACCAATAAGGCCTTCACTTCCTTTTCTTCCTGGTGGTCCAATAGGACCTTGAGGTCCCGCATATCCTGGACGGCCTTGGAATCCTTGAAGTCTTTGACCTTTATCCGCGCAATATTGATGCACTCGTCTGCATGATCTCTCAAAAACATTTTTCTGAAACATTCATTAATTATTTTTCGACAAAACCTTTTTTTTCAAAGATACCGGTATAATTGTATCATGCCCAATTAAAATAGTCCATTGGCTGAGATCATCTGGATGTAATGGAGTAACAGCTTCTCTTCGCTGCCTTGGAATATATTTAAGCGCTGTTGAAGTTTGTTTAGCTTCAACCACGCATTCACCCAATTGTTTTAAACGATAAAGAGAATGGATATAAAATGTTACAATAATACATAAATGAATAAATTGACAAATAATTACAAATTTAAATGAACTTGATTTTATTATATTTGAAGTTGGAGCAATTTGTTTTTGTGGTTTTTTCATTTTTATCAACAAAAAAAGTATTAATTTTTTGGAGAAGATTTTTAATAAAAGGAACAAAAAAATGTTTATTCTAAATTTGTTGCGACGATCGTGGAATCATATTTCATTTTTTAGCTAATTTTTAAAAGCAAATTAAAAAACGTGAATGGCATTCTTTTTATTTCGCGACCAAATAAAGAAAAAACTATCGATGAAAGAAACAAATGATTAATTTTATTTTAAAAAGATAGCATAGTTTTAATTAACATATATACCAGCAATATGAAATACACGTTTATTTTGCAAATTAATTAAAGATTTGGAGTTTGTTGAATAAATAAATATCTGAGAAAGCTGAGATGAAACAATTTGCATTTTTTAAGGGAAAAGAATCCAAAAAAGACATTAGATTTTAAATAGTAAAAATGAAACTTTTAAGTAACTCGATTAAAATTTCCTTTAAGGATTCTAAGAAAAGCGGATCGAAATTGACGGTTTGCAAGAGCATAAGCAAATGGATTTCCACTGCTATTGAGATAGCACATGTAATAAGAAAGATTGTAAAGTAATGAAGGAATGCATTCGCCTTTACAAAAACCATAAATTGTTGCCTGAAAAAAAAAGTTTTTTTAAATATTTGATATGTATCAAAACTTACGACAACATAATAAGGTGACCATAAAATTGCAAAGAATCCAACGATGAAAGTGATAGTTCGGAAAGCTTTGTGAGCTCGTTTTTCAGCTCGAGTTTGCTTTCTTCCGCGATTCAAAGCAATAATGGGAGAAAATAAAGATTGTAAAACCCGATCACGAGTGTCTTTAGTAAATGTTGAAAGGTTTGAAACTTTTCTACTGACGCTAAAAATTAGTTGGGTTTAAAAATTTTTAAATAATATTTTGACTAACCCCATCGTGCTTAGAAAAGGATCGGATCTTTCTCTTTCTGGATTGAGTGTAGTTATAGAACTTTTAGTTTTGTTTTCTCGAGTTATGGTTACTGTAGGAGTTGCAGAAGATTTTTTTCGACGAGCATTAGGGTTACTTAAATGTGGGCCTTCACTTGATGTTGAACAACTAAAAGCAAATTTGATTAATGATTTCTATTTCTAATTAAGTTTTTAGTAAAATTCACCTTGACGTTGTTGACGATGATCGCGAACGAGTATGCTGCTGTTGTTGTTGGGGCGCGCCACGAGTAAACCAAGCCATTAACCTCCTCCACCATCCTCCTCTCATTTCGGGTTGTAGTTCATCAATGCATTCAAGAGTTGTTGTAATATGTCCATTTTCATCTGTGACATTTATTTGATTAAAATCCTTTTCAATTTCGTCTTCAGCTCTCCATTTTTTAGATCTTCTAATACTTCTCTGAAAATTAAGTTTTTTAGTGTCTAAAATCTATATGATTTTTGTTTCGTACAAAAGAAGTTATGCTGTGTTTTTCGCAAATTATCGAAGATGTATCTGATCTATCAAAATCAGGTGGTGGATTTTCAATGAATGATAACTTTTTAAAATGTAAAACTGAACTAAAGCTATCATCATCAAAAATAGTGCTGAATGAATTTGCTGTGGTAAAATCATAAAAGCTTGGATCCTAAAACGTTTTGATTGTGAAATTAGGGAATTTAATAAATTTTGACAATGCAACAACGAAAACTAAATCCAAAAGTCCATTTCAAATTTTACAAATACTTTTACAATAAAATATTTCTAACTCCCTTACAATTTAAAAAAAAAGTATTATTCACGCAAACTAATAATTTTGAATCAATCAAAAACTTAAAATCACCCAATTTAAATTTTCACACACTTCAAAATATTTAATTTACGATAAAACACAGCATAACAAAAATAATAGCTTTCAAAGATCACTCAAAAACCAAAAACAAACCTGAAACTTTTTATCTTCATCCGGTGTAATGGTTTCAGAGGTATCATTATTATTGACTGTAAGGGTCGCAGATTTCACTGTTCTCAGTGGTGTATGATTTTTATTATTATTACTTCTATATTGTGATCCACTAAGTTTCTGACGTCTTAGTACAACTTGTTCTTTAGGGGCGGCTGGAGCTTTTTCTTTGATTATTTCCAATGTCGTTGCTTCAGAATGATTTCCTGGTACCAACTAAAAAAATAAATAAAAGAAAGAAACAAAAAATGGTTCGTCATGCTCATTATTTATATTTTTATTTTTTTCACCCCTTTCTTTTCATCCAAGAATATTTTTTGTAAACTTTTTTATAACATTTTGTCATTTGAATATATTTTTTATTTGAACAAAATCATAATTTTTTTACTCCTCTCGTCTATCCCCCAACTTTTTTTTCTATTCAAATTCAATGAAGTGAAAATCCTGTCTCTCCTTCTTTTCACCTGGTGAAATGAAGCAATTTTGGAGAGAAAAGAGAAAAGAAAGTATTCAGCCAAAAAATGGATGATATCTCCTCAAAATTTTTTTTAGAAATCTAGCATTTTTTGAAGCAATAAAAAGTTGTATAAAAGGCACTTACATTACCAGTATGATATCCGCTATCTTTATTAGTATTGTCATTTTGAATCGTTTCACTTCGACGTGATTGAAGCATCAATCTCACACCAACCTAAAAAGTGATAATTGTATGTATTGCTTCCTGGCTAAAAAAAACATACTTGTGTCCCTAATCGTTGGGTTAATAATAATGCAATATGTCGATGTTCCTTTGCTTTGGCTTTCTTTTCCAAATTTTTTGCTGCTTGATGGATTCCCTTAAAAATGGAGCTCATGTGTTTTTTAAAATAATTTTATTATCAGTTTTTTTCCATTAATAAAAAGAAAAAGGATGTATAGTTTTTTTGTTTCCTTTCTTTTTTTTAAATGCCATAATTGCATTTTAGCTTCCAGTAAAAAAAAGCTGACAAGAAAGTGCCTATAAACTAAAGCCGCGTTAATATCATCTCCATTTTTTTGTTTTGTTGAAAGTTTATTATTATTATTTTTTGAAGAAGAATAAGGGCATTTACCGTGGTTGTCTATAGTCTTGTTAATGGTGGCCCCTCTCTATTGTGTCTTGCTAAAGATAAGGTTTCACTTCATGTTAAAAGCAAGCGACCACGGCCAAATAAAAACAAAACAAAAATATAAATATAAAAGTAACATAATCCTTCAAATAGGGTGCGTGAGAGAGAGTAAGAAGCAAAAATGCTTGCCTTCTTGCAACCAAAAAAAGAAGAAAAAACGAAAGTAATATATTTTTTAAATGAAAAAATATAAGGAATCGAAAAGTCAAAAAGCGCTAAAGTGCTAATGTTTGTTGATAACTGAGATTTATAAAAAACTAAAATAAAGTATTTTTAGAAAAAATTCTCAAATTTCTATAATATTTTTATGATGAGCTTTTTATTGTATAAAGTTACCCACCTTATATAATATCAGCATCGCTACAAGAGTAGTCCAATAATATGCAACATACATTCCCATATTTACATAAGGATTTGAAAGAAATGGCGCAAAGCATTCTCCTTCTTCATAATTTGCATCTCTGTAAAATGAAGAAAAAAAAATGTACTCAAACAATATTAGAAACATTTTTTTTTCTTAAAATTTTTTAGCCGTTTTTTACATTTTCTTTTTTCATTCTTATTAAATCTCTTAAAAGGTCACGAGGCAGCCATTGAAAAGTGATAATAAAGCTCAAAGACTTAAATAAAAAAAGTATTCGAAAAAAATAATACAAATAAGAAAAAATGAAAATTAAAATTACGAAAAAATTATTATTTACCCTTCTCCTCCACCACTAAAAAATGACCATCCATAAATCATAAGGCCAAACATAACGGCTGGAAATATCCATGATAAAATAATTAATACTTGAGTTTTAGTTGGTGATTGCCATTTAAGATATTTAGCTGTATGACAAACAGATAAATATCGATCCGCAGTAATTAATAAGACAGTTAAAATAGATACAAGACATAAAGTATAATCAAGAAAAAGCCAGGTCTCACATGCCATTGCACCCAAAGGCCATCGATCACCTAAAAATGAAATAAATTTTTTATGGATTAAAAATTTAATTTAAAAAACTCTAACCATTAACTACGTAAACAGTAAATAATGGAATTCCTTCAATTCCAATAATTAAATCTGAGATAGCCAAAGAAACAATATATCGATTGCTAACCTGCAACAAAAAAATATAAGAAAATAATTAAAGCTTAAAAAATTACATCTGAGAGACAGAGAAATGGAAAGATAATCCATTTCTCGTAAAAAAAATTTATTAAATCTCCTCAATTTTTGATAACATTTTTTATTATTGATTCTTATTAAAAGGTTCTCTTTTTTTTTGCTTCCTTAAAAATGTTAAAAAATACTTTTAAAAAGTGGTATTTTTTCCATAACTTTTTCATGGTAAAAACGCAACAAAAACAAAAAGAATACAAAGTTTTTCAAATAAGTTGCGTGACACACAAAAATAAAAGTAAAACTTAAAATCTTTTCTTTGAAAAAAAGATGTGTGACGCTTGCTTTGCTTTCTTTTTTAAATAAATAAATACAAGAATAATTATTATAAGAATTATATCATTATTTAAATTTCTTTACCTGTTTACTTATTGAACGCTGTAGTTTATATGCCATTATAACCATTGCATTTCCAATAATTGTTTCTAAACTAAGTAATACTGCAACAATCCAAATAATAACCTAAAAAAAAGATGCAAAACAATTAAAAAATATTTATGTTTTTAAGCTTTAAAATAAATAACAAAAAATATTGTATGCTGAAACTTACTTGAACCAATGGCGAATAAGGCGATTGCCAGGTTGCCCCAAGCGAAATGGGGATATCTATCGTTGTTGTTGTAGTATTCATTTAATAAATTTCTTTTTTACTTTGGAATGATGTAGTAAAAATAAATAAATATTTACAAAAATTGCTACCGAAGACGCTTTTTATGATTAAGACACAACGTCATTTATAAATGGCAACATTTAAAAAAATTTGAATTTAAATACAAAAAAATAAAATAAGTAAGTTTCTTATCGCCTTATTTCTTTAGATAAATTAAAAAGCAATTAAATCTTTTGTTCGATTTTTATTTTATTTATCAACAAAATATAAATATTATTAATAATTTTGCGCACTTTCTTGGCATATTATTTTTTTAAAGAATAGGGAGATTGAAAAGAAGAATGAGAAAAAAATATTGCATCTACCAAATGATGGAAGAAAAAAAGAAAAGAAAAGCTTCTCTTTCTTTTTTGTCGTCGTCTGCTTGCTTGTGTTTTTTCTTCTTTCTTTCCTTCATTTTGTTAAAGAAAAAAATAAAATTATAGGCGGAGTTTAAGGAACGTCATTCAACGGCATCAGTAGAAATAAGACAGTGGAGTGCATCGCCACCAACCAATGCGCCTCTTTAACACTTTTTTTCGAGTTCCAATCCTTGAATAGAAAAAAATGAAAGATAAAGCCTTCGAAGTCTTCAAAGAAAAAATCTTGGTTGTCTGTCTCTAGTTGATGTTGTTGTCGTTGAACGGTGCCCTTCTAAATATATTTTTTTAACTTTGGTCACACTGATGATGTTGCCTTTAAAAAAGATAGATATTGTTGCAGAAAAAAAAGATGCTTCTCCTCTATTTTTTAGATGCAACACAACCACGCGATTTTTGCGACGAGACTCAAATCTTCTCGACGACGTCTTCTCAATGAGATTTTTAAAGGCCATCATTTATATCTTTAAAAGGAGTCGACGACGAATTTGAATCAAATTATCGGCGCAAGCAAGAAAAAAATAAAGAAAATGAAGAAGCGAGGGAGAGAAGAGAGCACACTCGTTTGCACAACCAAATTTTGATTATTTTTATTTTTGTTTGCTGCTGAGATATATATTTTTTATGTTATAAATTGTAAATTGTATGACATCTTTCTTTTTTTTATTTTATGAATATCTTTTTTTAACAGAAAAAAAACAAACATGAAAGTGTATAAAAAAATGATAGATTTTTAAAATATGTTTAGCAGCTCAATAATATGAAAAGGTAAAACAAAATTTAAAAAACAAAAAGAAGTAAACAATTCTCTTTACACAAAAAAGTAAGAGGGGTTTCTCCATCCTGATTTTTCCGGCTACGTATATATCAATTTTTTTTACAGATTCTGAATCCGTAGACTATGGGGATCATTATATAGTCAACAATTCTCAAATAATATGAAAATTTTTTTTGACCAAAAAAACATGTTTTTTGACTAAAACTTTTTTTCTATCCTCGGAAAATGGCTGAAACTTTCCGTCAGTAATAGTACCGATATATGACGAATTTGATTTTGCTTTTAGATTTTGAATAAAAGTTTCTGGGCTTCTCAGAAAAGTTAGGCGAGCATGTTTTTCGATGTCAAATTTTTTCCAAAAAATAAAATTTTTTTCGCAACCTGCGTTTTTCGCTTTGGGAGAGCGGAACTATGGTGAAGGCGCTTGACTGCTGCAATTTTTTTTCTTCATCACACGCTTTTGAAGGCGCTTTATTTTCGCATATTTTTTTCGTCAAACATTTTTATTTTGGATAATGTTTTTTCCGTGATATTTTTTTCCTTGAGATTCTTTTATTTTTTGTTTTTTAGTAATCATTTAACAACGATGCCACCAAAAAGGAAGAAATCATCTGCAACAAAAGCTAGAGATGCAACGGCAAAAAGAAAAGTGAGAACTCAAGAAGAAGCTCGAAGAAGACCATCAAATGATTCAACAACACCTTCAACTGCTCCACAACCAACAACTACAACAGCAACGATAAATGGTGAAGCTATGGATACAACTGAAGCACAAAATTCACATGAATCTGAACATATTATTGTAAGCGTTATTTTTTTGTTATTTGTTTTTTTCTTAACCTTCTGCAGTTAGCCTTTAGTTGCTTCACCTTGCGTATTTGTTGTTTATTAACTTTTGCTTGAGATGCTTTTCCTCAAAATGCTTTTCTTTCAATTGCTTAATTATTATATTATTCAGGATAAACGAGCTATTCAATCAACTGATAATGAACTTGATCAAACAGCTTCACCAACAACTCGAACTGCTGCTATCAAACGACGAGCTAATGAAGATGTACTTGAACCTAATGCAAAACGTAATGCTCTTGCTGATACCGAACATAAAGTAGCTAATGCTTACAAATTTGATGATAACGATGATTGTCAACATGAACATGGACATGATATCGTATGTTTTTTCTTTTGTTTTATAGTCAAACCATTTACTTGCAATCCTTTTTCTTTCAAAGTCTTATTTCATTTATTTTTCAGGTATTTCATTCACAAGCCTCAGCTGTTTTCGAAGAAGGTGCTAAAGAAACCGATGATATTGTAATCGATGACGATGATTGTCAACATCTTTCTGCACATGATATCGTATGTTTTATCCTTTTGTTTTTTAATCAAACCTTTTACTTCGAATGCTTTTTCTTTCAATGTCTTTATTCATTTGTTTTTCAGGTTCATCAATCTCCAGTCTCAACTGTAAACAAAGAAGCTGCTAATGATACCGATGATATTGTAATCGATGACGATGATTGTCAACATCATTCTGAACATGATATCGTATGTTTTATCTTTTTGTTTTTTAATCAAACCATTTACTTGCAATCCTTTTTCTTTCAAAGTCTTATTTCATTTATTTTTCAGGATCATCAATCTCGAGGCTCAACTGTAAACAAAGAAACTGCTAATGATACCGATGATATTGTAATCGATGACGATGATTGTCAACATCATTCTGAACATGATATCGTATGTTTTATCCTTTTGTTTTTTAATCAAACCATTTACTTCGAATGCTTTTTCTTTCAATGTCTTTATTCATTTGTTTTTCAGGATCATCAATCTCGAGTCTCAGGTGTTATCGAAGAAGGTGCTGAATTTGCTCATGAACATGATGATTCTTTGATGCTTGATGATGACAATGCATTTATTGAACCACCTGATTATGAACGACTTCCATTCCATCATGTCCGAATTCAAAGTGATTATCAACGTGATAGGAATGAATGGTTCAATGATGTTAAAATGCTTGCATATCTTGGTGCTATGGCTGGACACGCTGTTCGCTATGGAACATTTCTAAGAATCGCTGTGTTGGATTCGCTTTTTGTCCATTCGCATGCTAACAACGTCAATGTAAACATAAAAAACTTCCTCTTCGTGTATCCTGATAATCCTGAACTTATTTTGTGTCCTCTCAACGTTATGAATGGAAATCACTGGACTCTTCTTGCTATTCATGTGTTGCTTGGTCATGCAGATTACTATGACACTCTTCAATCTGCTGCTACTTCTGGAGAAATTTATGCTGACGAACTTGCTCTATGTACATCCATTATTGAAAAACTCAAAGCTGCTGAAATCATTGATCACCACATTGTACCTCGAAGAGCTGACACTTCAACTTTTGATTTTCAACGGGATGGTTTTAACTGTGGACCTCATAAACTTCTAATCGCTGAAAATCTCGCATTCCACGGCTACTCAATGAAATTTGATCATCGTCTCAACATGGCCACTGAAAGATATCGAATGCAATATTTGTTGAACATGCTATATGAGTTGAATAAAGACAAAGATGAATGGCATCGTACGAATCTTGATACATGGTTACCTACAGCTTTCGAAAGACAACTGAACCAACCACTTCCTCTTATTGATCCATCTCAACTTGAACTTCCAGCTGAGAATGATTTGATTCAACATGTTCAAGCTGCACCATTATCGACACCTCAACCATCTGTACCTCTAAGAAAATCTCAAAGAATCATACCAAGAACTGATAATACAAGAAGATTATATGATGAAAGAATGACATCAAAAAGAAACTCAACTCTTCGACTTGGCAAACCTATTGGACTTCGAAGCTCTGGAATCAATCCTGATCCACATTATCTCGGTCCTATGAATAAAAGATGTCATTATTGTAATGCTTTCCTCTTCCATTGTGAATCTTTGGGTGGTTGTTGTGCTAAAGGTGCTGTTCCAATGCCTGATATTCCTCCGATGCCTGCTCGATGGGATCAAATTGCCTCCTTCAGCGATTTCTGGACTCATCCTAAACAATTCAATAGTTTAATGGCAATGGTTTCAACACAAGCAAAGGTTACTCGACATGCTGATGCTTTCAAGATTGAAGGGGAATTACGTCATAATGCAGGTGATTTGGTACCTATGGATGGAGAAGCTCCTTCTTTTGCTCAAAACTACTGCATCGACTCCGATCAAGCTCTCAACAATCGACTATCTGATGCTGTTAAAAAATTACATTTCAAAGCTGATGATGCCGCAAAGAACAAAGATCTTATTGGATTGTTAGAAGCTATGCTGCGTCAATATCATCCTCTTGCTGACATGTTGAAAAACATGAGACAAATCCTTGCTGATGAAGAAGCTAAATGTGCTGCTGAAGGAACTGAACTCAGAAAATTCTATTTGGTTTGGGAAAACGGAAATGATCAACATACTCATCCAGGACGTCTCAATCTTCCTACCGTCAATGGGCAAGTTTTCTCTATCTATCGCTCTGATGATCTTGATGCTCCTCCAAAAGGTCTTTGGTTTGGAATTTCTAAAGATGGAAGCAACAGTATTCGCTATGTTCCTCATTTCGATTCATTTGCTGATGCTGCTGCTTATCCTCTCATTTTCGTCTTTGGTCAAGAAGGATGGCATCCTAATCTCAAGAAGCTTGATCCTGCTACTCGATATCTTACTGCTAATGATGTTGAAAGTGATCCTGAATTTAGAAGTGATTCTGAAGCTGAAGAACTTGATGATGATGAAGAATTGCCAATTTCGAAGAAGTATGAAAACGTTTCAATGAAGCAACACTACACTTCGTTATTGTATGATCGTACAGATCAACAAAAGAACAACTTCAATCCTGTAACTGGCCAAAAAACTCTCAGCCAAATCTTCATCATCAATGGTCATCTCAATGTGCTTCGTCAACGTCTTGATAAGCTGGAACAACTTGAATCTGATCCATCAAAGCAAAAGCGATATGAACAATGCAGCCGACTTCGTGATGCTCTACAAGCAAGGATTGATCGTGATGAACAACTTCGTGGTAAAAAGCTTGGTAAAATCGTGATGCTCAACAAGAATTTCCGTGGTGGCAATCGTTATATGCAAGAAAGGTTCAAGGACAACATTGCTCTCTGTAATCGTCATGGCATGCCTTCACTCTTCGTAACATTTACTGGAAACCCAAAGTGGAGAGAAATCACGGAAAATCTTCGACGTGGCGATAACAATCAACCCGCTGAAACTTGGATTGATCGACCTGATCTCATCTGTCGTGTATTCAACCTGAAGGCTAAGCAATTTCTTGAAGATGTCTTGAAAAAGAATACTCTTGGTAAAGTTAAAGCTTACTCTGTATCATTGGAACATCAAAAACGGGGTATGCCACATCTTCATATGCTCCTCATCATGGAAGACGACTACAAGTACAACATTCCTGAAGAAGTCGATGATCTCATATCTGCTCAAATTCCTGTCAAACCTGATGATTCTGATCTTTCTTACGATGCTGACTATCAACGACGCTACTATGATACTGTTATGACACTTATGGTTCATGATCCAAAAAGATGTAAAGCTGTTTGCGGAAATGGAAAACAACCAGGCATTTGTGGAAAGGACTTCCCAAAGCCTTATACTGAAGAAACTGTTATGCGTCTCGATGGTTATGCTCAATTGAAGCGTCCAGATGATGGTAGATCTGTTGAAGTTGGTGCTAATGGTAAACGTCGTAATGTTCCTATTACAAATCAATACATCATCGCACATAATCGTTACTTGCTCTTGAAATACAATTCGCATATCAACGTTGAACACTGTGGTGGAATCAAATGCATCAAATATTTGTACAAATACATCTTCAAAGGAAATGATCAAGCCTTCGTCTCTGTTCGTGAAATGAAGAATTCAACTCAAAATAACAACGTCGTTGACTATAACGAAATCGTCCAATTCCGAAAGATGAGATGCGTTGGTGCTGCTGAAGCTGTTGAAAGTCTCTTATCTATGTTCACGACCCGATGCTCTCATTCAATTAAAGAACATGAAGTCCATCTTGAAGATAATCACAACGTCATATTCAATCCTGAAGACACTGAAGAAAGATTGAAGAACCTAACTGAAAATAGCGGTGCCGAAACCGAAGCGCGAGCTGTCTCAAGGCTTACTGCTTTTTTCAAGTTAGTGAATCAAGAACTTTCTGAAATTGCTGCAAATCCAAATGTTTACACTGCTGCTGATCTTTCAACTCGCTCCATCAACTTATATTATCATCAAGTAAATGAATATTACACATGGGACTACAAGAACAAGAAATGGAATCGACGTGTTCGTGATCGAAAAGTTGTTGGCCGCCTTCGTACTATCTATCCAAGTGACGTGGAACTTTATTGTATGCGTGAACTTCTCAAGCATGTCAAAGGTCCTCCAAATTATGAAGCTATTCGAACTTTCAATGGAGAAGTATTTCCAACTTATCGTGCTGCTGCTGTAGCTCGAAATCTATATATTGATGATACCATTTGCTACACAACTATGGATGAAATTACCAAAGAATTCATGCCTCGCCAATGCCGTGTTGTTTTCGCTCTTCTTTTGGTGTACAACGAACCTCTTGATGCTGTAGCTTTATGGGAAAAGTACTGTGATTTGCTCATCGATCGAAATGCTGATATCTCAAAGGAAATTCGAATTCAACGTGCTCTTGCTCACATTGCCTCGATTCTCTTTCATCATCAAAAAACCACTGCTGATTTTAAACTTCCTGATGTTTCTGAAGATGACTTGATGGATGCGATCAATGATGCTTTTCCTCCTGATTCTAACGATGGTGCTGAAGACTATGAAAACTTGAACACTGAACAACGTGCTTTTGTTGATAAAGTGGAACAAGCTCTTTTTAATCCAACTGATCGTAACCGTGAGCGTCTTTTCTTCTTGCAAGGTAGTGGTGGTACCGGCAAAACGTTCGTCTACAACACTATGATTAGAAGATTTCGAGCTATGGGAAAGAAGGTCATCGCTGTTGCTTCAACTGGAATTGCTGCTATTCTCCTTGATGGTGGTACAACTGCTCATTCTGCTTTCCGAATTCCTTTGGACATCCATCAAGAACCCAACATTGCTCCAAATGATCCACTTGCTCGACTAATTATTGAAGCTGATTTGATTATTTGGGATGAAAGTCCTATGCAACATAAATCTGTCCTGCAACACGTCGCTTCTTTGATTAGGAATTTGGTTGGAATCGATGAACATCATTCGAAATTTGGAAACAAGACTGTTGTCCTTGGTGGTGACTTCAAACAACTACTACCTGTCATGCGCCATGAAACTGCTCGATCATCCTATGAAGCTTCTTTGTTATGCTCTCCTCTCTTCAGAGAAAACTTCAAGATTTACTCTTTGACAACTAATGTTCGTGCTGCTAATGATCCTTCATACTCTGCATGGTTGAGTGATGTTGGTAATGGTCGAGTTCAATGTTCTTTTGGTCCATCAAAAATCCAACTTCCAGATGATATTGTCTGCTACGATCAAAATTCCGTCTTGAATTTCGTTTATCCTGCTAAATTATTTGATGATCCTAAATCTGCTGAATACCTCGAATATGTTTCTGAAGCTGTTCTTATGGCTCCTCTGAACGAAACTGTCAAAGATCTCAATGAACGTATCATCTCGATGCTTCCCGGTGATCATAAAGAATTTGCATCTGTTAATATCATGTCAAACACTTCTTATCCTGAAGATGAATTCTTACGTGACAACTATGATGCTGAAGAACTTGCAAGATTTGAACACTCATCAATTCCATCTAATATTATTCGTCTTAAAGTTGGCAGCGTTGTGATGCTCACCCGAAACTTGGATATTCGCCTTGGTCTTTGCAATGGAACACGCATGGTTGTTGAAAATATGGGTGCAAATTACATTGGCTGTCGTATCATCACTGGAAGCTCAAAAGGTCAATTAGTACCAATCGTTGCTATACCGAACAACTTTTCTGACAAATCTGATGACTCATTGCCTGAATTTACAAGGTATCAACTTCCTATTCGTCCTGCCTTCGCAATGACAGTCAACAAATCTCAAGGTCAAACTTTAAGCAAGGTTGGTATCATCTTCAACACTCCATCATTTTCTCATGGTCAATGCTATGTTGCTGTTAGTCGTGTACGACGTCGTCAAGATATCAAAATTTTCGTGAGCAATGAAAACACTGCAACCGTCAATGGAAAGAAAGTTCCTCATACTACCAACATCGTCTTCAAAGAAGTTATCAATGCTATGAATCAACAAGTAAATCGGCAATAAACTATCGCCAAGCTGTCAAGGTTCTTCACTTGCGTGTCGTTAATCTTCAGCTTCTTGAACAATCATCTTTTGCTCATCTCATATTTCATCTCAATATCTTTTGGTCCTAATATCTGTTGAGGTTCTTCAATGCGTTGTCGTTAATCTCCTGTCAATTCTCAAAATATCTCATGGTCGTTTCTCAACAAACTTTTCTCATCAAATGCTGCTTACATCTCTTCAAGTTTTAGCTTTTTTTGACAAAAAAACAAGGTGCCGTGTGTCACTCCTAAATTACACCAACACTTTTCTCAATCGTTTTTGTTTTTGTTTCGTTTATTACTATTAAAATTGTTTGTTTGTTCTTATAATAAATCTTAAAAATTCTTATTTTGTTTCTATTAGTATTAAGCCTTATATCGCTATAAGCAATGGGAGGGAATAGAGGAAGAGGTCTCAACTATAAATAACAAGATTTTGGGATCGTAACTCACTAAACAATAAAACAAAGACTACACCACCAACTCAAACAGTTAATAAACATACCGAAACAGCACTTGACTGTCTTTGATTTTTCTTCTTTTTCTTTTTAAGCTACAAATGCTTTTCTTCTTTTTAAGCTACAAACGCTTTTCTTCTTTATAAGCTACAAATGCTTTATTTTCTTTTAAAGCTACAAATGCTTTTTTCTTCTTCTTTTCCTTTCTTATTTTCTTTCTTTTTTCTTTTTCCTTTTTTCTTCTTTCTTTTCTTGAGTTTGATGGTGAAATTTGCAATCTAAAATATATGCGCGCTAACGATTATAAACAAGGGAGAAACACGAAAATAATCACGATCACAAAACAAAGCAAAAAGCTAAACAAACTATAGCCAACCCAACAGAAACGAAGCACAAAAATCAAGCATAAACAACTGATTGAAAGATAAAAACGAGTGATGCTTCTTTTTCTTGGCTAAATATCATGAAATCAAAAAATGCACTAATGAGAGCAAGCATGAGAAAAAAAAATTGTTTCTGTTATTTTGAATGAAAGATGGCTATCCTACTAATATGCAATTTTTATACGATAATTTTTAATTTCACAAAGTTTTATTTAAATTGTGGATCCACTGGTTTTAATAACACAGAAAAAAATAATAAAATAAAATTAAATGAGCAATTTTTCTTTTCTTTTTTGCTTGTTTTTTTTGTTGGTAGATGAAAGAGGAGGATTAATAAAAAAAATAAGACCAAATTAATCACATTATTTACACGTGTATAAAAATGGTTGGATGTAACAAATTTAATCAAGTGCGACGACCTGGAGCTGATGAAGATTGTTCTATTGCAAGGGGCTTAACTTCAACGCGATAAAAGCGAGTACCTAAGGGCATGTTGTAACTGAAAAAAAGAAGGGATTCATTTTAAAAGAGCAAAAAACACAAGAGAGAGAAAAAAGAAAGAAAACAAACCGATTATTTTCTTTTCTAATTTGGCAATATTCAATATTTGTAACCACAGCAAACATCCAATTTCGACGAGCTGCACCTTGAGCATCGACGCCGAAACGACGCATGCTACTTTCTCGAACAAAATGCAATGAGCGACTTGTCCTGCAAATTGTAAATTAACTTTAACATTGAATCCCAAAATTTTTTTTTTAAAAACTTACGAAAAGACCATGTATGAATTATGTGAATTATCCCACATAACCAAAACTGAGCAACCTTCATGAATATCATGAAGGGAAATCATCATATTCATTTCTTTCATACAAATGCGGGTTTGAGTTCCAATGGTGTTTATGGAAGTTACATCATCTTCAACTCGCTCAGCTAAAAAAAAGTTCAATCAAAAACGTGAAAAAGATTTTCAAGAAAAAATTTAAATAAAATGAAAGCCAAAAAAGCGATGACTCAAAAAAATAATTATAAACCACTTTTTTTATAAAAAATATTAATCAGAATTGGTAAAAAGCTTCCTGCATATTTTTTTGTTTTTCAAAAAAAACTTAAGCTTGCTTCACAGACGAATTATAAATTTAAAAAAATGCCTACCATCTTCTTCCTCTTCCTGGGTTGCAGGAAATTCGGATGCTTTAGATGATGAGCCGCCAGCTGTAGTCGGATTAACAATCATACAAGATTCCGTCATATTTTTTGGTAAAAATGGTTCAGAATGTGAAACACTCATAGTATTATTATCTTCAATAGTTGCGGCATCAATAAATGGACCTTTGTTTTGTTGTTCTTCTACTTTTTGATAATTTAAAACTTGATCTTCAAGTTTTTTAATTTTTTCATGCTAAAAATAGATTTTGAATGAAAAATTTTGCAACAAAATTAAAAAATAGTAAGAAATTAATACCAATGACTTTTCATATCGCTCTCGTTCAGCTTTAACTTCCACGTGAATTTCATCACGCATTTTTGCAATTTCAGACACCTTTTTATTTTCAATACCTTGAATAATAAACATCATTTTTGTCTAAAAAATTAAAAAGCATGTAAACAAACATTAGTTAAATATAGTGTTGTTTATTTTCTTACTCTGTAAGCTTTCTCATACTCTGCTTGGGAATTAGAAGGACGGGTCTCACGTTCATTTTGTTCTGATGGTGTAGGGCTGGATACTCGACGCTTTTCAATCTCTGATCTAATTCGATCTACTTCATCTTGCTAAAAAAATAAAAACAAACAAATTAAACAATTTCTTATAGGAAAGTAAAAATCTTACAGCTAAAGGTCGGCGAAGAATATCTTCAAGAGTTTTAAGTTCAACTCCGAGATAATCAACTGAAGCATCAGATTGAATTTTTTGTTCAAGTTTTCGATTGTCTGTTGCAAGGCGTAAAATATCCGCGTGTAAATCATCTTTAGCTTTAATAACTTCAATCATTTCATTATTTAATCGTTCAATCGTAACATGTCCATCTTGGACTTCTTTCTCCTTTTCACGACGCAAATATTTTTCATGCTAAAAATAATTTTCCAACGGTTTTAATCCTAAATGCAAATTTTCAATGGGCAAACCTCAAGAATTTCAGAAAGTTTTGCATTTTCATCTTTAACTTCGGTAACAACTTTTCTCTGTTCATCAAGTTGATTTTCCATTTCTTCTCGAATCTGCCGCCATACTTCATCTATTGCTTCTTTGTGAATAGCCCGTATAGCTTCACCCTCATCTTGAACCAAATTTTTAATATCTTCAATTTGATTTTGAACATCGGAAATGGTGTCTTTGACATTGCATAATTGTTCATTGGCTGCTTCAAGTTTTCGGGTTTGTTGATCGTCATCGACTTGCTAAAAAATGGTTTCTATGATTTTATGAAAATCTATAAAATATGCAAAAGCGGTAGCTCAAATAAATATTTAATAGAAAAAAAAGCTATATATAAAAAGCAGGAGAAAGCAAAAAAAGAAGTATAAATTATAAACCTCTGAAAGGCGGGCAAGTGGGGTTTTACTAATCCATCCAGTATTGTATGATTTGGGTGATGAATACTATAATCACAAAACACAACGAATGATTAACAAACACAGAAATATTTTTTTAAAGCTCAAAAATTAACATACCGGTTGTCTAAAGCGTTCAGCAGACATTGTGTCATCAGGGGTGCTGAATTGACTGGATGTTGCTGAAATTTGATTTGAAGTTGACATGCCTCCTCGAGTAGGTATTGCAATAGGATCACTTGAATATGAATATGCTTTTTGTGAAGATGAAACTATATTGATTTCATCTTTAGATCGAGCTTCAAATGCAAGAGGCTTTAATGAAATTGGAGTTCCCACTCCACTTTCAGAAAATGATAAAGAAGTTTGAGAAGAAAATGGACCAAATCGATTTAGATTAAAACTTCCAGGCGAGCATTCAGCATCCAAGCCGCTTAGATAATTTGTAGATGGAAAGTTTCGATTCATGGTATCAATGTTGATAGTTTTTCCATGAACAAAAAATGATTCCTCTCGACGCAAAGTTGCATGAGATGTTTCGTTTACGCTCGGCATATTTTTATCAGCAATCATAAGTTTTTTGAAAACTTCGGGTGCTGTAACATTTAAGAAAACTGACATGTCTTGAAACTTCTGAAAAATTAAACTACTATTTATTGAGTTACAATAACCATTAAACTAACTTCTCGAAGCATGTGCAAATAAGAATTATCAATTTTAGGCAAATTTATATCAAAATCGTCCAAGCGTGGAGAAAATGAAGGCATAAGTTGATAAACTCCACGAAAGATTTGTCGCAGGAAATGTTTTTCCAATTTTCGATGAATTGCATCACGTTGTTGATTTTCTTCTTCTAAGAAAGCTGAACATTTTTCCCTCATAGTTTCAAGCCATTCTTTAAACTCTTTTAGTAAAGTTTGTCGACGAATTACTTCAGCCACAGCCGTTACATACAAAATTGGAGTTTCACGTATTTGATTCAACAAATTCAGTTGGTCGATTAAACTTTTTGCACGTTCTTCAAAAACTATCATACTTCCATCCGATTTAGCTAATCTATCATAAACAGGAATAAAGTTCTTTTTAATTCGACCATGAAGAGCCGTGAGGACTTCCATTTTAGATCGACTATAAGTTTCAACATCTTTGACCATGGATGAAACTTTGTCCTTTAAAACAGGTAACAAATTTGGGTTTTTGTAAAGAATATCAGTGGTGTGATATAATTCATGGGCAGCTTTGTCAATGGAATTCCCGGTATTATTAGTTTGTTCTTGTCGTTCATCAAGTTTGATCAAGCGATCTTTTAATCCACCAATAAATCGAACATTTTTATCGCTGATTTGTTGTTTAGCTTCATCCATATTTGGTTTGATTCGTTTGATATGACTATCATCCAAATCATTTAATGCTCGTTGAACGTGGCCCACTAAATCATCAAGATGATAAACGGTGTCTTTGGAACTTATCCAATCATATAAAGTATATTCATCATCGCTGGAATCAATATTCTTCTGAACAGTTCCTATTAATTCTAGTGGAAGGGGAATCTAAAAAAACAAATAAAAATAAAGAAAAAAAAGAGCAAAGATAGATTCCAACCTGTTTAAGTTTATTAAAAACCGAATTAAAATCTTCTAATACTGATTCAGAAGTGGCACGAGCTGTTTCCATTTTTCGCATAATCGATTCCAACCTCCCATATCTACGGAAAAGTCGATTTATTTGATCATCCAAATAACAAATCATCGCATTCCAACCCTTAAATTTTTTTATTCTTTTACTTTAATTATTCAAATTAACAAAAACTAACCAAAGAAAGATTCTTATGATCTTGAACAACTTTGGAACAAACTGCAACAATGGTTTTTGCAAGCTTTGAAGTTTTGGATGCGGCATTTTTAATATCTTGAAGGCTTTGAGTTTCGATTGCGAGTTCAATAACTTTTAAGAAATCTGTTTCCAATCGATGAACGCCTTCGATTTCTTCTGCCACACTAGGGGGCTTTTCTTGAGGATATCGACGATAAAGAAACAATGGTTTCTCTTTGGTTGCAATTTCGTGCTCAAGCAAAAGTATATCTGGATTTGGACGAGAGCCATCAATAAGGAAAATCATCTTAAGAGCAAGCGATTACTAAATATATTTTTAATTTCTTGAAAATCAAACCTGTTCCTTAATTGGAATATTATTGTAATCATAAATATTTCGTTGCAATTCATCTATATTTGCATCTTTGTGAGCTTTAATACCCATTTCATACCCTTTATTAATATAAAAAACGCTAAATAATGTTTCATCTTCGTTGAAATTGTTTCGAAAACTTTGTTGTGATCGAAACGACATATTTAATTAAAATATACCCGTAAAATTACCAAGAAAAATACATAAAAATCATTGGAAGCTGAAAAAAGAGAAATGGATGATTTTATTAGTAAATTATTTTATAAATTATCATCATGTGATAAGAAAAAGGTTCACGGCAACTTTTAAGGGAAATGAAACAACAAAATTGCTTCTTTTTTGTTTTTTATTATAAAGTTTTTAGAGTAAATTTTGATGATTATTTATAATTGATTTCATCAAATTATTACAATTAGCAGAATTTTTTTTTTGAAATATTTCAAATCAACTCTCGAATTTCTTCTCATAAAACGTGACTGCTGTGCATTTCTAGCAAGTTTTTTTCGTTGTAGGATTTTTTTTCATGTGGTTGTTTTAGTGAGGAAAATATTGACGATAATCAACCAAAAAAAGAAAACGAAAATGTTGTTATTAGAAGTTGTAAAAACATTCGATTTATTGTTTATAAGGAGTTGATAAGAGTCCCCATAAACGACAAAAACCAACAAACTTGAGGTCATTGGATAGTCAGTGCTTGTTTATTGTTTTTTATTTCGTTAAGTGTTTTTTGTTTGTTTGGTGAAAATCAAAAAAGAAAAAGTTTATAAGTTTTTGGTATAATTTATTATATTTTATTTTAAAGCATAAATTAAATAAACAATAATAGCAAATGAACAAAAAAAGACACGCAGTTATATTTGATATAAAAGCTGATAAAAAATGATTTGAGATCGATTAATTTTTTAATGACGAGATACATAACTATTTTTGCATGACATGAATATAAACAATAATAACCAAAATTACATCAAAATGGCACATTTTTTTATACAAAAATAAATAAATAATATAACTTTTTCCTTTCCTCTTTCTCTGTCAGTGATAAAGCTTTTCTATATTGCTTCAGTTTCTCTAGCAGCAGCTTAGCTACACGTATATCAAGCATAGACCATAAATTAAATTTTTTAACGCCGACGACAACGCCTTTTTTAAAAAAGAAAGCGCATTAACCTCTGGACATTATTTCTGCATGCTCGTTAGCAAAACCAATGGTGGCCGCATTTACAGTATACCCATCCAAAGTTCGTCCAATGCAAAAGCCCGCTCTTGCATCATAAACATAATGAGGAAGATTAAACCCAACATTTACAGGAGAAGAATCCGGTTCATTTTTAGTTATAAATACATTCCAATGATGACCGGTTTCTTCAAAAAATACGCTTGCAAGCCCTTTTGTTGCTGCATGAAGCATGGATTTAATTCCAAGTCGAGCTCTATAAAAAAATCAAAACAATTAATTTAATCGTTTATCGTTTTTGAATGACCTACTTTTGAGAATTTCCAGTTACTACGACTTCATCGTCTTGCTTTACAGAAAAAGAGGCAACAATTTCTCGTAAAGATGAATGTGGACAAATATCTACTACAGTAGTGACTCTAGTGTTGGGTGCTTTAGCTTCGTTCCAAATCCATTGTCGCTAAAAAAATAAAGGTTTATTAAGATTTTTGTTGCTAAGATTAAAATTTTTCTTACCTGATCATTTTTAATATCCTTTGTTCGATAACCAGTTCGAAAAAGTTCAATTAGTACTGTATCATTAATAAGCAAACGACATCTACTCGGTTCGGGATTTATTGAAGAAATATGCCATTCAATTTTTTCGTTCATTATATCATCTTTATTTCCAACTACCACAACTCCCCATGCACCGGTTTGAGAATCTTGAGCTAATTTTCTTATTTTTGTTGCACATTCATCCCAATCTTTATTATCACATTGAACATTTCGTAATTTTTCTTTTAAAGTTTCATCAAATCGACAATAATCACTTGGCAGCATACAGTATATCAAATTATTTAAAGCAAAAAATATTAAAAAGGTAATTAAATTGGAAAATGTGAACTTTGACATATTTTTTTATTTTATTTAAAATCTGCAAAAAGAAAAGAATTTTAATAAGAATCTAGCTTTCTATCTTATCACGGGTTAATTCTTAACGAAGCGCGAAGGAAACTCGCTTAAGTTATGTAGAAATATTTTACTTTTCTTATCAAAGGAAGAAGAAGCAAACTACACTGATGGGCCCAAATTCCAATGAGTTTAAATATAAATTAAGAATGGGCGAAACTTTAAAAATCAGCTTTCCTTTTTTAAGCTCTCCAAAAAACCAAAACCAAACAAACCAAATTTACGCCTCCAGAAAGAAAAAAAGGCGGGTTCAAGCAGGATTTTTATTACAAACAATAAAAAAAAGAGATACTATCTTTTTATCCAGAAAGAAAAAAAGAGGGGTGGCGACGAATTTAAAAAATCCAAAAGAAGGGTTGTGAATGAGTTTCTCTTTCGAGGCTCAGATTTTTAATGACACTAAAAAAGGTTTTAATTTTTTTTGTGGGGTTAATAATCGAATAAAAGTTAACATAAAATTATTAAGAAAAAATAAGACATTCGAAAAATGGCGTCAATTTAAAATGTATCTTCGATTTTTGACCTGCAGGACCCTTAGAAATAAAAAATAAATAAGATTAGCAACAAAAAATAATTTTAATAACAGATTTATGAAAGCATAATATTATTAAATTTAAACTTATGCACTTTCGAATAAAAAATTGTCATTCAAGAAAGATTATGCAATTACAAAAAACACGTTATAAATAATGCACCCGAAAAAAAGATATTTTTTTAATCATATACTATTGCCGTTGAGCGATTTTGACAAATATTATAGAATTCTTCTTTAAATAATATCAAACATAAATATCCAACCAACTCATAAGAATAATTGGGCTCAAGAAAACCAAAACAAAAATGAAAAAATATTTTTACAATTAAAAAATAATTTAAAGATTACAGTAAAAAAAATTGTTGATATTATAATTACTTTTTGAATTTACATTAAAATGAAAAACAAATTAGTTATTTTTAATTTTATGGTGCAAAATAAAACTTTGCTCCATCATTTTTTTGCAGTTAGTTGATTTCCGCCCCTTATAATTTTTAATGATAATAATAAATTTTTAACAAATTTTTAATTATTTTTAAAGAAGGCTACCCAACTGTAAAAAAAAATTATTAGCCGGCAAACTAAATTTATTATATCATGTTTTTGTAATTAACAAAAGCAGAGGAAGTAGAAATTGTAATTTAATTTAATTAAATTACATAAATGAAAATTGGAGGTGGTTAATTTTTGTTATTTTTTACACCTCACTAACTAGCAACCTTGTAACTTAATTGTAAATAAAATGTGCTTTAATTCCCATAAGCCACTTGAATTATAAAGTCCAAGAATTACTATCTTCACCATATTCTAGTAATAAACGAAAGCTCATTTGTTCATTTTCAACCATTTTAAAATTTTTTCTTCGTTGCTTTTTATTTTTTACGAGAGCCCCGAAATAGAAATAGAGATTACTGTAAAATAATTAAAGTTTTTTTTCTCTCTAAAGATTTCTATAGTTTGGTTATATTGTTTCCCCAATACCCTTTAAAAATAAGTTTGTCGAAATACTCTTTTCAAAAAAAAAAACACATTAATTCATGATAAAAAAAATAAAAGCTCTATCATACCTCTCTTTATTTCTTTAGATGATGATAAAAGTACCTCTCAACTTTTAACTTTATTTTTAAAAGCAAAATTTTTCTTAAAATAATATGAAAAGAATTTATTTACATCTATAAAAACCAAGAAAATCTTTGCATCAAATATAACGAAAATGGTTTGTTGTAAGTTTTGATTGATCCCACCAACTCCGGCGTCGTAGCAAAGATTACATTTCTTTCAAATATTTTTAATAGTTCTTATTAACAGTAAAAACGATATATTTAAATGCCTATATCTCTTGAATGAATCCAGAAAAGTTTCTTTTTTAAGTTACATTAGCCCTTAATTTGAATAAAATTATTTTTGTGAAATACCAGTAACCCGGAAAAGAATATTAGCCAAAATTTAGTAAAAATTAAACTATTGGTTGTAAATGGTAAAAAAATTCTAATTCTTGCAAAAGCTTAATGGTATATAAATAATAAAAAATATATATAAATAAATAAATATAGTATATTCTTCGCATTTTGGCAAGAATAAGTTATCACCTTTTTTTGCAAAACATCCACACCACTGCACCCGCTGCTATTGGATTAGGCTATAATAATAGTTTTACAGTCCCACATGTTATTTATTTATTTACTCCAAAGTCTATTTTTTTGGAGTCAAAAGTCAAAAATTGGCTTCATAAAATTTTGACTTTAGCATAAAATTTTATAGTGACAGAAGTAAGCAAATATCACTAAATTCACTTTGTCCACCTTCTTCTATTAAACCATTTAAGGATATAGGATATAAAATATAACTTTTAAGTCCAAATATTCATAAAAATTAAAATTATGTTGTTAAAATAAAAAGTTTATTTTCTAACCTTTGAAACCTCGTCTACCTTTTACTAAGAAGCGTAAGAAATTGCACCAGAGTAGCGCGTACGGTATGGTCACACGTGGGCAGCTGGGTGCGACAAAAAAAATTTTCAGGCACGAAGCACGAAATACCAAAGGGTCCACCGTGTTGATTTTTAGAAAAAATAATTTGGGAAAATTTCATTCTTACCACATCGAATTTTTTTTTCTATTAGATTTTCAAAATTTTGAGGCACGAAGCTCCAAAAATTGAGGCACGGAGCACGAAGCAGGGTGCGATAATCGCACCCAATCGCACCTCGTGCCCACGTGTGGGTATGGTAATGTATCCCCAATGGAGTCATTAAGGGCTTTAAAAAAATAACAAAAATAATAAAAGCATCAAAAATTATTAAAACAAATATTTTTTAAAAGTTCTTGGTAAAAAAAGTTCATTTAAATGGTTGATATAGACTTTTGCTAAAATTAGGTTCAAAGTTATTCATTCCTCCGCAAGACCTTGAAGCTGTATTTTTTTTTTTTTTTGCATGGCAGGCATAAGGCGGCGCGATAATGACCAGGCTGAGACTAAGATGTCCAATCAAATCAAAAAGAATATTTGTGACGTCTCTTCGCCTCATTCATTTATACCTGAGGAAAGTCAAATCAAAAAAAAATCCTCATGCATGCCCCAGAAAGCAAAAAATCAAAAAAATTATCAGTTATCGGAAATCAAAACTTTTCCCTTGAATTTGAAGAGGTAGTAACATCAGGTCCACCAAACAAAGAAGAAAAGATAAAACCCTATTTTTTACCTATCTTTTTTTTTCTTTTCGCAGAGCACCAGGTCATAACCTCATTTTTATTTATTGCTGCTTCTTTGAGGATGGATGCTCTCAATATATATATTTTTTTGGCAAGATAAAGATAAGATTACCTATTTTCAAAGTAATACTTTGAAATAAATCCAACAAATATATATTTAAAATTATTTCAAATATTTTTTTCACAAAATTTGTGATGCTATAATTAAAATTTTATTTATTTTATTTTTTATTCGAATGTTTATTTATTTGCTGAATGAATGAATCTATAATACTTTAAATTCGTCGAAGAATGAATGTTGTTAGACTACAAGAAAAAACTTGGAAGTCGTTAAAAAAACTTTAGAGGGCTCAATGGCCACAAAAAAAAGATAAATAAAAATAAATTTCATTCAGAAATTGTGTTTATTTTTGTTTTGTGTTTTGGAAACGCCAATTTATGTGGGGTTGTGTTTGCAAAACTTCTTCCTTTCATTCAGAAGAAAAAGCCGTTAATTTATCTTTTTGCTGAATAAGGATATTTTGGGTTTTTTAGGTTAAATTTTTTTCTTCCTTCCAAACATAAAAACATCATAGTTGTAAAAATGCTTTTTCAATTGGTTTTATTTTATTTTTTTTAATGGATATATATCACAAAACATTCATTTATTTTTTATTTATTCGAGAAACGTGCCATTTGGGTTAAAAATGATTTCATTCATCTCTTCAAAACTTTTCTGAATGAATAAAAAAATAAAAAATAAAATACAACAAAAACAGAAAAACGAACACATTTTCATTTTTCTTTTATTTTTTTCGCCCCCGTTTTAAAGACTTTAATGAAATTTAGATAACAAAAAAAATGTGGGCTTAAATTAGCACTTCAGTTCTTGAAAGACCATATATTCTTGAAACCGAATTATGCTGAATTTGGTGTTGTTGAGGAGGGGGGAGAGAAAACGTTTTTAAATTATGATGATTATTGATAGGTGGCGGGGGTGACGAATTATTTGCATATCGATTACATTCAATACAAGGAGGCGAAGAAGAAGGTTGTTGTTGATCATAACTTTCTGATTCAACCAAATCACAACAACCATAATTATCTTCCATTGAATTTTGTTGTCGTTGTTGTGGCTGTTGAGAATCCACATTACTGCTGCATAAAGCAGTTGTGGTGAGAACCACAGTGCTATTATTAGTAAAATGACCATTTTCTCCGCTATTTTTCACTAATAAAGCTTTTGCAGAAGTGTGATTATGAGTTTTACGTGAAGAAACATTTTTGCATGGACAAAAATAATGTTGGAATGCGTGTCGATAAGGTTTAGAAAAAATATAATAAATAACAATATTAAAGCTTGAATTAAATACCACCAAAAGATTGGATACATCCACCAAATAATTAAAGCGCCATTGAAGATTTTGTTCGAGGCTTTCTTCAAAAATATTTAACAATAAAGCTACGGTATTGCAAGCAATGAAAAGGAGTACCACTAATATCTAAAAATTATTTTAACATAAAGTTAATCTTTGTCTACAGTAATCTTACCAATGATATATTATCCTCTGTTTTTCCTCTCTTTAAAATAACTGAAGCAAAAATGATACAAGTATTCAACATTATTAGAACCACTAAAGGTCCAACCGCAAGAAATAAAGTATACATAACATAAAAATAAACATATAAATATCTGAAAAATTAAAACCATTTATAAACATGCTAATTTTTTCAAAGTAAAAGTAAAAAGCTAACGTGTCATTATATCTCAAAGGTGTAGGACAAACTTCCATGGAATTACTTTCAAATCGGCTATGCCAACATTCAAATGCAATATTTTCAAAAAATCTTGGAACATTATATGATATTGAAAAAATTATTACAAATGCCGAAATACATTGAAAGCATCCAACCCGACTAAAGAAACGTTTACATTTTTCTGGTAAACACACCTAAAAAAATAATAATTATTATTAAATATAATATTTTAAAATAGGAAATAATTAATTTACCTGTATAAAGCAATCAATGGCTGCAGCAAGGGTAAAATAAACCGAGCATGTTTGTGCTATTAAACCTGCAGGATAAGCAACTGAAGCAAATACACCGTAAATAATTGACAATTGTAAAGAATATCGACGAATGGAATCAACAAAAAATAATATTAATGCTGTACATATTACAGCGATATCGCTACATGCCAAGCAACAAAGATATAAATTTGTTGATGAACGCATTGCTGAAAAATAAATAAATGGTCATGAACTTTAATCATTTGAAAATTGATTCAAAAACATGTATTTTATTTTTTGATTTATTTTTAGGACAACATTTTTTTTTTCGGCTTCTGAGACGTCTGAAAAAATAAGAAAACGGAAGGGACGAGTTTGTTTTAAGGCTAGCTGAAGAAAAAGTGTATGTAAATATAAAAGTGCATTTTTAAGTTATTTCAAAAGTTTGAGTTTTAGAATTTTGTAAAATTATATAGAAAAAAACAACAATTGGAGGAAATGTTGTTCCAAAATTATTAAAGCTTTTTTGATGTTGCAACTTGCAAGTATTAAAAACAAATCTCATAACTTTGTTCATTCAAGTTCTTAACGTTTGACCATTATTATTATTATACAAAACTAATAAAAGAGTCAAAAAGAAAATGTTTTTGTTGTATTTAGATTTTAGCATTTAATGTTAAATAAAACTAATTTTATAAACTTTCGTTGAAAAAATATCAAAGTCGTAGATTATCTTTTTTTTTCTTCAAAATTACTCGAGCTTTTTGGTGGAAAATACAAACATTACTATTAGAAAAAAAAGAGACTTTTTATTTAAATCTTTAAAAGTTCATAGAATTTTCTTTACATTTAATTTTACGAAATCAAAACTTACTTGACCGACTATAAATAAATGCAGATAAACTATTTCCAATTAATCCACAAAAGGATATAAAAGGTAATAATAAACCTATGACAATAAGATTATAAATCATATAGGTGTGATCGGTGGCAAATGAAGTGCATATGCCACATTGTGGTAAACAATTAGTAAAATTAGGCCATGTTGATATTATACCATTTCGATATAAATATTCTATAGTTGCAAAAGTTTGATTTTGTTCTGGTGATAAACTCGTTGTGCATAACTCAGGGAATTTGGTTGGCATTAAAGAATAATATTCACCGGTTTCAGAAGTCGTCATAATTTTATTTATTTATTTTTTATTGATTCAGAATTATTATTTTTTGATGAGGAATTAATTGATTGAAATAATTTTTGTTGAACTTTTTGTAGGTCATTCACCTGCAAAATAATAAATTTTAGAAATGAAATGATAATTTTACAACTAATTTTGACATATGTTTTTCAAAATAAAAAAAATAATGAATAAAAAAAGAAAAAAAGCATTGGAAAAAAAAGAAAGGTATGTTTGAAATTTGATATGCGAGATAGGTAAAAAAAATATAAGTACATGATTTAATATTCTTACAAGAATTTGGCCCCAACAAAAAATTCTAAAAATGCATCGTCAAACGTTTATGACACATTTTTGGATAAAATTAATTCTTAAATTTTGGAATATTTATTTTTAATAAATAAAAATAAATTTATATAAAAAAGGCAATTAGGTTCTCCTCCCACTCCTCCCTAATAACAATCTTCAATGCTTGTTAAAAAAGATAGAACAGAACCTCTTTCAATCCATTATCCAAGCTCCTTTTAATTAAGTTGTATCAATAACAAAAACCAAATAGACGGCTTCCCTTCTCTCCAAAAAAATGGTGTTAACATTTTTTTTATTCTGACGTAAATTCCTCGAAAAAAAAAGCTTTTTTTACTCAATAAATTTTTTTTCTTCCCTTTTTTCTAACTATTGTTTTTTTCCACAAATGATGATCCTAATATGAAGCCGTCTGCGCTTATATATCGATAGAAGCTTAACCAACAACACACGCAGTAAAAACAATTCTATCATAAAAAAGTAACAACAATAAAAAAAAACAACCAAAAAATGTTGTTTCTTTTTTTATAAAAGCTTCCAAAAAATCAAAATAGAAGCCAGAGAAAAGAAAAAAAGTTGCTGTTTGCGTAAAAAATTCTCTATGCAAATTTGATTTCAACGTGCCATTTTGTTAGCGAAGAAAAATAAAAAAAGATTGGTAAGTTGGTTGGAAGTTTTTATCGATGGTTGTCGTAGGCTTGGAGCTCATTGGTTTACAAAAAGTTTTCTTTTTTTAAGAAACGTGTAAGAAAAAAAAAGAAGCTTCTCTAAATTAGGGTAAAAGAAGTTCAGTCTTTATTACGCACAACGAAAGAGGAAAAAAACTTCTGAAGGCTTATTAAATAAGTTTAAATTAGCCAACAACAAAAAAAGCGAACGAAAGTCTGTGATTTCCGGTATTTTTTAACAAACATCTGTGACGACGAAGAAGCCAGAAAAGAATATTTGCAGGAATCTTATTATTTACCAAAGGAAGAAACAGAATGAGAAAGAGAAAAAAAGAACATGGCTATCTATAATGGTCGAAGAACATAAAAGAATGCAATACCAACACCAGCAGCAAACTAACTAGGAATGCAACTTAAATTACTGGTGTCAATTTAAAAAAAATGGTAAAACTATCTCCTTTCCTGTTATCTATGTACTTTCAAAAAACAAAACCCAATTGACACCAAAGTCTCCTCTCACTCACTCATTCACTTTGTAAAAGCCAATGAGTTTAAAATAAAATATAAAAAAATGAGAGATATGTCGCGACAAAATGAACATGCTCTTCACTTTTAAGAAAATCCCCTGCGGATTTCTCAAATAACTCCTCTAACAAAAACAATTGAAGAAGTTGTTGCACTCTCAACACAGCTTCGAACACATCTGGCATCACAAAAGTGTCAAACAAAACAAAATAAAAAAATCAACAACAAAAATATGCAAGCTGAAGACAGATTTTTGTTTAAATTTTCTTTTTTTTTTCCACATCTTTCTTCCATTTTAAGTTTAAAGCCAAAAGACTAAAATAAAATAAAAAATATGACAAATTTCTTGGTTGTTGCAAAAAATAAATAAATGAAAGTTATGTTAATCTTACCCTAAAGCAAAATATTTTTATAATAAAAATGTAACTTTTTTAACTCGAATTATTTTTTTTTGAACGCTACTCTCTAAAGTCGTAAAGTATGTTTCTAATTTTTTTAAGTAAACCATGGTCGCCGGCTGCCGTTGAATAAACAACGACAAACTTCGTAGACGACGATTAAGATAGCTATAAATTGATTAAATTTGTATAAAGACACGGATAAATCAATTTGACTGATTGATGTTTTCCAACGTTTGCTTAAGCTTTTTGTGATCAAAATTCCTTCAATCCTTGAAAAAATTGTTTGATAAAAAAAGGTGCAAAAAATTGATGTATTGGCGCCACTTTTTTTTGTGTGTTGTGAGTTAGTTTAAAAACTAAAAGACCCTAAATTTAGGAAATAAAAAAAAGAAACATTCAAATACGATGCAATAAATGAAAAGTCTTGGCTTAAAATAAAGAAATCTACCAAAAATAAAATAACTCCAGAAAATTTATAAAAAGCTTAAATGATAATAGTTACTGATTGCGGAAACTTTCATTCAAACTTTGGAGTTACTTCTCTGTTAGAGATGTTGGAAGAAGTATCAAAACTAACATAAAAAAGCAACTTCCGCTTTGCATAAATTTTGATGTTTGGGAGTAGTCATTAGAAAAGAAATGGCGAGAAATACTTTTTGGAGCTTTATTTTAGTTAAGATTGGGAAAAAAAGAAGAAGCGTGTGTGCCAAATAATAGCTTCTGAAAATGAGAACAGCTAAAGAAAAAACAAAACAAATTCAATGAAAGAAGAAATAAGAAGGCTAAAAAGCACACGTCTTAAAAAGCAAGGAAGGCAATTAATGATTAAAAAGAACACGGAAGTCTTCCTAATATGGGTGGATATACATATACCCACATTGTTTTTCCCTCTTCTCTTTTCTTCTTTTCCTAATATGAGTCATAAATTTTTATTAAGACTTTTTTTTATTAATAAAGAAAAAAATGGATAGAGATAAAAAAAGATTGAACAACAGCAGCCAGCAGTAAATAAACAGCTGCATTCAGATACTCTATTTTCACCTATCATCTCATCATCATGAAATCACTCCATCCTTCACGCGATTTTCTCTTCTCAAATGAGGGCCTATTTTCATTTAGTCAATAAATAATCTCAACTTGTCTGCCCCGGCGATATTGCTTCCTTACTGCTGCTGCGGCTTGGATATATTTTCATTTGGGAATGATAATTAATTGGTCAATGTTGGTAGGGCTATGCTGGAGTTATTATTTATGTTCGCCTTTGAATAAGAGTGAGAAAAAAAAGAAGGATAAGAAAGAAAAAAAAGGCGTGAAATAAAGTGTCGGCTGTTAGTTTATTTCCGGCGGTGGTGGTGAAAGAAAAGAAAGGAAGAAAAAAATCATAGCTATTTTTTAACGAAGAAGCTGAGCTCACTTTTTTTAGTCTCCTATTTACTTACCCCAGCAAGGCGAAGAAGTCGATCTCGTGTATAATTAGTGTTAGGTTGTAATGCAACAAGTAACCATCCTAATAAAGCACAAATTGCACGCCATAAACTTAAATATCGCCAAATTATAAGTGTATCAGATTTTTCTATTATAACAATATCGGGTTTTGCCATATATTCATCATATGTGGCCATTAATACACTTCCTATCGTACCTGCAGCCCATATAATAACATTAAACCCGCCACGTTGTAATGATAAAAACTTTTTGATTGTTTCTTTAAAATTCCCACCAGCTTCAAACCTAAAAATAAATAAAAAAGTTACTTTTGGGGAAAGGTTATTTTTTTATTTTAGTAGTTATCGAATAATTTGGGCTAACAACAAAAAAAGAAAAGTTTTTTACTCATCAGAACACGCGCAAAAAAAGAAGGATGAATGTTTCCTGTCTTGCCACATTTTTACTTATTCTTCTTACGCCTCCATAAAATGTAATCAGAAGAAAAAATGCTTCTCCGATGTAATTCTCTCTCCTGCAGTAAATCTCCCTGATGAACCTAAAATAATAGTATTGTCAACTTTTTTTTTTCATTGGCTATTTTTTTTTGTGTGAACATTTTTTTACTCTTTAAAATAGTCCATTTTCCTCAAAAATGTCACAGAAAACATGAAAGATATCAATTTTCTTTTTCTTTCTTAAACCACATTTCAATATTTACCAAACCGCTTTTTTAAATAAAATTTAAAGAAGTTAGAAACAAATTTATAAGAAAATGAAGTTTTGTCTCTCTTTTTGTTGTTATTTATTCTGATAGATTGGATCATCAAAAAAATAAAAAATGTTTGAAAAACTTCCATTTTATTTTTGTTCCCAAAAAAGACATAGATGGGAATGAGACAATGGGTGATATTTATGTATGTGTAAAATAAGATGGGGACATAGAGTCATCATGGGACGACGGACATCTTCCCCAATATTTTTTTTACTTGATGAAAAACCCCTATTGGCATATTTCGAATATGTTACTTCTCTACGTTCTACGTCAATATATTTATATATGTTACAATTCCCCAGATGGTTCTCTCAGGGGCTCGCGTTTCACAAAAGGTTTATTTTTTTTTTGTGCTGCTACTGCTTATCTTCCTTTTCCATCACTCTTCTAAGATTTCAAAGAAATAACTAACTGAGACTTTTTCCACAATACTCTTGCATCTCATCCTTCTTCATTTCTGCATTGGCACGAAATAACACTTAACAAAAAGTTAGTTAAATCTAAATCTAAACCAAACCTGTCAAATGCATTTACAGTGCTGATAGCAAAACAAAAATAAAATGCAGCTTGAACTGGAACGGCCATCCATTGATAGCCTCGAACTAAGACATCCTATAAAGGGACAATACTGAAAGGAAACTTCCAAATAAAAAAGTTGCTTACGGGTTCGGCAAAAACAAATGCAAAAACACAATGACCACAAGCAAGACCAGCTAAAAGTCCTTGTAAAACGAGAGTGACATTGTGAAGAAGCATTTGAATGATTACAGCAGCCATAACACTTCCAAAATATTGACGAAGTAGTGAAGCCACTTCAGGATCATTATCGTCTGATTTGGTTTCATTACCTTGAAGTTGGGATTTTAAAAGTCGACGAAATCGATCTAAAATTATTTTTCTATTTTAAAACTAAAATTCTAGAGAAATAACAACAAACTTTTCATTTGAATATAAACATCATCGCCCAAATTACTTTGAGGCTTGACTTCTCGAGTGACATCTTTAAAAGTTTCAGTTAAAATTTCAGTTTCCTCATTTACAACATCATTTTGAGGAGGTGTTAAAGGTAATGGAGGATCAGTAGCTCCTTCGCCGCCATCAGCATTTTGATTTTCTTGATGCTCATCATTTTCGGCATTGGCAGCGGCTTCTGCTGCTCTTTGCTCTTCCAAAGGATGCAACATTTGATCGTCATCTTCTTCATCATCGTTGTTATTATTATTTATGACGACAATATTGGAGTTATTATTATTTGCCGGAATATCAGACATTTTCTTGATTAATAAAAAACTTAATATTTTAAAACTAAATTTAGTTTTTCTTTATGTATCCCTTTTTTTAAATATGCTTATTTTTAGTTTTGGTGTATAATGTTTCCATGGAGATTTTTAAAAGCTGCAAGCCATAAGAAACGATTGATTTGATGTTTTTTTGAGGATTATGAAAAGAAGAAGTTTAAAACAATCTTGAATTCTTTTAATAACATCGTATTATTAAAAAAATATAATAAATGAAGGAAGCCACTAAATTAGAATTTTTATTAAGCAAATTAAAAGTCAAAAACAAATTTAATTACGTCAACTAATTAAAAAATGGAAATTTGCTGTGTTCTGTTTTCCCTTTTATAAATCCAGAGTTCGCTTTACAAAAATTTTTGATAATTGCGAATAACAAAAACTTTAAGTTTACTGTAAATTATGCAATTTTTTTTTTATTTCCTGTGCTTTTTATTTTTATTGATCGTTAAAAGCAACGTGCAAAATATTGGCGTCCAGCCATTTCCGCTTTATTTATTTTTCTATTTTTAATTTGTTATTTTGTTGTTTTTTAGTTGTCATTTTTCTATAACCCTTTTTGCAATGGTTCCTCGTTGCAAAGGAGATGATTATATTACTCTTGAAATAGAAAAAAAAGAATATACTGTAAATTTGAAAGCTGGCAATATTAGCCCGTGTGGTTATGGACTTGCTTTTCAACGATGGTATTGGGGAAATGCAAGTCGGGAGATGGTTATTCTAGCAATGAAAGTGAGTCAATGGAGTCTTTTGTTAATCAAAGTAATAAATAATTCAGGGACAACCTGATGGAACTTTCATGATTCGCGATGCTTCCACTGAAGGTGATTTCACTTTAACTTTGAAAGTTCGAGGCACAGATCGTTTAATTAAAATTATTTGCGCGGATGGAAAATGCGGGTTTAACGTTGAATCACTAGAATTTGATACTATTTTACATTTAATTGATGGACATCGTGAATGCCCATTAACCGAATATAATCCTGATTTAAATGTTCCATTAACATATCCCCTTGGAAGGCTGGTTTCTCTCGGAAAAAGATCATTAAAAGCTGGTCAATCTGTATGTAAAAAAAATGAATTTTATAAAAATTCTTTTATATTCCAAAACATGTGTTCTAGGCTTTGATTGATGACACTTATAAACGAATGTATTTTGCTCTTCGATGTCATATGGAAGGTTTACAATCAGATTATGAAAGAATTGCAGGACAATTTGATAATTTATTCTGGAGAAAAATAACTTTAGAACAAAGCATTGATGCAAGGATAGCTAAAACATATACTTGCGATGAAGTATGCGAAATGATGGCAAAAAATTTACAAGTTATGGCAGGTAAAGAACAAAAATGTGCTAAATGGGTTCAAGATAATTATCAGAAATCTATGAAAAGATTAAGAAAACAGTAGGTTTATATTAAAAAAAAATTGGAAGTTAAAGGTAGTAAGCTTTTAGCATCAAACATTACACCGCTGTCAAACCATATTTCGATGTGGATCGTAATATTCTTCAAAGTTATCTTGATTGCGTTGAAGATGCTTTGGAATCAATTGAAAGCGAAGTTTTATTGTCTTTTGAGTAAGCCTTTTCAATTACAATAACCAAATAAGTCATTTTATGATTACAGAGTTGCCCAAGATTGGAAGCAAATAATAGCAGACCATGGCGGATTAGAACCAGAAGAAATAGAAAATATTGCTGAAGATGTTAGTTATTTAGTTGGAATTGAACCTGTTGCGTTGAGTGAAACATTATTAGAAATTCCACTCAAATGGGATCCAACATGTTGGATGTCGATTGATAGCAATAAGGATCATGCCACAGCTCGAATCATGTCTGTAGCATCGACGTTGAAAGATAGTTCCGATGGAGTATTTCTCATTAGACCTTCAGCTTCTCAAGATGGCTTTTTTGTTTTATCCATTTCAATGGGAAGCAAGGTTCATCATTGTCTTATTGAATATCGAAATCAACCCCTTCCAGGAGATTTTGAAGCTGGTTTCGCTTTTGTGGATACAGAAAGTTATTTTCCAACTTTGGTTGATTTTGTTAAATTTTATTCAACTTACACTCTCAAAGAGCATAATGAAATGCTCGATACATCTTTAAAACATCCTGCATTCCCAGGCTTTAATGCAACAGATTATGTCTAAATAATTTATTTGTATATCATAGTTTCTTCATATTTTTTGTGTTTATTTATCATCGATGAATCATTTGACGTGTATTTCTACTCTAAGAATAAACATACCATTTTTTTCCTTTTAATAAACTTTTTTAAAATGAATTATGGCTAGCCACATTATACTTAAATCTTTTACAGCCCAATTAATGCGGCAAATTAACAAAATAAGTTTAGCTATATTTTGTAATTTAAAATATTTGCTAAAAAAACGCATTTTTGTTGTTGAAAAAAAGTTTGAAAAGATTTGTTTCTTTCCAAGTTGCTTACTCACTCGCGTCTTTTCATTTGCCGCGATTTTCGTGGGTTCTTTTCATTTTTTTATTGCAATCAACTTTTTTTGCTACTTGTAATTTTCTCAAAACCATTAATTATTGTTGTTTATTTTTTAGAATGAAATCATGGGAAATCCAGTACATGAGAATATGGAATGTTATTCGACGAGATTCAAGGATGCGTGCTGGTACTATTGGTTATATCACATCTCTAATATTCTATAGCTCCTTTTCACTTATGTTTGATATATACTCAACATGTTATTACTCAATATTCTGTGCTATATTCAATGTATTAATTACTGGTTGGAGAAATTATATGGTTTGTTTTCTTTGCTGATGAGTATATTAATCGAAGGTTTTTAGTATTCCATTCAAAGCTGGTTTCTCGGATTCGTCACATTCTTATCAATATATTCATTGAAGCATTCACTTATGGATTTACCACTTTGTATTAACTTGTATTTTATGGCATCATTTCATTACTTTGAATTCTTTGCAATTGGCATTTCAAATCCAGAATCACTTAGACCAAGTTCATTCTTACTCGATCATTCTGTTGCATATTGGATTGCTATCTTTGCTGGATGGGGTGAACATCTTCTGAGAACATACTTTTATCCTGGTTTGCTACCTTTTATGTTATTAACTCTTACATTTATTTTGTGCGTTTTAGGAACTTCAACAACTGTTATGATTATTGGGATATTAGTATGTATCGCTGGTGAAGTTCTTCGTAAATTAGCAATGTGGCATGCTGGTAATGGTTTTACTCATATGGTTGCATTTCGAAAACAAAAGAATCATACTTTGGTAACTGATGGAGTCTATCGTATTTGTCGACATCCTGCTTATCTTGGATTTTTCTTGTTTAGTGTAGGAACGCAGGTAAAACTTTCTTGCTTTCATTATCACATTCTTATTCTTAGATTTCAGATACTTTTGGGTAATCCTATTTGTACTATTGCATTTGCATATGTTTGCATATTTCACTTTTTCAAAGAAAGAATTTTCGAAGAAGAACGATATCTTGTATCATTTTTTGGTCATCAATATATACAATATCAACATGATGTGCCTATTGGATTGCCATTTATTAATGGGTTTACTTATCAACATAATAATTCATGATCTCATTCATTCACAACTTGTATCTTTTAACATTGTATTTGTTTTGTGTAACTTTTTTGAATCTTGTAAAAATATAAGAAATAATAAATGAGGATTTTCCAACCAACGAAACAATCTTTCTCGAATGACTTCTAAAACCAACCAACATCGCAGTTTATATCATAGTATCAAAATTTATGACCTCAAAAGAGTCTATGCAATTCTCAAAGGAATATTGGAGTATTGTTGTTTAGGATATTGTCCATCCTCCAAAAGACAAAAAATATTTCTTTTTTTTTTGTTTGGTTGCTGCATCTAAGTTTGGTACTGACAACTCAAGAATTACTTTTTTGTTTTACATTTTTTTCGGCAATTTAAGCGCTCTTCCTTTTTTGTTTGTTTCATTTTCCTCTTTTGTTTTATTTTTTCCCCTTTTTTAAGCGACTCATTTATTTTCCTTTAAACTTGATAACGAAATGATTCCTCTCTGTTAATGGACGATGGTGGCAACCATAAAAGGTTGATGAATACTATTTTTAAATTTAAATTTTCCTTTTTTCTTTACTTAAAGACAAAAAAATAATACTATCCTTAAAAACGTTAATGTCTGTTTAAATGTGAGCGGCCAAAGAAGTTAAAAAAATACTTTAAAACTTTTTTCCTAGACAAGTGTCTCAATTACAAAGCTCTTTCTCTTACTTTTTTACTTTTTTCTTTCGTACTGTGGTTTCTCTACTAAAATAAACAACAACAATCTCCTTTTTATCCGTTGTTTTTGGAGTAACCTTCTTTCATATGCAAATTTTGTATAATAATAATGAATAGCACCAATTTAGCGAGCTAGAAAAAGGAGAGCTTTCGTTAGTTCGGACACCTGTCCTTAAAAGTAAAAACAAAAGCTTTTGAAATAAATTTGGCTTTTTTTAAAGGTGAAGTTGTTGCCACGGCACCCTAAAAGATTGCTTATTTCCGCTTCACATCCGGTCAAAAAATAAGAAGATTGAAAAAAGGATTCATTCATATTAATTAAAAATATTTTCTCGATTGAGAATATTGAATTTTTTGAATAAACAAAATATGAAGAAAACTTTTATTCTCGACGTGAAAAACGCAACATCTTAAACCATTTATTAATGAGTTTTTTTATGTTTTTAGCATAAGCCGCTTAACGAGAAGCAAAAAAGAAGGAAAAGGAAAAAAACGCAGATGCGCGACAATTCACAAAGCACGGACGTTCAATCGATTTGCAGTAGCAGTGTTGGTGACGCCGCACCAGCTTCTTCAACAACAACGACAACCATGAGCAGCAATCGAGGCGGCGCTAGCGTGACTCCTTTAGCTGCTGCCCCTGCCGCCGCTTCATCTCATGGAGGAGGAGGCAACGCACAACATCCGCTGCCTTTCCATAACCAACCATCATCGGGAGCTGCTGCAGTAAGTACGGCATCGCAACAATATAACAACTATAGCAGTAGTAGTGTTGGTGCACCAGCAGCATCACAACTACAACATCACCAGCAACAACACGGAATACTAAACCAACTAGGCAATTCTTTTGCCGCTAGCAGTGTTAGCAGTAGTCTAGCAATAGGCAGTCCAGCTGGTGGAAGTTTTGTTGGCTTACCATCGGCAACATATAATAGTTATATTAGTGGCGGTGGTGGTGGTGAATATAATAGCAGCGTAAGAGGAGGCGGTGGTTATCATCACGTTTTATACGGTGGTGGATCATCATCGGTCGCCCTGACGACAAACGCTACATCTACAGCGACGGCGGCTCCATCAATTGGAGCTGCCGCCGCTACAACTTCACCATATTGTTGCGAATGTTCTACAGCACAAAATCGCTGTTCAACTGATTTATGCCCATGTTTTGCTTCAAGGCGAATGTGTGATGAACATTGTGAAAGTGCAAGGTAAGCTTTTTATTTTATTTTAAAGGAAGCTTTTGTTTTTTTTATTTTACTTAAAAATTTCGTTATCAAAGTGCCATTCTTTTCTTCATTTTTCTTTTTTCGTACTTACTACGTCAGTTTGTTTACCCGCCAAAAAAGAAGGGTTTTACTTTTAAAAGCTAAAGTCTTTTACCAAATAAGAATGCTTTCAATTGTTTTTGAGAGGATTTTTTTTTTCTGGATTGGGTTGTATTGTTTTATATTTAATTATCTTTTTTGAGTAGTAAATAATTCTTTGGCAACTTTTTATAAAATTAAATAGAAAATAAAAAATAAAAAAGAAGGGGTTGAAAAATGTGAGAGCACATGCAAATTCCCATGCGACGGCGACAATAGATTCAGAAGAGAAAAAAATATATTTCAAGCGCTTCTTTTTTTGTCTTCTTTGTTTTTAAATTTAATTTCGAAAAAATTTAGTAAAAAATAAAAGCAATGCTTGCTTAAGGCAATAACAACAGCGACTGCCTGCAAATCTGATTGCGTCGCATCGCAATGAAAAAAAAAGTTTTTTTTATGGATGGAAGCTAATCTTAAGTACTGTTCTCCAAATAAAAAAGACATAATATTTTATGACGGGGACGACAATAAAAAATAATACTTTTTTTATTTCCTAATTTAAAAAAAACCCAAGATTTTTTTGGCTGCCAGCAGCTGCGGCATCTGACAATGACAAATTTTGACATGTTTCATATGTATACTGCCAAATGCAGAGAAACTCAAATACATATTTTCGAACACTTATATTTTTTTATTATTCTTTCCTTTTTGCGCAGAAACAGCAGAAAATGATTATTTATTCATTGCTTCTTTGTTCCCCAAAATTTTTTTGTGATTATAATTTTTTTACTCTTTCGATTGATGGATAAGGTTCCTTAACGTTTTGACAGTTGACAGTCAGGCACATGAAAAAAACCTTCTTTTTTTTCGAAAAACTAAAATGTAAAGCCCTTTATTGTTTGCTCGTTTACGAACGGCAAAAAATTTGTTTGCTTGCAAAAAAAGGTTTCATGTTTTTCGTGCTAAACCAGACCTTTTAGTTAGTTAGTTAGTCGTTGTTAGTAGTCATTGCGCGAACGCAAGAACAGTTTGAAGCAAGCCCTTCATTCTTTCATTCTTTACTTGCTTATAATTAGCAACGAATTGAACACCACTTTACAAAACACAATCGGCAAAATCTCCGAAAAAGGAAAAAAGCGTTTTTAGCACTTGGAAAAAAGGAAAGAAAAAAAGAAGGGCGCTTTTTCTTTATTCAAAAATAAAAAATTGAATGAAACACTTTGCAAAATTTTTTTTTATATTTCATAGAAAATTAGGGATGCAGCTGTTTCAAAGGTTTTTAAAGAAAAATATTTTTACAGATATCGCGGAGATTGTTTAAATCAAGCAATTTGTAAATGCTCTTGTGAAGCAGATCCAAATAAACCTGCCAAGAATGTATGTACAAAATCAGAGAGATGTGATTGCCTCAGAATTAAAGAAGGTTGTAGCAAATTATGTGCTTGCAAACAAGTATGCAAAAATAAAGAACCAACCAAAAAAATTGCAAAAATTAATAAACCGACTCAAGGATGTCAATGTGCTAAAAATAAAAAGCAATGTGTAAAGAAAGAATGTCCATGTCGAGGGGTTTATGAATTTTGCTCAAGCAGGTAACAAGAAATTTTTAAAAAGCTGACGACGATAACTTTCAATATTTTTTTTTACAGTTGCAAATGCAGTGGAGATTGTACAAATGGTGCAGCCAAATTTCATGTACCTAAACATTTAACTAGCTGTTTTTTGGAGCACAAACATGAAAGCAGTGGATTGATTGTAACTTTAATTGGTGAAGATTATGTTTATCGAGGAGATTTTTACCATGAATCCAAAAGTGAGCCACATGTTGAAGAACAACTGGTTGCTGCTATTTACGATTTAATTTCAAAATACAAAGTAAGCCTTTGATTTATCGTAAAAAGGAAACTCATTAATTCTATTTTGATTTTAGATTGATTTATATGAAATTATAATTTTTGTTTCTAAAAGTCCTTGCTTCCATCAAGATTGTGACCCCAAATGTGAGGTCGTGGATGAATGTAAAAGCAACAAAGCCTGCGCAAAACTTCTCGGTTTATTACTTTCTAAAGTTCGAAAAGAACTCAGCAAAGTGGATGTTAAAATGACTGTGAAATTTTTATATCCTCATCTCAATCGTGGTGATCTTTATACGAAGCAAGGAATTTTATCAATGCTTCAAGCTGGAATTAAAGTTGAACCTTTATTGTTGAAAGATTGGTCAGCAGTTATGGATTGGTCTCCACATGCTGATCACAAAGGAGAATATTTACAATTATGGAATAATCATAATCTCGATAAATCTGTTGCTCAATCTCAATCGTTTATAAATGAATGTAGAAGAGCTTTAGGATTATCAATGAAATTTTGGGTTGCTGAAATTCATGAAATTGTAAAAAATACTATTTTACATTATTCTGAAATTCGAGTTAAATGTGGCGATCTTAATGAAGCTTTAAAACAGGTAATTACTTATAAATATTTCCTTAAACTTAAAAAATTTACTTCGAAACTCTTTAAAGTTATTTTCACCCCTTTTTAAATGTTTTATTATTTTTTTTTTTTACAGCTCGACTTAACTGCAACGCCCCATAAAATTCGTTCAACTCCAAGTAAGCGTCGAAGTTTCATTGATATGCATGAACTCCGTGATAAACTTCTTATGCGTACAACTTCGGAAACTCGTAACAAAAATGGAAGTAATATGTCTGTTGCAAGGTAAACAACATCTAAATAAATTTATATAAAGCATTGAAGTTAATTTTTTTTAGTGATGATGCTCATGCACAAGCAATGGTTGCATCATTTTGTGGTCGATCATTTGATGATAATGAAACAAATGAAATTGCTCAACGCATTCGTAGGGCTACAGCAAATATAAATATGGAAATAGAGACATTGTTGGAATATTTAACTCGAAAAAGTGCTACAACATAGAAATTTGCGATAACTAATTGTAATTTCTATTTTTTGTAATTTGCAATAATTATAAGCACTCCTAGACCATCTATGTATTTGCATAACTTTTAAACAAAATCTCACTAATACTGCCACCATATTAACTCGCCCATAAAAAAATATATACTTCCAATTGATTTTTTTGTTGATTAATATTAATATAATTTTTATTTAATTTCTGTATTAACTATTTACTTCATTAATAAACGATCTCATTTACTCAACATTTTTTGTCCATAACAAAAATTTCTAAGTATTTACTAATATTTAAAAAGATCTCATCAAAATTTTGCTTTCTTTAAGAAAGTTTTTTCCCAGAAACAAATACAAAACAAAAATTTCTAAGTATTTACTAATATTTAAAAAAAACTCATCAAAATTTTGCTTTCTTTAAGAAAGTTTTTTCCCAGAAACAAATACAACCACTTTCGAATGAGTATGTTTCCCACAAAATTTAATTTTACCATGAAATCTTTATAAATAATTAACAATAAAAGAATTATTTAACAATTAATTAAAGCAAATAATTATAAATACTGAGAAAAAAATGTGTTGAAAAAGTAAAAAAAGGTAGTAAACTTAGGAAAAAATAAGGACGGTGCAAGAAAGGTTAGGGAAGAAGAAGAAGGCGTGTGATGGTTTTTGTTATTTTTATCAATCATTTAAATTGAGCTGTTTGATATCAAAACCTTGTGGACAGCTAATACTTTTGGAAAGAACCTGGAATAAACAAAAAATAAAAAAGAATCCAAAGTTTGTTAAAATTTATATAGTGTTTTTTATTGCTCATTATATATTGCACATACTTCATTTACATATGATACATCACCCTTTTCCGTGCAATTATGTAAAAGTGCAATAGCTTGATCCCGTAAAAGTGGTAAACGATAATATTCAGCTTCTTGAGTTAATAATGCCAATCGATCTGGATCTTTTGGAAGGCAAGCTTCCCATAATTGTTTAGATGCTTGCAATCTGAGGTAATTAAGAATTATTCCAAAGCTATAAATAAAGCTTTTATTAAAAATTGGTTCAAAAAAATAAAGCAAAAATAAAAATTACCAATATGGATCTCGATCAATAAAATATGCACCATTTTTATCTCTCGATAAATGCATTGCTCCCTTTCTTTCAAGATACCACTAAAAAAAGCAACACAAATTTAAATTTAGTCTTTTCAAATAGTTGCTGCTTAAAAATGTAAACAAATAAAAAATACTAAACTACTACTCACCATATATAATGCAGAACGTTTGTCAAAAGATATAGTGTCAAATGTGGTTGTATATAGCTGACCGCCAACGTTAAATTCAATAATATCTGTCATTTAAATTTTTTTATCTAAAGAAAAATTTGAAAATAAGAGTTTTAATGAAAAATTTTCTAAAAACTCTTTTCTAATAACAAAAAACCACGCAAACCCGAACGAATAAAAACAGTTCACAAAAATAATTTAAAAAAAAGAAAAAAAGGATAATTCAGTGACAGACGACGTCCTCCTTTTTTTCCCTCATCTCCTCCTGACTAAGACTCACGCATGTTCAAATTACCCGAAAATAACATAGTGAATGAGAATTGAAAAAAAAGAACACGAATGAATTTGAGCGAGTAAGTTCTCTTTTGTAACCCATTTTTTACAATTTTTAAAATCATCGAAGAGAATGGATAGAAAGAATAATAAATCGAATATGTATATTATTTGAATTTTGGTTGAAAAAACCTGTAAAAAATAAAATAACAACAACGGCAAAGCTATTGATTGTTGTCCACCCAAAAAGCAATAGACTGGCAACTGTGAGGAGACAAAAAAACTGAGTCGCTTTTTTTCTTCCTTATTTGGCTGCAAAGGCGCCGGCGGCTGTCAATGGTGATGGCACACTATAGTTTCTTTTTCTTTTGAAATTTTTGAAATAAATAAAAAGAAGAGAGGAGAGGAAAATTTTGCATGAAAAGCTTTCTTTAAAATGCTTTGTGCTGCTCAAAGGAGAAGCGTTGATGTCTTCATTTTTATTCTTCCATTCTATTTTATTTTGCTTCTTATTCTTCAAAAAAAAAATCTTTAACAACCAATTATTTTTTTGGTTTAGTCCAAATTATTTCTGTGTGTGTTTTGTCTTCTTTTTCTTCAAATTTTTATTATAAAAGTTTCTGTTAAGTTTATAAAAATAAAAACACGCACCATCACAAAAATAAAAAAAAACATTATTCATTGGTCAGATCTTTCATTTGTAAATGGAAGATAGAGATAGATGAATACCCAAGAGACCGACCGAGAAAAAAAATCAAACAAAATAAAAAGAAAAAAAGATAAAAGCAAAGCAAAAAAAAATGTTTTTGGTGTGCGCAAGCAAGCTTTAGGGAAAACAAACTAGTTTTTTTTTCTATGTATTTCATACATCAGCTGGATGGCTGCGGTTATGACAGCCGAAAAAAAAAAAAAAATAGAGCTCAATATGATTTTTTTTTTCAAAAGTTGCGGACAGACGACGACGCTGAAAAGAAATGAAATGGAAAAAAACCAAGCGTTGATGAAGAAAAAAATAACGATGCGCTAAAAACATATTCAAGTGGTAACAACAGAGAGATAGAGACTGTTTCGTTTTTTTATTTTTGTCGTCGTGATGTGATTAGCGAAGATAGAAGAAAGTCTTTTTCTAATTGGGGATATCAAAAAGTTTTTTTTATTTTGTTGGTTTTTTTGTTGTTACAAATTTTAAAATCGATGTATGCCTAATAGTTTTGCTTTTGATTTTTCAATTTTTGCTCTTGATTGGCTGTGAATAATGGGAGCTACAACTTCAAGCTTTTTTGAAAGTACAACCCATCAAATTGTATTCTTAGGTTTGGATTATGCAGGAAAAACCACTGTTTTATATCGACTCAAACGACAAAAAATGGTATTACCTACGCCGACTGTTGGCTTCAATTGTGAAAAAGTAACTCAATTTTATTTAACATTTTAAACCCTAAAATATTTCTTGTTTCAGATTAAGGTCAATCATGGTCATGCTCGAGGTCATACATTTGTTATGTGGGATGTGGGTGGACAAGAAAGCTTTCGAGTTTTATGGCCAACATATTTAAAAAATGCTAATGCCATGGTTTTTATTCTTGATGCAAGTGATAGTCAAAAATTTGAAGAAGCCAAAGTTGAACTTGATACTGTTTTAAATTCTTTGACACCCGCGGCTTCACAAAAATTTCCCATTATTTTATTAGCGAACAAACAGGATAAACCTGAAGCAGTTTCTTCTAAAAGCGTATGTTTTGAATTATTGGTTTTAAGTTTTTGGGAAAAAATATTTTTAGATTGTCAAAATTTTTGCCAGTGACCTCAAAGAAAATTTTGTGGTTAAAATTATTCCATGTTGCGCGGTAACCGGTGAAGGCCTTGAACACTTTTTTGCTGAAATTTTAAGTGCGATTCAATCAACAAAACGATGAATATAAAAATTTAAATAAAACGGGTGCTTTTTTGTCGTTGTTATATCAGGCTAATACTGGTAAAGAAAATAATAATATTGTAGTTTGAAAAGTTATATATAAAATAAATTAATTATTTTTTTAACACATTTCTTTTTTTGCAAACAAATATAAAAATAAAATAAAACGATAAGCAACATTCCATCTAACATAAGAAAGTTTGTATTTTTCTCGAAACGAAAGTTGGTTAGTGAACAAAAACATTTTTTGTATCTTGCTAAAAAATAATTTCAAGCTTTTATGTTTAAAATGCTTTGTTTTATCTTTCATGTTTTAAACAATATTCTTTAAACTATTACTGCTAAAAATTAGGTCCAATCCAGGGAAATAAATAGATGGTTTTTCGAGGATATTTATCGGAATTAGTTTAGAAGGTATGGCATTTTGCCAACCCAACTCTTTTTTTCCTGCCATAAGCGCGCGATTTTTTATATATAAAAAAATTATTTAAATTTTTTATTAAATCACAATTTTAGATTTGGAAATTATTGAATCATTGAGAGAATTACAATATTGTTGAAACCAAAGCTATGGAGCGATACTGAAACTTTTATCTTTCCATTTTGAAAGGTTAGTTTAAAATTTTTTAAGAATATATTTTAATTGTAAAAAAGAAATACTAAAAAGTTAAGAAAAATTGGCAAAAATAAAACTTATTTTATATCGTTTTTTAAATCTTTTTCTAAAATCATAAATGAATATTGGAATGGAATCTGTCTGGTGATAACTTCGTTAGTTAAAGACTCGTTTATTGCTTCTTCTCATTGCTGCTGCTTTTTCTTTTCTCCTGCTTCTTTATTTTCTTTGGTTTTGATTGTTTTATTGCAAATTCATCGCCATGTTTATTGCTGCTCAAAAGGGAAATAAATATGTGAGACCAGAAGCTACCATTATTATTTTTCATCTTTTTTCCTGGCAGCACTTTTTTTTCTAATAATTTTTCGAAAAGTTTTTTGGTTTACGATTTTTTCTTCTTCTAAAAATGAATGGCGACAGGTGTTCTTGGATAATATTAATTTAATTTTTTGCTTGATCTCTTCTTTCATGATCTTAACCTCAGTGATCTTATAAATTTAAATATTTAGGGATGCAATCAAATTTTTCTTGTATTTCAAAAAGCCCTTTCTTCATTGACATTTTCTTAATTAACTTCGTAAAAAACATACTTTTTATTTCCCATTTTACTCATTTTTACGTTATACCTTTACTTTGTTTCTTTTGATTATGGCATCATCAAGAAATTTGTTTAGAAATAAATGGAAAACGAAGGGTGTTATTGCGTACAATGATGGAATATGCCATTCAACTTCTTGAATAGCTTCTTCTTTCTTTTCTTTTTTTCTACCTAGGTGTAATCCATCCATTCCGCATCCGGTATTTTCTCTTTAGTATTTTTTTTATTCAATGACACCAATACCAATAATGCCAAGATATATTTCCTTATTAAATCTTTTTCTCTTTACTTATTTTTTACATTTATTTATTTGGCGTCAATTTGAGATGCGCTAACTTACTTATTTATATTTTTGGTAAAAAAAGAAAGAGAAGAAACAAAAAATATTATGAGAGATTCCCATGCTAAATTTTATTTTTCATTTTTTCAAAATCTTCTTGTTTTTATGCGATTAATTTATTTTTGGTATTTATTAATTTATAAACTTTTTTTCTCAAAGTTTTCTTCTTTTTTTTGGAATCTAAAAATCAGGCGTAAAAAAGATGTGTAAGTACTACCACTTTTACTAAGATATATAAATGGAAAGGCTCGAGAAAAAAAAAGTTGTATGTACTTAGTAGTTTTGGAAGATGTTAACAAGCATTAAGTTTGGCTTGGAGCCATTGCTTGCTTAAAATTTTCTCCTTCTTAATGAAATGAGACTTTTGATAAGTTTATTTTTACTCAAACAACTTTTTGGTTTTGGTTTAGTAACATTTAAAAAAAAGAGTATAGTGTAATTTTATTTTTTGATTGACATCTCCTCAAAAAAATGTTTTTTTTTTCTTCTTCTTTTTGCATCTCTAAAAATGGCGCAAAAGTTAATCTATAAAAATTTTCTTAAGTTTCAAAAAAGTGATTGTCTATCGGTATAAAAAGACTTGGAAGGCCAAAATAAGATTGCGGGTTAAATTGGATTTGCGACGGCAAAAGTTGATGAACACACTACTCTGCTATCAAAGCGGGTCATTTAGGCCAAAAAAAAGCGAGCATATTTCAAGCGCTTTGCCACCAAAACCATCTACTTGACTTTGTCCTCCTTGACTTTACATGGCCGGGGATGTTCTAACTTTTTGATTCTGGCTCACACTTCAGAAAAAAAAACTTGGACATTTCCACCACGAACCAAAAACATTGTAAGAGGCTTCACAAAACAAAAATGAAGTGTCAAATGCTTCTTTTCTTTCCCTTCCAAAAACACAAATTGAAAAAGAAAAGGAAAAAAGACTCAACCGCCGGAACATCGGTGATTAGAGGAGTACAATTTTGACAACCGACTTCTTATGCAATTCTTCCTCCCTCGATTAGATTACCCCCACTTTGGAGGAAGATTGAACTCAAATCCCGGACGACGACAATTTGGCTCGTTTGCGGCACAAAACTAACTTTTTCAAAAGAATCAAAAAGAAACGAAAAAAAAAGTAAATGAAATTTGGAGGAGCAAAAGTTTTTGGAGATGTGTGTGTTTACTTGAGCTTTCCTCCTGGTTAGTGGTGATTACTTTCTACACTTTCTTCTAAAACCCCAGACTTTGACAGCAGCATATGTATCTTGGAAGAAGTCATTTTATCTATCTATCTTATCCTCCAAAATAAAAAAAAACAGTGTAGTGAGTTGCGTGGGCACATTTGCCTGCCACAGGCGCGTGTATGTGTAACTCAATACCGTTGTGGTAATATCTATCTTCCAACTTATCTTTTTTTTTACTTTCTTCTCTTTTTTGCTGAGGTTGGTTAATGTGTGGAAGTTAAGCTCCAAAAAAACAAAACATGCACAGTTGTGGTGTGTCTATTTAGCCCTCAATCATCGATGGAGTATATCATATTTAAAAACTTGTTACCGTTTCTTTTAAATCATAGTTAAATGTTACTTATTTTTAACCAAGCAAAATCAATAATATTTGTGGTTTTGATTTGTCTCATTTTTCCATCTATCCACCTCATATTTTATTGTCTCATCTCATCTTCCACCTTTAGTAAAAAAAAAGTATCGCAACATGCTTACTTGGCTGGCCTCTGGTCTCGTTATTATTGCAAAATTCGAACAGAACAGCATAATTTCTTGGTGCACCGATCACTCATTTCATATTTCCACCAACAAAACACAGCGACAGCTTGTCCATCATTTATATCAAGTTACATCACCTTCTGCCACTTGATCTGCCAATGCCGACGTTGTTGTTGGCTGCTGCTGTTGCTGCTGCCAGCATTTTTGAAGTCTGACAAGTTTGCGGTAAAAAAAAAGAAGCCAGCCCTCCAATCACTTATTAAAGTTAGTAATCGCTTTTCTTCAATTGGACCTCGTCTTTTTCTTTTTTTGTTACTTACTTAAATTTAATATAAAAAAATTTTTAAATTGAAAAAATAGGAAAGAAGAAAGTCCATTTAGTCTTCTTTCTTGAGTATTAATTTTTTTGTGGCTTTACGATCAAATTCTGGGGAATGCTTTATTTTGAAAGATGTCTTTGACAAACTGATGCTTCATTCCGATAAAACCAACAACAGAAGCAGCTAACACTTTAGCGATAATTAGTTTTGGTGGAGAGCGGTAACTGGCAGGCAAGAAGAAGAAGAGCTCTTTAAGATTTTAATTTGATCTCCAGTTGACTTTTTTTGGGTTAGCTACTACTTGGTTAAAAAGGGACCTCCGAAGATGGCCTGTCAAAATGAATGTACAACACTGCTGCTTCACTTCTTTTTGGCGGTGGAAACCGCCTAAAATTGCTTTTGGCGCTTCTTTTATTTTAAGAAGCCAACTTTTTTCTTTAAAAGCTATTTGTCCTCCTCCTTTTTCAATTACATTTTTGCGCTTTTGGCATATCTCTTTCTTGGTGGTGTTAAGAAGAAGCAGCACCATGGTTTCGATAACAATAAATAATATTTATTTCCTTTACTTTTTTCTTCTTTCTTCCATCTTATTTTAATAACTTTTTTACTTTATGTAAAAATTGCGACAAACAAAAGCCATTTTATAATAAATAAATATCTCTTTCATATGTATGTTTGTTATTGGTAGTAATGTAGTAATAGAGAGAAAATAAAAAAGAAATACCAATTATGGCACAAAAATGGCTTCTTCTTCTTTATTCCTTTTGGTTGGTAGAAGAAAGAAAAAAAGCTGTCACCTTCACGCGGGTCCATTAAGTCTTCTTCTTGTTTTTATATTTGTTACGAGTAAAATATTAGTTAGTCTCTTACAGCATTGTTGTTGTCACACATATATATTTTTTTGTCTACCGGGAAAATTAATTGAAGTGAAATAATAATAAACGTGATTCATCAGTGGTATAAAAATTTGTTTTGGAAAAAATAAAGTTTAATTATTATTTTTTTTCTTCTAACATTAGATCATTTATTAAAACACTTTGGTCTCATGCCGACGACTTGCGGATTCCCAAATTGTAAATTTCGATCTCGTTATCGAGGTCAAGAAGATAATCGACATTTTTATCGAATTCCCAAAAGACCTTTAGTTCTTCGACAAAGGTGGCTTAAAGCTATTGGAAGAACTGAAGAAACTGTGGTTAGCCAGGTATACATATATTTTGTTTAAATTTTCATGTAAATAAAATAAAATAAAAAGAATTTTTGCCATTTTTCTTAATTTTAAAAAAACGATAAATCTTTTACATAGTCATTTTTGTTTGATAATTACTTTATAATATTTTTTAGTTACGTATTTGCTCGGCACATTTTGAAGGTGGTGAAAAGAAAGAAGGCGATATCCCAGTTCCAGATCCACAGGTAATTTATTATTTTAAACTTTTTGGAAAAAAAGCTTCAAGAATGCTTTTTGCTTTATTTATCCTTAGTTATTTGCTTTTATTATTCATTTGTGATTGTGGCTGCTTTTTTTATAGTTAGATACACCGCTTTCAATCCAGCTGCCTCCCAAAGAATCAAAAACAAGTGAACGACGTCGAAATTTAAAAGCTACAGCTTACAGTAATCATAATAAAACAACTGGGTCATCATCTTCTTCAGCTGATACAACCCTCTGTGGAACCACCACCAATAATCGACGGCGAGGTGGAGGAGGAGGACATCAATTTCCTGCATTTAGTGGAATTCTTCCTAACGATCCTTCATGCATCTATGCAAACAGCACAAACAATCCTGCAAATAATCTCACATTTGGTTCAAATTTTTTGGCAAATATCACTCCCACCAAAGACGGTAAGAATCAATTCAATTTGCTAATTTTTTTCTCCATTAGCTTTAAATACATATCATATGCTTTTGTAAAATGCCTACACCGCTGCAGCTTATGTAGTAAATGTGTTAAAATGAACTCTTTAATTTGAAAAAGAAAAAAACCAACATTGCTTTATTTTTTATGACGCGTTTCCGTTCTTATGAGAAAAAGAGAGATGAGATGAGGCATAATTGTCATTAACTCTTTTTTTGCTTTTTATTTTTTAACTACAAAGTGAAATGAGGATTTGGAAGAAAGAAACCACTTCACGATTAAAAAAATAATGCTTTTAAAAAAACTTTATTATCTTATAAGAAACTTAAAAAAAAAAGAGTCCAATTTTTCTGAGAATAAAAAAAGAAGAAAATGCTTGGATATTAACTTATTTCGCCGCCACCACTGCAGCATGGAAATAAAAGTCCTTCTCATTTTTACACTTTTTTTATGTGATTAAAGCATTTTACTTCTTAATAAAAAGAAGAGACATTTTCAAAATGATGCCGCCGCATCCTTAAACTAACTAACTACTAAAAAAGCGCCTTATTTTTTTGCCAAATTTGCACACACCAAAAATTGATGCTCTTTACCCCATCAACGAGAAGAAGAAGAGTTTTGCTTTTCATCATCCTGAAGCTGGGAGAGTTGTCTTCTTTCTTTTTTTACCATCAAAACGGCGCATAAAATATTCAATGCTTTAGCTAGCTAAAATAGTATAAGATGGAACATAGTATATGTCATTCAACGACATCCCCATTTCATTTCCATTCAAAAAAGGAAAAAGAAGAAGCTAAACATTATGCTTCCTTCTTTCTTCTTTTTCTTTTTACAAGCAACAAGAAAGAAAGGAGCGCGCACTTCTCAAAAACCTTAAAAAAACTAGAGAGCAACGTTTCCACACATCCTATACATTTTTGGTAGTAGTAGTTGGAGCTTGTCATGACAAACAAGAGAAATAAATAAACTGCCGGTTGTGGTCCTCCTTTTTTTCTTCTTCAAAAAATGGCCAAGCTTCTTCTTATTCCTTTACATTTTTATTTTCTTATTTTTTGATACTTGAATTAACAACACAACTATCGTTTTATTAGTTTTTATAATAAAAACATTAAATAGGAATTTATTTTTTTATTCTTAAAAAGTAAGTGTTATTAAAAATGCGATGCGAAACATATGCACCACCAACACCACAGTTTTTTTGGATCGCCCATAAAAAGCAAGCATCAACCAGCCTAAAGCTTTTTAAAAAGCGCCGCAACTACTACCTTGTTTTGTTGTTTTTTTAAATTCCCCTTACTTGCACAAAAGCATTATCATCATCATCGTCATTCGACGACGACACCCTATCTATCCATTTGCTTGCTATATTTTTTTTGTAATCGGCCAAGAAAGAACGCCGCCGCAAAAAAATTTCATATCAAAAACTGTGCTGCTGTAGATATCATCATTCTATTTTTTTAAAATCCTTTTTTAATAAATTTGTTAGTTAGTTGGACTTTGGCTCTTTATGCTTCCATTTTTTAAGTTTAGTTAGAAATCAAAAAATTTTAGTGAAAGAAAATAATAGTATGTTTATTGTTGATGTTTTTTTTTGTTGGCTTTTTAGCATCACAATAGCCATATAAATAAATACATATGACTTTGTTAGTTTTCGATTTTAATTAATTCAATTTTTTTTAGAAAAAGATTCAAACAAAGACGAATTTGGAACAACGCGGTTTTCCCGATATTCTCCAAATAATAATTTAAAATTTTTTCCTGGGTTTCCTGTAATTTTTCCAAGTAAATTAATTCTTTATAAAAAAAAGTTATTTAAAAATGTATACTAAATTATGGTTAATTTCAGTCAATAATCGATATAATCAAACGATGAAACCCTTAGTTGCTTTATTAGATGGGCGAGATTGTTCCGTGGAAATGCCATTATTAAAGGATATTGCAACGGTAGCATTTTGTGATGCTCAAGCAACAAGTGAAATACATGAAAAAGTTTTAAATGAAGCTATTGCGGCTTTAATGTGGAATACAATTATCCTTGGAAAAAGTGATTTAGAAAAATTTAAAGCCCTTAAATTAATTATTTGTTTGGGTTCGGATACGGGAAATGTGGATGTTAAAGCTGCAACCGAATTAAACATTGCTGTATGCAATATTCCTGGTGTATGCGTTGATGAAATTGCTGATTCAACGATTTCTATGATTCTTAATTTATTTAGAAAAACTCATTGGTTATCTAAATTAATGGAAAACGGGAAAACTGTATGTTTCATAAATCAAAAAAACATTCACCCATAATTTTTACTTTTTAGGCAACTGGTATCGAACAAGTTCGAGAATTTGCAATCGGCAGTAAAAGAATTCGAGATAGTGTCCTTGGAATTGTGGGTCTCGGACAAGTTGGCAGTGCAGTAGTTTTACGAGCCAAGGCTTTTGGGTTTAAAATCATTTTTTATGATCCTTTTGCATCAGAAGGTTTGTTTTTTCTTACATCCTTTTCTTTCCCACATTAAATGTGTTCTTTTATTTTTTAAGGTGCAGAAAAAGTATTTGGCATTGAAAGATGTGATACACTTGACGCACTTTTAAAACGCTCCGATTGTATTTCGCTTCATTGTGCGTTAAGTCCGGAAACTAATAACATTTTGAATGAAGTAAGAAAGAAAAAATAAACCATAAAAACAAAAAGTAGCAAAACTATTTTATATTTTTTTTGTTTTTAGGAAAGTTTAAGAAAGCTCAAATATGGCGCATATGTTGTTAATACTGGAAGACCTGAACTTATAAATGAAGTGGCATTGGTGGCTGCACTTCGTTCAGGACACGTTAAAGCTGCAGCTCTTGATATTCAACATCTTTTGGATGTTTCAAGTGCGGCACAATTATCACAAAGTGGACAAATAATTCAAACTGCACGAACTTCATGGCTTTCAGAAGAATCCGTTCATGAATTGCGTGTTTCAGCTGCAAAAGAATTGCGTCGAGCTTTGTCTGGTCGAATTCCACAAGATTTAAATTGTTGCGTGAATAAAAGTGAATTGGCTGCTGCAGTAGCTAAAAATTCAGAAACATCTAATACCAATAATCATATTGGAACTTCTTCATCTTCCTCAAATGCCCCAAATCAAACATTTAATTCACTTCCAAATCTTGGAGGATTTGTAAATGCGGTGAATGATGGTAACTATTTATTTATTATTAAATTTTTTAATAATTTGAATTTTTTTTAAGCTTATAACGGATTACAAATGCCAACTTCATTTGCTTCCCTTCCCTATGGAAATCCATTATTAATGAATCCACAATTATTAATGGGTAACTCAGCTTTGGCAAATTTTCCATTTTCTGCTGCCAACAATCATTTAGCGTTTGGCAATGCTGCTTCTCGATTATTAAGTCAATCACCCAAAAGTACTCAAAGCAACAATAAACGAAGTAATGCTTCACGAACTTCCACACCCGCTCAAATTCAAGCTCCATCTTCTAATCGATCACCATCAAATTCACCAGCCATTCAAGATCCAGTGTCACAACAGCAACAGCACCAAAATGACGAAGATGATAGAATGAATAGTGTAAGAAAAAAATAACTAATTTTCAAATATAAAATAATTTAAAATTTTTAAGGTTAAAAGTGAAAATAATGGAGATAAGGAAGATGTCGGTGGAGGCTTGGAAATAGAAGAAAATGAAGAAATTACTGAAAATGGAAGCGAACCTAAAAAGTTGAAAATGGAAGATGATGAAGAAATTAATAATGGTGCTGCCTCCGTTGATGAAGCATTGTAGCTTTTTCTAAAAAAACTTTATTTTACTTTTCTTTGTTTAATTTTTTGGCACCTTAAAACCCGGTAGTAATAATTATATTTGTTTAACATTTTTTTGATGATGCTTTTTATTTTTTGCAAACTCGCTGCCTCGGTAAATATTTTTTTTATTGTTTCCTTAGTGTCACATTTTTTAAACTAACTTTTTTATTAATTTTAACAGTATTTAATTATCTAATTTTTATAAGTTTTAGTGCTTTTAATGCTAAACCAAATCTTGTCTTTTTGATCTAAAATATTTTTCTTTTTTTTCTGTTCAAACGTTTCTTTTTTCGTTTCTATATATTTTTTAAAATTTATTTGTTGAAATCAATTAGCAAATGATTTTTTTAATTTTTGTTTCTTTATTATTTGAATTTACTCTTCTTCTTTTTTTGTCAAAACTGTTCGATATACGTGTTTTGAAACAACAACCAATAAATATTTGAAAATCAAAAAAGGACTTTTGCAAATTACAATTATGGAGGATATGATTATGCTACTTATTTCAAGCTGTTGTACCTAATGATTCTTAACATAATGAATGGAACCCACTAATTGGCCTTTTATAGTTAAAAAAATGTATCACAGATATAAGTAAATAGCTTTAGAACACACGTGGGCAGGTGAGTGCGACAAAAAAATTTTTCGGGCACGAAGCAAGCAATACCAAAGGGTCCACCGTGTAGATTTTAAAAAAAAATAATTTAGGAAAATTTCATTCTTACCACATCGAAATTTTTTTTCTATTAGATTTTTGAAATTTTGAGGCACGAAGCTCCAAAAATAGTGGCACGGAGCACGAAGCAGGGTGCGATAATCGCACCCAATCGCACTCCGTGCCCACGTGTGCTTTAGAATAATACAAAAATTTAAATAATAAAGATGCTAATACATATACATATTTGTTTTTATTTTTTCACCCTAAATTTTGTATTCGTAAATCTTTTTTCAATAATTTTCCAAAGTCCCCTCTTGTTTGTTTTTAATTTGGTGATAGTTTTTTTTTCATTTTATTCAACGTTTAAAAAACACATTAATAAAAATTTATGTTATTCTCTTTTATGGAACCTTACGCAGCAGTTTTTTGTTTTGTTTTTCTTCTTTTCTTTTAACTTAGCATAACTCAAAGTTATGGGGTCATGTCATGGTTTTCGCAAATTAGTGAAAAACTAAAATTTTTTAGAGTTAATTACGTGCTTTTAAATAAATATTTATTGCTCATTAGTCTAATTCTTTTTTTGTTAATCGTTTCTTTCTCATTTCTTACAAGAAAATGCTCCCTTGGCGTCCATTTTTCTGGAGGGTGAATAAAATTATGAACTTGGCTTGCATTTTTTGCGAGGATCGATGTTCTTCCACTCGCGCTCCTACAACAAAAAAAATCACAAAAAGTCAATTTTTAAGATTTGCAAAAAAAGTAAAAAGCAATTGCTTCTTCATTGTCTTGTTGCTGCTTGTAAATCATTTGACACACTCATTTCACGATTGTTGCCTTTTTTATGCACTCTATATCCCTTCGATCCCTTGAGGAGGTCAAAAAATAAATGCCATTGTTTTTCGATGCTTTATGTTGTTGCTTTTTTGTTGAAGAAAATATTTTTCTATTCTTGGGGGCGATAAAAAGCAATTGGTCGATCAGTCAATTCAATCAGTCAATCGTCTTTTAATAACATTTATTCAGAATAAAAATAACAAAAAAAAAGTTAAAAAAGCGTCGCAAATCCATTAATTGGGAGATGTCGTTTAAGTGATTGATAAAAAGGAATAGGCCGCCGTCGGGGCAAATTTCATTTTCCTTTTCTTTCAATAAAAATGAATGAGGTACTCTAATTGAGCGTTGATTGCTTATTTAAAATAAAAAAGCAAAGCAAAAACAAATGAGTTGAATTGACTTTTGTCTTTTGATTTGCTTCCACCAAATGTTATTGTTTCTTTCTTACCTTCGTCGTTGGTCCAACTTTTTTAACAGCAAGTAACAAAATTAAATTGCCAAATTGCTTTTTAACAACAATGATACCTTTCTTTTTTTTTCAATGCTGCTGCCGCTTAAAATATTGAAAAAGTGATCAACTTTGAAAATGATGCCAATGTTTGAATGAAAAAAAGAAAACATTTCTATTCCATCAAATTTATGGATGATCCACTAACTGGCAGCAGCATCAGCACGATCAACAACGACTAATTGACTTTTTTTTGCTTTTTTTTCCATTTTTTTCAAAAATAAAAATAAATCCAAGCATAAAGAAAGCATGTCGCTTGATTGAGTGTAGTAGCAATATTTTGTTTTTGCTTCCATCATTTGATTGGAAGAAAAAAAAAATTCGAATGAAAAAAAGTGGAGTTTTATAGATATAAATGCAGGCGCTAAAAGCCATTTCAACAAAATGATGTTTTTCTTTCTTTCTTTCTTTCTTTGTTAGTGAGTGAATATATATGTATGTATGGCTCAGTAATAAATTATATTGTATAAACATAAGAGAAAACAACTGTTTTTCAAATCAAAAATCTGACATATCTTTTCCTTTTTTTCTTTTACTTGCGGTTAAAAAAAATTGTTTGCATTAACTTTGAGGTTGTAGAAATAAGCAAGTAAGTCGGAGTCGTCATTGCCAAACCTATTAAAGCTCAATTTATCAAACAAAGATAAATTTCACAAGTTTTTTTTATTTGAGACAAAATGCTTTCAGCGTTCAATGAAAAATAATGAAGAAAAAAAACAGAACATCAACACTTTTTTTAAATAATAAAAAAGAAAATTTTTGAAGAGAGATGTCCAAAAAAAGTTTGACAAAAGCTAGACACAGTCCATAATGGGATACTGTAGCTACTTTCAGACTAGAAAGAAAAAACAAAGAGAAAAAAGCCAAAATGGAAGAAAAAAACAAATTTCATGAAATAAATTAATAGAAAGAAAAAAAATTGTAGGAAAGTTTATATCAATTTTTTATGCCTGATTCAAACCGGAAAAGAGAAAAGGATAAGTTTAGTTTAATTTTTGGGAATTGGAATGCATTTTTTTATTTTGATTTGAGATAACATTTTGAGAATATATCTTTTTATTTTACCATTGTGGAAACGCTCGATTATTTGCAGCTACAGCGGCGGCTAATGCTCCAACTTGAGCAAAATTAACTCTTTCTATTTCAGCTTCCTGTAATCTTTTGCATTTGGCTCTTCGATTCTGAAATATTTTTTTTGAAAATTATTAAATTGGATATAAATCAATTAAGATTTTTTTAAATAGGAATTTGATTAAATTTTTGAAGACAATAAAATGAATGTTGTTTGACCTTAAAAAATTAAAAAAAGATTTGATTCATTTCCGATTTTGAAAGACAATAGAGAGACATGCCGCAATATTTTTTAAGGACATCGCTGCTGTTGTTACTTTTTTTTTTATTATTAAATCAACAACCTCAACCACTGCCGCGCATCTGTCATATATTTTTCTTTTTATATTTCTTTGCGCTATTTTAAATTGGCAATTGTATTTCATTCTAATGTGCAAACATACTTCTTGGTGCTGGATGCTGCATTAGGCAACATTAATCGTTTAAAAATAAGAATAAGGAAATGCTTGCTTGCGCAATACCTCCCATGAGAGATTTTCGAAAATAAAAATGAATTGAAATGGATATATATTTATCTGTCTTTCTTATATTGGTCGCTTGCTTCTCTTTTCTTTTCACACAAATTAACGCCATCTTTTTTTTGTTCGTTGCTCTCTTTTGTTTTGGTTTTTTTAAAGGTAAATAGCGAAGCATCGTCTTCATAGTTTTCGGTCGTCCTCATTTATTACTCATCAATCTTATGCGGTCACTCAAAAAATAACAATGACTCTCCTTAAAATCCAATCAGATAATCTCTTCTCCTGGAAAAATTATTATTATCCAACAAAAAACATTATTGGTGGAAAAGTCATAATTATTTTTTTAGTAAAAAAAAATGCTATCAATAATGTTTCATTTTTTTTTCTAGCCCAAATTTAGTGTCAATTTAAAAATGTGAGTCACCGTAATCTATCTTTTTTCTGTTGCGGTTAGTTAGTTAGTCTATAAACAAAAGCTTATTTATGTATTGCACTATTTCACAGCGGGCGTCGATGACAAAAATTTTCAATTTGATTGTTAAAAAAATTCATTGACAAAGCAATTTTCTAAGAATTGTCTCGATCGCGCGTGCTGTTGTTTGATAGCCGCCTTTTTTTTCTAGAGGTCATTTCGTTAAAACTTTTTTTGTTTCCTTTACAAAACTGATTACTACCACTCTTCGTTTAAATAAACAAAGGAAAGAAAAATTAAGTTATCAAAATAAAAAAGTGACCTTAAGAATTAATACTACGGTATTATGTCAAAAAAGAAAAACAGCATGAGATGAGGAGCAACAAAAAACCAACAACAAAAAATTATATTATTTAAAAGGCCATCTGCTTTGGCTATTAATTGGATAAGAAAGAAAAAAGGGCAAAAAAATCTGGCGTGCACAAATATTTCCCGCGTTGTTGTTGTTAACAAAACAAAAATAACCTGTTTTTTCTGCAAAAAAATAAAGAAACAAACCAACTGACGCTGTTGCTTCAAAAAATACGTAAACTTCACTTTATTTTTATTTTTATTTATTTTTTGCTTCCATTGTTTCAAGGAATGATTTTATTTTCGAGGATGGCAAGAATAACACTCATTCATTGCTTGGTTATTAACAAGAAAGGAAAAATATTTTTTTTAGTCCTATTGTCTTACAGTAACTTATGTAATTATTGGATGCATATCAATTGACACGCATCAACTCGAAAAAAAATCAAATCTATATGGAAAAAAGTGAAGCGAGAATATAAACAATTAAATATACACCACGCGATGATGGTGATGATCACTAACTAACTAAATATTATATTTTGACTGACTTAAAGGTAAAACAATAATGATAGCTCTTGAGAAAATCAGATAAGAAAATGATTTTTTCTTCTTTTTTTTTCAGAGAAGTGGCATGCATTACTTACGCGCGTGCCGAAAATAAAAAAGACAAAATGAAAAGGTATCACAAAAATGTGTGGAACAAACAACAAAAGAGGTTATGGTAATCATGATTGAGAAAAAATAATAATTGGCGCCAAAAAAAAATAAAAAGAGAGATAGTGAAATGTAACGAACATACCTGAAACCATATTTTAACTTGAGTTTCAGTTAATTTTAGCGAAGCACTAAATTCAGCCCTTTCTGCAATAGATAAATATTGTTTTTGTTGAAATTTTCTTTCCAATGATACTAATTGTTGTGTGCTAAATGGAGTCCGAGGTTTACGATTGTTTTTATGTTTTCGAAGCATGCATTTTGAAATGGCACTGGATATTTTTGAATTATCTAAAAAAATTAATTTTGTTTTATAAAAAGAAAATAAAATTTTTGAGTTATCAAACCTGAATTTGAACTGGAATCAGAGGATGACTGCCAAGGAAAATTATGATGGGATTTTTTCATTTTAGGCGAAATTGAAGAAGTATTATTATTTGGAATTAATTGTGGCGGAGAAGTGTCAAGGTAAAGCCCCGGAAGTTTTAAAGATTGAAAGAAAAACATTGCGGCTGGATCAATAATGGGACGATGAGACGACATTGATTCAGAACTGGTGGTTGCAATATTGTTGTTGGAAGCTATTGTGGCATTAGACGTTAATGGAATAGAAGGAATTATACCGGGCGTGGGAGATGAGGTAGTAGCGAAGGATGAGATCAAAGAAGCTGCAGTCATTGAATCATTAAAAGATAAATTAGAAGTAGAAAACGCAGATAAAAATAAAGGATTATTAGCAATAGAAAAATTTATGGATTCACAGCCTCCACCACTTTTTGTTTGTAACAAATTTTCAACATTGAATGCAGACGATTTAGAAGCAGGCGAAGTTGAAGGTGATGCAGTTGAAGTCGGTTGCGTAATTTCTTCTTTCATGTTTCCAAAAAATAATAAATCTTAAAAATAAATTAATAAAATAAATTAAACTATGTATAAGAATTTTGTTTTTAAAAAACGATAAAGAAAAAATCACAAAATTGCTAACGGCAAAAATGAAATGATGATGATCACTTTTTTTAAATTGGCTCTCTCCTCCTTTTTCCGGTAAGATAAAAAAATGAGCTGCTGTGTCGCCGCCACTCATCAAGAAAGAAAATTTGTTGGATGCTCCGCCTATTTTTTTCTTTTTTCACTTTTTGCAAGTCTACGGTTATTGGTGGTGGCAAGCATCGACGACAGTCGCAATATGGAATAGCGCAGAAAAGCGCGAGTGCAATAAAGAGCCAATGAAAATTAAAGTTAAAAAATAAGTTTATTGCCATGAAGAAAATGATGAGAGAGTCAAGAAGGGCAATAATAATACTCATCGAAAAAAAGAAGGGAAGAAGTTAATAGGCCTAATATATTCGATGCTTCAGTTTATTACATAATCGCCGCTGCTACTCGTCATCCTCACAGTCAGGCGTTAGTTGGTAATTTAGTTATTTAAAAGGTGAAGAATGAAACTTAAGTGCCATCTTTTTAAATGCAATGTAACGGATATCGGAGGATAAACATTAATGAGCGATAGAAGCGCCTTTTATAAGTGTCGTCGTAAAAAAATAAAAGAAAGATGAATACTACTTTAAGAAATCTTTTATGGCAGCAGTGTTTTTTATTGACATTAGTTAATGGAAAGTAGCTATGTTGTTGATGATTATTTGATGAGCAGCTAGAATTCATTTAAAAATAAAATGTAATGTGCGCCATTTGGTTGGTGGTTGTTTTATTGACAGACAGAATTATTATTATGATATATGTATTACGGTGGCAAGCAAAGTTAAGGAAGGCAAAAAAAACAAGAAAAAAAACTTTGGGGACATGGAACTAAAAATACTAAACCAGAAAAAGAAAAAAAGGTGTCAACAGACTAATTATAAAAATGAAAAATTATGAATGAATTAATAAATTTTTGATATGTGAGAAGAAAAAAAAGTGATTATCAACGCATTAAAGAAAATTTGCGATTATACATACTCACGACGACCCTTAAAGTGTTATTAATATTGGAAAAAAAATATGTCGTCCATTCATAATTACACTTATCACCCCAGGAGGTCTGTAATTCATCGACAACGCGGCAATGAAATTTATTTTTATTTTTCTTTTTTATCAAACACGCTTTTATTTTAAAAAAATATTTAATAAATAACAAACATAAGTTTCGGGTTATTTTTTAGTTTTGTAAATGGTTATTCTAATCTAACTTGCTTGATCCTTAAAGCTTACAAAAAAAAATCACCAAAAAAAAATGGAAGCTTGTGCCTTTTGGTTCTTCGATGGTCCTGTAAAAAATACCAATCATCCAAATACTTCCGTTCTAAAATAAAAATTAAAATTTGCAAAGCGGTTTCCTTTTTTTCCTATTTTCTTTTGTGATTATCTCATTAAAATTTTTTGAACACCATTTTAAGCAAGAAAAAATATGGTTAAAAAAAGAAGCAATCATCAAATAAATAAATGTGATGGAGAAAGAGAAAAAAGGACGTATCAATTTCCGGGCCTTTTTAGATAATTAAGAGGCTATTTAGAAGCTAAAAACAATTAATCTTTCCTCTCTTCCTTTCCTTTCCTCTTTTTTAATGTTTTCTCCTTGGCACCATAGCTTCACTATGTACCGCTTCTTTCAGGAAGAAAAAAAGAAAAAGAAAAAAAGAGACAATTAAATATATTGTAAGTGGTGTTTCACGGAGAATAGTAGCTCGTAAAAAAATTCTTTTATTTTTCTTCTAAAAATAAGATGAGAAGCTAAAAAGTCGAAAATGAAATGAATATTTGCCACAAAAAAAATATAATTTTGTGGCTGTAAGAAAGGCAATAGCAGCACCAATAAGAGACCAATCAACGCTCGTCTTCCTTCTTTTTTTTGGTGGTGGTGACCAAATCTGTCCCTTGACGCCATAAAATAAAAAAATACGTTAAAAGCTTATTTGCGAGATGCTATTGCTGCATGGATATGCAAGCTGTAAAAGTTAGTTATTGAATTACTTATATAATGAAAAATATTATGCCTTTTAACGCTGGCTGTTGAACGATGTCATCAAGCTTTTTTTCACTTCCCAAAATTTTCCAGCAAATAAAAACTTTTAAAAATTTTCGACAACCATTTAAAATATATGAAAAAAGATAAAAATGGTTAATTAAAAAAGCTATAGGATGAATGAAAGAAAAATTTCGGGATGAAATAAAATTAATTAGAGGAAAGAAAATTATTGAAAATAATTATTACCGATGAAGAATTGTTTCAAATGAGAAAAAAGGCAAACAAAAATGATCAAACAAAAACATAAATGAAAAAATAAGACGCCGCCGCTTTTCTTTTTTGCCTGGGGTTTTTGAGAATTCCTTTAATCACTTTTTTGACTTGTCAAGAGTATTGTTTGCAAGATCAACCTTAAAGGTATCTTCCATCATTCAACAGAAAAGCGGCATTGTCCTTTATTTTATTGCGACAATTTGTTTTTATTATCCGAAATGAATCTTAATCCATAAGCAACTAATAAAAAAAAAGTCTAAAAAATAACGAACAACTTGTTGAAATTTCGAAATTAAAAATAAACATACATACATGTAAAATTGGAATTAACGCTTTAGGCTTATAAGGAGGATACTGTATTTACACTCCGTTAAAATATGTAACATTCATGTGTGAAGAAAAATAAACTAAATAATCAATCAATGAGAAAGAAGTAAAGCAGAATAGTTAAAACTAAAGCACTTTTGCATCCACTAATCTTTGTTTGAATAAAGCTATTTCAGAATCGTAAAAGTTACTAATTTCAGAAAGAATTGCAAAATTCATCACTCTTTCTTTTTCTTCAAAAAATTCCATTTTGAGTAAAATCTCTCTTTTCTGTATTAATTATAAAAGTTTGTAAACAATTTGTAATATTTCATTAGTTTTTTTTTTAAATAAATCCATCGTATTAGAAAGCTTTTTGTTATCAGTCATTTGTCTTCATCGATAGTAAAGTAATTTGAATTTGTAGCAGAAAGCAATCCATGAGCTTTTTTTTGGCAATCTATGAAAAAACAAATCAATGTCTGCCATTTTTTGTTTACGTCTTTCAAGAGACAATTAATTCTCTTCCAATTTTTTTGATTACTAATTTATTGAATTTATGGATTTCACTAAAGGTTTGTCATTCTCTTCAAATATGCTGCTTAATCAATCCATTTTTTAGGGATATTATGTGTTACAAAGATTTATCGAAGTCCTATTTTGAGACATAAAAATGTTTACAATATTGCAACTAAACGTCAACTTTTTGGTTTTGGAGTTAGCACAAGAGAAGAAAGAGTTATGGAATATGCAGAGAAACGATTAATTGGGTAATTTATTTATTAAATGATTACATACAATCTCAAATGAAACATGTACTTCTTCAGATTTACCGCTGATCAAATGTTTGATGTTGTGAATAATGTTGCAGAATATCCTCTATTTGTTCCATGGTGTAAGAAAGCTGATGTAAGAAAAAAGAGTGAAAATGTTTTAGAAGCTGATTTACAAATAGGATTTCCACCTCTTCATGAACGATATGCTTCCAAAGTCACTGCATTGAAACCGTATGTTATTAGAGTAAGTACTGATTTTGCTTATGAAAACTTTGATTAATATTAACACGTTTTAGTCTGTTTGCACCGAAGGTCGATTATTCAAAGTTTTGGATACAACATGGCGCTTTCAACCAATGTCAGATAATCCTCGATGCTGTACATTGTATTATTCAATCGAATTTGAATTCCGTTCTTTGATTCATGCTCGGCTTGCTCATGTATTTTTTGATCAAATTGTACGTACTATGGTCAAAGCTTTTCTGAAACGAGCTGAAAAACTTTATGGTGAACCTGCTGTTGGATATGAAAATATGCAGCCTGAGGTGCTGGCATATAAGGGTTGAATTGCAGCATTATTATTTATGATGATGTAGAAATTATGCTTGTATTAGATTGTAAAATTGTCTTATGAACGAGTAAATGTTGTACATATAAATCTTTTCTAAAATTTAATGAACATCTTCTTATAATGCAAAGCAAAGCAAAGAACATTCAATGATTCCCTTCCAAGTTAAAAATCAAGTATTTGTTGTTAGACAAAGATTCAGAAACACATTTATTAAACACAACATAACAAATAATAATAATGAGATGCAATGAAAGGAATATATTACTAATTTACTAGCTATAAAACTAAATATCCCTACAATAAACATAAATGATAAACAGCTAATTTATTAGACATAATCTATAACAATAACACAAGAAATAAGAGCTTTAGAACATTCCGCCGCCCATACCTCCCATTCCACCGCCCATGCCACCCATTGGAGCAGGTGGATCTTCTTTCGGGAGTTCAGTAATAACACATTCAGTTGTAGCCAAGAGAGAAGCGACACCAGCAGCATCTTGAAGAGCAGTACGAATAACCTTGGTTGGATCAATAATACCAGCTTCGATCATGTTGACAAATTTGTCGTTCATAGCATCATAACCATAGTTGACGTTAGTATTGGCAAGAACTTTTTCAACAACCCCAGCAGCTTCGATACCAGCATTAGCAACAATAGTTGTGATAGGTTGACGAACAGCCTTTTGAATGATTTTGACACCTAAAATAATGAAAAGATTGGAGATAGGAATAGGAAGAATAAACATACCTCGTTGTTGATCTTCATTATCAGCTTTAAACCCATCAAGTTTCTTGAGAGCACGAAGAAGAGCAACACCGCCGCCAGGTACGATACCTTCTTCAACAGCAGCACGAGTAGCACAAAGAGCATCAGTTACACGATCTTTCTTTTCATTAACTTCAACTTCACTGGCTCCACCGATTTTAAGGACAGCAACACCTTTTGAGAGTTTAGCAAGACGTTCATTAAGTTTTTCCTTTTCATATTCAGATGTTGAAGATTCGATTTCATCTTGTAATTGTTCAATACGTTGATCAACTTCTTGAGAAGAACCTTTACCACGAAGGACAAGAGTATCATCTTTAGTAATAGAAACTTCATCGGCTTCACCAAAGTCATGAGCTTGGATTTCTTCTAATTTGACAAGTGATGATTCGTCACCAAAGACAGTACCACCAGTAGCGATAGCCATATCTTTCAAAGTGTTCTTTCGATTATCACCAAATCCAGGAGCTTTTACAGCACAAACTTGAAGACCAACTTTTAAGCGATTGAGAACAAGAGTAGTGAGAGCTTCGCCATCGACGTCTTCAGCAATGATGAGTAAAGGCCTGCGAAGTTTATTTGCCATTTCAAGAGCTGGAACAATATCTTGGACTTGACTAATTTTCTTTTCAGATAAAAGGAGAAGACACTTTTCGAATTCCACTTTAGCTCCTTTGCTACTGTTGATGAAATATGGTGAAATGTATCCACGATCAAACTTCAATCCTTCAATAGTTTCTAATTCATCTTCAAGAGTTTTGCCATCTTTAACAGTTATGACGCCTTTGTTTCCAACCTAAAAAACAACAACTAAGATTCAAATATAATAAAGAGGAGAAAGCAAACTAACCTTTTTCATAGCTTGACTAATAAGATCACCAATAACTTTATCACCATTTGCAGAGATAGTAGCAACTTGAGCGATTTCTTCAGGAGTAGTAACAGGTTTGCTCATAGCTTTCAATTCGTTGACAATGATTTCAACTGCCTTCATAACACCTTTACGGACTTCAACTGGATTAGCACCTTTGCTGATGTTTTCGAAGCCTTCTTTAGCAATAGCACGTGCAAGAACGGTAGCACATGTGGTTCCATCACCAGCTTCTTCATTGGTTTTGTTAGCAACATCCTAAAAAAAGAAATTATTGCATCATGCATGATAAACCAAGTATAAGACGAACCTGAACAAGTTTGGCGCCGAGATTATGATATTTGTCTTTCAAATCGATAGCCTTAGCCACGGTTACGCCATCCTTTGTTATCTTAGGAGATCCCCAGCTTTGTTCGATGACAACGTTGCGACCCTAAAAAGAGAGACTTCAATAGCAGTTCGTTCATAACATAAGCAAAAAATAAAGGCCTATAAATAGCTAAAGTACTAAACATACTTTAGGACCCATAGTAACAGCAACAGCATCGGCTAAAAGATCAATACCAGCAAGCATAGCCTTTCGACCATCACCACCAAATTTAAGATCTTTTGCATAACCACGATGAGATGTGCGGCTTAAAGCCCGAGAAGATTTAGAAGCAAAGCGATGCATTTTGAAGCTAAAAAATAAAAGGTATGAAAAATTGTTAATAAACACGCGTAAAAAACAACGGAAATTAAAATAATCATCGTAAAAAAGTGAAAGATGGTAGTGTTTAATGAATGTTAGAAGAAAGCTTCAATGAAACGAGCAAATAAAAGGTCGACCGAATTTTCTAGAGATTGCACGATAGCTTTCGTTGTGAAAGTTCACGAGCAGTGAGAAATGGGCAGCGCCCAGAACGTTCGCGAATACAAACTTTACTGCTTTTCATCAATTTTTTTTTGCCGTTTATTTTTTGTTGCAAAATTAAACCTTTTTTGATTGTTCTATGGCCGCGTACATCACTAATGTAATCATATCGTGTTTACTGTTTTACATTGTCTTTATTTTTGTGTAGTAAACATTCTTTTTGTTTTAGCTGTTAGTCATATCCTCCAGCCTTTCTAAAAATGGTCTTCTTCACAGCTATTAGAAATGTAAGTTATTTACCTATTACGTCATCCTCTTTAATTAATGTTAACCTTTTTTAGTCCGCTACTGCAGCTTTAAAAGGATTTGTTCCTCTTTTTGATCGTGTGGTTATTGAACGAGCTGTTGCTGAAACGAAAACCAAAGGTGGAATTATGATACCAGAAAAGGCTCAAGGCAAAGTTTTGGAAGGAACTATTGTTGCTGTTGGACAAGGTGCGCGAAATGAAAAGGGTGATATTATTCCTCCTCAACTCAAAGCTGGTGATCGTGTTCTTCTTCCCGAATATGGTGGTTTCAAAGTCAGCGTCGAAGAAAAAGAATATCACATCTTCCGCGAAAGCGACATTGTTGGTAAATTCCAATAACTTTATTTTTACGGGATCATTTTATTATTGTTTAACTGTACTGTTCGTTATGTAGGTTCTTGCTAGTTAGTGATTAATAAATTATACAACTTATATCTGTGTTAACTTTGTACATACTATTTTCATGATATGTTTTTGACCAACATGCAACATTCTCTTTGTTTCTATTATTGTATGATGTTAAAGCTTGAAGTTAAGCTTCTCTTTAAATAACTTTATTTTTACATTTGTTTTTATGAAGATCAAGCCATTCAAAAAGCTTGTATCAAGACACCTTTTTGTTTATACTAAAACACCAAACTGCACACATTACAAGTTTTTTTGCTGACAAAAGTATGTATGAAAACTCTTTATTTATTATTTTGTTATTAATGATCAAACATTTATTACGACAAAGACTTTATTTATTACGAAAATATACTGAGCATAAACTAATATGTTAAACTATCTATTTCTTTGCAGCTTTAGCAAGTTTCATGAGGCCTTCAGTGCTGTGAGATTTAGGACGCTCAAGAGGAAGTCCCATACCACGAGCCCAGATTAATTGAGAGAGACATCCAAGAGCACGAGAGACACCAAAGAGAACAGTGTAATAACTCATTTCAGTCATACCAAAGTGTTGAAGAAGAACGCCAGAATGAGCATCAACATTTGGCCATGGATTCTTTGCTTTCCCTTGTTCAAGAAGGATATCAGGAGTTACTTTATAGAGATTTGAGACGAGTTTGAAAAGTGGATCATTTGGTAAATGTTTTAAGGCAAATTCACGTTGGCAGGTATAACGAGGATCAGTTTTTCGAAGAACAGCATGACCATAACCAGGAACAACTTGTCCGCTCTTCAAATGATTCCATACCCAATCTTTAAGATCTTTTTCAGTATAATCATGTCCAAGATCACCAACAAGTTTAGTCAAAAAGACAAGAACTTCCTAAAAATAATAATACATGTATTTACATATGTAATCAAAATGATTATAAACCTACTTGATTTGCAAGACCATGAAGAGGACCAGCGAGACCAGCCATAGAAGCAGCAAATGAAAGGTAAGGATCGGATAAAGCTGAACCGACTAAATGGCTGGTATGTGCAGAAACATTACCACCTTCATGATCACTGTGAATAACAAGATAAAGTCGCATAAGTTCAATAAAGAGAGGATCATCATAACCAAGCATAGCACAGAAGTTAGCAGACCAATCTTTGTTTGAATCAATAACACCAACAGATGAACCATCACGATAAATGTTGCGATAAATAGTAGCAGCAATGGTTGGCAATTTAGCAAGGAGGTTCATTGAGTCTTCATAAGTATGTTCCCAGTAAGTTGATTTGTGAGCACCATTAGCATAAGCTTGAGCAAATTTGGATTCACTTTGAAGAGCTGCAATAGCAGCAATAAACTGGGACATTGGATGAAGATTTGATGGGAAGTTATCTAATAATTGGACAACATGATCAGGAAGATCAGCACGTGCAGCCCATTCTTTGCTGATTGCTTTAACTTGTTTTTCATCAGGAATGTCACCAGTACAGAGAAGCCACCAAATGCCTTCAGGAAGAGGTTCAGTACCATTAGCAGCTTTTGGAAGTTGTTTTTGACAGTCTGGAATGGAATATCCACGGAAACGAATACCTTCTTCAGGATCCAATACAGATGTTTCTGTAACCATTCCTTTCATTGATCTCATACCACCATAAACCTAAAAAGTTGTTTTGTTATAAATAATGTGATTGAAGCAACAGGTTACCATATCAACAGTAATTTCTTGAATGACTGTTCCTCCATAAGCTTTACGGAATTCAACAACTTTCTTATTATGAGCAGGAATTTTGTTGGCAAGGACTTCTTTTAAGTTAGCGGAAGATTCGGATGTTGAATAGTTATTGGTCGATAAGACAGCAAGATTCTAAAAATGTAATTGTAAATAATGGATAAATACGGTTTAAAAAAAACAAACCTTATAAGCAAGAATGGAACGGCGCATAGCACCGGCGGTGATCGAAGAAGTCATACTTGCCAAAGTTGAATACCTGAAAGAAACGCACTTTAATGAAGTTATTGTAAAACGAAAATAAATCCACGATTGAATGAAGGTAAGCAACAAAAACAAACATCAACTAAATGTACGCCGATGAAACCAATAAGTTAGGAAAAAACGAGTGAACTAATTTAACGAAAGGACGACAACGTCAGTAGAAAAGAGCCTGGAGACTAAAAACTGCACGAACTAGACAAACACTACACAACTGGCAAAAAAAAAGAAATAAGCCCTTCATGCGGCGATGGAATGGATGGTGGTGGTGCAACAAAAAGGATAAAACACGGAAGCAACGCAGCAAAGCAAAAAACCGAAGAAAAAGAAAAAAAAACGAATGCATGCCAGCCACATATGTAACAGCAGCCAGCAAGCGTGAAATGAAAAAAGCGCTACGGGAACCAAAAAACTTGTAATGTAAATTTGTTTCTTTTTTTTGGTTCATTCAAAAATATTTCCATAAAAAGAATTTTTATAAAACTTTTTTGAATACTATTTTGTGATTCTCATTAATTATAAGCACGAAACACAATAAACATAAGACAACGGGAACTAATGAATTGTTCAGATAACAACGATCATAATTTTTTTTTGTGAATTCAAAGAACACTCAAATCACGGGAAAAGAAACATATGCAGACAATGTGGTTGGTTATTCGGCAGCCTTGAATCAAAGGTATGATTTGAGATAAACTTAATTTATTGATTGGCGATAGATTGGGGAAATGATACAAAGGTCAAAATGATTTAAGTGTTAGATAATTTTATAAAATGTTTTTAGTTTTTTTTTATTCATTTTCGAAGCAAGCATTTTGATTAGCGAAAAGTATTATTGCTTGTTCAAAGAACAAAATAATCTATAAAGAATGAGAAATAGTGACATCGAGAGTACGCATAAAAATCAACCAAAAAGTTGTGTGCAAAAAAAAAAAGAAGTTAGAATAAAAGACACTTTTTTGATTGAAAGGGTTAACACGAAAGGTCAACATTGAGGAGGACGTAACAAAGTTAAATAAAATGCACGTGCGTGTGTTTTATCTTTTCTCTTTTTTGGACTTTTTTTGGTTTGAATGGGATTCATGGGTAGCTATTGTTGTTGTAGTTTTTAGACAATAAAATGAAACTCTTTTTTATGAATACTTTTCAACAACAAAAAAATTTATATTATAATTATTTTATTATATTTATCAAAATTTGATATTATTTATTTATCATTGCACTTGATCAACTAATCGAAAGGCTTCCAATAATTCATTGAGGTCAATAAATCCATCTTTATTAAAATCTATGCTTTCTGCAATTTGTTCTATATAACTTTTACTGAGATTGGTTTTTGTGTATTGGCCAAGGACCTAAAAGAAAAAATATTTTTGTTTTATAATGTTTCATGTTTTAAAAAAACCTGGCATGCTTCCAAAAATTCTTTCATTGATACCAAGCCAGAATTATCTTTATCCATAAAACGAAAGAGAGTTTCCAAAATATTTTTATGTCGATAAAGAGTTTCAGTAATTCCACTTTGATCAACCTGAAATTAGGAATGTTTTTTGCTATTTTGTTTTTTAAAAGTTTTGTATGCTTTTATTACTTTATCTCTCGATGAATTAGGATTATCATCTTTGCCAAGTTTAATTGCGGGAAATTGTTTATAAAATACATCTTTGCCATCATCGGTCATTTTAACTAATCTATCAACTAAAGCTCTCCATGGTATATTTAAATTTGTTGTACTTTCAACACATTTACACCATTTGTGAACAGAAATTAAACCTAAAGAAAGGGCACATTTTTTCGTGTTTATTTTTTTTCATTGATTACAAACCAGTGTTATCAGGGTCGTGGATCGCAAATTCACGTTGCAATTCAATGTTGAAGGACACAAGTTTTTCTCGAAGGTCTCTAATGGCTGATTGTTCAACAACGCTGAGTCTAAAAGAAGAAAAAATAAATAAATTTGATTAATGAGTTGTGAAAGGATGGGAAACATTTTTAGACTACAAAAACAAAACAAACCTTTCTCTCACAGTTGTCTTTTTATGAATTTTACTTGCCATATATTGAACAAAATGAGGCTCTTTATTAACTCCCATAAATTTAACATATGCTCCTCGATTGCTTCCAGTTTCATAATAATTTGATGCAGAAAATATGGTTAAACATGTATTATCGTGCATATATTCATATCCCTCATATTTGCACTCATGTGAACGGACTAATAAACGCAAGCCATGTCTAAAAAAATATTCAAATTAAGCAAAGCTTAAAAAAAATTAGACGCAAAAAATTCGATTTTGAGTGAAGAATTTGTAAAAAAAATTATTTTTTGTTGCTTACTTTTCTAAAAATTTCTTAGTTATATCTGCACCGAAATATGATCCACCTCCTCGAAATACATTGGGCCAACATCCATTTTGTTGTTTTGGATCGCTCCATAACACATCTAACATTTGACGCCATTCTTCAACATTCACAGATTTTTTTCCATTTTCTTTTGATTCAATTATCGGTGGGCGTAATACAGACAAATACTAAAAAACAAAAACTCTAACTTCTTTTTTCATCAAAGTAAAATAAATTTTACCATATTTCTTGGAATTTTTTTAAGAATTTCTAAATCTGTTTTATCTGATATTCCACCATGAGTAACAAAAATATCATTATCTATTACTGTGCCCAATGGCAACCAAGAATAAATATCTTCAAGCAATCGAATTATTTGTGTTGCAGCATCTTTATATTTGGTCATTAATTCTTTTACAAACCCATATCGCAAATTCATAATATGATCTTCATGATTGCCTCGATTTAAAGTAACTACTGTGGGATTTAATATTTGAAGGGAAAGTAATATCACTAAAACTTCAATACTTTGTCCACCACGATCCACAAAATCTCCATTAAATACATATGGATTATCCAAAGATGGAAATCCATTCTAAAAAATATTTACATAGGTTTTCTTATTTTTTTTGAAAGAAAAAAGGTAGTTAGTTACTTTGTATAAAATAATTGATAAATCATCAAATTTTCCATGTAAATCACCGCAAACCGTAACTTGCTTGGATACTTGCGTGGATAAATGAACAATCGTTGGTAATGTTTTTAACATTTTTCTTGCTTCACGTAAAATCATTAACAAAAAACGGGGATGCAAAATCTAAAAAATGTTTTTCATTTTATCTCTTTTGCACTTATTTTTTACTAACCTTATTAGCTTTAAAATGATCTATCATTGATTCAACATGAGCTTTTTTTAATGGTAAACTAATAAATGGACCTTTATAAGATTTTTCAAGCTTAATTAATTCCGGATTAGTTGCTTCCAAAAGTTTTCGCTCTTTTTCTACTTCATCTGAAAAAATATTATTATTTATTTATTTTAGTTAGTAATGGTGTCTGAATGAATGATGTTGAATGAAGGTGTATGATTGAATATGGGGCTTCCTTCATGAGTGAGTGAGTATATATGTTTTTGATTACTAATCTTTTTTTTCTTTTTTCATCTTTTGGGTTATTGGGAAGCAACAAAAGAAGCAGCTTAACCAAAAAAATATAACATTGTTTCTTAAAAATAGGAACAGAAATAGAAAAAAAAACTAATAATTAGAATGTTAAAGGTTGTGTTGAGTAAATGGAAGAAGGAAGTAAAGAAGTAAGAAGCAACAACAACTGATTACTAACTAACCCTTTGGTGAGGAATAATGAGCAAGAGCTGAAAGAATTAAGAAGTTATAAAACGTACAAATAAGAGATAAAACAACACTTTTTTTGGCAAAGATATGTCTTTAAAAAATACTTACCATTACATAATCGCTGCCCAGGAGCTAATGAACCATCGGCATTTTCTGTGGGGGTAGCATCGTGATCGGCCATAACAGTTATAATATCGCTAAAGAAATTGTAAAGCTGCTCAGAAATGATATATGTAATTTCAATAAATTTCTTACCTTTAATTGATCTTGTTCTCCCGCATATTCGAGTGCGGTAAAGATTGTCCAAGTTGCCAGCCTTCGAGCTTCCAATCTCGCTAAACAACGTCGATACCATTTTTGTATTAAAATTGCAGCTTTTATTGCTAAAATGGTTTCTTAATTTTTTAGAAGTAAAGAAATTTTCCAAATATCGAGAGAAAAAATATTTAATAGAAAGGTTAAGAAAAAGAGGATAAAAGAAAACCGAAAACAAAACGATAAAACATAACTTTAAAAAACAACACTACTAAATGATGAAAAATGAGAGACAGTTGTCAATGAATTACGACGACGACGACGTCAAAAAAATATGTTGTTGTGGCTTTTTGGTGGTAGTAGTTGGTTATTTTTATTTTTTTTCAGGTCACTCAGTCACGCGACGATATCAGCTTACAAAATTATTTGACACATTATTGACACATGAATTTTTAAAAGTTTAAAAAATATGCCACACATAAATAATTTTACATTCACATTCACGTAGATAGATAGCGTCCACAAAATGTCCACTTAACCTTACTCAATTGTGGCTGTTTATCTTTTCCACGAACTTTGGCTTTTAATGGTGTCACTTTAGCTGGAGATACTCTCACTGAATTGGTTGCGCTTGTTGGAGCACTATGTGATGTTCGATTATTTTCATCTGTTTCCATAACATTTCGAATACCTGGATGTTTTTGCCGACTCGAAGAAGCTTTTTGTAGCTGTTGTTCTTCTTCTTCAATTGCTGCACTTTTACCATATCGAGGAGTACTCAAGGGAGTATTTTTAATTCCACCAAAAACGCCACTATTTAAACTTTTCACAGATGACGAGGAATTATTTCGAAGAAACATAGCAGGTAATGGAGAAGGTTCAGGTTCATTAATAATTTGGGTGGAAGGGGTTAATGATTTAGTTAAACTTCGAGTGGATGAAAGTTTAGCGGATAACTTACTAACGTCAAGCGAAGGTTGTTGAGCTATGGTTACAGGAGATTCTGATTTGGTTGAAGATTGTCCACAACCCATTATTTATTCTTTTATAATTAAATTAGAAAAATATAATATTAATATTGGCCCGTTTAATTAAATAGACATCAGAAAATAAAATAAAAGCTGCAAAAAATAAAAGGAATTAAAAATAAAAATAAATAAACAATTTCCAAAAAAAAGGAAGTTATTAAAGAATAAAAAAACGCGCTCGAAAAAGTCAAGAAGCAAACGACAAATATTTTTTCCTTTGGCATCTAAAAGCATCCATAAAAAAAGTGAAGGTAAAAAAATATAAAATTAAAAAAGATGTACTACTTAAAAAAATCTGTTTAACAAACATATTTTTTTTATTATTTTAATGAAAGAGGATGAATAGCTAGTTGGCTAGCTAGCTAGATGAAAGGGAAAAAAATAGTGGCTGATGATGAACCTTCTTTATCCATTCCTTCCTCCAACACCACCATCACTACACATTTTGCTTTTTTTTTACAAGTCAAGTAAGTCTTCGTCGTCTCATGGCAAAATAATAGTGGCGTTCTTCTTCTTTTTTTATTTTCTTCTCATCTCTTTACTTCTCTATTTTATTTTTTATATATAGGCGGTGCTTAATCTTCTTTGACTCAAAAAGCCATTTTTATATGTTTTTTTTTATCTCACCGGTGTGTTGTGTTAGCTACTATTAGCTGCTATTAACCAATAACCAGTTGTCGTTGTTTTCGTCTTCATTCTTCTTCCTTCTTTTTTCTTATATGAGAAGAAATAAATTATGATGGCAAAAAAGCAAGCAAGCAATGTATTTATGTAACGAACTTATTTTTTATCCAAAAAACTACACGATGTTTTTTTTATTCATCTCACCTCCAAGGAAAAAAAGGCAGATTGAGTCGGAAATAAGCTAACTAACTATTGAATGATCTACTGCCTCCCATTTAAAAAGTGATAAAAATGAGAAATAAAAAAAGCAAAGCAGCTTCTTTAAAAATATGACAGTTGTGAATGTCGAGCATAAGCTTGAGTGTGTATGTTAATGGCTGCAAAGAAAGGAATAATGATGAAGGTGTTAATACATTCTTCTTTTTTTAGGCTTAAAAATAGAAAAAAAAATTTTGTTTTTGTGCTCTTTTTATAATTAAGATGATTTTGACGTAAATTTTTTTCTTTTCAATTACCAATAATCAAATATATCAAACATTTGCCTTCTAAACTTTCAAGCTTTTATCGGTTTTAAAAAGGATATATTTAAGAATAAAACGGATGAAAACATTCTTTTGAGAATGGATTATTGCTTAAGCTCCTCTTACACCTTCATCAATGAATGACTTCAGAAATTTTCTTGGACGTCGTCAAATGATGCATTTAAAAACATCACTCATTTGGATTTCCGTCATTCAAAAAAATGAAAAGCAACTTTCAATGGATATTTAAAAGCTTCCTAATCCTCTATTTTTTTTTCAATTAAAAATCTTTTTTTGCAAAAATAGGTTTTTTTATAAAATAAAATAATATTTAGTTGTTATCAAATTTCTTAATAACCACAAAACAACAACAATCTTCTCTCGAAAATAAATAGATAATTAAATCTGAGTTTTGTCTGTCTGTTGATTAAAAAAGACGTCAAAGAAAAAAAATTAAAATACACCGAAGAAATTTTTTTTATTGATGCGCATAAACGTGAAGGTCATCTTCATTCCTTCTTCCAGCATCCATCCACAGGTTTGAAGGAATTTTATTTTTGCGGAAGAAAAGAAAAAATAGAAAGAAAAACAGTTATTCATAAAAAAAACCCCAAACGACGTCCGGATTGTGTCAAGCAGTTTTATAAGAGTGTCGTCCCTCGTACAAGGACACTTTTTTTAAAGTCCAAAATAAAAAACTTGAGTTTAAAAAAAGTAGTTTACCTTCCTTCCTCACAGTTGTTGGAAGGATTCTTATTATTTTTGTTTTGTATTTCATTAAAGAATTTTGTTAAACCCTAATAATGTCTGTGGAAGAAAATGGAAATAATTATGATATTGTCGCTGAAGAAGAGGGAGAAAATATTAAAAGTGCTGAATCAACTTTATCTTCTTCATCTCATAAAGATTATACTAATTCTTCCCTTTCATTCCCCTCAACTTCCGGAGCAGTTATGTCTGAAGAAGTTCAAATATTAGTTGACCTTATTGATCGAGCAGCTTCATCCTATTCCGAAGGAAATCTTGAAATGGCATTACATTATTATGAACAAGCAATTATGATAGATCCAGGAAATAATGTCTTATATGCAAATAAATCTGCGATTTTATTAAAGCTTGGAAGAATTAAAGAAGCCATTGAAGAAGCAACCCATTCAATTCAATTAAAACCAGAATGGCCAAAAGTAATTTAAAAAAAAAGAGATAGAAAGGATAATAAAAAATAAATATAAAAACAATCCAAATTTAGGCATATTTCCGAAAAGCTGAAGCATTAAAGGAAGCCAAAGAATTTGAAAAGGCTATTATCTCATATTGTCAAGCAATTCAAACAAATCCAGAAAGTCAAAGATTTTTAAGCTCACTTATTTTATGCACTAAAAAAAGTATTATTAAAGGTGAGTCAAGTCAATATATGAGACACACAGGAAGGAGCTAAAATGGAGAAGAAATAAGAAATAATATTTCTTATTTCAGACCACTTCGAAGCTGCATATAAACAAATGAAGGAACTTGGATTAGAAAAAAGTCAATTTGTAACCATTTCGGTTATAGGACAACAGTTTTTAGAAATTCATGATTCCATAACTGCAATTTCAATTTTACGAATTGCATTAAATATTGACTCACCATCATTAAAATTAAAAGAATCCACCCTTGGGGCTTTAGCTAAAGCATATTTTGAAGCTAAAAATTATAATAAAGCTATCGATTATTTAGAACTTCAATTAGAGTTAGTGACTCAATTAAGTAAGGAGCATTTTAAACAAACAAAAAAATATATATATTTAATAATAGCTTTTTGGTAAAAGACGCACGTCATAGACAAATATATTTTTTTTATAGAAGACATAAAAACAGCGATGCAAGTACATGAAAATATTTCGGAAATAGCTGAAAATCATCAAGAAGACTTTCAATTGGCTTTAGTACATCGAGATTCACAATTACGATTTTGTTGTCAAGTAAATTATTTTTTTATAGGAACCAAAAACAAAAGATTTCTTTTAATCTCTCTTTTTTGTAGTTATGTCTCCCTGTGGCTTCAATATTATGTTCTAAAGGTGCTATATATGAAAAAATGAATATGGATGATTGTAGTATTATTTCTGCCGCAGAAGAATGTTATCAATTAGCTTTAAAAGAGGATATAAAAAATTATGGCGCAAATTTAGGAATTGGAAATATTTTATTTAAACAAGTAATATACTAATTAATTTTTTAAATGCTACTAAAAAAGTAATAATAATTTTTAGAATAAAATTTCCGAAGCTTTGGAAGCGTTTATAAAAGCACACGAAGTTGCACCCTCGCAAGATTATCGACAATTAGCCTTCATTCGTTTATGCCAATGTAAATTAATTTTGGGACAAACTGAAGAAGCCATAAATTTACTTAAAATTAATTTAAAAACTGAAAAATCTCTTAATCCTCATATCCTTGGAAATATTCTTGGAACTATGTGTCGCGCCGCTGAAGCTTCTGATGATGTTATAACATTTTATCGAATGGCAAAAAGACAATTAAAATTAGCGATGGAAACAAAAAATAATTTACTCAAAAGTGAAGCATTTTATTCCCTCGCAAAATTTTATGATCGAACAAATCAAAAGTAAAAATTATAAAAAATTTTATAAATATAAAATAAGAAAATAAATTTTTAGAAGCAATGCTAAACGTTTATTTGAACTTTATTTAGAGATTATAGAGACTTCCGAAATCAAACATCATAATTTGGAACAGGAAATCTTTGCTTTATTAAAACTAGGAAGAATCGAATTTGAAGGTGGCAATTGGGAAGTCGCAATTTCTATGGTTCAAAAAAGATTATTATTAACCCAAAAAATTAAAAATATCGAAATGGAAGCTATTGCTCATGCAGATTTAATTTCTATTTATCGAAAAATGGCAAACATGGTTAGTAGCTTTAAAAAAAAGAAGACATAATTGGTATCATTTTTTAAAAACATTAATTTTTTAAAGGAAAAATGTGAAGACCATATTAAAGCCCTTGAAGCACTAACAACTATAGCCCCAGAAAATACAATTTTACAAGTGGTCTCTATTTATGATATAGAAATGGCTGAAATGTTCATGGAAACACAAAAATGGGATAAAGCCAAAGAAATTCTTGAAAGAGCTTTGATTGTAATTCAAGAATTAGATAATACTGAAAAGGAAGCAGAAATGTGTGAAAAATTGGGATTGGTTCATTTTAAAATGGGCGAAAATGATGAAGCCATAATTTATTTTAATCAATTTTTAATGATTTCTCAACAACAAAGAAACCCTAATTCTATGTTAAATGCATATGCTCAACTTACACAAGTTCATATAAAACTTGAAAATTGGGATGAAGCATTTGATTGCGCAAAATTTCTTTTAACTCTCAGCGATATTTTAAATAATCAAAAGCAAAAGGTCATTGCATATTTGGCAATTGGAAGATCTTTTTCAAAAAAAGATGAACATCAAATTGCAATAAAAGTTTTATCTAAAGCTCGAAGGTTAGCAGAAAAAATTGATGCCAAGCGTGAATTAGCTTTATGCTTTGGTTATTTGGGTGAAAGTCAATTAAAATTAAACCAACGACAAAAAGCATTAACAAATTTTTGTAAGCAATTAAATTATTTTCCATATATTTCTGATGCAAAAGATAAATGTGAAACAATTGGATATTTAATTGAAGAAAAAATATTAAATAATGATGTGATATGGTGCGCAAAATTATGTCACCTTCAAGAAGATATAGCGAAAGAGGGAGGAGGCTCAATTAATTTGCAAGTAAAAAACAATTCGTCATAATTAAAAAATGAAATGAAAGGATTTTAGATGAAAGTATTACGAGATTCAGCAAGTAAAATGCATTCCTTAGGTTGCTTGGATGAAACCATAAAATCTATGGAAAAAGCTCTCATGCTTTCTATCGAAAATGAACATCCGGATACTGTAACAATTTTATTAGAATTGTGTGAATATTATTGTGAAATAGAAAAATATCATAAAGCCACACTCGCCTTGAAAGAATTCGCGGATTTACAAGATGGCATTTGTGGCCCAGATGTTTATTATCAACTTTCTATAATGTTATTAACTCAAAATAGAATAAATGAATCAATAGAAAATTTAGAAAAATGTCAAACTTTTGATGCTGTAAGAAACATATCCAACAACAACAAAAAAATTGACATTTTTACAATTATAATATTTTTGTAGGTTGACAATCGATTCATGTACGCTTTTTCATGCGCTTATTTTCGTAAAGGCGATTATGAAATTTCTTATTCATGGTTAATGCAATACATAGAAGCAAATTTTTTTAATACCACCGCCGTCGACGACGACGAAACCGAAAATGACAACACCAAAAATTTTTTACATGAAAAGCTTCTTTGGGAAAGATGTTTGTTGGATTATTTGTGTGGTAACTATGATTTAGCATTAAATGAATTAAAATTACTTATTCGAACAAATATTGGACGTTCGTTTTTGTTTTGTTTTTTACTTTCGAAAATTGTGTTTTTGTTATTTAAAAAAATTTATTTATTTTTTAGCTATTTTGGATTATTTGGATGCTTTCAATTTTTATAGAGAATTAGAACCGGAAATGGAAATTTTATTACCTCTTGATTGTCAAATACATTATGCAATTTCGATAGGAGATTATGAAAAAGCAAAACAATTCCTTGAAACAAATTCAATAAAAAATGCAAATTTTATATTTGAAAATGTTGCAGTTAGTTTGTTGCTTGGCTTTCAATCTGTAGGATTTTTTCATTTTTGATATAAAAATAATTTTGTTTTCAAACCTTCTTTTTTAGACTATTACTGTGGATGCATCACTTTATGATTTTTCCTCGGAACCTTACACTCTTTATTTGTTTAAAACATTGCCTCAACAAATTCGAAACGCCACTGCAGCAATTTTAACAATCAACAATTCTCAAACATTTATCGAATCAATTCATTGCATAGAAATTTTAAAATGGGCTGAAACTTTTCATGATTTTATAAAAGTTGGAAGAAACGATTTCATCTCTTCTGAACCAACTTATGAAGATATTAAAAATGCGATTGATTGTTTAACAAATTTTGTTTATTGCTTTCAAATTGATGATATTCTGTTGATTTGGATCAAAGATAATTTTGGAAATTTTGAGTTCTCTTACAAACTTGAAACTTTCTCAAATTATTCAATGCCGCAATTTTATACTGACACTTTGAAAAAAGTTTTACATAATTTACAAATTCCTTTAATCTCTGAAGAAACTTTTAACTCATATCTTCTAAATTCAGACACTTGCATTGGCTGCGATGCATTTCAAAAAGATAATCTTTACTCATTGACATTTTCTTCTTCGTGCGTCATGAATGAGAAATTTCCAGAAGCATTAGCTTTATTTGTCGTCGATAGCAAATGTGAAAATAACAATACAACGACTAACAATGTTATTGAAATCAAAGTGACGCCAGAATTATCAAAGAATGAAATTCTAAAAAGAATCCCACAAACTTCGATTGTGTTCATTGATTTAGATAATGTTTCAGAAGAATTATTGCATCCTATAGATTTATTAGAAGCAGCACCCTTGCTTACACAATTATGTGTTTTGAATTCATCGATAATAAATGAAAGAATAATGAAAGTTGCAAAGAATTTAATTTTAAATGGATGTCAATGGGTTATGTTAATTACTGATGGACAAGAAAGAAAGGAACTTTTAAAAACACTTTTGCTTGGTAATTTCCCAAAAAGAATTGATATTGAAATTATGAAAGATATGTTTCAAAGTCTTCAACCAATTTATTTTACAAATTTGAAGTCAAATAGATTTATTGAAGTTTATGGTTTAAGTTTGGTGGCGAGGAATATTTTATGCGACAATGATAATTTAAAGAATTTTTTGAAAACAGGAAATGAATTCGCCATGGATTCTTTTGAATTTGCTTTATATAAAAGAGTTAAGCAACTTTCAAACTTGCACAATGGTAAAAAAAAATAATTTAAAAATTTCTAACAAAGCAAATTTTTAGAAACTATCACTGCGGCTCAAATCGAGGAAATTGTGGATTTAAACCATGAACCCTTTCCCTTTCTCAAAATCCGTGAATTTCTTCATCGATATGAGGATCAAGAAAATACATCACTTTTATTTGCCGATTTGATACCTCCTCGAAATGGGAACCAAAATCTAAACATTGATTCAGCCGAATTATTTCAATTAATGAAAAGTTTCGAAGTTCGAACACGTTGGAGAAGGCGAAAGAAAGGAAAAATGCCTTCAAGAGATTATTGTTCCGATGGCGAACGCTTTTCTCTTTTATCAGATAAAGAATTAACTGATTCTGAATCCATTTCTGGTGCTCGAGTTATTGGTTTTGATGTTGAAGATGGAAGTGAATATAAATATTAAAAGAATAAATAATGTAGTTATTGCGTGTATACCCTTTATCAAAAAATAAAAACATGAAAAACTTTAAGAAATAAAATTAAAAAAACAAAAATATTTTACAAAATTTTAATAATAAAAGTATATTAATTAATATTGTTGTTGTTGGCCATAAAATTGTTGATTTTGTCCGGGATAAGGCTGTTGTTGTTGGTGTTGTTGTATTCCAGGCTGATAAGTTTGTTCTTGAGGAGAAGCATAAGATTGAGGATAACTTTGAGGACCAGGTGAATATTGTTGTTGAGCTGCTGCTTGTGATACTGGGGCTGCATATTGTTGTTGTTGCTGTTGCATAGGTTGTTGAGAAGGGAAAGATGGTTGTCGCTGATATTCAGGATGTGGCGGTTGTTGTCCACCAGGATAACCTTGTTGTTGTGGCATTGGTTGGGTTGGATTATATCCATGAGCTTGAGATTGGGGTCCTCCAGCGGATTGATGTGGATTATAGCCTTGATGTTGCTGACCTTGTGGTCCAGCATTATAAGGTTGATGGGATATACCTCCTCCACCACCACCCATATGTCCTCCGCCTTGTTGAGGTGGTGCACCATATGAATTCTAAAGTAACAAAATTATAAAAGTTAAATAAATGTTTAAAAGTAAAGCTCACTCCTCCTTGAATTGAAGGATCTACAAGTCGAGCTTGCCGCCGCATTGCTGTCATATGTATTTTTCCACCTGCACCCGTTGCCATCATTGCATTTGGTGGATCATTCCAACCTGGAGTTCCTCCAGTCAATTGTGGTTGGTATGACATCTAAAAATTATTCCACGTGTATTAACAGAATTTATTACTACAAAAATTAGAACGGGCAGGAAAAGCAGGTTGAAATGGATTTATAGAAAATAATAAAATAAAATCAAGAAATTACAAGAATCAAATCTTAAGATGAATAAGCTTTTAACCATTTGTAAACGAAGCATAGAGTTAAAACGATTAGAAAGCATTGGCGTATTTCATCTTTTTGCCAATTAACGCCACATGTTCATAACCAAATAGATCTTCAGCAAAAAATGTGTTCGTTCGATATTTGGAACAGTTGCTTTTTTTGTCATAAAAATGAAAGACAAATAATTCAGTGAACCCTTTAAATAGATTTTTTACACATAAATTAATAAACTACGCTTGTATGAACCTTTTATTCCATTTTTTTTGTTTATTTTCTAAATTAAGAAAGCATTAAACCACCTTTAATTAAAACATGAGAGTATCCAAGTTTACCCGAATAAAAATACTGTAGTTTACTATGTGCTACTAATTTATTTTAAGTTTTAAATAGCAAATTTAGTTTATTATACATACAATTTTTTTAAAAAGCAAAAGTTGATTTTACACAATCTATGTTTTATATCGTATGCATTTCATTCAAATTCGCAAAACTTCTTCATATGTATCTAATGCATATGTTGTAATAGCACTTATGCTTGCTTTTGAATGTGGGAAACTAGAGTAGGAGATTTAAATTTTTATTTATTGATAAAAAAAAATCGTTGAATAATTAAAAAGTTTATGTTAACATATTTGAAACAACATATGATAAGAATTTATTATTTTCCACCTGGAGCTGATGGACGAGCAGCTGGTGGATTTGCAGGACGACCGGCTGGTGGAGAAGCTGCTGGACTTGCAGCAGGGCGACCAGCTGGTGCAGGGATACCACGATCATCATGTCCGCCACCGCCACCGCCACCTCCACCATGTCCGTGTCCGTGTCCGTGTCCACCATGTCCGTGTCCACCACCATGTCCACCATGTCCGCCATGTCCGTGTCCACCGCCATGTCCACCATGTTCGCCACTTCCAGAACCTGAACCAGATCCCGATCCAGATCCTGATCCAGAGCCTCCATGTCCGTGTCCACCATGACCATGTCCACCATGTTCGCCACTTCCAGAGCCTGAACCAGACCCCGAACCAGACCCCGATCCAGAGCCTCCGTGTCCGTGTCCACCATGTCCATGTCCACCATGTTCTCCACTTTCAGAGCTTGAGCTAGATCCAGAGCCTCCGTGTCCATGTCCACCATATCCTCCATGTTCATTGCTTTCACTGCTACTGCTATCTCTTCGTGGACCGTATGGGCCTCGAGATCTATCTTCTTCGGATGATGAATCTCTGTTGTACCCGCCTGGTTTATGATGATGTGAATAACCATTACCACGGCCACGAGGATAAGTTGGAGCATCATGACCACCGCCTAAATTCGTTTTTTTTTTGTTGAAATAAAAGTTTTTTCTATTATTAAAGCTTACCATGGTTTCCACCACCATAAGGGCCATGTGCAGCAATGCTGCAGATGGTAATGCTTAAAGTTAACAGAAGAATGGAAGTTCTCATGATTGGAGAGAATAAGAGAATAATCCCTGTACAAAATCACATAATTTTCTAGCTTCTTTTATAGGAAATTTGTTTAAACAAGAAAAAGGTCATTATCGTTAATATCAAAAACTGTGAATATTAATCACATTTTGATGAATCAGTTAAGGAAGAAAAATTTCAAAAAGTCTTATTTCAAGGCGTATGTATGATGATATTTAAACTTAAGCAACCTTTTATTGTTTCTTTGATTAATTTAACATTTAGTAACTGTTTTAATAAAAGTATTTATCAATTATGAAATGCACTTTTGGCTCCAATGCTTCCGGAAGCAGTTACAACTTTAAAACATTTTTCAAATTTATTAAACTATAGTTTTTTCATAGAGTGACTTGCTACTGTTGTAATAAATTTTTTAATCAACAGCTTTATTGATTTTAGAAGTTGCAAATAAAAATATAGCTAAATTACCTTTTAATGGTGGACTTTATTTAAATTTAGTTCGATCTTTGCTTGAATTTGTTACTCTGCTTTGCATTAAAATTATGATTAAAATTTATTGTCAACATCCATATTTTTTAAATAATAAAACAACAATTTTGTACAAACATTCATTCAACAAAAAAAACCTTTTTCTATTACACCCGTATATTTCCATAAAAAAGTTATACAACGCTTGTTGCATATTCAGAATTATTATAATTATTTGTAGTAGTTGTTAATTTTTTATCAGCTGAATCATTACTTGATGATAAACTATAATTTGCAGAATCATCATTATGTCTTTGTGTAATGCTAACTGTTGTAGATTTAATTGGCATTCTTAAAGGCGCTACTCCTATTTTAGATGCTGAACCAGTGGACATGGAACTTTTTGTTAATGTTTGAGTTCCATTGTAATTATTGGGATTATGAGGTTCACTGCCACCTCTGGGTTCACCAAGACGGCCATAAATTTGTGAATTGCCATTATTATATCTTGCTGAAGCTACAGGAGATCCAGCAGTTGGAGTGTGTTGTTTAGATGAAAAATTTCCAGCACTTCCTTGACTCGTTGAAGATACCGGTGTAAAGCAACTATCTTGTTGACTACTACTTGCTGATATGGTTGGCTATAAAATGTCCTGTTTTTTCGACTAAATTATTTTTTTTATCAAATTTTAAACTACCTTGTAAATAATATGTGTTGGTAATTGTTGTTGAGAATTTAATCCTGTTGGTGGAAGTCGTGATGTTACTTGAGGGCGATTAGAATTAGAGGTGTTGAATGATGACAAATTGCCAATCCTTTGATAATTTATATCTCTAAAATTAGTATTTTTTTATTAAATCTGAGCTTTAAACATTCTTTTTCAAACCTTGGAGTATTGTTTAATTTTTTGTCGTTAAGTAAAGGGCTTGCTTTCACTGAACTTATTCCATTTTCATTGTGAGTACTGTGAAGAGGCTCAGATGATTGTCGCTGTTGCTAAAAAGTTTTCTTTTTTACTAGAGAAATTTTTGGGCTTTAGCTTACTCCAGCATATGTGCCGTATACTGCATTATTTGGTACATGCGATGGCATAAAATTTACACTTTGTGGAGGTCTTGCATAAGTCGAGTAAAGAGCATTACTTCCATAAGTGACATTTTCAACATGATCATTTCTTGTTTGTGAACCTCGTCGTTGAAGTTGAATGGCGGCAACGTTTGCATTATTTACAAGAGCTGCATTTTTATTAATAGAAGCATAAGATTCTGGATGAGGATGGGAGCGTCCCAATGTGGCTGTTTGCTGTTGCTGCATGTTTGCTCGCATTCCAGGTCCATATGCACTACGTTGTAAAGTTCCAAAATTATTTATCATTTGACCTCCTTCAGAAGGAGCATAATGCATAGCCGATGGTGGAGCATGAGGTGGAAGTCCACGTAAAGATTGACTTTGATGATATGTTAAAATTGTTGGAGATTGTTGTCCCATTAAAGGTGTATTTCCTGCAGATTGTTGTCTTCCCATTGATGGCCCCAAAAGTCTTGTCATTTCTGGTGTTCCTTGCTCATTCTCGATAATTCTTTTCCTAAAAAATCATAAGCTTTTAATTTTTTAATTAAATTTAAAAAAAGAAATAATTGCCTTGTTGTAGGTGATTGATTTGCTCGAAGCCAATAAACTTCATCATGTGTGTTACTTTTAAGAGCATGTCTCATTAATGATTGCTTTGCTAAAGGGTCGTCTGTCACATACATCTAAAAAAGGGCGGAAATTAGTAATATTTTTTTCTTAAAAAAACTAAAAGAGCATTTCTTAGTTTTGTTTTGCTTACATGGTCGCCTTGCATCATTATTAATGCATTTTTAAGCTCCGATGGTGCTTTGCCTGCAATTGTTCCAAAACCAAGTTTATGAGCGCTCTAAAAATAATCATTTTTTAAGAATAATTTAGGAAGATTTCAAAATAGTTATTACTTGAATATTAAGAAATTCTTGAACACGATAAAGAATTTTAAAATCCCAATATCCTTTAAATGTGAAACCACACCATAAAACAATCCATGAAAATAAATAAGCCGCGTTCACAACAAAGCATGTAAGCAATATGGGTTTTTGTTCGTGATCATGAAGTAAAACCATTCCAGCAATAGCTGGAGCTTTAACCATAGCTAAGATAATTAAATAAAGAATAGACATAATATTTGGGCTATAACCATTGCAACATAAATCATTTGCAGGATCTTCAATTCTTTGATTACGTCGAATTTCACCATAATCATCGGTGATTGCATTTTGAGCTCTTTCACGATTTTTATTTTGTAAAGTTTTAACCGCAACCTTTAAAAATTTTTTATAAATTTTTTATGAATGAGTTTTGAACTTACAAAGTATTTTTGATATCCATAAGAGTAAAGAATAACTGGTCCCAAATGCATTAAAACTATGGTAGCTAGGAACTCAGCAATTACGGAAACAGGATGAAAAATTATTCGTATGCTTATTGCAGATAAATGTTGCCCTGAAAATTGCTTTTTTCTTTAAAAAGAGTTTTTGAGAGAGAAAAAGATATTATATTTTTGTGTTGCAAAAATTTTTTACCGCCGACAGTTGGTTGACCTCTTTTTTCTATTTTTCTTTTTCCCAAACTCGAGAGAGTAAGTATAATTAATAAAAAAATTTTCCAACAAACTCATGGGAATTCGTAAACTCAACCGGCTACTTTGCATAATTTATTATTTTTTTCTTTTGAAGAAGGAAAAAACTTACCAAGTCCAATTGGTCGAATACTATGATGATTGGTTTCTTGAATGCGAAAAAGAATACAAAATTCAAGGTATGTAAAAATGAAATCAGCGATGTAAAAAATAAAGTGGAATGAAAACCATAAACTGAAGGCTTTGTTAACCCTCCAAAATACTGCCGGATATGCACAAGCAAAAGCGATGAGAGCAAAAACAAAGTTAACAAATTCCAATGGAATTCCAAAAAGTCGAGCATGCATGAGAACTAAAATTCATAGATTTTGATATTTTTTCCATTTCTCTTTAATTTATTTCTTACTTGGTAAAATATTAGGAGCCAAAGGTGAACCAGCAAGTTCATCGGTAGTTATTCGAAATCCTTGCAATCTTGTATCTCCCATAGGCAAATTTGTTGCTAATTGTCTTGCTCTTTGATATAAAAAGTCCAATTCTGTGTTTAAAAAATCTCCTGAAAAATTATGTATGTTATTTTTAAATTGGCTTATCTTATTTTTCGCTGTTTGTCTTTATTTTTTGCAGTAATTTGACTCTAAAATTGGCAGCAAGCAATTCTAATGTTAGGCAACGAGCATTTCCTCCTTTTTTAGAACGTCGCTTGTCCTAATCCGTTGATCCCTCATTTTAAAGGAAAGAAAGAAAACCCAGAGCTTTGGTTTAAGCCTTCCTTACTTTTTGTTGTTGGTTGAAGCAAAATAAATGCAAGCGATGGCAGAAATAAGTTGGCTGTCTCCTTTTTTGTTTTCTTATTATGAAATAGGTTTCATATATGTGTACATATGTTTGTTTGTTCATATTTACATAAAAATTCTAATTTTGGCACATTCATTTTTTCGTTATACACTCATATAAAAAAAAAAAAAGAACAAAGTTGAGTTTTGTCAAAAGGGTTGTCAAACACTTGCAAGAGTTTGCACTTCTTTCATCAGAAACAGTGTTCTTACTCGCGCCGCACCCGCGCCGCGCCGGCGCGTGGCGCGGTGCTTGGCGCAGCTTTTCAGAAATCCGATGCTCGGCGCGGCGCGTGGCGCGAGAAAAATTAAAAATTTTTTTTAAAATTTTAAAATGCTTGGATTTTCCAGAAAAAAATTGATTTAATCATAGTAAAACCTCAAATATAGCGTTATTTTAAGTATATCTTACTAAATAAATAAAAAAGTTAATGTTTTTGGTCATTATTTAAATTTTTTTCTGGCGCGTGGCGCGGCGCTGGTGCTCAAAATTTTAAAGGTTGGCACGTGGCGCGGTGCCTGGCGCGGTTTTTCATTTTTCTGGCGCCCGGCGCGGCGCTTGGCGCGACCAAAAGGCAAAGTAAGAACACTGATCAGAAAACAAAATGGCAAATAAAAAACTAATTTTGCAAAGTTTTTAGGTAATTAAAAATGACAATTTGTAAAAATTTTCAACAAACTTTAAAAACTTCTTTTTTTTTTCGTTTAATTTTTATGAATTTATTTTTGCTTTATTCAAAACTATGAAAACGCGACATTAATTTTTTCGTATGTATTAATGCTGGCTGCCGGCCTTCCGACAACAAATGAATGATAAACCTTCTTTTTTTTTCGAGTACTTTTTTCTCTTTCAAAGCTTCTTTGCATTGTATTTTTTTTTGAAAAAGTGGTCCTTCTTCTCCTTAAAAAGAGAGAAGATTTACGAGGCAACAAAAAAAATGCATGACTCTGTCTTCTTTTTTTTCGGTGGCGATTAAAAAAAATAAAACAATGGCTTTAAAACAAGCAGCAAGCAGCAGCCTAGTCTCAGAAACAACTAAGCAGCAGATTACATACATAATGCATTTGCATAAAAGCAGCAGCAGTAAAAAATTGTAAAAAAAATGTTGCAATTGTTTTTTTTTCTTTGCCATTATCAAATAATAAAGTTTGTATTACACTTTTTTATTAATTAGAATGAAACTGACCAGAATTAATGAAACCAAAGCGATACAGCTGTGCAAGCATGACCTGTTGGCCGAACAGCTGGCAAATGGCAAGAATCACGTGAATAGTTTGGGGTAATGGAGGGCCATGAAGCCATAAACCTTTCATAAATCGAAGGCAACATGCTATAAATAAAAAATAAAAAATAATTATAAACATTCTTTTTTTCAAAGTAAGGTCGCCGACGAAAACTTTGCTTACATTTCCGAGCATTGCCAGTGATTTCTAAAATCCTTTCAGTTCGAGCGCTAAGTTGATCATTATCTCCAGCTAAATTTCCGGACTTGAATACACCAAAAGCAAGAAATAATAAACAAAGTGGAATGCAAGCAGCATAAAGGGAAATATAAATAGTTAACCATGTATGTGGATATGCGCCATGTGGCCATTTCATATCCGTATAAAGTCGATAACGTTCAAACCCAAGATAAAGAAGATAAATTTGAATTAAAACAAATAATAATGTATACCATATTGACCAAAGGGTATTTAGCCTTGCTCGAAATACACAACCCATGTTTCTTTGGGTTTTATAGTGTCAAATAAGTTGAAATAATTGAAATATTAAAAAAAGCAGCATTAGCAGATTTTGTCAGTAAAAATAAAATATTGAAAAAAGGATTGATGAACCGGAAGGAGGAAGGATGAGACTGACTGAAAAATAAAAAGTAAGTTTCCTGAGTGAATTTGAACTCTATCTATTATTTGGACAGGTGTAAATGACGACTACCAACGACGACGCGACCTATTGTTCTTCGATGAAAATGATGACCGCTAAATCCCAACCACGATATTGCTGGCTGCGGTCATCTTCTTTTTTTCACATTCAAAAGTCCATAAATGTAAATTATAATTTAAAGCGAAGAAGTGAGAGGGAAATGGAATCGATCTATGTATGTACTTGGAAAAAAAATAATAGACAATAATTTTTCTGCCCAACCAGCTAATTGGATCAAGGATGTCATTTTGCGGGAACGAGAAGGGTTGGTGGTAATGGCAATGAAAATAAATAAATATAAATAAATGAATGCTCATTTTAGAAGAAAAAAGAATTGACCCATCAAAAAAAGTGCAGCACTTTTATTTGAGTTTGCTTGCTTGCTTCTGGGTTAAAAATAAGTGCCACCATCCAATTTTGGAAAGAAAATAGTCAAGTAAAATAATGAATAAAAAAAGAAACAACGGTTAACGGAATTATTCTCGTTTTTTGTTTCTTTTATAAAAAAAATGGAATCAAATTGCATGAATGCTTGCAAAAAAGGCAAAAGTCAGTCATATGCTTTTTTTTGCTGGTAAAAACATAAAATGTCATTTTTGTTTTTACCCTTCCTAGTATAGACACTAAATAACATAATGGAATTTTTAGAAAAGATTAGTAACAAAGCGTTCCTTTAAAAAATGCAATTTAAAACTTATAAGTAAAAAACAAACAACCAAAATTAAATCATTTCTTTGCTGCAAAACAAAGAAGAAGAAAAAAAGGCTGTAAAGCAAATATTTACGGGTTTTGTTTTCAGAAAAAGTTTTTGGGATTTTTTTCAGGAAAACCCACGAATTTTAAAGAGCAAAAAGGAAAAAAGAAAAATGAGATGTTTTAAGGACAATCGAGGAGCAAGCAAGCCAAAAGCAATGATGAACGCGCTGGACATTTGAAGAGGTCGAGAAATGAGAGAGAGGAGGCGCGGGAGAAAGGAAAGAGCAGCAATGGCAGCAGCGGCAATGGCAGTGACAACGGATGTTTGTTAGCCCCACTGGCATTTTTTTTTGGTTTAGCGACGTACGTTATATGCCTATGCTCTCTATCTTTTTTTTGTTCTGGCGTCAAGCCAGAAATGGACGAGCTCGTTGCCGTTATATAATACCCGCCCAGAAAAAAAGAAAGAAAGTGAAAGAAAGTATTCGCGCGACAACGGATGTCGGCCAAAAAAGAGACTTGACTAATTTTAAAAATGCTTATGTCTTCTAAAAAATAGTGTTGTGTGGAGCCCTGCATGCTAAGACATGTCCATAATGGTCATTTTTGCGCGACACCCAAGAACACAAGGAAAGGCATAACCACCTACTGAATATGTGAGAAAAATGCAAGTGCGGCATTTTACTGAGATTGAAAGTAAAGAAGAACACCAACCACTTAATGATGACCTAAGGGAGTAAATAAGAAGCAAAGCAGCACGCTTCTTGTCGTTCGCTATCGCGTGTTTTAATCATCAAAAAGTTCCTTCCACAAAGTATGTATACCTAACTAATGCAAAAATGTATGAAAGGAAGAAAAGAAGTTTTATTTACTCTTCTTTTTTTTTACAAGGTTGACATTTCGTATTAAAGTATTAACTTAAAAACAAAAAAGAAGAAGAAATAAATAAAAAAATACTCTAATGCTGGATGGACTAAATTTAAGAGGTAACGGAAAGTAAAAAGATTTTTTTTATGTCAAGAAGAAAAAAAGTTTAAATTTATAAAATATATAAAAAGAAATGTTACAATCAATCTGATTTTATAAAACTTGAACAACAACATATATTTATTTTATTCCAATGGCAGAAAAGCAATTTGGTGGTTGCAAAAATAGCAGCTGTGAGTGACACATATTGAAACTATCAAGCTTTTTAATGGTGCTGCTGCTGCAACGCACCGGTGTAACTAACTACTTCGTTTTCTTTTTCATTTTTGTTTCAAATGTTTCAATTTTTAAGTTTGAAACATAAAAAAACTTTTTGTCGTCGTTGTTTAAAACATACGAGAATATATATCTTTAAAAATGTTATGTTGTCATTTATTTTTTGAAGAAAATGAAGGCAGGCAAGCCGGCAAAAGATCGTAGCTAATTAGAGTAGATGGCTGCGGCAAAAAGAAAAAAAGACAAGATGAGAAACAAAAATAGGACTTGTTAGTAGTTAGTTACTTTATTTTATTTTAGTGCAAAGAAAAAATTGAAGAAAAACAAGAAGAAAATATTTTAGTTTTTTCAAAGCTAAAAAAAGTATGCATAAAAAGTGTTTTTACTAAGTTAGTCATTTAAAAAAAAACTAAATACTCATTTATTTTTAAACAATTTGAAAGTTTAAAAAAATATTATTTAAGATAATAATTATTAATAACAAAATTTATCTCGATTAAATGTTCCCATAACAGGTGCAGTTAAAGGAGGTGATAAGGGATAATCTCGATGAACACTGAAAGCAGTAAAATCTCTGGATGTTCGAGTGCTTCTTCGAGAAGCAGAATTAAAATAACGCTTTTCACTCGGATTCGCCGGTGCGTGTGTTTTTATTGTTGTTCCTGTTTCATGTCGATATGAATAACGTTCTTTTTTGCGCATTTGCATCACTGAAAAAAAAAACATGTTTTTACTTTTGCGTCTTTGAAAAATATGAACAAAAGAATGAATGAAACAATAACAAAAACATACGTAAATCTTCAAGTCCTGGAATAACTTTGGATTTTTCTTCTGGTGTCGGATAACGTTTGAAATACATTTGAGTTTGTAAATAAACACAAATTTGCGCGGGTAAAAAACTTAATGCAGCAGCCATGAAGGAATAACCATACCGATAACTAAAAAATGAAGGTTCTCCCGCTGCAGTGGGTTTCAATCTTGGAGCCATTTCATCATCGACGACGCAAACAAATTGCAAAACTGACATGGAAACGGTTAAACCTCCGATAACATAAAATATTGCAGAAATTACACTTCGGGCATCTTTTTTAAAATATCCAAAAATTGAGAAAAAGAATGCGATGAAACAAAAAAATGCACCCAAAATATGCATTAAAGTTGGAACTCCAAGTCTAATTAAAATTGCAACTGTGGCAAAACTAAAATCAGTTAAATCATTTTGAGTATAAATTGGATTCCAATGACATGTTTGTTCAGTGAATTCTTTTTGATCTAAAAGACATTTTCTAACAATTTATTTGTTTTATAAAAACATTTACTTGAAATAGGTTCAAGTTCAGCTGAAACATTTTCAACAAAAGATCGGCAAACTATAAAATGACCAGCTGTATATTGGAATGGTGCCTCCTACAAAAACAACAAAGTGTTCATCATTAATTTTTTTTTTGGTATCAAAGAGAAAAGAAGATATTATAAAATGTGTTTACCAGCTGATCTCCTTTGTCATTAGTCAAATTGATTGGTCGAGGCTCAATTACATACAACCAATTTTGAGTTATTATAGGAACCGTTTGCATTATCATTACTGTAATTCCTATATAAAGATTGGTTAAAAACATGGCATCTTCGGTGCATTGCTTTTTGATAAAAATCTAAATAAAAATTAACTTCGGCATATTCAAGTAATTAGTAAAACTTACATTAAACAATCTTCCCTTGCATGTTACCTTTGGTTCTATAAAAATATCTGGCTTATATTTCTTTTCGGGACTTAAATTAATTAAATATTAAAAAATGATTCAGAAAAGCTTTCAAACCTGTCCATATCGTAAAAGTCGATAACTCCAAATTCCATGTTTTACAATTCTTAATATTCACCGTCAAAAACAATTTGTACAACAACAAAAAAGAAAGAAATTTGATGTTCAAGCAGCTTTTCAAAAGCAATGATGCTTTTCCTCTTTTTGACGGAGGATGCCATCAACAACACCAACACCCCGTAAAGAGTCTCCGCCTTGTTAAAAAAAAGCATGAAAAAAAGGATGAGTTACTCAAATTATATTTTTTAAATTAGTAAACTTCATCAACTGAAAGCTAATTTAATTTTTCAACCGCCAGTTTTTATGGGGGAGAAGGATGCCAGCATACTCGTACATAAATGGTTTCAATAACATTCTTCCTTCTTCATAAAAAAGCTATTTATATAAAAGTAACAAAATTCCCAAAAAAAGAGAAGCAGACACTTTATTTTAGTAAAAAAAGAAACATAAAAACTAAATATAAATTGGAAATGATGTGTGTGAACTTTTTTTATTCATTCAAAGTTTTTGGAATTCAATATTGAAGCGTCAAGTCGAAGAAGGTCAACTGCGTTTTCCCATAAAAGTTGGTCCTGCAATAAATTTAGTTGCTTTATTATAAGAAAGTTGTAAAACATACTTTGTCATCTTTAGTAAAATCTTCATATTCGACAATCACCTTTCCAGGTTGAAGCTCACCCAACGGAAAGGGATAATCAGTTCCAAGAACGATTTTATCCTTTCCAACTGTTTCAATCAATAACCGCAATGCATTTGGATCATGAACCAAGGAATCAGTCCAAAATTTTCCATGAAATTCAGAAGGGTTTGTTTTACAATTTGTTGCACAAAGATCTGGTCGAACTTTAAATCCATGTGAAACTCTTCCACTAATTTGGGGATATGCTCCGCCGCCATGTGCAAAGCAAAGCTTTAGTTTAGGAAACTTTTCCAAAATGCCACCCATTAAAATGCAACATATAGCTTGCGCTGTTTCCGAAGGCATTCCAACAAGCCATGGCAACCAATAATTTGTTAATCGTCCATCCCAATTATGCATATCCCATGGATGAATAAAAATGCAAACATTTAAATTTTCTGCTTCTTTATAAAATGGATAAAAATCCGGATGATCCAAATTTTTTCCATTTATATTTGAACCTATTTCAAATCCAGTCATATCTAATTCACTTACACATCGTCTCATTTCTTTGATGGTAAGTTCAATGGAATTCATAGGTAGTGTTCCAAGTGGAATTAATCGATTCGGGTATTTTTGGCATTCATGATAAAGGTCATCATTAAGAAAGCGAGAAATAATTTCAGTATGTTCCGGTTTTGCCCAATAACTAAACATTACAGGCACGGTTGAAACTGCTTGAACGCTAACATGACTTTTATCCATTTCTCGAATCCGTTCTTCAGTGTCATAACAATTTTTTTGAACAACTCGAAATAACTTTCCATCTTTCATCATGTTTGCCGTTCCATCGGGGTTTCCATTGTGTTGCAAAGTCAGAAATCCGCCATAACCAAATTTCTAAAGACACATCTTAAAATTTTTTACAAAAAGTTAAATAAATACTTTTTCAAAATCTGGAACATTAGCTGGCAATGCATGAGCATGGATATCAATTTTTCGATCTTTAGAAGCTAAATTTAGAAATGATTTTTAAAGCTTTTTTAAATAAATAAAAAACAAAACTAACCTGAAGAAAACATTTTCCCAACAACAATTGCAATTGGCTGACTACAAAAAAATCAACAAAAGTCTGAAAATGGTCAATTATGATTTATTTTTTCATCGCAAAAGAACTAAGTCTTCGATCAATGCAATAAAATCATCATCACAAGGTCAATAGTTATAATCATTAATAACAAATATTGCAATTATTTTTTTCATCTTTATTTTTAAAACACAAAAAACAATAAGCTTATATACAAAAATTTAAAAAGCAAATATATAATTTATGATAATAAAATATAAATTTAATCATAGTCATCATCATCATCTTTCGAACGAAATTTATTTGCAATCCATGCAACTTTATTCACAACTTCTTCTTGAGCTAAATTAAAACACATGGCAAGTAAAGCCATACCAAAAAGTAAATATACGCTTGTAATTACAAGCTTTTCTTGGGCTTCTTTATCATTTCCCACGGATGCACCAGGAAATTTATCACCAAATCCTGAAAACAACAAAATAATAATTTCTATTTTTTGTTTTCATTTTAAAATAAATTACCAATGGTTGTTAAAGATATGTAACAAAAATAAAAGCTATCCAAAAAAGTCCATTCTTCCCAAAGGCAAAATAATATTGAACCTGCCACTAAATATGCGAGCATAGTTAATAAAACAAGGGATAATGGCACTGATATGCGTTGCAATTGGGCTTCAACACTTTCTTTAACTTCTAATTGATCCAAATGTACTCTAGCCGCAAGTAATTCATGGACATCACTGGCTGCGTTTTGTGGAACTCCAAGTGATTCAAGTGAACAATCATCTCGTAAACCAGGTCCCATTCGAGCAGATCCCATATCTGAAAAATCTATAAATAAATTCATGATGGTTCAATGTTTATTAGATAAAATATTAAAAACTTACAAGATCTGTTGGTGGATGCTCGAGTTAATTTTGCCACTAATGAATTGGCTCTTCGAATTTTTGCTGCTCTTCTCTTTTTATGCCATAAAATGATATTATATTTCAGTCGTATCGACCTTGCATATAAAAATCTAAAAAGCTTTCGATAAAATCTAACTTTTTTTAAATGTTTGCAAACCTGAATATTTTAGCCATAACATCACCAATATTTGTTAAAAATAAAAGCATTAATGGAATTCCAATAATTGCAAAAACTATTGTTAAAGTTTTACCAAAATATGTTTTAGCGGCAGTATTACCATAACCAATGGTTGTTATAACAGTTAATGAATATAAAAATGAACCTGTGAATGTCCATTGAGCTTGTATGCCTAATTCCTTTCCATCATACCCGCGTCGAATAGCCCACATGCATTTCTTTTGAAATACTTTTATCTTAAAAATTTTGGTTTTTAGTTTCAAAAAATTGAAATAATCAAAATAAAAACCTGTGTATAAACAGTTCTTTCCCATTGAGCTCGATCAAGTTTATTCACTCGAAATGTTGTATTCCAAGCAACGTTGACAGCTTCCTGCCTCGCTCTTGTAACTTGACTTTGTATATCTCTTTCATGTGGACTTTCAACCGCTCGAAAAATTATTGCTCCACCAAGGGCATAACCTATCACCTAAAAATAATTTTAAAATAAAGAACTGCTCAATAATGAAACATGTTAAAATTACCAATGCACATAGTCCAACATGTGAAAAAAAGAATGCTATAATACGTTTAACTAAATTTACGACTCTCGTAACTTTTGAACGTCGATGTCGCCGACCCATTTATCCGTCTAAAAAAGTAACAGCTATATTAATTATTTTGTTTTAAAAAATTAATCAGAATATTTTTAATTTTATTACTAAAATTTAAATCAGATAAACCCTTTTAAAATGGTGGTTTTTTACTTTTTTGAATGGTGTAAACTTGTAAAAATGAGTTGCTATTGTTGATTTTTGAAAAATTGCTATAGAACGATTATTTCTTTTTTAGCTTTTTTTCATGTAAAAACTCAGTCGAGAAGAAGCCGAGAACTGCGTACATTTTTCTTCCAAAAAAAAACAAGATAGAAGGAAATAGTCTCAAGGGCGCCACAACTTCTCATGGAAAAAAAGCGGAGGCAAAAGTTAAAAAAAGAGTGCAAAAAGTTGGGAACGCAAATAAGGAAAAAAATAATTGATGTTAAAACAAATTTGTTGCGAATTACTTCAAAGTTATAAGGTCAAAATGTTTCTGTTTTGAGCTGAATGAATTAAGTTTAAAAATAGTGAAAATTTAAGAAGGCTTAAAATATTTGAGAAAACTGACAAAATTCATTGATCAAACATACGCTTACCGTAGCTTTTAGTGTTAAAGTGTATTAACCTTTAGCACTAATAAATTTAGCAGTGAATTTTCATTCAGTTTGAACATTAGATACTAATTCTCAACTCCAAAAAGAAATTATTAGAATATTTGTTATAGCAACAAAAAAAAGAACAACATAAAACTTCGCATCTTTTTTATTTTTAAAAAACTCAGTCACATCTTTTAAAAAAATCGAACAAACAATTCCACCGCCCCCACGGGATTCTGAACTCATATAACTCTTTTCGTCCTTCCAAAAAAATAGTAGTCAATCCACCATCCTCCGTTGTTTTGTTTTTTATGTCATGTTTGGCACAACATAAAATAACGTGTCCGAAATATACATATATTTTTTTTAGAGATAGACGACGATGTTACTGGACATCACCAAAATGTTGCTTGTCAAGATGGTGAACTTAGACAAGTATATGTAAAAAAATACATACAAAAAATAACTCGAGTAATAAAATATTATAAAAGGTTCTGATAATCAATCGAAACTTACAGTAATCTTTAGAAGGCACTAATCAAAGTAAAAATATGGTGGCAGTGAAAGTAACAAGTTATAAGCTATCGTCGATGTTTAAATTTTTACATTAAAAGTAAAATCACGATCAGAATCCAAAAAATTAAATTTCATTAATCGAAGATGTAATTCCTTAAAAGAAAATAAAAAAAATTAGCCAATTCAAGTAATAAAATAAACAACAAGTTTTTAAAATTGGGTATCAACAATGTCTCTCTTAAATAATAAACTCAATAAAGCAGTCGACTTCAAGTTAGTAAGTCTGTGACTAAAAAAGTGGCTTCACTAGATTTTAAGAAGCACTCGCATACATACGCATTGATTTGACCCTGCTTCCAACAACATTTGACAACAACAAGAAAAGAATGCTTTTCTCCCATTTTTTGGAGGACTAAACAAAGCATGTGAGAAAAATAAGAAGAAGAAGCTTTTCCCGGACATGAATCCATTGCCATTGTAAAGAAAAGGGCATCATCAAAAACACTAAATTCAACAACAACAACCACCAAATATTCGCATGCTTTTCCTTTAAAAAGGCGCATTGAAAAATCTTTCGAGGATAAAAAGTCATGAAAATCTTTTTAGCTTACACAAAAAAAACAAAAAATGAATTTATTTCAATTCAATAAAAAATTACAAAAACAAAACACAAAAACAGATTATAATAAAAATAAAATTAACAAAAAGGAAACAAACATATAAATCAATAACAATATTCTCAGAATCTTCACAAGCTTCATCTTTAACTTAAAGCATTCCTTTACGGAGAAATTGACGACGATTACAAAACCAGATACGAACAGCCTAGAAAAATCAATGTGATTAAAGAATGAACCAAATAGAAACAATGGCTTTATCTTCAACCACAGCAAGCCGTCCCAAAATTAACTAACATCAAATCGAAGATGTAAAGTTCGAGCAATGTAATCCATTTGTGCATTATCAGGCTTTTGATTGACACCAAAATATGTTTCAAGAGCAAGACGTTGATATGCATCAAAACTTGTACGATGTCGTCGTTTGCGAAGTGGAGGAACAAAAGTGGAAGAAAATGAAGGATGCATTTGAGATGGCCAAAATTGTCCCTTTTTGATTGCACGACGAAGTTTTTCAACAGGTATACCATTTTCAATTGCATTTTGTACATCATCAATCCATTGTTCGATAGGAGGACGAAGTTTACACATATTAGAATGTGAAAGAACCAAACCTTCAAATCGAGAAATAGTAGTTTGAGATAAATCATAACCATATTGTTGACCAACTGCAGAACCAACATCAGCTTGAGATATTCCATATTCGCATCGAAGAGCTTTAAACCGTTTAGCAAATTCACATATATCATCAGCTTCAAAATATTTGTTGAAGACTTGTCCATCAGCTGTTTGAAGCATAACCTTTGTTTCACATCGACGGGTAGGATAAAGGCGAGGCGGTTTCCATTTAAATTCAGATGAATCCTTGATATCAGCTTTTTGAAGAACATATTCAAAGCCTGTTGGAAGCGCAGTAAGTTGATCAAGAGGTTCTTGTTTTGGATTCATATATCGACGACGAGATGGTGTCCATGCAGATTCAGTCTTCACAAAAGCAGGATGCTTGACATTTCGAGCAATAGTTTGAGAACGAAGGCTATAAATAGATAAAATTACTATTAGGTCAAAGATTATAAGAAACAAAAAAAATTACCCTGTTCGACGAATGATAGGAGTAACATTACGACGAGATGGAGTACGTTTAATAACAAACTAAAAATGAAAGCAAAAGGATGATAAAAGTTTAACGAAACGATTCGAAATATAACTAACCTTAACAGCTTTTTCTTGAATACGTTGACTTCTTCGAGGATGAGATTCATTGAAAAGAGCGGAAAGCGAAGGGCTAATACCGCTATCAGTAAGTGCCTCATTACCACGTGCTGGTTTAAGATCATTGAAGATTGTATCGTTTTCGCTAGGATCAGCATAACTTGAACGATTGATATCATCAGCATGACTTGTTACAACTTCTTCATCATCAAAAAGGTCTAAGTCATCTTCATTTGGTGAATCTTCTATGCGAGGAAAAGCATCATCTTCTTCATCTTCAGTTCCTTCCTGTAATACAACAAATACATAAAAACATAAACTTAATGATAAAATAGGTAAACTTACACTATAAGATGACCATAATACATCAAAATCATAATCGGGAGAAACCTCCAAAAGAGCCATTAAAGCTAACAATTTAAGGAATCAATTTAGCAAACAATAAAAGCAGCCGATTGAAATGAAAATATAAAGCAGACGATAACAATGAAAATAAAAGCAGACGATCGAAATCAATGAACATGACCACGAGCGAGCAAAAATTACGGTAACAATCTTTTCGTGAGAGAAGTGTAACATAAAAACCAAACGACCGCTTCAGTTACACACAAAATCTCAAAGAATTTTTTGAACAAGCAATGTTAGTTCTTTTTGCTTCACATTTCCTAATTAGAGCTTATTCTTTATTGTATCAAATAAGTTATTTTTCCTTTAGCAATGCGACATGCCGCAGATATTGCATAAGACGCATTCAATATCTTTCAGATGTTACTTATTTTCATGAATGTTACCTCCATCACTGGATGATTTTTCTATTTATTGAAACATAAAACTCCTGTTTCAAGTCACGCATATTATTAGCAAGTTAGTTTCAATTTTATGCAACTGTTTATAGCTTTTATACACATCGATATTTATCCCCAGCAAAGTTGTTATTGTTTTTAGATTCTCCCTAACCAAGCTATTCCTATTATTAGAGTTTATTATCAGCTTACTAAAATCATAAAAAGCATCTTTATTATTAAAATAACCAATGATATGTAAAAATGAAACAACAGAAATGAAAACATAATTTATTTTGCACAAGAAAATGATTATTTACAGATGAATAAAAAATTCAACCCAGAGAAATTATACTCGTTACATCGCATCAAAATGGAATCGGTGTAGTTGAGCCTGCCTTTCTTTTCGATCTTGTTGACGTTCACGATAATGTAAGATGATGATGAGTATAACCAATATGACACAAACACAAAATAATACAGCAACACTTTGAATAATCAATTGACTAGGAGTTAAATAAAGTCGGCTTTGCCAATGTGTATTATCACCTTCAGGAGGAACAACCACGACACGAGAATTAGGCACGATTTGTTTTAATGATGAATTTTGATTGCCACTTGCAGAAGGTAATCTTGGACTTCCTAATCGTACTTCATCAATAAAGTTTGGAGATCTTCCAAGACCAAATAACAAGAAAGGACTATAAAGAGCACGTTGAGAAGTTTGAGGAAGTTGACATTGAGCTGACATCAAATATTTTCCATAAGAATCAGGCATTTTGAATGCAGCACAAGCACCATGCCAAGTTATACCACTTCCTGAAAATATTACAGTAAAAGAAGCAAATAAAAAGCCTAAACTCACCAATTTCATTGGCATTGGAGTTCTTACATTCACGAGTGCAGACATTGGTAAATATTTGAACTTTCAAGAAAGTTGTGTCACCTTTATCGTCGCATCGAATGAAATTGAATTTGAGCTTTCCATCAGATTTGTATTCAACCAAAATATCAAGAGTACCATCTTCTTTTAGATCAAAAAATGTTGCCATATTAATTGTTCCTTGTGCCATATCAGATGGAATAACGATTTGAGGTGTCTTTAAAGACGTCATCATTTCAAACTTTCTAAAAACCATTGTTGTAGCAGAATAAATTGAAAGAGAAACATTACCTTGAAAAGTTAGTGTTGCCGCTGTATTCGACGTTTTCAAAAATAACAGGCACAAGAGTACTTCCTTTGCTGATAGTTGCAATCAAATCAGGATAACCATCAAGAGTGAAATCTCCAACCCTGAAGATAGGCGCGTCATCAAATTCCATTGCCAGTATAGCATCTTTCAAATCAATTTGGAAATACACCCATCCTTTTTTATATGACCATATCATTATGTAATCAACATGAGCACACGAATGATCACGACAAAGTGGAATGAGAATGTCAATATATCCATCAGCATCAAAATCACCTACGACACCACTACCAAAATGATCATATTTGACACCATCAACAGGAATATCAGGAATCATATTATTCTTTCGCTCCCATACACTTCTGAAAATAACATAAGTAAAGAGTGTCAAGCATACAAAATAACCTTACTTTGTTTTTGCTAAATCTCGTAGCTTCCATGTTTCAAATCGAGGAGTCTTGTCATCATCATCAGATTCGAGAGCAAAAATCAGTTCCGCACTTAGATCACCATCGATATCAGTGAAAATATGAGGAAATTCTCGGTAAGGATTTTTAAGAGATTCATGATGTGGAAATGTTTCATCAGCACATGAATTATCCATTGTTGTAAGATTGTGATCACCTCGGAAGCAGAAGAACGTTCCATTTTCAAAGAATCCAATGATATCAGCGATGCCATCTCCATTTATATCGATGACAGATGGAGGTTGTTTAAGATTTTTGTAATGTATCGAACTGTTGATAAAACTCTTTCCTTGGTTGATAAATATGTCGACCATCATGCCAGAAGAATCATCCTGAAAATGGCAAATAAAGAAAAGATTAAATAGAAACAGAAACTTACTTGAATGAGCATAATATCAGGCAAAGCATCACCATTGAAATCAGCAACAGTACAAATGGCATGAGTTGCAGCATGATTTGATCGAATTGGAGCAAAATCACTTGGAGTAAATTTACCATTTTCACCTTGTATTAGCACAGTTAAAGCTGTTCCTTCGTTGTTTTGGACGATGAGATCGGTATATCTGTCTTTATTCATGTCACCAAAGCCACATATTCTACCATCTTGAGGCTTTATTACTTCTTCATCGACGATGGGTAACGTAACAGCATTAATATATATAATAGAGAACCCGTAAACAATAAAAAGCCAAGACCATAGAGATTTCATGATTGTAAATTCAATTCACATGCTCTAGCACCCTGAAATTTAGCAGTTAAAGCATTAGTAAACAAACAACCAATAATTATACTACAAAGCCACAAAGAAAAAATTGGTTGAAACGCGGTTAATAAATAAATTATGACAGAAACAAATCAATCATGTTGACATCATCAATAAACGAAAAATATTTATGAATCACATTTTTTTTAGCAATAACGAGGAGGTTTTTTTTTGTTGTTTGAAAATATGTGGCAACAATGAAAGTTGTTGAAATGAAAAAAAAAATGCTGCTGCTGCTGCGAGCAAACATCTTTGATCATTTGTGGGGCCTTTTGCCAAAGGAGCAAAAAATGCTTGATTTTTGCTATGAAAAATCGAAATCGAGAGATAATGGGTAAAAAGAAGCAAATATTTTAGATTTTTTTGTTGGTAATAATAATTATAAAGGCTAATTTCCCTATTACTAGAAGAATATCAGCCAATAATAATTGACAAGTTCATTTATAAACAAACACTTTATGGCCCATCACCTCTCGCTAAAGAAAAATTCGTAGTAATGAAGTTCAAGTATTTCATCCTTTCTTTTTCTAGGCTAAAAATTAAAACCTTAGGGCATTAATTATGAGTGTTAATTGGAGAGGATAAGGCATAATTTCAATATGATAACGTCGGGATTCGTATTTTCTTTCATTCAATGGATAACTTGAAGAAGGCTCGAAGCATAATTTTCTTTTACAGTATCGACTTTACTTTTTGCCAATAAGACTTTTGTTTTACTTTTAATTTTATGTCTATCAATAACGTTCTTTTTATTGTGTAAGGTTTTATTGACATTATTCCTTCCTTATTTAACTTAAGCATTTTTTTCATTTCTGCCTGACATTGCTAAAGGCGGCTTCGGCAACCATATTTTACATCCGACTTGGTTCAGTTGCAACGGGTGAAAAATAAAATGGAGGAAGAAAACATTATGACTTCGAGAAAGACACACATAAATGCAAAACCATGCAAGAAAATAAAAAGCATCCTTCTTCAAAGCACTTTTTTGCTTGAGTCCAAAAAGAGTGACGGCATTGCGCCATCGTTATTTTTTTTTACGTTACTGCTGCCTCAGGCATTGGACGTCGTTGCTGTTGTTGTTTTTTGGCCGCTGCGCATTCATTTATTTTTTGCCTTTGCTGGCAGCAGCCTTTCATTCACTCACGCTATAATTTATTTTATTTTTATATTTTTGATGGCTGTAAAAACAAAAAGAGGCGGCAAAGGCTATTATTATTAGTTTAATATTTATTTTTGGTTAACTACTTTTAAGTATTTGTTTTTGTTTTTATTAATTATATCCTGTAAAAATATGGGAGATAAAGCAATTCTCACCGATGTTCTTGAAGCTTCACATTTAACTGACGCTTATTCAAGTTTAACAGCAAAGTCTTTGATTAAGCAGTAAGAAATGATTTTAAGAAAACTATCTTTAAACTTATTGTTTCTAAAAATTTAGGCTCAAATCAAGTTCCAAAGAAGTCGGCGGCAGTGTTAAATATGAAGGTCTTGAAGGAGATACAGTAAAAATAACTGGTGAATCAAGTATTGATGCCAATGAAACAACAACAACAGCCAATTCCGATACTTTTACTGTCGATGATGCTGTAGAATATTTAGGTTTTGGTGCTTTTCAAATTAAATTATCTTTATTGACTGGTTTAGCTTGGGTAAGTAATCTTTGTTTAGGGTTTAAAGTCAGTCTATATTTCAAAACAAATTCATTCTTTTGCCGCCACATTTTTTTAAAAGTACTCTTTGTTTTTGTTTTGTTTTGGCAAAAAATTGATTTTCTTTATAAAAAGAAGCATAAGAAATAACAAAGTCATCCAAAAAAATATAATGCCATTTTTTGAGCATCTAATTTTAATTTCATTATGAAACGAAGTATACTAAAAAGGAGCAAATAAAAAATGACTAATTTTTTTTTCTAAAAAACAGTAAAATTATTTCTTAGATGGCAGATTCAATGGAAATGATGATCCTTTCTATTTTATCACCTGCATTATATTGTGAATGGGAAATAACTGTAGTTCAACAAGCTATGATTACAACATGCGTATTTAGTGGAATGATGTTATCATCAACAGTATGGGGAAAAGTTTGTGATCGATTTGGTCGAAGAACTGTAAGCCATAACAAATAAATATCGAAATCAAAGAGAGATATGTTTAGGGATTAATGTTATCAGCTTTATTAACATTTTCAATGGGAGCTTTAAGTTCTCTTGCTCCAAATTTCAATACTTTGCTTCTTCTTCGAGGTCTCACAGGCATTGGAATTGGTGGAGTTCCACAATCTGTTACCCTTTATGCTGAATTCCTTCCAATGGCTCAACGTGCAAAATGCGTGGTTTTAATTGAATCTTTTTGGGCTGTTGGAGCTGCATTTGAAGCCATTCTTGCCCTTTTTATTATGGAAACTTGGGGTTGGAGATGGCTATTAATTTTTAGTTCTTTACCTTTACTCTTTTTTGCTATTTCTTGTTTCGTAAGTCGTTCATCCATTTTTTCTTTAAGGAAGTTTAAATAATTTTTTAGTGGCTTCCTGAAAGTGCAAGATTCTTAATGGCTTCTGGAAACACTGAACTTGCATATTCCACATTACAGCGAGTGGCTCGAGAAAATGGAAAAACCATGCCAAAAGGAAAATTGGTTGATCATTCAAACCATAATGTATTTATAAGCCTCGTCTTTTTTCTTTAACCTCATTCCTGTTTTTAGCCAGAACATCGAGGTCATATTTCAAATTTATTTATAAAGGAATTATTTACTACGACTCTTTTATTATGGTTTATTTGGGCGGTCAATGCTTTCTGCTATTATGGCATTGTCTTATTTACAACAGTATTATTCCAATCCACTGATGAATGTCATGGTGGTGAAGCCAAGAATGTTACTATAACTGGTTGTCATCCTTTAGTGCAAAAAGATTACATCGATCTTTTATCAACAACAATGTCAGAATTTCCAGGTATTTACATTTTAGCTTTTTAAAGTTGCCTAAAAACAATAAAAATTGATTTAGGTTTAATTATAACTGCATTAATTATTGAATGGTTTGGAAGGAAAAAAACTATGGCAATTGAGTTTTCTGTTTATACACTTTTTATGTTTTTACTTTATTTTTGCTTGGAAAGGTTTGAACCTTTTTTTCAAAAACTCTCTAAAGTTTAAAATTAAAACCTTTCAGAAAATATGTAACTGCATTCATATTTGTTGCTCGAGCATTTATTTCTGGAGCTTTCCAATGTGTTTACGTTTATACTCCAGAAGTAAGGATACGATAATCTGATTTCAATATTTTAACTGACAAAAATATTATTTAAGGTTTATCCTACAACCCTTCGAGCAATTGGTTTAGGTGCATCAAGTTCAATGGCAAGATTAGGAGCTATTGCAACTCCATTTATTGCTCAAGTTGCTTCTGGACATTCCCTTTACATACCAATCACAGTTTATGGAATTGCGGCGATGATGGGATTAGTCGCAAGTCTTTCACTTCCCATTGAAACTAAAGGTCGACAAATGAGAGTAAGAAATGTTTTTTTGCCATTTTTATGATTATTAAGAAAACCTTTTTTAGGAATCCCATTAAAATTTTCAAGCTTAAGCTTTCCAAAATAGCTTCCAGTAAATTGAAATCTATGATTCATTAATTATTATTCTATCTTTGTATTTACATACATTTCCGGTGTTTCAAAACAAAAACATATGAAATTTTTAAAAAATCGTATCGCTTGCTTCTTTTTTTGTTAGTTTAAATAATTGAATGACGAAATTGTCATAATTAAAAGTTTATAAATAACAATGCAATTATATTTTGAAAAGTGTAACTAATAATTTTAAGAAAAAAACAACCCGTATCAATATTGTAAATCATTTTTGCTGTAAAAATTTGTTAAACTGGATTAGCTCTGTTTTCATGTGAATAACCTGGAGGAGCATTCGAATCAATTGGAGGAGCTTCTATCGACACATTGTCTTCACTTGCGTTATTATTATTATTTTCATTTTGAATTTGTTGTTGTCGTTCCAAATGTTTTATCGAATCATCATATGAAGGTGGTGGAGGAGCTTGACGAAATATTTCAAAAAAGGGACTACGAGAAAATGCTATGGAAAGAGAGGAAGGTTGCTCTAAAATATTTTTATATGTTAAAAACAAAATTAAAAGTTTTATAAAAACCTGTATCATAATCAAGTGCTCTGGGCGAGGTATGATGCCGGCGCCGCCTAAAATGTTTCACATTGATAACGATGATCGCTTAAATTAAACATCAACAACTTACTGAGCTCGCATAAAATATGTTAAAAGAAGCCTAACACAACATATCGAAATAGAAAATGCTAAAATTACAGGAGCTGCGTAAATAAATATATTGTATGCTGGTGAGTTAGCAGGAGTTGGCGAGGATGGTGGAGGATAATTCTGATTCGCCATGGCAAAAAAAATTGAAGGTGAGAAGAAGATGCTAGTAATACCTGGTAATAATAATATCTTTAATCAAAGGTTAAAAACAAGAAAGAAACTCATGAAAGAGAAAGTTAAAATTTCGATAACATAGGTGCTTTGAAGAACTGATAACCTTCAATAAAAAACGTTTTTGCCTTTAATCGATTAAATATTGCTTTCTTTCATTGCTTCAAAATCATCCTTTTTACTCATTTATCACATTTTTATTTTTGTTATAAGCCCTTCCCAATACATATTCAAAATAATACAAATTATTACAAACAAAATACATACAAAACATATAAAATATACAGTAAATAAACCATTTTTACGACTTCCAATAGCGGCCAATTCATTTGAAAACAGTGGATATGACGAAACAAAGCATTTGAGATAAATAGCATAAAAGTGGCACACGATGAAGTTATGGCCTTGATTCTAGTTTCTTTTCATAATAATAATCCACAATAGCTTGAACATTTGCAGCAAAATTATCCAAGTGACTTTCAATTTCGGTTACAACAATTTCTTCGAGTCCTTCATGATCATAAGCAGCAGCTTTAAGTAAAGAACGTCGATAAGGAGCAGCATGAACCACCATACTGAAAAGTTGTTTAGCAAAGAAATTGTGATGACGTTGTAATGATTTGGTGTAAGCTTCTTTCAATGCTGGCGTCATATTTTCTGTTTTGTCCTTGTTTGTACGATACCCTTGAACTAATAAACGGAGAAACATATGCATAAATTCTAATCCTCTGAAAAAAGGGCGTTATTCCAAAATAAAATAAAGTTATGTGTCGTACCTTTTTAGCCATAGTAAGCCTTCAGCTGCCATTCCCATTCTTCCATTATTTTCACGCAAATCAGCATCAATAAGATCTTGAACGTAAGCAAATTCTTCTTTGTTGGTTTCAAACTTCTTCCGAACTTTTTCAACGTTTCCAAGAATATCAGCTTGTACTGGTTTGAATGCAACACCAAGATGAGCAACAAAATCAGCAATGGTTTTGCTAGCAGTCAAGAATCTTTCTGTTGGAACTTTTCCATCCACGAGATTTGGGAACATACGTGTTTCATCAGTAAAATATGTTTGAACTTGAGTATTATTTGGACTCTAAAAAAACAACAGATTAATCACAACATTCTAATAAAATCCCCATAACTGCAAGCGAAGAAGCTGTTCGAAGTTGAACTCCAAATTTCTAAGAATAAAACAAAAACGTACTTGAGCCATTTTAAACAGTTAGTGCACCGAAGAAAGTCGAGAAATGAATAATTTTTGCCTGAAATAAATTTCTTATGTATGAATCAGGTAATAAAATGTCAATCAAAAAGTTTCAAAAGATGATGCATCGCAATGAAGAAGAAAAAATGAAAAACGTTTAATGAAATATTGGCTTCGTCACACGGGAAGCCAGCCAATGAGCGAGAAATTCAAAGTTACAAGGAACATTAACAATTGCTGATAATATTATGATAAGTTTCATATGTGATGGGTTTAAAATATAAGATAATGGTTATTGTAAAACTAGCAGCTGACTAAGAAATTCGAATCGACACTACAGATCATAATATGAAGACTTTCTCGATGTAATAATAACCAATGTCAAACCATTCCCAAAAATTTAAAAGCAAATAATCTAATGTGATAGCAACAGCAAAAATATGCGACAAGTAAAATAAAACAACAAAATAAACTTTATATTCACACATATACACAAAAAAAAAGAAGATTAACATGTATTACGAACGTAACAAGTTGTTAAATGAGATTTAGGAGGAGCACTCATTGCCTTGTTAATGATGTTAGTTGCGTTAATTGTAGTACGATTAAAGACATCACTATGTCGATTCTTGCTAGCTTCGAGCATACCAGCGAAAGTATGAAGTTGTTCCATAAAACCAGCATTAGGAGTAATACAATTTCTTTGTTGTTTCACATGATTTAAAGCTACACTTAGAGACCACCCATATTCTTTCATAATGTATGCAATTACTGTAGAAGATGATCGGCTAATGCCTTTCTTACAATGAACCAAGACAACACTTCGATTCTCTCTAAAATTGTAAAACTTTAGTTTGAAAAATGAAAAAACACAAACGCACTTTGCTCTTTTGATGAATTCATAGGTGTCTTGCCAATGTTTCAGTAGTGCCGTACTTGCTTCATCAGAAACCCAAATTTTCTTATAAACAAAATGATTAGGATAAAAATTGTCCACTTCTTTGGTCATATTGAGTATGTAGCCAACTCTGAAATATTAAAGCTTTAAATATCATATAAAAAGTTGTGCAGAGAATGTGAAAAGTGCTAATCTCATCAAACAAGTGTAAAAAAGACAAAAACTAACTTGTTAGCTTTCAATTCTTCCCAGTTCGAAGCATTCCATTCCGTACCAAGATAAAGATAATCACAAACTTTAGCAGGTTTATCAAGTTGTCCCATAATCACAAGCATTTCACGATCAATAAATTCTTTGTAAGCTTTTAATGGAAAATTCACACGTTCTTCTAATCTTTCACGAATATCAGAACTAGTAACTTCATCCAAGTCAACACTTTGCATAATATGACGTAAACCTCGACGTATCAATATCTCATTCTTTAGTTCATCTGATGATCTTGCTAATATAGCTTCTTCATGATTTGTAGGTTTGATATCTCCAACCATAGATTCCTCAACAAGCGATATATGCCATAGTCCTCGAATAGAATTATCTGCAGTTATATGATTATAATACTCTTGCTGCCATGAATAACCAGAGTGAGATTTGGATCTCTGAATGGTTGCAAGCTCCTATAAACAACGAATCGTAAGTACAAATCATAAAAGTTATCAAAGCAAACCTTATGAACATATTGAAAGACCGACCACATAGCTTGAATAGATACCGGTTTGAAGAAAAACATTTCAGCACAATTTTCAACAGCAATTCCACCATCACCATTTAACTTCACTTTTGACGAGCACAATACAGGTACAATTAAACCAATAGAGGTTGTGTTATCATCCATTTGATCGAATCCAAAAAGAGCAACACATCTTTTCCCTCGATCATTAGTATTTTCTACTACAGCCAAATATCGAATAAGATTATCTGCAATTGATTGAAGGCGAACAACACGAGACATTGTATCTTGAGGACGTATAAGGCGAAGCATAGATTGTAAATGCATTTCAAGATCTTCTGTAATACCATGATTGTAAGTTAGTAAGAAAAAGTTTAAGTCCAAACTTACTGTCCTCGCTACAAGATCGATATTGTGGATGAGCTTGATCAGCATGAGATATAATAACAGCAGCACCTTTAACAGTGAAATAGAATTCGCTTATGCTGCGATGATGAACATTGGAATGTGATCTTCTGAATGAACGAATTGATAAATTTTCAGCATCGGTCTAAAAAAAAGAAGATAAAAGTTTATAAAAAGCTTTAGCTAATATACTTACAAAAATGTGATCATCTTCTGTTTCGGAAGTTGTTGGTGACGGAGAGCGTTGAACGGTGACGAGAGCCATATAGTCAAGCGCTAACAGGTGTCAGTGATAACTAAAACAAAATAAAATAATTAATAGTAAACTTCATTGAAAATACACGCGAACGCTAAAAGTAAAAATCTTAAAAGTTGTATTCTTAAATCGTTTGAACTTCTTTAAAATATTTTTAAAATTTATTGTATTTAAATAATAGATGGAGTTATTTAATGGAAAAAACAAAAAGCATATGACATACAAGTTGTTGCTGCTGCCTTACCACAAAAAGGAGGAAGAAGAAGAAAAAAAGCAGCAGAATCGGAAATCGGTCATTTCAAGCGTAATCGTGCAAATGAGCTTTCTCGGTAAGACATCATTTTTTATGGGAGCCAGTCCAAATAAAAATGTTAGAAGGTTGAGGAAGTAAATCCATGCTTGCTTTTACTGATGCATTTTCTATGGATGAAATAATTTATTCTTTCAAATATTTTTACATATTCAAATCATTTTTTTACTAAATAAACAGTAACATATATGCTTGAAATTAAGATTTCTTGCACCATAAATTTTTTTAATTGCAAAAATGTTTTTACTGCTATTTTTTTTTCTTACTTTTTCACTAGAATTAATGGTAAAAGTTATGATTCTCAGATCACAAATAATAAATTCAAGGATTAAAAAATATTCCTTTTGTTGATTTACATTTATGGGATGACACATGAGGAGGAAAGTTTTTCTTTATTGAGGATGATGATTCATTTGTTTCTTAATTTACGGGTGTGTGCCCTCCTCTCTTCAAACTGATTGGTCATATTAAATAAATTTTTATGTGTTAAAAAGCAAAATAAATGAAAACGTTTTGAATTGTTGTTGTAAAACATGAATGACAAACATTGATTTTATTTTTTAAATTTTTTTCCTCCTCTGACAACTTTCTTTTTGATTGGATTATTTAAATTTTTTTCCACGATCCAACAATACAAATAGCTTGATTGACACACATTTTGCCAGCGGTATTTATTGTTGAGTGATCACTTTTTGTTTGCAATTGAATCGTTATCGGTATTGTCAAAATCAGAAAAATATATTTTGATTCTCATCAATCAACAAAACACGACAAACTTTGATGATGGAACCTAAAATAGATTTGGTTCAAAAGCAGCTATGTGGAAGTGGCGCAGCTTTTAGTGTAAAGGTTTGAGATCACAGCTTCTCTTTTTTTAAAACACGTGCAATTGTTTTGTTGATTTTTTAGTATATTGGCTCAATCGAAGTTGCCACACCTTTTCATGATGTTAAAACGACGGGTGAACGCCGGATTGCTTTATGCAATGGTTGCGCATCGCTAATTGCACATGCAGCTGGATTAGTTCCAAAAGCAGAAATTGAACCCGAAATACAAGAAGTAATTAATTTTTTAAATTTATAAAAAAACAATTAACAAATAAATTATTTATTTTTAGTTAATAGGTCCAAATCCACCCAAAGTAATTAATAAGGATATTGAATTAACGATAACCAATAAATTGATGACCATGTTTAGCAGAGATGATAGGAAATTATTAAAAAGAGTGGTATTTGAAAATATTTCTGTTGCAGTAATCGTGGGAGACGTAAGTCGGCTTGTTTTTTGCTTGCTTGGGTTTGTGTTGCTTCAAAAAGGGAACGACGAATGCGCAGAGACGTATAATTATAAATTCTTTAAGGCAGTGGAGAATGGCTTTGTTTTTATTGGCAAAGTGAAAGTAAAAAATGAGCTAAAAAGATTTTGCTTTTTATTACAATCAGAAAAATGTCCAAAAGATATTTATTCCACTATTAATGTTGCATTCACAATGTGTGATCAAGCTTCCAATAATCATATGGTAGCTTCTACAAGTGGTACTCCTACTACTGCCAATGGTAAATTAGCTGATGATGTAATATTTAAAAAACCATATCCACCTGAACGATTTAATGCTCTTCCACCTCGTTTACCTGAAAAAGGTGTATTAAGTTATTGTAATGTTGGAGAAAAAATAAATGATAATAATTCTGCGCCATTATTTAATCAAAAAATAGGTAAACCTCGACCTTATTTGGATGCAGATATTAAATCATATCCTGGCCCATTTCCTGATGTAACACATATTGCAAAAGTTTATAAAACAAATGAAGGTGGTCGATTATTAAGGCAACCAGAAATGCGAAAAAACAAAGCAGAGTTGTAAGTGATTTTCTAAGATTTGAAGGACGAAATAAATTTAAATTTTGCAGATCAAATGACATCGCTTTTGGTGACTTATTAAGACTCGACCCAGATCGAACTTCAATATACACCAATGTTTTTACAGATGATTTAGCAAATAATATACTTTCAAATAATTTTGATGAATCACCTTCCACCGAAATGTGCACAATAGAAAGGTTTAAAAATATTTGTAGCGGTTTAGAAACGCAACCATGGTTTTTTGGAAAAATTCTTCGAAACAGCGTTGATCATTATCTTAAACGTGATGGATCATTTTTGGTTCGAATAAGTGAAACTAAAGCTTTAAGAGCTATTTTATCTGTTCGTCAAGGACATAATGTTCATCATTTGCTTCTAAATGATGAATATGGAAATGTTAGTTTTAAAGTTTTAATTTTTTAGTTTTTAAATTTTCCATATTTTTAGGTTAGTTCATTAGGCAAAAATTTTGGTTCCATTATTCATTTAATCGCCTTTCATGCTCGTAATAAAGTTGCCTTTACTTCGGAAGGAAATGATGGGATTGAAGTTTATATTAAATATCCTGCAGAACGTCCACAAATTGAAAAGCTATAACCAAATATTTTTGTTTATCTTGTTCATGCTCATGCGTATATAATCCAAATAGATATATCTAAGATGCAAAAAAAACTACACAGCCAGTAATAACTTTTTTAATTTACTAAATCGTCTAACAATTTTATTACATATTTTAAATGCTCTATTATAAATACAATTTTTGAATTATTAATAATATTATCATGAAAGCAAGAAAGAAAGCACCAAATTAAATTTTTTGTATTGAGCGTCATCATTTTTTTATTTGATATCCGTGAAGTTTTTTAAAAATAAGCAAAAAAATATATCAATCACACCCGTTTAACATTCGGGTATTCTTTTTAAGTTTGAGAAGCAGTAAGAGTTTCCACGCTACCATATTTTTGCCGTTGCTTTTCTTGTTCCATCTCTTCTTGAGATGTAGCGGAATCGTTTTCTTGATTGCTGTTGTTGCCATTGAGTTTGGAAGATGATGAACCATTTGAAACCGCATTAGTAAAATTGGAAGGCACTGGCACTTGGTGATGGTTTTCTTGTTCTTTATTGAAAACATTTTGTCGCTCAGAAATTTTAGCTGAACGAGCTAGGATAAAACTATCTCGATGTTGGGAGGCACTTTTTGCGGCGTTTATAGCTCGAGCTCCATGTGAAATGTAGCCATGGTTATCCAATTGATTTCTCAAAGTATCAATAGTTTTCGATGGTTTTAAACTACGATGGTTGTTTCCATTTGAAATTGGATAAACAGTGCTTCCACATTCTTCAGTTTTAGCTGTGGTAAATCTTTTATTATCCACATTACCCACAGTTTGTTGCTCCCATTGATCTTTTAGCCTTGAAACTGTAGTCATTTGATCGATGGAAAATTCAGCTTCTTCTTCACTTTCAGAAATATTTCTCACACTTCGACTTTCACCAATATTAAAATGTCTTTGATCATCTGGAATTGCATGACGCTCCAAATCAATTAAAATTTGAGAGAATTCCGGTCTTAAATCGGGATTTGGATTCCACGCATCATTAATCATTTTTAAAATATGTGGTGGAAATTGCGGAGTTGGATCTGTAGGTAATTCAGGTCGACTTTTTTTATAAGCCATTTCAGCAGCAGCCGCGGCAGGTTTTAAATTAGAAAAAGGAAGTTCTGCTGTATGAATTTCCCAAATTACTAAAGCATAACTAAATACATCCACTTTTTGATCATAACGGCAAGATTGAGTAAAAACTTCAGGAGCCATCCATCGAAGGTTCTAAAACACGGATATAAATTTCAATTTTATGGTTTAATAAAGCTTACTCCAGGTTGTTTAGTCATATTATCTTCTTCATGATGAGTCATAAACCTGGATTCACCAAAATCAGCCACAACTGCTCGGCCATTATTATGGAGAAGAATATTATGGCTATTCAAATCTCGGTGAATTACAGGTTCTCTCACTAATTCATGGAGATATCTCATCCCTCTAGCGACATCAACTCCAATGCAAAGTTTAAAACTCATTTCAAATACCCTAAAATTTTAACCATTTTTTAAAATTTTTGCTTCTAAGCTTTTACCTTTTTTCAACATGAAGTAAATTATAAAGAGATCCACCAGCAATGAAATTAGTAACAATTGCAAATTGACTTGGATCATCCAAACAAGCACCAACAAAAGCGATAACATTTGGATGATTTAATCGGCTAAGAATGGAAACTTCTCGACAAAACATATCTACTTCAGTTTTAGAACCAAATGCAACAGCTTTATAACGTTTAACCGCCACAGATTTGCCTTTATAAATTCCTTGATATACTTTTCCAAATGATCCACTTCCAATAACATTTCGAAGTTCAATATCTGGTAAACTTAAATGATAGGAACTTTTTAATTTTGCTCTCAATAATAATATATCTGATTTTTCTTTTGTTATCGATCGTAACCTTCCTATTGGACTTGGCAATGGCGTATAACTGCTATCACCGGAACTGAAATAAAAGCATTTAGTAGGTAAAGACTAACGTTAAAAATATTTACCTATATTCAGAACAAACATCCGAATCCAATTTTTTATTTGCATAATGTTTAAGTAAAGCCACAATTTGGTCGTGTCCTTTTTCATAAGCCCATAAAATTGGAGTTTGTTCATCGGCCATTGAATGAGAAGATGAAAACGAGGAATCACCCAAAGAATTCCCTGAATCCAATCTTCGAAGTGTAAACATACTCGAAATGGTTGAATAACCATTTTCTGGTGGAAGTGGGCCATGTATTAATGAATTTTCTACTGCTTTAGCTGTTAATGATTGATCTGCGCCATGTTCCAAAAGATATTGAACTACCCGTAAATGTCCATGATAGCATGCACTGTGTAAAGCTGTATGACCATCTTTACCTTGATAATTTGCATTTGCTCCAGGTTGTTTAAGTAAAAATGCGATAAGTTCTATGCTTTTTCCAGCTGTGCATGAAGCCAAAAAAGGTATTTCAGAAAACATATTTTCTTTATTTAGTATTGAACTTCCCGCAGCCGCAAGAATTTGTTTTGCGGCATCCAATCTTCCTGTATAACATGCTGTATGCATTGGTGTATCTCCATATATATTAGCTTGCATAACAAGTTGCTTTTTATTTTTTTCACATTTTTTCAACAAATGATTAATAATAGTGGAATGACCCATTTTTGCAGCAAAATGCAATGCTGTATTTCCTTCATCATCTGTGAGGCTTGCTAAAAAAACAAAAAGAAATAAATTTTTTAGGCAAAGAATAAATTGAGAGAGATGACTCACGATCTCCACCAGCTTCAAGCAGAATATTTACAATAGAAAATTGAGTTTTGCTTGCAGCAATATGTAATGGTCGATCATGAACTCCTCCACTACAGTTTGGATCTGCACCGGCAGCAAGTAAAGCCCTGACAGCCTAGAATAACTTTTCGTGAAAAGCGTTAATAAAAATTATATAAAAACCTGATCATTGCCAGAATAAGTTGCACAATGTAATGCAGAAAAATGTGCAAAATCCATTGCATGCAAATTTGCACCATATTTAACTAAAATATTTATTATTTCTGAATTTCCACACATTGCAGCGAGATGTAAAGGTGGAGGAATGGTTGGCAAAAATACATTTGGTTCTGCGCCAGATTCAAGTAAAATTTCTACGACATCTTTGTCATTCTAAAATTAATTTTTAAGTGTAATTGTTTAAGTTTTTTTGTATTTTTTTTACTTTATAAATTGCTATATGCAAAGCTGAGAATCCACTCCTTGTATTATGTTGAAGTAAAGATCTTCGCCGAGAATCATCATCCCCACATTTTTCTAAGATGCATTGAATTTTTTCGCATTGCTTAAAAATGAAATAATATTATGTATATTTGTAAATGTGATAATAAAAAGAAAAGGAGAAAACGTTTGTTTAAGTGAGTTTCAAAAAATAAGTGTGAATGTGTGTTCACGCTCCTCACCTCTTCACTTGAACTTGGCCCAATACAAATCAAATGAAGTAACGAAAGTTCTTTGGGTAAAGATTTTTCATCAAAACAAATATTATATAAATTTTCGTTTAAATATTCTTGAAGTCTTTGTACGCTTTCATGACTAAAAAAAAGAAAAGATTCAATTCAATAAATATTTGGTATTTCCATTTTTAGGTTCAAAAATAAAAATAAAAAGAGTAAACATACAAACAAATTGATTGAAGTGGAGAAAGAATTTCTAATCTCGTTTTACTTTCATCATTTAATCGTGATCGGATGATTGCATACCCTTCACTTATTCTCTTTTTTATTTCATCTAAAAAACAAAAACAAAATAAAGGGATTTCTTAAATTATATGTATTTAAAAAAAAAAACCTGCGCAAGCTAAAGATGGTCGAGATTTATAGTTTCCCATTCAGGATTATTAAATAAATTTGCATACTATCAACACTAATATAAAAAATGCCTAAAATTAAAATAGTAGTTTCATTAAAAAAAATAGAGTTTAATTAAATTTTATGACTGATAAAAATAAAATGCTTGAACACGCCGAACATACATTATTCGTACAATTAAGCAAAGGCTATAAGAACAATATGTAACAACCAGGCGAGAATTTGTTAGTTAGTTAGTCCTCTGACCATTTCTTTCTTTGCTTTTTTTAACTCCAAAAAATCAGTCGTAATCGAAAAAGAAAAGAAAAAAGAGTGAGTATCCGCCGCAAGTGATCGCGGCTGTGCTTCCAGTCAATCGGCTTGCTTGCTTTTGCTTGATAATGTTGAAGAAGTAAAAAAGTGCTTTTGCTATTGCGACGACGACCCGCCACCTCTTTCATCGATGGTGATGACTGTTGTAAGCTAACAGCAGAAACAAGAAACACGGCATAGAAATGTGCTTTATATGTTCGTCGTCCGTTGCAAAATTTGATGCTTATACTTTTTTTCGTAGTTCCCCTTTTTTATGAAAAAAAAAACGAAGATGTGCGTTGATTTATTTTTTTGTTTCTATCTCCTCCACCACAATAAGAAGAAGAGGTCTGAAAAGGTGATGAAAATGCTGATGTTACTTTTTTTATTCTCCATATTTTTTGGTGCTTTTCATTTAATTAGCTCTTTCATAAATTAATCATTGCATCACATCCAAATTTTGTGGCCTTTACATTTTTATTAAAATTTTAAAAATTTTATTTTTAAAACATAAAATCAAAAGTCATCGTAAAAAACAAACAAACAATAAAAAAAGAGGCACATGTCGTAAAAAGGGTCAACGTTTTCTTGACCACAAATACTTGCAACCAAATACAGCTGATAACATTTTTTAAATTTAATTTTTTGTCACGGTTGTTTCCCATGCACATCTTCGACCTCCACAATTTCCGGATGCTGGCGGTGCACGATAACTTCCACCACTTCCTGTTGCTTGCAAGCCATTTGGATTGGTGTTTGTCGCTTGACCTATAGCAAGTACACTTATTTAGAAAATCTTAGAATAAATTTAACATACCATAACTTTTTGAATAATTTGTTTGTCTTCCATATGCATTCCCGGTGTTACCGTAATTTGAAAAAGATGGGTTATAAAATGAGTTACTTGGATTCATATTGTTTCCCATTCCATATCCTCCATAAGCAGAGTATGGACTCATTCCAAGTCCACTAAGGCCGCTGATGCCACCACCTAAACCTCCCATGGAACCGGCAATTGGCGACATAGCACCATAACCATTTAATCCTCCCATTGCTCCCATTGAATCCATATAAGGGTTTAATAACATATTACTATAGCCACCGCTCATACCATTCATAGAGTTCATTCCACCCATTCCGCTCATTCCACCCATAGAACTCATAGAATTCATGGAATTCATTCCATAACCTCCATAACCGCCACCACCTCCATAGCCGCTATACATGCTATAGGGATTATAACCTAAAAACCAAAGAACAAAACAAGATAGAATCAAATTTTTAAAACTATATTACTACCACCATATTGTTGTTGGCCATACATGCCACCACCATAACCTCCACCACCGCCATACATTTGTCCTTCAGCTTTTTGAAAACATGGTAAAAAACAAGTTACCAAAATTATAAAGTCTAAAATTTGCGACATCTTCTTTCAGGTGAATAGAATTTCAAATAATTAATTCATAAATTTCAATCACATTTTATATGAAAAAGTTTTGGGCCAATTTCTTGCGCATTTTTTAAGTATCATCATTTTTACAACCAACCGAAAGTATTGTATTCAAAAGGTTCGATTTTAATATGGATATTATTGTGTTCTTATTGGGCGACGATGCGTGATGATGCTTCTACAATCACTCACATTCATTCTTACTCACTTAACTTTACGAGTGTCTCCATTCATTCACTTTTCTGCGTTTTATTATGTCATCAAAAAAAGAAAATATGTTCTTTGTGATTCACCACTCATTATGGTTGATATCTTTCAAGAAATAAAAATATTTTTTACCTCAAAAAACGGACCAAGTTTTTGCATGCAAAATGCATCCTCATTTTTGATGGGGGTTTTCTCCTTATAAATTTTTGTTTTATTGTTTGTAGTTAGCGATAGTCTTCATCGTTTGTTGTTTTACGCTGATATTTATTTTATTTTTTATTAGCTTTTAGTATTACTTTTTAATAAATGCTTTTATTATTTATTTTTATTTAACAAAAATGGCTTATTTTGCCGAAAGTGATTTACAAGATTGTGTGAGAAATGGTTTTATTGTTGAAGATACCACAGGTATTTGCGGACTTGTATTACCTCCAGTTAAACCCAAAGTTAGACCCGGTGGATTACCTATAGCTTTTGGAGAACAAATAAGTGAATCTGAATCAGATTATGAACCAAATTCACCTGGTTTTCGAATAAATTCTGATGCACATCCACCTGGAATTATTCCATTATCAATTGTAGCAAAAAGAGAGGAGATAAATAAACAGGGGAAAGTAATATATTATGTTGAGAAAAAAATGAAAGGCTTACAACCTTTTCAAAAAGTTCAGCCATCTCAACCTAAAAAAGGGGAATCCATTACAAGCAGGTATCAAACATTTAAAAAGATCTCGAACTTAATTTAAAAAAATTGTTTTTAGGTTGTTAGAATCCAAAGATATAATAGTAGATAATCCATTTGCTGAATATGCAAGTTTTGATGTTGGTTCAACTATGTCACCAACGAGATGTAAAGAATTTAGTGTTACTATGACATTTGCAGAAGCTACGGAAGAAGAAAGAAAAAGTAAACAACCATATATTTTAACTTTTAATATTTCAAACACAGCAAAAATATATGATTTGATTGGACTTTGCTGTTTTATTTATACTCGAACCGGAAGACAACCCCCGTGGTAATAAAGGCAATCACATTTTTACATTTATAAAAAGTTATTATTTTTAGTACCTCTCCAAAAGATTATCAATTGTATCTGGCTGATGATGATCATTCAGCTGATACAGATTTCCCAAGAGTTGATCCAAACACACAAATTTCTCAATGCTTTTTTCAAAAATTGGCCCTTGTTCGCAAAACAGATTTGCCAAATTACAGTGATTCAAAGATGACTGTAACAGTATATTTGATAAATAATATTCGATATCAAATTGAAATAGATAGTCAAGATACAACTTTGGAATATATTAGGGATGAAGCATTAAGGTTAAAGGAATTGGATATGCCAAAATCTGAGCGAGATCCTGGATTGAATCGAAGTGGGTCAAAAAAAATTTTTGACCATAAGAAAATTTTTTGTTTTCAGTAAATGAATATGTTCTCGAACTAATATCACAACCAGATGAACCAGTAAAGCTTTCATCCACTGTTGCCAATGTGGCTTGCACCGAGTTTTTATTATTGAGAATTAATAGTAAGCATTATTAAATTTTTAATTTTTATAAATAAATAAAATTATAGGCAAAAGAGGTGATTTTAAACCTCAAACAATGAAACCAAGAACCATTGATAGAAGCATGTCTTCACAAGCATTAAAACAATTAAATTCTGCTCCAACTACTCCTCAATCAGCTCGTCGAATTTTGTTACCACAAAAAATAGGAAGAACTGAAAGCGCAAATCAATTTAGTACGTTCGCTGCTTTATGTTTATGGAAAATATTTACTTTTTATACTTTTTGCAGATTTTCCATCCGACGAAGAAACCGAAACACCACCAGAAGACTTTGTTGTGGAACGGTTGCATAAAATTCGACCTAAATGGGCTGCTACTTTAAGCAAGCAAAATCATATATATACATTCTTCCTTAATTATTATTATTATAGCTATTCATCCAGATGCAATTGAAGTAACCCCAATGAACATTGAAAGGCGGAGAAATTTAATTCCCCAATCAACTCCAAAATTAACTTTTCTTGATTTTGATGTCATTGCTAATGCTGATATTTCCCATGACAAATCTCATGGAAAGCGTCAAATTAGGATTGTTTGGTTATGGATTCCAACGGAAAAAATCCAAGAACTTTATTCGGCTTTAAAAGAAATCAATTCCAATGAATCACCCTTTAATTCCAATAACACTTCTAAGCGTCCTTCATCAGCATTAGCTGTGGTGGAAGAAGAACGTTCAATGGAGCGAACACTTCGAAGTCAAACTTCAGTTTCAAATGAAAGCGATTTAACTCGATCCCGTCGTTCTTCACGAGCTTCCACAGATAAAACAAAAAAAGGAAATGATTTAATTGCACTTTTAGAAGGATCAAGATGGAAAACGCTACATTTAGAAGCAAAAGAAGATGAAGCTTGGAAAATTGGTGTTAAGGTTTGAGCCATCTATCGGCCATGAAAATTAATTAAAACTCTAAACTTTAGCTCGATAAAATTCTCTGCCGCCGCTATTCTTACGTCAAAGTTATGTATGAACAATCTCGAAATGGCTCTCGATCACCTCAAGAAGCTGCTTTACGGATGGAAAAAACAGCATCAAAGACTCCTTTAACTCCTTCGAATAAAGAACGTGATTTTTCACGTCCAACAACTCCTCAAACTCCGGGTAAAACTCGTCGAAAAATTTCGATGAATCCTATGCCAATATTAACTCGAATGCTCAGCCGTCAGGACTAGTCTTTTACAAATAATTATTAATCATTCCAATATAGGGTGAAATACATATGTTTTCTCTTTCGTTTTTACTTATTATACTGGTAACAATAAATTAATAAAAAATAATGAAAACTAAAAAGTTTTTGATAAAACAATCGCATGAGGAAGCTATATCAAACATTAAAAGAAAGCAACTTTATTGTTCAATTGCGTTTTATTTATTTTCACAGAAAAAATTAGTTAATTTTATAAAAATGCTTCCATATTTTTATCGATAAAATATATGTAAGTTTACAATTTTTTATCCAAACTTTCCAAAAAAAAGCAAAATTAAAGGATCTATGTGTTTTGACACGAAAGAATGTGCAGCTATGCATATTTTTTTCAAAGCCTTTTTTATTCTTTTGCTTTTTTTTGACTCCACAAAACTTTCTCTTAATAACTTCGTCAATTTCAAGCTTTATTTTTAATTATGCTTCGTTTTTGTGGAAATCTTGCATCATCATCTGCTCGTTCAATAGTTCGCCGCAATTTTGCAACTACAACTGTCCGCCGTAATGAATTTGAAAATGATCAAAGAGATGTCGATAAACTCTTCAATGCTGATCAAAATCAAGGAACCAGACGTCGTCATGGGTTTAGGTATATTATTACTTTTTTTAATATTAGCTGGCTACAAAACACTTTTTTAGTTTGAATCGTATTGAACTCCTTGGTGGCGTAGGTGATGACCCAATTACACGCGTGGGCAGAAATGGATCTGAATTCACCACATTCAATTTATTCACAAATGTTGATTTTCGCAAAGGTGATGGAAGCTATGGAGAACACACTGAAATGCATCACATTACTGTATTTGGAAATCAAGCTAACTTCGTTAAGTCCAATATCACAAAAGGTAAGGTGTTTGTTAAGTTTATATTCGTTTTATTTTGTCGTTTTTTAGGTAGTCGTGTCATGGTCATCGGACGCTTACATTATGAAGGTGGTGTTGTTCGTCCTGATGGTACTCGAAGTCCTAGAAATGCTTCTGTTACTGCTGATAATATTTTTCCTATCAACCGTCCTCAACGCGACAACGACTTTGATCAATAGAAGTATATGGTAGAAGCAATGTAACAATAAAGTAGATTGTTTTAGCTTATTTAACCTTGGTTGTTTATTTTTATTATATGAACGAATAAAATTGTTGTTTTTATATCCATCTTTTGTGTTTGATATGTAGCTAAGAAGAGAAAAGCTTTATGTGTTTATAAATGAGTAGTTTTTGCTTTTCGATTTTGTAAGTTAAGCGTATTCTATGTTTGCTGATGGTTGAATTAGATTCGCAAAAACATGAACAGCTATTTTACGAATTAACAGTTTGTAAGTTATGGGATGTTTTTTATAATAATCATATATTTTTTACATAAATTTTGTTAGAATAAAACAAAAATAAGTTATTTCATATGCAAAGGAAAGTGAATTTGTATTTTTATCAAAGCAATTTTCTCATTTGATCATCCTGTTTTCGAACAATTCCATCATTGCGATCAGCTTTTTTATGAATGCGATCAAGCATTTCATTTTGATCTTCCACTTCGTCACCAAGAGCTTTACCAAGCGCTCGTAATTGACCCAAAGCAGAGCTCATTTGATCTAAATTTTCATCAATTTGATTATCCATTGCTTCGAACCGAGTTCCTTGAATAGCTTTTCTCGAATCAGCTGTCAATGATGGTCCACTTGCAGAAGATCCTCGTAAATTAGAGTTTGAGCTTCCACTGTTATTAAGATGTTGACCAAGTTTGCTTTCAGATTGAGATGAAGAAATTTGAGATGCTTGTGGCTCTTTTGGGGCACGAGTAAATTTGTTTTTAAAATAACCGCCAAAGAAAGATTTAAGACTATTGAGGTTTCGCTGAGTTTCATGGGTTGTACGATGAATGTCATCCAAATTTTTTTCAGTTTTTTCAAGCTTCTCGCGTTGGCTTAATAACTCCTAAAGAAATTGGATGTAATACAATTATTGGAAAACTTAAAGAACTACAACTTACGCTAGCAGTATTAGTTCCAACTTGTTTAGAATGTTCTAAACGTTGAACAGATCGTTGAGTGCTGTCAACCGATTCTTGAAGAACCCGTTCAATTTCGCGTTCATATTGATTTATTTCATCTTCCGGGGTTGTGCCACTGGTGTAACTACGGACATTATTCAAATTACCAGATGTGTAACTTGGTTTATCATCATCAAATGGATTTGACATTTCGTTGTTGTCAAGCACTGAAAACAAAAATGGTAAACGTATGTATGTATGATTCAATAACCATGAAATGGCAAAATGCGAAATTTATATGCGTACATATATGTACGTACATACATAGACATGTAAAAGAATGAAAAAAAGGATGAACGAAATAGAGAAAGCTAATAAAAACCAGATTTCGAAACCATTAAAAAAAGATATATTTTTTTGTTTATAACAAATAAGTTTAGCTAATAACGTTAATGCACATTGAATCTCATTTATCCGAATCACAAAAAAATGTAACAATTATAATAAATTTAAAGGAACAAATAAAAATCAATGGGGAAGCAATCCGAACGCATTTTTTGTTGTTGAAAACGTCGATCGATGATGAGTGGCAAAGACAAACAAAAAATATTAAAACCATAATGAAATTTGATAACAAAAATTTTATCAAAATAAACCCTTGAATGAAATTTAAAAAATTTTGTTTTCACAATAAATATTTAGTTTCAATTTTTTGCTTCGAAGAAATAATTGATTGCTGCTTCCTTATTATTAATAAAATAAAATATATAAAAATGATGTACATAACCTATTTAATGGTAACACATCTTCGCCGTATGCAATATTATTTTTTTTTATTGAAGATGTGAAAATTCATTGGGAACAAGAATCTTTGATTGCATTCGACTGATTAAAGGCACTGTGTAAGCTACAGTTGAATCCCATCCAGGTTTGGACCATGTATCTTGACGTATATTTTGTCGAGCTGCCATATCCTTATAAGCCCAAATATGGAAAACCATATAAAGTTGTCCAACTTGAGCAAAAAATCCCGCAACATTTTGATTGTGTTCCTTTCGATACGTAATACCTTTAGCCCAAGCATTACCCCATTCAATCATAGTACCTGGCTAAAAAAAGGAGATTGAATTTGACTCACTTTAAATACAAAAATGGATTATTACCTTCAAGACATAACTGCGTAAATCATAAATGTGGCTGGGAGATCGAGGTTTGGGTTCACCCCAATAACTAAAAGATCGCAAAAGGATTGTTCGTCGACGACCGCACATCGCTGCAATGTCTTTTTCAGAAGAACTGACTGAACCATTGTGAAGTAAGGCTTGGATGTGGCTGAAAGATACACAATAAAATGAAAATTCTATAAACAATATATATAATAGTACTTGTCAACATCATTATATCCATTTTCATACCGCCATAAATGAACAGATTGATCTTGATTTCCAAATAAAACATTCCATGACCCGATGAGTTCATTACCCGGTGTAGCTTTGGTTACTTCATTTGAATATTTTTTGTACATATCCAAATATTTTGATTTTTCACCATTTCGAACATCATGTGCTAAATTAATTATTTTATTGAGTTTCATCAAAGACTAAAGCTTACTTTGAAGTTCATAAATAACTTCTGAATCAGCAAGCATGGATGAATGACTTTGTTTTTCAACTCCATCAGGATTATATGCTGGACCTGAGAGGAAGCGAGAAATCCATCCTTTTTTGGATTCATCTATTTTAATATCATTTCCATCTCCATCTTTAGGTGCATTTGTTGAAAGAAAACGAGATGTAAGAGGGATAAGGCGACTAAAAAAGCAAGAGAGTCAATATTATGGAAGTTCAAATTTTTCCGAGGCAAACAAACAACTTACCCTCCTGAAGATTGACAAAGCATCATTGTACGTGGTACAAGAGCCATGGTTTTTTTGTTGGTATATTACCACTGAAATATATATGGAGTTTTAATTTAAAATTCCACCAAATAAAAAAATCAATAGCAAGCAAAACAACAATAATAAACTCGAAAATATATATTTAAAAAAATAGTGATCGTCGTTCTTCGTGACCAATAAAATAAAGAAGAACGCTGGGCTTGGCTCTGTTTGTCCGCAGCAAGATGCAAACAAATATTTTTTTAAACAGTTGCTTGCTTTAAAAAAACAACAATCACGAAGTTAGTTAAAGAAAGGGTCAATACGAAATGGATTAAATAATAATGTTTAATCACCATTGTTTAATAAATTTTTCTAAAATCTAATTTTACGGAATCAAGATAAATACAACTAATTATTGTCGTCGAAGTATTATTTTTAAGCTTTTGCATCCATACAATTTGCCAAAAACTCGCTACCTTTTTTTAAAAATAATTATTACTAAGCTCATGAAAAGTTTCTTTCTTTTAAAAAATATACAATAATCATATACAAAAATGGAATAAAAGCATTTGATTTCTAAAAGTTATGAAACTAAACTAAATAAAAAAAATATGGAGCCAAAGTGGTTGTTAGTTTAGTTCTTAAAAAACTTTTTATTTGCAATTATTATTTTTAGTTATGCACATTTTTTATTTATAGAATCCAGATCAATAGTAAGAGAAAACAATTGATATTCTTGGAGACTCTATTTACAGCACCTAAAGGTATTTTCATATATTTTTTTTAAATCAACAAAAAAATTTTATAAAATAAAAAAGTTATAATGTATCTCTTTCTTTTTTTTTCGCTTTAGTTAGGCATGCTTTTTTATGAATGTTTTTTGAGGTGCAAAATCTGACCTGTTATTGAATTGATTTTCGTTGCCATTTTCTCAATGTCCATGTTTATAGGTGCATTGATTGGGGTCAATTTTTTTTCCCGTTGCTTTTTAGATTTTTTTGTCATAAAAATATTTCAGTAAGTAACAATGGTTCAAAAAAACCTTTTCAAACTTTGTAAATGCAAAAAACGAAATGAAATTTTAAATATTATTTGTTCTGTAATACGGTATTCTTTTTGTTATTATTATTTGCAAAATATCGTGAGTAAGTCAATGTACTTTTTTAAATACTTTTCGAATTATTTTGAATTTATAATGATTAGTTATGATCGAATATTGCGATGTGACTTTATTTATTATCGAAATCGCAGGAGTTCAGAAGAAGAAAATCGACTCATTAATGAATTTAGTTGGGTAAACGAGGTAAATTTAGCAGCTTATTTTTCCATGCCCAACTTTTTGCTTAAATCGTAGTTAAATCTGTTTACTAATAATTATAATTCTTTAGAAAATGCCAGAATTTAAGGAATGGCGAGAATCAAATTCGTATTATCGCAATTTATTCGATAATTTTAATAAGATGAAAAATCCAAATACCCTTAAATGCGGAATTTTAAGCATGGAAATATTATTTTATTCTCTTGAACAAAATCTTAATGAATTTTCTTCATTAGATTTACAATTATTGATACTTATTTTTTTGATAATATGCTTAAAGGATAACATCAAATTAATTCGAGATATACCTTTTGCTGAAGAAAATATATTTATATTTACTCAAAGATATTTTCAAGTGATTATTCTACCTTTATTAGTTTTCTGGTCTTTTGTATTTACAATATCTCAGCAATCACATACTTATTGCTTTTTAAAATTCTTAGAAAAGGGAGAAACTTTATCAGGTTGTATAGATTTACGAATAAAAAATTATTAATTCTGATTTTTTTGATGTTTTCGAAGGAGATTTTTTAATGCTACAAATTTACTCCAAAATTTATCCAAGTTTTTATTAATTAAAAAAAATGCCAAAAAGATAAATAAAATCATCAAATTTATATTTTCAAAAATTTCCGATCAATTTTGCTTTCAGCTAAAAATGCATAACATTTTACATCCTTGAAAGAAGTCAAACAATATAATCTTGTGCTCGTAATATAACTGAAATCTCCATCCGCACAAATAACATTAAAATTTCCACCGAGTTGAGCTTCAGCTGCTTCCATAATTTTAAATCTTGATTGTTTTACATCATCGCTAATTTGCTAAATATATATTTTTATGAAAAAAACTTATTACTATAAAAGACACAAACCTCTGTCATAATTTGTTGAAGCTCTTCACTGTTGCAACGAGCTTCACTAATATCAAGAAGATCTGAGCCTTTAGTAGCTCCAGATTGACGTCGTAATCGATGAAAAGGAGATGGGAAAGCTTCGAGGAAGCTGAACAAAGCTAGCAGAAGAAAAATAAAAATAAAAGTTTGCATTTTACAAAAGTAAAAAAATACACAAAAAATGGTTTCACAAAAAAACGTAAGAAGAAGAACGCAGAAAATAATTATTCTTTTTTTCTTTTTCGCTCTGTTTTTTAATGGTTACGCAAAGTTGAATAACTATCATTGATCCGCCGCCATTTCGCTATTATTATCCATGAAAGAAGAGCATTAAATTAGTGGGTCAACTTGGTTCTCATGGATCAACTCACTCTCATCCATCCGCATTTTTTGACAGTCAATGAAAAAGGATTTTACGTAAACTTTTTTTACTTTTACTTTTTTACAAAATTCGATATTGTGGTGTTCAAAATTCGAATACTACAAAACATTTATTTTATTAAAAAATTAAGGCAAACATATGTAATAAATATAATTAATAAAATTTTTATAAATGGGTTCATTTGAAGCAGCACACACAGAAATTCAAGTGAAAGTAAAACAAAGTTTAAAAATAACTAAAATTTTACACCGTCTTAAAAAAATAGCAATAAAATCTTTTGAGAATAAAAAAAAGCATTTAGGATAGTCATTTTCACATTTTTTACATTTTAATATTTGCATACAATAATTTAAAATGCCTTCAAAAATGTATAAGAGGGCAACATTGTCATAAAATCTGATTACTCATGTTTCGTTTTTCTTACCTCAGTTGATCGTTAATGTTACATGATGGCTGCTTATAACACGAATCGACGAAAAAATTTGCATTAGAATTAAAATTATACCAAGCCACTTGGAAACCTTTTCTATCTACTATAGTAACCATCTGTTAAATAGCCATCTGCTCATGTAACATAAACTTAAAAGAAGTAGAAAAGAGTTACATAAATTATATCTTTAACATAGCCCATGTTTGAAATATTTATAATTAAACTGACATTATTGTATTTTTTCTCTCATCATCGATTGAAACAATGATTCTGCTATAACGAAGTGAGGTCACTGATAACGAAGTGAGAATTGTAATGAAGTGGGTATAACGAAGTGAGGTCAGTGATAACGAAGTGAGTTTTTCCCATTTTTCGTCGCTTCGTTTCGTGCCGGACTGTTGCTGCTTATAATGCTTTCCAAAATGGTTTTCCTGATTGTTATGGCTACTCAAATGCTTGGTCTCATTCCATCGGTTGCAACTATTGAATGTTACAAATATCATCAGACTTCTTATGATCCACATTTCGTTGAAACCAGTCAAAAGGATTCTGTAACTTGTGATTATCAATGCTATGGTTATGCTTGCTACGCGAATGGTGAATATGTTATTGGAAATGGTTGTCACCAAGATGTTTTGGAACATTGTGATTTGATTCAAAAATTCAAGGATTACATGATAGATCATAGGAACATATCGAAATATTGTCCTATGTCGGAGGGTGTTATTGCATCAATTTGCAAGTTTGAAGAAAACTGTAATGGTGATCATTTTCGTGAATGTGTATGTTTTATTTTTGATTAAACATTTTTTATACTCTTATTTTTTTAGTTTAATATTCTCACAAAGGATTACCCAAAACATCCTTTTGGAAGAAACTTTACTTATCAAAATCTCACCATTCAATCTCCTCCGCCATCAACTCTAAAACCATCACCTTCTCAAGCACCCCAAACTACACCTGATTATGCTTCAAAGAAAGAAAGTACTACAAGTTCAGCTTCTGCAATTTCAATTTTCATTTCTATCATTTTCTTTGGTTTTTTTGTCTTTCTTTTGTAAACTGGCACATTTATATAGTGTTAAAAATTAAATAAATACTTATTTTTATTATGATAACTTTTATTTTTTGCTTATTTCCGTAGATTAATAAAAAACTATTAAAGTTAATGGTGTTTTTCCATATTATGTTTGGAACTTTCAGGTAAAAAATAAAAATACCCAAACTTTTTTTTGAACGGATTTCAGATTAAAATTATGTCCGGTAACACCAAAGTTTGAAAAATTAAAATGTTAAAAAACATTTATTTTTATAAAAAAATTAAGCAAACAAGAAAAATAATAATTTTTTTTAACAATTTTTGTTTTAATAAATGGGCTCATTTGAAGCAGCACACACAGAAATTCTAAAGAAAATGCAATAAAATTTTTTTTAAATGAGCAAAGTTTACACCAGTTTTTTTAATAAAAAAAATTAACGTTGGATTTTTATTTAAAAATTTTTAGAAATACAATGCTAATAAACAAAAAAGCGATGGTGGTAAAAGCAAGAAAAAATATAATGGCACGCAAAAAGTATGAAAAAGATTTAAAAAATAAACTGAATTTTTTATTGATTAATTTGATTATGAAAGAGAGAGAGAGAAAATATGATTGATAATTGGACACTTCTTTTTTCTTTTAGTTTGAGCGAAGGGTGGCACTTGGAAGGAAAAAACATTTAAAAAATATGATAACATTTTCATGGGAGCAACAAGATTATAAAATAAGAAGCGGCGAATCAATTAATAAACAAAATGTATTATAAAAAGTCACAGAAAGTGCTGCTTTAAAAAATAATGATAAATTCTTTTTTTTTACTGAAGTATTGTTTGTATGTAAAAATATAGGCAAAAATATTTGTGCACCGATAAGGGTTGAAGAACAATAATGGCAGTTATTACTTTTTTATTTTTTGCAATTTTAATGTGCTACTTCACGCTTGAAACTGTATTCTTGCGATGCTTCCCTAAAAAAACTTTTTGAAAAAATGAAGTTGGGAAATAAAAGTTGTCTACTTGAAATCTGTTGGAACTCCTTCACGATTTAATCGACGACCTCCATTTGCTTTAGATTCTCTCGAGTAGGTCTCGTGTCCACCGGGGATCTGCTCTTGACGATAATCTTTTTCATTCATATTTCCATTTGGTAAACGCATTAATAATGAATCACGGAATTCATTTTCCAAGCGGGCCATGTCGTCGTCATATCTAAAGAATAAAGTTTTAGTTTTATATTTTGTGCGGTAGTTTTATTTACCTTTTAACTGAGCTACCAAAAGGTCCACGACCTTCATCCCAATCAGCATAGCTGCGAGATTTGGAAATGGGGCGATATACACTGTTATTTTCTGAGAAACCACGATGTGGTGGGGGCATTGGAGGTTCACCACGAGCTGAACGAGGGAGAGTTGGAGGGAATTCAATAAATGGTGCAGGACCAGCGCTACCTCGTCTCCATGAATGTTCACGTCCTCCATCATGGAAAACATCACCTAAATTATTCATTTTTTTTGAAAAAGTTATTTAACTAAAAATTATTTACGTGTTGAATGACTTTTATGCATGCGACCAGTGCGATTAAAATTTTCTCGGAAATCACCATTTGGGACGTATTTAAGTTCTCCACGTCGTAAACTATCTGATAATGAACCATATCGAGCATGGGCGAGTCCACTGCGATTATCATTAAAACGATTGGAGAAGTCTCCAAAATTTTCTCGTTCGCGATCTCTTCGAGTTGAAGATGATCGATTATAGCTTTCATAAGCTGGCAAATAACCACTATGTCCTCCACCACGTTGCATAGAGTTACTTCGCCATTGACCTAAATTATATAAAGTTTTTATTACTTAAATTATGTATGTTAACATAAAGCGGTTAGAAAGTGACAGATAAAAGTAGGTAACACAGGAAAATGCAACAAAAGAATAAACAAAAAGCGTACGGATATCTGTATATGCTTTATCAACAGCTTGATAAGCACGCTTAACAGCTTGATTTAATTCATCTGCAGTATATCGGCGACCATTGTATTTTTGAAGGATAACTTCACCTTGGCGTTGCTGTTGTTGCTGTGGTTGTTGCTGCATCTGTTGGGTTTGACTTCCTTGTGCAAGCCTTTTACGCAACCGTTGATAAGCTTCATTATTTTCCATTTTATAATAATTGAATGCGCTTTTATCCAACGTTGATTTATGATTAGTATCTTGTAAAATTCCTCGGTTTTGGTGTTGTTCTAAATATGGACGGACAAAGTTTTTATGAAGCAAAACTTAAGAATTGCTTTTGATTATTAGTTTTTTTTATTAAACAACAAAAGTATTTAAATTTAAAAATAAGAGTTTGTTAGCTTTTGAAATTACCTCCTTGTTGTCCACCATGTCCGCCATGCCATTCAACATATTCTTGATGACCGCCATAACCATGACCAGAACGATGGCGGCTACTTTTTTGTCGGCGTTCTCGTCGAATAACACGGCGTTCAACTTCTTCTGTGCGTTTGTTTTCTTCAACGCGTTGAATGGTTTCAGTGACTTTTGGCTAAAATTATATTTATATTTTTTTAATTACTAAAATCAAATGGGTTAGACATACTTTAGCTTGAACAAAGTGATGTTGTTCACGAACGATTCGACGTTCAGGTTCAGCATAAGTCATTTGTTCTCGACTATCCAATTGGCTTCGCTTCATGATACTTCGAGGAGTAACATCCTAAAATAAAAATTATTTTGTTGAATGTTAGAATTTTTGATATATGTTAAGGCATGGAACTAAGCAAAAAAATAAAAAACACCACAAAATCAAACATCAAAAAAGCTAAAGCTCTAAAACACTATATGTATTTTTCCGACCTCCCAAATTTCCATTGTTGGCATCGACCCATAATGTTCATGTTGATGTTGCCTTCGCTTAGATTGTAAACTAAATTCTCGAGTCATGGTTGTTTGTGCTGAATCGGGAGGAGTATTACGAATTTCATGTGGGATAAATGGCCAAATTTTTTCTTCCTTCTTTTCATTCTGGAAACAAAATCACTTTTGAAAAAACGAAGTCACTCCAAAAAAATATTTCCAGATATGACTTTCAGGATGAACCAGCGCACTTTAATTTCAACTTCGAAACTTATTATCTATCTTCGTGGTAATGCAAAATGTAAGGTTAGTAAAAGTAGAGGAAAGAAAAGCATTTTGCAAAAGGAAAGTGAAAGTGAAGCATTTCCAATGTGATGTTGTTATTTTGTATAATAATAATTTTGAAGCACCCATAACCGTGAACATACAGCTTCGAAGAATATAAACAAACCTCAGGTGGAGCAGTGGTCGTTCTAACTTTTAATAAACCATTAGCATCTTCAGCTTTAGCACCGTTCAGAGATACAACCGATCGAGGACTGAACGAATTGTTAAATTGCCAAGTGGCCGATGAAGCATCCTATAAAAAGAAAAGAAAGCTGAAAAGATTTTTGCCACCCACAAAAAAATGATAGGTAAAAAACACTTTAGGAGAAAAATTCACAAAAACATAAGCAATCCTTTTTTAGGATTTTACTTTTTTTTAGAAGCAAACAATCCATAATAAAAAAGCGACGACATTGTTGTTGCTATTGGCTGGCATTCAGCAGCTAAAGCAATTTTAAAGCTTCTTCTTCCTTACCGTAACATAACCGCTTCGATCTTGCTGATTGAAAGAACTTGTATCAGTTGATATGCGCGATTCAAGCATTTCACGAATTTGCTCCTGTAAAAGCAGAGCTCGGTTATGCAAAAAATAGCACTCTCAAATTATGGCAAATTTTGTTATTAATTAATAGAAAAAAAGAAGCGTAAAACGAGTAGCAATGTTTTTGTTGGAAAAAGACAAAAGATCAAAAACATTTTTTTCGGGTGAAAAAAGGGACATTGCTCCACGCATTCGCTGTATGTATATACAAATCTATTATGTATTAAAAAAAGCAGATATAAATACCTTGAAATGAGTGGGAAGTGGCTCTGGGTCTGTTTTAATAATATCTGAACCAACTAGTTTGTAGTCATGGCGTCTATTTTTCGAACGCTCTGCTAATTCTTGATTCTTGCGCGCCAGTTCATCCAAATCGTCATGCTGTGGAATAAATGAATAAATAATAAGTAAGAATGGGTGTTGGTTATTAATTAATTAATTAATAGATTAAAAAGGGATAAGAAAAGGCCATGGCAAACCACAGCAAAAAAACGGCAAGCAGTGATTATAACTGCGATGCAACGGTTATAAAAAATGCATGGACAAAAAACTTACCTTTTTAGGTTCTTGAGCAGCCTGAAAAAAAGTTTAAATTATTAATTTTTGTTTTTCTCTGTTTTTTAATTGACATGCATTCCAAACACACAATTTAAGCTTTTTTATTTGAATTGAAAAAACAAATTAAGATTATCTTTATATTTTTATATATTTATTTATTTTATTTAAAAACTTTTTTTGTTGTTGCAAAATTATTACACTTTTTATTTGGGATAGTTTTATGAAAGCTGCTGAAATAAAAAAAAATTGAGTGATTTAAAGTAAAAAACGGGAGAAAAACCATACAAAAAAAAGTAGGGTGTTGTTGTTGTTGCACAAACCTGAATGTTGTTGTTGTTGCTTAGAAGAATTATTAATTAATATATCGTCATGAAGGGAAAAATAAAGGGGGAATTAAGCATCACAAAATTCATATATCAATATCAATTTAAAAAAACTTTTGTAAAACCATTAACAAAAGCAATAATATTTGTATATATTTTTTTACTACAAAAAGGCCCAATTATAAAAACGAATAAGACAGAGGCAGTGAGAATATAAGCGGCTCAATAATTTTTTGTATATTAAAATATGTAACTTAAAATAAGAAAAAAAATTAACAAAAAAGTGCAAGCTGATAAAATATAAATGAAGCAAAATGAAAAAAGTAAAAAAGCGAGACAATTTAATTTTGATACAATGTTTTTTTTTATGAATAAAAACATAAAAAACAGAAGAAGAAAAAAACCTGAAAGGCTTGGCAACAATGTCATATTTTCCAGGATTAGTATTATTATAATTAACTGAACGACTCTGAAGTGAAATAATCACAATTTTTGATTAGAAAATAAAAAAAAGTTGCAAAACTTTGCATAATATTCACTAAATTATGAAACAGATTTTGAATGAATAAAACATATGTTTATGGCGCCTAGTCATAACTATTAAAAAAATAAAATAAGTTTAATAATATCTATGATTTAAAAAAAAGCTTTCTTTATTAAAGATATTTGCTACTTCCAGGTGACATAGGTTGATATCGCATTCCTGGAGGCCCTAAATGATATCCAGATGGTGATTGTTTTGGCATAGGTGGAGGAGGTGGTGGTGGAATATTTGATGATGATATATGATGATGCCCTGTACTTCGAACAGGAGCATATTCACTTTGATGATGACTAGCTGCAATATTACTTGTTTGAGTTGTGGCGGATGGCATCATCGTATGACTTTCATGTCGATGTAAAGATTGTTGTTGTTGCTGCTGTTGAGCTTGGTGCTGTTGCTGTTGTTGTATATGTTGCTGATGTTGGTGTTGGGCAGTAGTTTGAACAGCTTGAATCAATCGCCGAGTATTTCCTGGTTGTTGTGGTGGCGGGGTTCGAGGTGAAATTTGGCCTAATTGACCATATTGAGGTGATGGAGGCCGCTAAAGCAAAATCTCAATTTTAAAGTGAGTAAGATTTTTTTTAGGAAGAAAATGGAATTCTAGTTTATTAAAGATGAGAGAGAAAGAGAGCTAGTAATTTCAAAAGTTGGACATGTTAGATTCAAAGTAATTTTTATTCATTTAGACCAACTTTATATCCAGGTGGCAATGGTGGTGGCACATATGGCCTTGCACGTTCATAACTTGGTGGAGCTGGAGATGGTTGTGTTGCTTGTATAATTCTTTGTAACCTTCTTTGAGAAGTTGAAGAAGTTGGGCGTTGTTGATGATGAAGACTCGAGGGTTCATCGTGGTGTCGATGAGCTGTCGATGGTTGAGCAGATTGTTGCGGCATGGCAGAACTTGAGCTTTGTTGTTGAGAATATTGTGCATTTTGTTGTTTTTTTTGATGTTGTGGAGTACCAGAACGAGATGCATGTTTGGAAGAATATGGTTCACCTCCACCAGCGCTGGACGATGTCATAGTTCTTTCTCGTGGAATAGGTCTTTGTCGATGTTGTTGTTGCTGTTGTTGAGAATGATGTTGCTGATGTTGGTGGTGATGATGGTGTTTCTGAGCTTCACCTCGAGAATCAACTCGTCGAAGCAATGTTCCACCATTTGATGGAGGAGCAGATCGATGATGATGATGAGGTGTCTAAGAGGAAAAACAATAGAATAAAAATTGTGCAATAAGGAAATCTAAGCTAAGGATGATAGTTTCTAATACTAATAACATACATTTGTTGCAGTTCGACGTGAACTTTCGTGGTGTTGTTGTTGAGAAGGTTTAGGCGTGGAAGCGGTTGTTTGTGGCTGCAAAAAAGCAAAAAACAATAAACACCAAAACCAAAAAAAAGTAAAATAAAACCAATGCCAAAAAGCGTTATTTTATTTTTGAGCTCCAAAACCAAAAAATTTCGGGGAAGATAGGTAACTTACAGATTCGCTATTTCGGCGTTCACTATAAGCTCTTCTTTGCATAGTTGAAGCTTGAGATTGAACTTGAGATTCAAATAGTTGTAATCGTCTACGAACATCAATATTTGGTGGAGGATCTCTATTTGTTATTGTTGAAGAATGTGGTGGCAGATCATAAATTTTTTCCCAATCATTTATAGCTAAAATTAATTTTAGTAATTTTATACATTTTTTAATTAAAGTTTAAAACTTACGAGTTTTGTTGTGAGGATTGAGTGAGCGACTTCTAGATTGTGAAGGCGTTTGTTGACGATAAGAAGGATCATCTAATCGATGAAAATTTTTTTCATGAATAACTTCAACTTCTTCCCCTCCTTGATCAATAAAATTTGGTGAAAGACTATTATGAATTTGAGTGCTACGTTTTTTAATAATTTTAACAGCATTTGGTGCATGTGGCAAGAAACCCCCGGAAGGCGTTTGTCTGGCTTGTTTGAAAGCTGCTCGAGGTCGATGACTTCCATCTGGAGAAGGATGTATCACATATTTAGTTTGACGTTTCGCTGCATCATCCAATGGACCAGTACCCATACCACGTCGAGGAGAATGTGGAGGAGAATTGGTTGGAGTAAAATTTTTTCTTTCTTTTTTATATTTAGGATCATAAACGATTGGTTGCCATCGATATTCACCTTCATCGGGCACACCTGGAGCAAAATTAACGATGGGTTCATTTCCAGGTTCAACAGTAACTGGGCGACGAAGAGTTGGCCAAATATATGGTTTTTCTGGAGGAGGTTGCCATCGTTTTCCAGTTCTAAATATTTCTGGTTCTTCATCAGGTTTCTCAATAAACGCTTCTCTTCTTTTTAATAAATCAACTTCAATTCGTTCTTTCTCCAATAATTCTTCACTTGTTAATATTTCATTTTTAGCTGCCACTCCTGGCGGTTTATCCACCATATATGTCCTTCGCCAAGTATTCAAAGTACTTGGTGACATAGTTTCACGTGGATCAAATTCACCAGACATAGCTGAAATTGGGCGAGTTTCAAATATACGCATATTTGAAGGTGGTGGAGGCCCAGGATCTTCTGCATATTGTGGAATAGTATTTTCTATTATTTCATCCGTTGGTGAAAGAGTATTTATTTGTGGAATATTATGAAGCATAGGAATTTGTTGAGGTTGTTGGGGATATGAATGTCTTTGAGATGGAGGCTGTTCATTAATTAGTTGTTGTCGTTGTTCATATAAACGTTGTTGTTGAACCTGCATTGCTTGTAATTGACGATGATGGAGGAAACCTTCTCTTTCTTCTCGCCGACGCATTGCTTCCATTTCTCTATGTTTTTGTTTACGAAATTCTTCAATCCTTTCTGGATCAAGAATGCTACGAGCCATTGCACTTGCAGGCCGAGGACGATCCGTACTTTTGTGAGGTGGGGGTGGCCAAATTACAACTCCATCATCTCCAGTTTGGGCATTATCCTAAAAATTAATTATTAATATAACCCTTTTTAAAATTATCTTTTGCTTACATGATGCCGATTTAATTCCATTTCAGAAGCAGAAATGTTTTTCATTCGATTCATTTGTTGTTGATGTTGTTGCTGTTGTTGTTCTTGATAGTGATATTGATTATATTGCTCTTGGAAATGCATCTCTTCTTCAAATCTTTGTCTTTCAGAAGTTTGATTCATTACAGGTGCCACTGATTGCGATCTAAAAAATAATTAAATTTTAATGTATTCTCATGATTATGAAAGGGATGTAACAAACCTAGGACGATCGCCACCATTATTGGAATGAGATGCTGTAACTTCTTCAAGTTTGAAGAAGGGTCCATTAAATGAGGTTGTCGGATATCGGGGTACATTTTGTGGTGTATAACTTCGGTGCTCTCGATGCTTCCGTAAACTTTCTTGCATAATTCGAAATTTTTCAGGTTCATCTAATTCAAAAGTACTTCCATAATTTGCGGGAGTTCTTCGATTGCTAGGATCTACGCCGCCACCGCTGCTTTGAGAAGGCTGTTGTTGTGGATCAGATGACATATTTGGAGTTTGTTGTTGTCGAGTTATATGAGTGCCTTGTTCCCAACTTTGTTCTTGATCTGAATAATGTTGCTGGTGTGAATAATTTTGCTTTAAAATTGATTTAGGTGTTTGTCGTCCTGGAGGTGGGGACATCAACCGTTCACTATAATCGTCTTCTGGCTGCCGAGTTGGTAGCGGTTGGCTTGCTCGTTCAAAACGACCTTGTAATCGATTTTGGTGGGATGAATTTGAAGCTTGAGAAATATTTAGTGAAACAACTGCAGGTGGATAAGGTCTATTTTCGTAAACAACTTTTTCAGGGAATCTTTGTTGCGGAGTGTGTTCAGATGCAATTTGATCTGTACTTCCAGGAGGATACAATAACTAAAATAATTTTGGATCGTTAGAAAAGTTAAGTAAAACCAAAAATAAATTACTTGACTGTTACTCCGCTTTTGACGAGACAAAGGTGTTTCAGTTTGATATCGGCTAGAATCGTACTCTTGGTGATGAGACGACGATGATAAACTATGTTGTTGATGTTGAGTTTCGCTTATAAAAGACGACCTTCGCCTCTCCTGAAATTTTGCCATGATGATTCAATAAAAAAAAGGTTTATGTTTGAATGAATTTTTCTTTATTTTTTTAATGTCGACAAGCAAAAAATTGCAATGGATTACCGCCCCCGGAAAAGGTTGCCCTTCATTCTTAAAAAAAATCAATCACTTTGACAAACAAAATTTGCGCAGCTTATTGTTTTGCTTTTTGACTGTTTGGATGCTTGCTATTTTTTTAAACTTTTTTTTTACTTTTCGTTACTGATAATCTCGCGTGTATGTCGGTTGCCTCATCTCTCATAAAAAATATCCATGTGCGCATTGATTCAAAAATTTTTTTCGCCGCAAATGTGAAGTGGTTTCGAAGGGCTTCGTTCTAGAGGAGTCGACACAATATGCTTGAAGTTAAAACGTCGAGGTTGCAGAATAAAACTACGACGACGACAATTGAGGGAGCAGTACAAAAGTCGTTTGGCAAACATTTTTATGTTTAAAAAAAGTAAATGCTCGGTGCTAACACCATTGCTCAAGGCAAAAAAAAGTGGAGGAGCTGCTAGACAAAAGAGATTTAAAAAAACAACAATTTAAAAAAGGAGTTATTGAATATGCGTACCAAACTTGATGGTTGATTTGGAGCATATTCGGTTGTAACACTGCTGGCACTGCTACCTTCATGAGGAGCTTCAGCTATATCAGGTAAAGATGGAGTTCCAGCAAATGATCTGGATACTAATCCAACAACTGGCGTAGTTCGATGACGAGCATGCCGTTGTTCATCTCGTTTAATTTGATCCAAATATGCATTTTTAAGTTGTTGTACCCCAGCTCGTTGATATCGAACCATTTCTTGTTCATCACTAGCCGCTGATACATAACTTAAAGCTGAATCAGGTCGATGATGTTGTGGTGGTGGCACAGATGATGATGAAAAACCCGTCGACATTGCTTTTGCTTCACAGAATGTAATAGCGATGACTCATCGAAATATAATAATAATAATTTAATAATTGAGTCGAGCTATTACGTGAAGAAACATGCTGCAGAAAAGCAATAATTTGGAAAAATGCAAAAGAAAAAACACGCTAAAAAATGGATGAACAAAAAAAGTAATAATAAAGTTAGAAGAGTAACGATAAAAAAGGGGTGAATAAAAATGCTTTTTTTGATCTGATTTTATAAACGATGGAGGTTTATTTAATCGTCTTAAACCACCTTTAGTCATTGATCAAACTCATCGATTTAAAAAATGGAAATAAAAAAATAGTATAAACCTAATCAAAAAAAAGTCAGGAAGAAAAAAAAGTTATTTTTTTTAACAAAAGAGACTCAACAATAACAATTTTTAACAAAATGAATGAACTAACTAACTGGACATAGCAGCAGCGTGAAATTAGAGTGTCAAATTAGACATTTAAAGCGCGCAAAAAAAGAAAAATGAAATTCCTGAAGACAACAACATGAAGCAAGCAGATTGGATTTTACAGAGAGCGATGGAAAAGAGCAAAGAGGAACAACAAAGCTTGAAAGAATGGGACAAGTAAGTAAGTGCTTGACGGCTAGAGAAAATCGTAAGAACCATCAGCATTGATGGAACTTTGGTGGTTTTGAAAAAGTAAAAAAAAAATCAAGCAACAAGCTTAAAGGCCAGATGCACGCTAGCTTGCTAACGGGGGTTATGTTTTTAAGCTTGTGCTCGCTTGCTTTTGAAGTCCCGAAAATGAAAATGTTTTTTCTCTGTTGCTTTGTTATAGGGCGTGTGCGCAACTTTCTCCCAATATATGTATGTACTACCACTTGCGCAAAAATAGAACTAAAGGAGAAAAAGAAAGAGTAAAGATAAGAAACTTTTTACTTTTTTACAAAATTAATAAAAATTTTATACTTTTTTTAAACAAGTTCATTGCTATTCGACATTAAAAAATTTATAATAAAAGAAAATTTTTTTAAACTTACAGTGTATTTAGATAGATGAAATTCTTTTTTGAGCTGCCACGAAAGCTCGTCACCGCCTTTAGATGGATGATGACCGTTTTTGTATGATGGTGATTCCTGTAAATCAAAAAATAAAATATAGCTTCCAACCTTTAAAAAAAATATTAAACAAATGATTGATCTCTTGAAAAGCGATACTTTAACTGATTAATATTAAAAAAATGTCAGATGTTTTGAAGCACGCATTTTTGTAACAAATTAAGATTTTGTTTATCAAGGCGGAGAATGAGCTGTTGTTGTTGCAACTTTGCTCAGACGCGCATCTTCTTTTTATTTTTCGTCTTCCTCTTGCGTGTGTCACCTTAGAGCTTCTTCATTACTACTCCTTTTTTCTCATTCGATTTTGCATCTATTTTTTTTTATTATAATACATTGCACCTGTATGTTTAATTCAAACAACAACAAAAAATGCTTTTAACGTTAGTGCGCTGTATTTCATTTCTTCAAGGATCTTCTAAGCTGGAAGTTGCGATTGTGCGCAACATACATGCGCCCACTTAACTAAGGCCCATCAGCGAGAAGTTAAAGGATATAGTTGAAAATCAACAGCAAAAGAAAGCTAACAACACAGGAGGGTATCCCGAGAGATACCGCTGCTAACTGACTGCTCAAACTTTTTTTGCGCAAAAGTAAAAAAAAAAGAGTTGAGTTTTTTGGCTAGATAAAAATGAAGGGATTTTTGGTTAGATAAAAACATTGCTCAAGAAAAGAAATTTTTTTTAACCCACCACCAACGCCGCCTCCAAGAAAGATTGTCGTCGTCTGCGCGTCAAAATAATATAGCTTTATCTTCGTCGCCGCACTTAAGCAGGAATAAAATTGCGCGGTAGTTGTGCATCTCCCTTTAGTTAAAGCTTTTACATAACTTCATCATTAAAGAGAATTTGTTTAGGAATACACTTGAAAAATAGTTAGTTAGTTAGTTAATGCATAATTTTTCTTTTTTGGAATTGTTTTTAAAAAAATGTAGCAATAGTTAAAAATTGAAAAAGCAAAAGTTCGAAAAAAATGCACAAAATTTAAGAGGATTTTTTATTTAAAAAAAATTTTAAGTCCAAATAAAACAAACTTACATTTTCATCAACTTTATTCATGGTTTGAGAAACTTGTATTCGATCTGAGGCAAATGAAAGTTTAGGAGTTCGGGATAAATCTCCTACGGATCTCGTTCTAGATGGTATTCGATTTCTAGCATTTTCAAGATAACGATGTGTTCGAATTTTTACCAACCAACCATCTTCATTGGTTGGTGGAGGTTTAGTTTCTGACTAAACAAAAAAAATTTGAGTTCCAAAATAACATTATTTTTTACAAACCTGTGGACTTTTAAATTTGTTATCAATTGGCGGTGCAATCCTTAACTCTCCCATTGATTGACTTCGACTCATGCTTCTCTAAAACATTAATTTATTTTAAAAACCCTATAGAAATTATTAATAAAAAAAATGGAAAAGGGGTTGTTGGTTTTAGGCTTCAAGAATCCAAAATTAATTTAAAAATCATTGGCAGGTAAATTGGAAAAAAGTGTAAAATTAAATAAATCCAAAAAAGAAAGGGGAGATAGAAATCGGGGAATTGTGAATGAAATATAAAAATAACACCCTCAATACTTACGTGCATAAAAAAGAGAAGATAACACACATTAGTAGTAATAATAATAGTTGAGAAGAGGAAAAAGAATAGTCATTTTTTCGGCATCTTCAATAAGGTAGTCATCGATGACATCGTTCGGTGCACTTACAAGCATTTCATAAAACTATCGTTTTTCTCTCCCAAATTTGGGAATCCCAGTGTAAACTTTTTATAATTTTTGACTTTTTTTGTAATTTTTATTTAATATATGTGTTTTTTGTTTAAATTTTTTAAATGATAATCTTAATTTGTTTTTTCATGCAAAATAATTTTAAAAAAACTACGTGGGACATAAGACACAACAAAACAAAAAAAACGTAAAAAAGCGAAAAGCTTAATTCGAAAAATAATTTTAAAATAAAATTTGATTTTTTTTTATGCGAGCATAAACGAACGGACATATTTAAATGACACCACCATATTAAAATAAAATAAAGTAAAACATTGTGCGAAAGTGGTAAAAAAAAGCGTGAAATAAAAAGAAAAAAGAAGTAAACATGAAGCATTAGAATTGGATGTTAATGAAATATACATAAAAAGCAAACATTTATTAAACTAACCTTTTGAAGGGATTCAATTCTTTTACGAATTTCTTCCAATTGTCGTGAACTTTCATCATTTCCATCATTAGCCTTAAAAAAATAAGTACTTATAGCTAAATTAAATAAATATGGATATTACTTTTGGACCGGGCCAAGCTGGTTTATTCCAAGGTTTATTTGCATCATCTTCGCTAGCTTTAAGAAATTGACGAAGTTTTGAAGCTTCCATTTCTCTATGGCGATCTAAGCTTTCAGTTAAATAAGTGCTGGTTGTAATTGGGCGACTTTCAACACTCTTAAATTTTAATTAAAATTTTAGATTTTTATTCAAAAAAGTTTTTAGGTTCAAGCTTACGCGAATTCGACGCTGTTCCAACGGATCAAGTTTGAGAAGGGAGCGTTTACCATGTTGACTTGGAAAATCTTCAACAATTTTTTTTCCATAATTTGGTAGACTTCCATGTTGAGATGGAATAAAAGCGTTTGTATTAACTTTAGGATCAATAATTTGCATACGTAATTGTTCTGCACTACGTTGAGCTTTATAATCCCCATTCATGCTTGCGATATATTCTGAACCTGAATGTGCGCCACCCATATGAACTTCAGTGTTCTAAAAGAATAAATAATGATAAAATTTGAATAATGCAAAAAATATATTTAAATTACCGGTGTCTTTTCAGAAAGTTTATATAAAGGTGTTACAATTCGAACACTTGAAGCTTGAGTTTCAGCTGCATATTGGCTGGATGGAAATTCTCTTTTTTCCAATGAATGCCTGACTTGACTCATATCTCTCGCATTTTCATCAGTCATTTTTTAAGTGATTTTATACAAAAAAACAAATGGCACACAACAACGAAAAAATAAAAGTTGTAAAAAAGGAAGGAAAATAAATGAAAGCGACACCAATGACGACGGGTGTCGATGGAACAAGAAAACTTTTTAAGGCTAAAAATTACTATTAGTCATATGCATATTGCTTTCCAAACATTTTTTAAAACCCGAATAGAATCTACGAGTTCTATTATTCCGTATAATATAAAAATCAATTTCGAAAATAAAAAAAAAACGCGGAAAGGAGAGAAAAATTTTAAAGCTTCATGTTTACGCTAAAGAAAGTAAACGCTTCAAAAAAAAAAAATAAAAAACAAGTAAAGTAGCGATCGCATGAAAAAAATAAACTTGAGTAAAAACAGACATAATAATATGGAGTCAGAGAAAAAAATTGAAGAAAAAAAGGAAGGATCGACTCGGCTGCCGATGGCTGTCAGAAGGAGAAAGGAAGGAACGTCCAAAATAAATGAGTGACCTTTAAGAAACAACAACATGCGCACACGCAACTAACTCATTGGGCACTCAATAACTACTACCTAAAATAATTCTACAAAAAAAATGTTTGTCAGAAAAAAATTAACCGGCCCTTAAGTTTCATGGAAAGTTTTTTTTTGTAAGAAATGTATACATAAAATGGTTTCAATGTTACAAGATGTTTGAAGTGGATGAAAGAAACAACAACAAGCGTTTGTAAATTCTTTTTTTAGTAGGCGGAAATTTATTTTTTAAACCATCAAGGTTTTTTCTATTTTATAAGGACACCCAGCTGCGTTGTGTAAGAAGGGTTTAAGGAATTTGGCTGTTGCTGCTACAGCCCACGTACAAATATAACATACAATCACCGTTTGAGAGTCCGATAGAAAAAAAAATGCGATCACATTTGAACTAATTGCCTCAAAAAATGGAAAGGAATGGAAAAGAGAGGATGCAGGAGAATGCGAATGAGAAGGGTTTTTTTGTTATACTTTTAAAAAATTAAAAAATGAAAAAGGAAACCGCAAAAAAAACGTTGATTGCGGTTTGATGCGAAGGAAAAAAAATTGTAGGAAATATTTTTTTTCTATAACTATTAAAGGAAATGATAAAGTTCCTTAACACTATTATGGTAACGATTAGATAGTAACATAAGTGAAAAAAATTGATGCTCCCTCATGGGCTCGATTTTGCAAAGTCATGCATCCAAAGTAGCAACACGAGCCTTAAAAGTTTTTTTTTCTTGCAAAAAAAGGAAATCGCAATCGTGGCATTGGACCGACAAAAAATTGTGCATTATTCGTATCTTTTAAATAAAACCGGTTTTAAAAAAGAAAAAGAAAAATTAAACCATGATTTTGGCCGCAATCGCCTCAAGGCGTAATAGTTAGGTTAAAAAGAAAAAATGAAGGAAAGAAAGGCACAAACACAAATTATTTTTCTCTTCACCTTTTTTTTAAAACAAATATAAATAAACTGTCAAGAAAGAATAAAAGAATGATCAAGAAAAAAAATACAATCCTTTGTTGACCTTAAAAAAAGAGATACTAAAATATATTTAAAAAAATAAAATAAAGCAAAAGTACAAATAAAACGAAAAATGCTTGATAAAAAAATTTTGAATTTGGAAAAAAAAAGCGAAACAACGGAAAAAAGCGTTGAACAAAAAAGAAAAGTAAAAATTAAATTTAAAATAAGAAATAAATAAATAAATCAGTAATGTGGCCTCAGGGCAAAAAACAATAACATCAATAAAGTAACCTCCTTTGTTGAATTCAAAAAAATTTCTTGTTAATACCTTTCCGAAAAAAAGTCAAACAATATCATTTAACCAATTTTACTTTGCGGCGGGACACGACGATAAGATGCAACATCAGCAACGACGACCTATGTATAAAAAAAGTAAGCAAAGGAAGGCAATAATAGCAGCCAAATCAAAATTTAAAAAAATTATCAAAACCGGTTACATCTATCTCGAACCCATCATCATTACGCCAACCAACCAAAATATTTGATGATGGCCTTGTTAAAAATAAAATGAAAACCGCTAGTTAGATAGATGATGGCGTTGAGAGAGGTGGAAAAAAAGTATACCATCAAGTTAAGAAAAAACGTAAAATAACAAAAATAACAAGAAAACATACATACAATATTTTTTGTTTTGTTTTTTAGAATGAGTTTAAATTTACACGGAAAAAGAAAAAGTATTTTGTGTACATTAAAGAAGAAGAAACCACGAAGCATACTTGAGGATTTTTTTAGTTTGGTTTAAAATAGAAACTCATAACATTCGAGAAAAAGAGCAACAAAAAAATATGAGAGTTATTAAAATAGACTCTCAAAGAAAAATATGTATGCAAACTCAATGGTCAAAGCAAGCTAATATCTTTTCTCTCCTCTCGCTTCTCTGGAATCCAACCATATTTGTCCGATATTTTTTTTTTTTTGCATTTTTCAAAAGCGATTGAACAAATATTGAAATTAAAAATCATTCATCGCCGCTTAAAGCGTTTTTCAATCAATTCAATAATTCAATTCATGCTTCAATTACGTCGTGGTCGTCGTCGTGTTCAAGCATGGTCAAAAAAAGCAAAGCAAGTTTTTGATTTTTTTTAGAAAAAAGGTTTAATTATAGATATCAGCTTGCAAATGATGGGGGAAATGGAACAAAGAATCCATTCTTTTTACTAATAAATTAAAACGTCAAAAATCGTGTTTCTTGTTTCAAAAAATAAATATAACTATAGAAAGATAGATTTTGATTGCGCCTTTCTTTTTCTTTACAACATCCATTTTGAAAACAAGAAAAGGGAAACAATTAAAAAAGTTTGATTAAAAATGATCGAGATTTCCGCCCTATGAAAGTCTTTATTTATTATTTCCCTTCTTTGATTTTGTTGATAGAAAAATTTAAAACAATAAAAATGCTGCTGACTGCGCGATTTATTCATTCATTTTTCAAACTTGATTGCAAAAAAAATAATTTTCTCCCTAGATAAAAAGGGCGTCAACGCCTTAAGTTGTGAGTCGTCTGATCGAGAAAAAAAAATGAGAGAGGTGTCATTCATTTTTTAAGAATGTTTATTTGCCTAGAAGAATTTGAAATTTATCATCTCTTATTTGCCTATAATCAAAATTCAAAAATACCTAAAAAAAATGTCCCCGCCTTTAAAATATTATTTCTCGAACTTTTTTGTTGTTCCTTGAAGTTCTTGAAGAGGCCAATAATATTAGTAATAAAATAACTTATGTCAAAAAAACGAAAGAAAACAAAACAACTTCTCCTTTTCCATTAAAATAATAACGGTTACACCCTTGAAGTATGAATGTTGTAACATTTTTTTGTTGTGCTGCGACGCTTCAAGGCGTCGATTATATAAAAGAAAAGAAAATGGATTCAAAAATAATTGGAATGATCATCGTTACTAAAAAAAACAGGCTCCTTTAGCAGCGGCAGTGCAACAGCAACTTCTTGTCTTGTTGCACATCAGGAGGGCGCGGCTCATTTCGATTTATTTAATTTTATTTTATCAGTAACATAGAAGTACAATTACGGAAATTGTTGTTACTTTAATAAATAACAAATATTTTTTCCTTAAGAAATCAAATAAGCGTCGAAATTAACCAAAAAAAAAATTAATATTGATCATAAACAAAACAAAAAATAAAGCTAAGAAAGTAAAAAGCGGTAAACAAAAAAAATTTTAGTTAATGAGAGAAAGGAAAAGGAACATAACTTGAGCAAGGACGACGACAACGAAAACAACAAACTTGAGTCGATCGCGCATGCATTCATTCACTAATAACGACAGTCGGTTGGCACAAGAAAAGAAAATAAAAAAAGTAAAAAAAGGATAAAACAAAAATGAATGAATTTGTGTTGCGCGTTGACCGCAAGAAAATGAAAAGAAAATCAAAAACAAAACAAAAAAGTTTCTTCAATCATTTTACACGAAAAAGTACGTTGTGTTATATTTAAGGTAATCATCATTTTTCTCAAAAAACAAAAAAGATGGAAGAAAAATGACGGATAATAAAAGCATTTTTAGAAGTTTTTTTCTGTTTTTTCTTTGATTTTGCGCAGAACCCAAAAAACGTCTTTAAAATTCCTTCCAACTGCAGCGATCTATTTTTTACAGCCTTGATGGACGTCTGAAGACAACTTTTTTTCTTCTCTTTCTTTTTCTAATCGCTTCCTTTTTCGTAAAAAAACTATAAAGTAAGAAAAAAAGTAAAAAAAGAGATTTTTAGTTGGAATTTAAAAAAAATATAAATTTTTTTAAACAGAGTATAAAATAACAACAAAAATATGCCGAAGAAAAATGCAATCAAGATTTATTCAATGAAAACGCAAGAAACACAAAAAAATTGTCACAAGGACATCTCTTATTTTTGTCGTCGTCAGATCATCCGAAAGTGACTTTCATTTTTATTAAAAACACTACTATATTTTGTCTCCACGACTTCAATTCAGAAAACAAAAAGAAAGGTACAGGATAGGATGGATGGTTATGGCCGGTGGAAAGAAATTTATTTTTCTTAATAACTACTTTTAGGAGAGCATTAAATCAAAATAAAATTATAGACGGGAGTTCATGATCGTGAAAAAAAATATTTTTTGGATGTCAACGACCATTTTTCAAAAATTGGTAAAAAAGAGTTTTATAATTCCAAAACAAAAAAGTGAAATTAAAAGTAATAAAGCTAAATTTTTATTTTTTTAGAAATAAAAGTAAGAAGCGAAGAATAAATAAATTTGTTGAAAAAAATCATAAAAGGAGGTAGTTAAATGTTTGAAAAGGAACAAATAAAAATGCGACAGATTAGTTTTTAAGATCATGCAAAAAATACTTTTTTCTTTACAGCTGGTTGCTTAACTTCAGCCGGTTACTTTAAGGAATTCCGCTTTCATTCGTCAGCTTTTTTTACTCAAGATTTTTTCGGTTGGTTCTTTTTTTGTGAAATAAGTAAGTGATTTGGGGGAAGCAAAAAAAAAAATGGTTCGACTGACCAAAGGGAACAAAAAAATAAAACTAGAAATTACATGGATGAAATGAAAAAAGAAGCGTCCTCAACAGGTTCGTTTTTTTATTTATTTATTTGTCAACACATTGTCATACATTCACAATCGAATCTTCGTCGTCGCCGGAAATGGATGAATGACAAAAAAAAAAGAATGAATGTCAAAAAGGCGGATGAATATCTATCTATTTTCTTGTAAGCTGTCGTCATGATCATCATCATCGAGTATTTACAATGAAGATTGAACTAAAGTAACAAAAAAAGGAAGGACGGAAGCTTGTGGGATTGAATCACTCATTGTCATATTTGACAACTTTTTTTGATGTAAACTTGTTCTAAAACTACCACCGCCTTCTCCCACTTTTTCTTTATTCTTGTGATACTTTTCTTTTTTCTCCCAAAAAAACTTTTTTCTTTTTCATTCAGAAGGTGGCGAACAAAATCAAGCTTGAAGACGACGAGGATGAAGAAAATAAAAATGCAAAAAGTTTTTGAAGAGCAGAAGCCCATAATCCGTAATTTAAACAGTTGGATTATTTATTTTTTTATTTTGCGTTGGCTCACAAAAGATTCAACTGCTTTTTTTCCAAGATTATATTTTAGTAGTGAAAGAGTAATTTATGTGAGAGATGAGGGAGCGAAGTTGCGCAAGTTTGTGTCATAAAAAAATCACATTTTTTTTAAAATAAAAAAGTTTACCAACAATAAAATTTTCTGTGTTGTTAGTGAACTAGCTTTTTCCAAATCGTTGATTCTGAATTGATTGAGTATGAATTTATTTTATATATATAATAAAGCAATGGGTATATAATATATTAAATATGTGGGACAAAAACAAAAGAAGGAATTGAAGAAAATTTCAGATCCTGAAAGTATATTGCAAATATTAAAATAGTTATTTACTTTTAAACATTTCTTTTTGGATATCTTTGATACGTAGGACGTTCATAAAATCCTATTTTTGCATTTTGTAATGCTTTGATAAAATCATTTATGCCATTAGTTCCACTTAAACGATATTGATAATCTTTTGCAAGTCTTTCAAATTGGGTTTGATGAGTTGAAACTCGGGGAATTTGCTTAAATTAATTAATTATTTTGAAATTTTTGAAAATTAATCTTAATCTTACTCTCGGAACATAATTTGATTCTGCAATTATTTCTCGTCTTGGAGCTCTCGTAGTTGGAGCCAAAGTGGTTGGTAAATTATCAAATCCACTAAGTTGATACCCCTTAATAATTTGATCAAATTCTGCTTGCTCTCTCGCTCGATAATCATCTGTTATTTGTGCACTTTTCTTTAACCCTGATGCAATTCTAGCTTGCTCCAAATTCAAACTTGTCGTGGAATGAATTCGTCTTGGAAGTTTTATCATATCTGCGGTTCTTATGCTTAAGGCAGGTGTCATCATTCTGGTAAAATATGGTTTATATGTGGCCGTAGTTGTGGGTGCAATAGTTGTTGACTCGTCGTCATAATCAATTGCTTTGGCTTGATAAACTAAACGCGTATCAACGGTTTTTAATTCATGTCGATCAGAAGATGATGATGACTCAGGAGGGGCTTCAATATACTCTTCATTTAAAAATTTTATATCATCAGGCGTATCTATTGATGTCTAAAGAAAGTAAGAAAAAAAGTAGTTTAATTAATTGCGAACATTAAATGGACGATAAGAAAAAAAAATTTACTTGTACATCAGTGGATTGCAATTTAATTCCAGCTAGTTTTGGTGCTGACGCATCCTCAATTGACGACGAAAATGATGACTCTTGCGATGGATGTTTACGAACTTTTTCTTCATGTTTTTCGAGACGTTTGGCTACTTCTTCTTCTAATACCTAAAAAAAGTAAAAATAACAAATTTTTATTTTAAAAGATTTTAAAAAACCTTTTCAACCAGTTTAATAAAAACATTAGCTTCATTAGCAGAAATATTAGCTGTGCTAAGGAAGGATTCCAAATTTGTGGTATTCAAATGATGAGTGAGATTTAAGGAATTCTTGAATAAAAAAGTAATGAGTAATATGTTTGTCAAAAAACTAACAAACTTTTTCAATAGTTTTGATAGTTGTTGGTGGTTTTGTGGCGATAGTCGTTGCAGCTTTTGTAGTCTTAATTGTTTTGGTTGTTGTCGTCGTTGTTGGTGCCGTCGTAGTTGTGGATGGTAAAGTGCTGCTAACAAAAATTTCACTTTTTTCTTCTGAACTTATTTCAGGTTTTATTGCAGCTTTTGGTGGCTCAATGTTATCTTCAAGTTTGGTAATACTTAAATGATTATTTCCACCATCTTCAGGCACTTCCAAGGAATCATCAGTAGTTCCAAACCCTCCTTTATTAGGAATTTCAACTGCGTGGGGTTTGCTTTCAGATGAATTTAAAAGTGCAGTTGATATTGCTCGAGGCAACGACTATAAAAGCCTTCATAAAATTAATCAAAACACAATATTAAAAAAATACCTTTACTATGTCAGATGCTGTTTTTTTATTTACTTCTGGTATAAAACTTGGAGGGAATGGTTGTGATAATAAATTAGGATTATAAAGAGGATTTGGGACGGTTACAGTAAGAAATCTTTGATTGGAATTAAACACATATGGGGATTGGGTAGGCATACTAAAAATATCAAGCCTATTGGCAGCTTGATTTTCGGGAAGAGGTGTAACAGCAACAGCTTGATGAAGAACATGGAGCCCATCTAAAGGTGAAATGCGCTCAAATAAAGGCCGATATGGAGTACCTTGTAAGAGAAGGTTATGCAAGTCGGTTAAAGTTTGTTGAGGCTATAAATTATTCTTTATTTTATTTTTCACTGATAAAAGAAAAAATACAAAAGGCATGCAACATACCTGTTGTGCAAATACAAGGGATGTTCCGGATAATAAAGTAAAAATCCATGGAATTAAAAAATGTCGCATCCTTTCACCAATGAAAGACATGCCAATAAAAAAATAAGTTTCAAAAAAATGGTGGTTAAAGAAAAAAAGAGTTTCTGCAAATAAGGCAGTCAGTCAAAAAAAAAGAAGAGGAAATTGGTTGTGGTCGTCGTTTGGAGCCGCTTTCTCTATCCTATATCTTTCTTCTTCTTTTTTTCTTGGATTTCGCTTTTCAAAAACGTTAAACAAATGACCAGCAATTTGCGCACGCCAGAAGAGCCTGCCTTTTTGCTTTTTTTTGTTGGTTGTTGATTTGAAGAAGTTAGTCCGTGACGAAGTAGAGGAAGAAGATATTGCCTGCCTTTACATCCATACATTTATCTTTGTTCTGACCACCAACGCCATCCATAAACATGAACATGATGAACTTTTTTTTGATGCTGCTGCTGTGTTCGAAACAAATAAAAACCACTCTCGGCAGAAGCATTTTAGATGCTCTTTTTAAAAAAAAGTGATGCGCTTTGGATAACATTTTTAAATCTGGTTTATTAAACATAAATTTCAAAAGTTGATCCAATGTTTATGAAATTTTTCTCGCATCACTTTTTTTGTTCTAAACAACTTTGTCCTCTTTTTTGGGTGTTGTCGAAATAACAAATATTGATTCTTTGATCATGAATGACGCTGGGATAAATTATGTGAAAAATATTGGTTTCAATCATTTTTGTTTTTTGTTTATTTGTTTGGTTTGAAAGTAAAAAAATCAAGTTTAATTAAGGATCAGACAAACTGTCGCCATTATTGGGAAAAAAGAAAAAAGATTTTTTATGAGCTAATTTGCGTAATCAAAAAAAAAGATTTTAATTTTTAATAGCAAATTACTTTTCATCGAGAAAAAAAGGAAGAAAGAAAAATGAGTTTCAAAGAATTATTCTTCGAACTAAATGTTTTTTACCATTTTTATTTTTTCTTCCTCATAGATTTCGCTTTGTTCATTGTTTTGTTTTTTTATTATCAATAATAGCCGCCAATTCCTGGTTTTTCCTCTTTTTTCTTCGACCCATATTTAAAATGAAAAAGTGATGATTTTCTTATAAATCTTTTTTTAACTATCTATCTTTCTTTCTCACTGTAAGAAAAAATAATCACCTTCCTTCGCCTTGTAATAATAATCCATCCAGCTTTTTCTCGCTGATTGTCGTCAAGTCAAATAAGCAGCAGAAAGATGGATAGATGGCGGTTGTTCGTTTCCTCCACCACGTCGTTTTGTGTCGTTTTTGACGCTGATGATGATTAAAATGCATACAAGTAAAGATAAAATAAAAAGCGCAGCAGCAAACAAAACAAAAAATGGTTCGCTCTTTTGTTCAAAGTCTCCAACCAAAAACACGAGGAGGAGAAAAATTTGATTTTTTCAAAGACAAAAACTTTCTTTTTTTTGGAACAATTATTGGCGGCAGTGATTTGATTTGTAGCTTCAACTTCCTATAAAAGAAAGGAAAATTAGAGTAGCTTTAAAAAGTTAAAAGATAAAACGTGAAAGAAATAAATTATGTCAGACGATGGTGAGTCCGATTTTGAAGATCTTTATGATACCACAAATCTCGATGAAAATGCAATTCACAACAAAGCTGCTTCATTTGTTTCAGAGAAATGGGATCAAATGAAAAGGTAAAACTTTTTTGCAACCTTTTAACTTTAAATCTCAAATTAATTTTAGGCCGATATATATTACATTAATAGTTGCCATTATAATTGGTATTCATGTATTTATTGGTTTTGCAATTGCAAATAATTTTCATAAAGCTGTAGCTCCAATTGTATTATTGGGTTTAGTATATTTTTACTTTTTTTGTTCATATGTTCTTGTATGGGGTTATGAACGATTTCCAAAACCCATAAATGAAACAGGTGAAAAAGTTGGAGCTATTTGGCAAACTTCATACAAAGGTTTCCCTGTTCTACAATTGTAAGATTAGCATTCTTTGTTTGAGATTAATGTAAAGAAAATATTTTAGTGTATTTTTTGGTGCCATTATTGCTGGATTTTTAGCTTGGCTTGTTGCTGATGCTCACACTAGTCTCATTCGATTTCGATCTCTTCTTGCAATATTTTGCTTTATTTTTATTGGATTTTTAATTTCTGCTAATCCAGCTAGAGTAACTCACTTTTTTAAACAGACTCTTAATTAGAATAAAATAAACTTTAAGGTTAAATGGCGTCCTGTTTTTGGTGGATTTTTCCTCCAATTTTGTGTTGGTTTTCTTGTTCTTCGATGGGATTCAGGAAACTCTGCTTTTCGATGGACTGCGGATCAAGTACTTTTTTTTAAATTAATTTTCTTATTTTTTTTAATGATATTATTTTAAGGTTGTAAGATTTCTCGAATATGCTTCCAATGGTACTACATTCACGTATGGATTTATTGCAGCTCCGCCACCAATTTGCGAATTTCAAACTGCTAGCGTTTTTATTTATACTAGTTTACAAATTATCATTTATTTTGGTGCCATTGTTTCAGTTTTATATTATCTTGGAGCTATCCAATTTATCCTTTCTAAAGTCGCATGGTTAATGCAAAGAACAGTTGGAACCACAGCCGCTGAAAGTTTGAATGCGGCTGCTTGCATTTTTCTTGGACAGGTTTTTAACTATATTAATTTTTTTGATTACTGTAATTTTAAATTTTTTTTAGACTGAAGCAGCAATTTTAATTGAACCTGCTTTAATTTCTATGACCGAAAGTGAAATCCATGCAGTTATGACTGCTGGATTTGCATGCATTGCTGGTTCACTTTTCTCGGCTTATATTTCATTTGGGGTAAGTGAGAATTTATCAATTTTTTTATAATCAAAAACAAAAAATGCCTTGTGCCTTATTTCAGGCGTGTCCAACATATTTGTTATCAGCAACGGTGATGTCAGCAGCAGTATCACTTGCAGTCTCAAAATTAATCTATCCTGAAATTCAAGATTCTAAACAAAAAAAATCAGAGGATTTTAAATTTGCACACAAGTAAAAAATTAATACAAAGAATTCCAGAAAAAATTAAGTCTTTTATTTTTAAGGGAAACAAATAACATTCTTGAATGTATCAGTAATGGCGCTGTACATGCCTCACAATTTGTTTGGGCTATTGGTGCCAATCTCATCGTGTACACTGCCCTGCTCGCTATGTTAAATACATGGGCATGGTTTATTGGTTCTCGATTAGGTTATGATGATTGGAGTTTTAATGTAAGGGCATATTGAGTTAGTATTATTGTTCATAAAAAAATAATTTTTCCAGAAACTAATGGGTTATGTTTTCTTTCCATTAGCATATCTTATGGGGGCTTCAGATGCTTCCGACCGTCATGTAAGTTTTTAAATAAATTTTATAAGTTAGGTGAAAAAATTTATGAATTTTCAGACTGAAATCCAAGAAACTTTACGAGTTGCAGAATTAATGGGAATGAAAACTATTTTAAATGAATTTATCGCTTATAAAGAACTCATGGCTATGCAACATGATGGTCGTCTACAAGGAGTTAGTTAATATTTAACAAAAATTCTAATAAAATTTGATAAACCTTTTTTAGCCAAGAGCAATTATGATTGCCACATATGCATTATGTGGTTTTTCAAATATTGCCATGATTGGATCCCAATTGGGAATCTTGGGTGCTATGTGTCCCCAAAGAAAAGCAATTTTTGCTAAAGTAGCTATTCGAGCTTTAATTGCTGGTTGCATGTCTTGCTTCCTCACAGCTTGTGTAGCTGGAGTCTTAGTGAGCAATCCAGAAGCATGCTCTTCTTCAGCATCAAGTAATTGTATATCTTTGGCTAATATAACTGAAGTTCTTTCGCCTTATTTACCTATATCTACAGACAAATGGTGATAGCATTCTTTACACATTTAATAAATTAATTGTATTTAAAAAAATAATTAATAGAAAACAATAAAGAAATTTTGTTATTATTTTTGTACAAGTTTGGCAAGCATATTCTCAGCTTCACGAACGACGTTTTGAAGCTCCTAAAAAACTCTTGATTTAATCTCAAAAATGCATTTAAGCAAGCATACTAATAATTCATCTTTGGTACAAACAAAATTAAATTCATCTGATTTATCTGCCCCAGTTGGAAGAGATTTAAGTGTCATTTCAACTAATGGGGCTTTAATTCGCTTTTCCTCATTGGATTCCATTAATCCTGAAACTTTCCATTGGGTTTCAATAAGTGATGGATAGCGATATCCTATTCGTTCTAAAGCTTTATTCATATCTTCTCCATATTTCTAAAAAATGTATATGCAAAAGAGAGGCAGAAACATGATTAAAAATTGTTACTTCGTATGCTTCTGCAAGCTTTTCACTAAATGGAGCATTAGCGGTAATTAATTGAGATTTTAATTGTTCGATGGACCATTTAGATCTTGCAGCTTCAACAATAATTTTTCTTATCATTCCATGCCAAATGGGGCCTCGGGCAAGAGCTTAAAATTAGTGATTTATAAAATTTGAAAAATTAAAAATAGTTTACAAACCTTGAGCCGAAAGCATTCCTGAACAAATTTCATCAATCTCACTAAAGTCTGCATTTCCAACTTCGCGAACACAATCTTCAATTAATTTTTTAATAGATAAAGCAGATGCCATAATTATGAATTTTTATAATCAATGAAAATTTTGCTTTTCAAAAATAACTAAGGAGATAAATTTTTTTTGCGGGCAAAATGCGATGTTTTTCCTATTTGCCATCGACTTTCTTTGAAATGTATTAATCACATTTTTTAATTTAAAAAAGGGCGCTATATTACATGCAAATTTAATATTTTAAAAAAATCAACAATGAAGAAGAAGCTAATAAAAATAAGATTAAAATTTAACACATGTATAATACAAACTTTCAATTGTGAGTAATATGATAGTAAACGATGTTTGTGGTATTGCCTTTTTAAAATTTTTTCATTTCGTTGTGCCAAATTTAAACGATGTTTTTGTATCCTTCCAAAAAAGTAAAGGGCCATACTCGGTTTTATTTGGGTTATTTTGTGCATTAAAAAATGCACAAACTTTGTGATTGCAATCATAGTGGAAGCATAAAAAAATTGATAAATATATTTAAATTTTGTTTATTACTTTTTCTATCTTTGATTGCTTTCCCAGAATTTGTAGAAATTCTAAAATTAGAGGCTAATCACAAAGTTTATTTAAAAGAAACGTTGAAAATAAAATGTAATGGCACAAACGCTTTTCAAAGCTATAACCAATTGTTACAAAATCGTCGAGAAGCATATGAAGTAAGTTTTGTTAATTTTTAGTTTGAACAAATTTTTTTAGATTAATATTTCCAAATTATATGTGTAAACATAATAGCCTTTCAATGCCATGTTTTGTTTTTAGGAACTACGTAGATTATGTAATATTCATTTGGATCGACAAATTTTTATTGAAGAGAACGATAACCGAATTGAAGAATTTTTCATTGTTGAAAAAATGTTTAGGATAAACAATATTCTAAAGTCAATTATCGAAATCGAATTATCCAAGAATAAACAAATCATAAAACAATGTTTGACAAAAATTTAAATGAAAAAGCTGATGAATATGAAGCTCAGTGGTATAATTTTGCTAACACTGTGTTTTTTGTCAGTATTTTAATAATTTTAACATCTTTAACCTTTATTAATTATTATGGGTTTGAAATGTCTATGTTTTGGATGCTTTTGTTATTAGTGGCACAGGGAACTTTGTGTTGTATATCAACACATCTTTTTATCGTGGTTGATTCTTCGCGAAATATCAAAGAATTTGAAATTAATTTGTTATTTCGGTCCTTTTCTGAATGACTTTTTGTACTTCAAGTTCCACCAATATTTACAAATAGCAATTATGTAGCGATAAATCACAAATATAAAATGCAAAATAAAGGAACACTTGTAATTGTAGGCTTATGATTATGTAAAATTTTAACATCAATCACTTTAATAACAATTCTTAATTTGTGATACAATGATGTCTAAAGCGTTTTTTGGGTCGTAGAATTCGATTTTGAACTTCATTTGCCTACTTCATGTGTTAGTTTTTGAGTTACAGCTACCTCAAGTATCCAGATTTTTTTCAATGACTATAACTTTGTTTTAAGATACTAAAAGAGTGAAACGGATATCAAATTCAGATTCTACGACCCAAAAAACATATATAGAAAGTGCTTTAAGGCCAAAATAATGGATTTTAAAAATATTTAATTTTTTTATCATCGTGTGCTGCTATAGGTGCATCAAGAGGTTGTGGTGTATGATCTTGCATAACAAAATGGTGTACAATTGTTTCCAATAATTATAATATTATTTAATTTAACGTTTTTGATAACTTTTACAAGTATCCTTTGATAAATATATCACAGATAAAGGTGTTGAGATGCATCAACATGCGCACCTTTACTTCAAACAATGAAACAAGTCCTTGATCGATCTTCCACTTTGGGAGTTGATTCGGTTGTTATTGGCATGCCACATCGTGGTCGGCTTAATGTTCTTGCAAATGTTTGTCGACAGCCTTTGGAAACTATTCTTTCGCAATTCAGTACTCTTGAAGCTGGTGATGAAGGTTCAGGCGATGTTAAATATCATTTGGGTGTTTGCATTGAGCGATTTAATCATCAAATTTTTGAACATGAAACTTCGAGGTTTCATTTCTTTTTTATGGAGTTAGTGAGTTACTTTTGTCATAATATTCAGTTCGAGTGGAAAGTTCTAAATCAAAAGTTTTAATTATGAAACAAATAATTTTTTCCCCTTCAGCAGATCTTATTTTTTTGTTTTTTTTTGTTACTTTTCATCAAAAAAATTCAAGCAAATCCAAGACATTTAAGAAATGGCAGCAAAATAAATCAAAAACAGTCATTTTAATGTCTCAATCTTATTTAAAAAGTTTTGAATTAGAAAAAAAATTGCAGAGTAAAAGTGCTTTATTTTTATGATTTATTAGGTGTTTTTACATGCATTTTCAATAATATTTTTCAAAACTGTTCCTATAGTGCCGATTTGGAAGCCATCAAAAATTACAATTAAAGCAAGCATCAAGCATTGACATACTTGTTCGAATTTAAAATTTTTGAATAAAAAAAAAAATTGCAGAGGAAAAATGCCTTATTTTTATGATATTTTATGCATTTTTACATCCATTTTCAATAATATTTTTCCAAACGGATCCTATGGTGACGATTTGGAAATAATTTATAGTTGTTACGTTCACCTCGAAGTGATCGTGTACATACATAGAGGAAGAGGTCCATTAATAAATTATGGATGTTGGTTGAAGGTCATAATTGGTATGCGATTCAAAACCATGTTGGGAATAATCTTTAAAAATCATATAATAAATATTTGGATAAAAATATCCATATGCTTTATTGAACACCGTAATTCAAAACGTGATTCAGCAAATTTTTTAATGTTTTTCATTTATTTAAAACCCAAATATCTTGTTGATGAGCTCAATGATTAAAAAAAAAAGTGGAGTTCGAATATTTAGTAAAATAGATAAACTACAAGATTTTTAAAACAGAAAAATTAATTTGGAATTTTTTTAATTTTTGCCAAAGCATTAAATTTAAAAAAGGTTTCTTTCTTTAAGTGAAAAACATTAAATTTAAATATTCCTAACTTCATTGAATAGGTAGTTGGGAAGAAAATGGATTAAAAAACATGAGAAAAAATATATAATAAATAATTTAGGGTAAACCACTATTATATTTTCTTTCAAAATTGCCCAAAAAAATGGAAAATTTCATTCAAAATTCAACAAAAAGTTCACTTTCATATAGTCCAAAAAAGTTGTTATATAATTACCGGGTTTTCTGGCGCAGTGGAATTTTTGCAAGACGTTGCAAAATTTTCGCTGGGTTCGAATCCCGGTGCACAACAACAACCACAACAACAACCACAACAACAACCACAACAACAACCACAACAACAACCACAACAACAACCACAACAACAACCACAACACAACCACCACAACAACACAAAATTTTTGATTTTTTTGGCTTATTTTAAATTTCTGGTTTATCATAATAATTAATTGTACAAATTCTTTTTAATGTTTTTACATCTTGATGCACGTTTTCACTACTAGCAAAAACCAAAAACAGTCAGTTGAGTGTTGAAGAATTTTAGAAGTTTTAATTATGAAACAAATTTTTTTTGCCCCTTCAGCACATCTTATTTTTTCTTGTTTTTATTTATTTTTCTTCAAATAAATTCATGCAAATACAAGACATTTGAGAAATGGCTGCAAAAAAAACAATTTCCCGACATACCAATGTATGGCTTCAAACATAGAGGAAGAAATTAGTGAATCTTGTTTTGAGTTACAGCCTGAATTGGAGATATGGATTTTTTGATCCAAATATTTTTTATTAAATTTATTAAAATTATTCCAAACAGGATGTTGGATTCCCCCCACTGGAAGTACCTCAACTGTGATCCAATTTTATATTTATGGACTCTATGAACACGAACACTTCGAGGTGAACTTAACTATTTTTGTTGAAGGAAAATTTAAGCGGCTGTGGTGTTTTTTAGATTCAGCACATAAAAATGAGTTGGGTTTTAATTTTTATTGATTTTTTCTTAAACAAAAATGATTTTTAATGATTTTTTAAAGTTTTAAATGAACACATGTATCAAGCTTAGTGGCAAGAAATTAGTGAATCTCGTTTTGAATTACGGAGCTCACTAAAGCATATGAATTTTTTTATCCAAATATTTTTCTTATATTTTTTAAAAATTTATGCCAAGAGGATTTTGAATCGCATACCAATTAAGACCTTCAAACCAGAAATTATTTATTTATTTGAGGCAAAAAACTCAAGAATTTTGAATTACGGGAATATTTTTTATCTTCCAATTAATTTTTATTTATTTTTTAAAAGGTGAAACAGCAAAGCTTTTTTAACTCGCTGCCTTGAATAAAGATTAAACGAGTGGAAAAAATTGAATATCGCCTTAAAGAATTTTTTTTTCTATAATGAAAATTAAGAGAAAAAACTTAGGCTTTGCCAAATTTATTTACAAAAAAGCTCCATAAATTTTTTTAAATAATTTATGGTGATTCTCTTTGAACAAACTTTGCGCTAAAATTCTTTTCTATTTTATACAAAAAGCTTTACATTCTTTCTGAAGCTTTTTAATTCCACCAATAAGCACAAGGCTTTTAAATAAATATCGGGAAAAAAATTTAATGCTTGATTGATAATATCTTCAGTACAAAAATTATCAGGAAGGTTAATAATTTCAGCATTGTTGTAATTTTTATCACAATATGCCATTAATAAATCATCTCTACGAAAATGTAAACCTGTTTTTTTCTCTACAATTTTAATGAGGTATTTTATAATTTTTTTTAGAGTAGCATAAATAAATAAAAAATATATTAAAATATTCAAAAAAAATGTAAAAGAAAACGTATGCAATCTAGGCTTTTTTTAAAAATCAATATCTTTTTTCGAAGGAACAACGATATTGTGTTTATTTATACTTTTTTTGATAAACAAAAAGAAAAACTCAGTATCAAGCAAAAAAGCAAGTGTTTAAGAAAAAAAATATCGCCGAAAAAAAACAATCGTTGAAGATTCTCTGCCAGAAAACAAAACAAAATGGAATTTTTAGTCTTTGTCTTTGAAAAAATAATAAACAAACATTTTTTCTTTTATTAGAATAGGTAAAATAGCAGCAACACCAGATTTTCTCTTGGCTTTTTTTTCGTAATTGTATTTGGGCAATTTGATGACAATGAAACAAAGTGGCAAATTTTAATAATTTTCGGCTTTCAAATTATTAAAGATGCTTTTTTCTTTTCCAACAATTTTTTCAACTTTACAAAAGGCTAACTGAAAATTCATTTTGTTTAGAAAAGGCTAAAAATGATATTAAATTTATTACCGTGAGCCCGTTAAATTCATTTCAAAATGTAGTTCGAATTTGAGAATCGTCTAATATATGCACTAGCAGAAATTCATAAGAATATACGCTGGCGCAGCGAAACGACGGCCCTGCTTTTTGCTAAAAAAAACTAAAAGACCTACATTTTAATAGAATAATGGAGGAAAAAATTGTGGTACAACCTTATTTTTAAGGAAGCTATATTTTTGAAAGAATGCGCTAAACAACGACATGTTAATTAAACTTGGAAGTTGTATGTATATCAAAAAAATGTTATGGAGGGAAAGAAGAAGTTGACAGACATATTAAGTTTTTTTAAATAAAGCTAGCATTAATTTCAAATATCAAAGTTGAGAAATTTTTCTTTTTTGGAATAAAAAAAATGGATGGATCCTCAAACATTTACTCTTTTTTTAACTTTTTTTCTGTTTTATTTCTAAGTTTGGGGATTTTCTTGAATGTGTGTTGTGTTCCAATATTTTCTTCTTTAAGGTTGGGTCCGTTACTACTTTTTTTTTATAAAAATAAAAGCATGTTGCTTTTAATAACCGCCTGTGCGTTGCCCAGGAGATTACTGAATTCTTTCTTTCCCATTCTTTTTTTCCCTTTCACACTATTCATACATACCCATAATCGTCATATAAAAAATGACTTAGGTAAACTAAAGAAGAAGAAAAAAAATTAATGTTAAAAGGTAATTTGCGTCGTCTTTCTTATTAGTTTCTTAAATTTGAGACAAACATCTTTTCATTATTTAACGATGATTAAAAATTAAAAAACTAACTTTACGCACATATGAATATTTTCTTAAATGTGTGACTCTATTTCCTATTTTTTTTATTCTCATTTTTTCCTTCTGTTAAGCTTCGCCACTTGGCAATATGGCAGCGTTCGTGTGGTTTTAAACATGAAAGAATGCTAGCCTTTTTGAATTCTGTATTTTTATTAATTACCCGAATAAAGCTAACTTCAACTAATTATTTGCTTTAAGTTTTTTAAATTCCAAATTAATTGCAGGTTAGTTACATAATCGGTGTCATGAAAGATGAAAAACGAGTTGTAAGTTCCACAGTTCGACAGCCACAACCTCCCACATCTACTTCTTCTCATTCAATACAAATGACAATCGATACAGAATTTCAACCACCTAAAGAATTTTATGATGTTTTTTCTGTGACAAGTTTTGGTATAAAATTTCATTTTGATTAGAATTATTTTACGAATGCATATGTATTTTTTATAGATAAACCAAGCCATTCATTGGATGTTGCTTCAACTTTTAATTCACATCAAAATAATAATAGTTCTCAAGTAAATTCGATAAAAACGACTTCATCTAATCCTTCTATTTTAACTACCACACCTCATTCATTATCTTTTGGCGGATATGAATATTCCGTAAGTATAATAGCGCCCTTCACTTGCTTTCTTTTAAATTGTTTATTTATCTATTTTTAGTCTGAAGAAAATAATTCTTCATCTCAACAAAGGCCGCAATCAGGAGGAGATGACGCAACAATGCGAAATCCAACAACCGCTATTGATTTCCCATCCATGTCGGATGCTTCTATGTTAATATTTTCACCTCCTAATTCTGTTCCCATTGAACAGAGATTAATTACTCAACCGGATAAATCAACATATATTGCACCTATTAAAGCTGCAGGGGATGTGTCATTAAATGGTTTACAATTAGTTTCATTTTTAACTAAAGCTTCATTAAGACTTAAAGAGGTATTAAATATTATTATTATTGCCAGACACTTTTTATTTTTTTCTTTCTTATTCAAAACTAATGATTTTATTAACATTTTTATTTTAAAAAAATTATCTTTTTTATAGGGCTCGACACAAGAAGGCGTCCAAGTGAGGCTAAATAAATTACATGAAAATGTTACACATAGCAGGCTATCAGAAGCTAGCCTTAAAAAACTCAATTATATTGTTGATGGTAAATATTTGATAATTAACTTTTTTTTAAAGATTTATGAATAAAAGGTTTTGAACCTTTTTTTAGAAATAGATCGAGAGCTTTACGTTGAAGCTTGGACAGATTTTGAACAATTTGTAATCATGTTTCCTAATGAAGCAGCAGGATGGTCACAAGGTGTTCGAATTATGCTTATTGAATTACGTCGAACTGCACATCGAAAATATCAACATCGAGGAAATAGCGCTGGTACGACAAAAAAATAACAAATAATATTCATTATTAATTAATTTGTGGGGTTTAAAAAATGTAAATAAAATAAAAAAATGAGTAAAATTTTGTACAAAAAAAATAATGCAAATTTTGAGCTTTTAATTTACATATATTTTAGGCAAATATTTATTTTCATCCACCTGGAAGGCCTTCAAAAGATATCCACTTATTTAAAAATGCCTCAAGCAAAGAGAAAAAAAACATAATCAACTTTGAACTACAAAATAAATTCCTTGTGTAAAAGAGAATAGCCAATACATTTTCCATGTAAATTAAGTAATTGAAATTGCAGTGATTTCATATTTAAAGCTTTAGCGCCAAGTTTGTGAATGAGTTAAAAAAGATTGGGTATGATTCATCCCCAAAGTTTGAGAGACAGTATAATTTTTTAACCTTATATATTTTTAGAAGCTCTTCCAGCTCGTGAGGAAGCAGTTTATCTTCAATTTCTTGCATGTGAAGAACATGACGATCATAAATACAAGATTGAATAATAAGATTTAAAAAATTAAACATTTATTATACATACAAGAAAATAATGAACTTAACAAAATAAAAAAGATTAAAAACAAATAATAGGTAGGCATACGTGTTGTTGATATTTCCAAACCAAAACAATTTCTTCTTCATATTCATCTTTGAAAAACTTTGCCATAAAATAATAATCCTTTGTAAGACAACCAGCACAAGCATAAGAATTTCCCATTTGAGTAAAGTTGTAACAAGTCGAGCGAACAGATGTTGGATAAATTACCAAATTTGGAGCAGCGGAATCATCACTTTCATCCTTGATCAATGTAAAGTTTGGAGATTTCAAAATACCAAAAACATCAGAGATTTTATAGTTGAAAGGATCACACAAATGATGTTTGTTTGCTTGCAGGCATTCCTTACCATTTTCATCTTTGGTTAACTTTGCAGAAACATACTTTTGATGAACATTTATGCATGCAGCACAAATATAAGATTTGTTCGACTTGCTATATTTGTATTGATGGCAGAAGTTACGATCATTCGAGTTGAAAACAGCCAATTTTTGATTAAGATGATGAAGGAAGAAATTCGGAGCTTGAATAACATGCCATTTATTTGCGATGTATGGAACAGGTTCACAGAGATGAGGAGCATTTGCTTGAACATATTCTATGCCACTTTTATCTTTGAGAAGGTTCGCCGAGATAGATTTCTTATAGCTTCTCTCACATTCAAAACATATAAAATTATCATTTTTCTTATTTCGGTAGTAATAGCAGACATTGGGATTAGTTGGCACAAAAATGATCAAGATTCGCATCCAGTTTTGCTTTAATTGAACTTCATAATTTGGAGCTTTGATGATTTCTTTCTGTTGAATTCGAAAATATGGTGATCGCGGAACATATTTGACAGGTTCACAAAGATGCTGATGTACCATTTGAACGTAATCTTCACCGTTTTCATCTTGAAGCAACTTCGCAGCAATAGTTTTATTACGAGCTCGCCCACATTCGCTGCAATGAAACAATGCGTCGTGATTATTGTAGAGTTTGTAACACATTGTTTTATCATCCGAAGCAAAAATGATCATTCTTCTTTTTCCAGTCGTTGTTGCTTCTAATAGGAAACTCGGAGGCTTGATGATGTCATTGCTAAAAAGATAAAAGTTTAGAATCCAAAAGTAGTGGAACGACATGATCGAGGAAAAGTAAACATGAAATCTAGCCAGATGCTTACCTTTTATTGTTATCACCATCAACAGAAACTATTTGAGCGCCAAAATATTCAGCAGAAGTCTGACCATCATTCGCAGAAGCATTTGAAACTTTGGTAAGATCATGTAATTCATCTTTTCCATTGTCGATGAGTGAGTTAGAAGCTGATATTTCATCTTTGATAGTTTCTGTAGTTGTTTCATGTTTGTATCGTTTTACAGCAGGTGGTGATATTCTTAAAAGTAAACGGAATTAAAAATAAAGTAAAAATGCTATAAAAAAACTTACTCTTTATTATCATATTGGTCGCTATCATCGTCAATTGTGATATCAGAAATTGAACGTTTATGAGCCTTGCGTTCATTATAAAGTGTTGACGAAAAAGGTTCCATCACCACATTTACCAGGCAAAATTGTAGAATACTTTGAAATAAATAAACAGAAAAAAGTTAAAACTTCAGTATGAAATTTTCTCAAACTATTTTCATCTTTTTTTTGGGCCAAAAACATGAAGCGTGAAATAAAGGTTTCTTCATACAATGCCAAAAAAAATTACGGTATATATGGTTTGTTTGAATTTTGTTAATGAATGAAGGAAGATGATATCAAACAAATCATAGTTTTTTCATCACCAATAAACATGGTGGCTTTAGTTAGTTAGGTTGTCTTCAAAGTAACATTTCTCCTTTATCTTAACAAACTAGCATTTATCGTCCTCCAGGAATCTCCTTCGAGGGACAAAATACTCTAAAAATACTTTTTCAACTAAAATATTTAACTTGAATTTTTTTTCAACCTTTACAACTCACTTGTTTACAAATCTGTAGTTAAAATTGATATTAGTGATTTGATTGAACAAATGGATGGATATTGCTTGGTTCAAAGTTTAAATGTAAACGCTTTTGGAAACTTTAAAGATACAAATAGAAAAGCCTTTGTTTAACTCATTTCGCTTCCTGCTCAATATGAAGCTGTATATTTCTGATAAAAGGCTCTGGAAAAGCATAATGATAATAGTTATTCGATAGTAGAAAGTAATTAAACATTTATTATAAAAGAAAACAACATAAACTTTAAATAATATATAAAACTTGAATAATAATCTAGCCACAAGAAACACGAACGCACACATGGTTTTGCTTTTTCCATACCAAAACAGCTTCTTCCCCAGTTTCATCTTTGAATAACTTTGCCATAAAATAATTATCCTTTGTAAGACAACCAGTACATGCATAAGAACTTCCCATTTGCGTAAAGTTGTAACCAGTCGAGCGAAGAATTGTTGAGTAAATTACCAAGTTTGAGGCATGAGATTCAGGAGTACATTCGTCGTTGATCCATTTGAAATATGGAGATTTCACAATGTTAAAGATATCAGAAACTTTGTAAGTATAAGGATCGCACAAATGATTCTTGTTTGCTTGCAAACATTCATTACCATTTTCATCTTTGATTAATTTTGCCGAAACACTAGGACCACTTACGCATGCAGCACAGCAATAAATTCTGCTCACTTTCTTATAATTATACTTATAGCAGAATCTCGGATTATCTAAATTGAAAACGACTAATTTTTGATTATGTTGAAGAACAAGAAAATTTTGAGGTTGAATAATATGCCAATTATTTGCGACGTATTGAACAGGTTCACATCGATGAGAAACATTGGCTTCAATAAATTCTTTTCCATCATTGTCATTTAGAAGTTTCGCATAGATTACTCTTCTATAATTTTTTTCACATTCAAAGCATTTAAATTGATTCTTTTGTGCTGCACCATGGTAGTAATAACAGAGATTCGGATTAGTTGGCACGAAAATAACCAAATGCTGATGACCATCTAGCTTTTCTTGGATTTCATAATTTGAAGAATGGATGATTTCAAATTTTGGAAGTTGAAAATTCAATCTAAACTTATGAGAAAGTTTAACACGAAATCAAGCAAGTCGCTTACTTTTTATTGTTTTCACCAGCAACAGAAACGGTTTGAGCGTCAAGATTTTCAGCAGAAGTTTCACCATCGGCCAAAGATTGTCCCTAAAAAATGTACAAAATAAACAAAATCTTAAAAATGTAAAAGAAACCTTCAAAACGTCTTGAATCAAAACTTTAACGAGTTGAACATCGTCATCAATTGCAGAAGCATTTGAAACTTGGGTTGCACTAAGATCATGTAATTTGTCGTTGTTTTCCCCATTGTCTTTAAGTGTATTAGAAGCTGATATTTCATCTTTGATAGTTTCTGTAGTTGTTTCATGTTTGTATCGTTTTACAGCAGGTGGTGATATTCTTAAAAGTAAACGGAATTAAAAATAAAGTAAAAATGCTATAAAAAAACTTACTCTTTATTATCATATTGGTCGCTATCATCGTCTATTGTAATAATTTGGTCGCTATCATCGTCAATTGTAATAATAGGAATTGGAAGTTTATGAGCCTTACGTTTATTAGAATAAAGTGTTGACGATAAAGGAGGTTCCATAATCACATTTACCAAACAACTGTAGAATACTTTGAAATAAATAAGCACCGGAAATAAAAACTTCAAATGACAGAAATCTAAAAATTCTTTCATTTTTTTGGGCTAAAAATTATGAAGCAAGCGGTAACGTTTTGGCCATCAAACGCCAAGCAAAAAAATGCAATCAATCGTTTGAAGCTTCCAAAAGCGATCGCAAATTGAAGGAAGAAGTTATCAAACACATTATAAGTTTTTTTTACCTAAATCATATCTTTGTTTTTTTGTTCGTCCACCATTGAAGGTGAAAACTTTGAATGATCGCAAGTTAGATCTCTTTTTGCTTCTAAATTAGCGATGAATTTTAATTTTCACAACTATTGTTAACAATCCATTAATCACCAATTTCTGCATCAGTTACAACTGATATTGGGCCTAGAGTATCGACAGCTATTTTAAGGGCATTTTCATCTCCTTCTGGAAACTACAGTAATGTGGGTTAAAAAAATCCAAAAATTTTGTCATTAATAATTATTTCAAATTAATTTGTTCACTTAAAGAAATGGAATTTCTTGTAGCACGTTTATGTTAACCTTCAAATGCCCCAGTGAGTCAAAACGACCAACATTAACCACAATTCCCTTGATCTCTAATATCCGTAACAAAACCATGTTAACGCTAATTAATGGAATCAGGAATATTTTCAGTATGCAAATGTTTTAACTAACGACTGGATTTTGTGGTTTTGCTTTTGCCAAGTAAATGTCGGCAATAACCATTAAGGATGTGATATTCGGAGAAAAGTAAATCAGCAAAGTGATTCATTCCTAGTTTGAAAGAAAGATGTCCACGTCCAAATGCATCTTAAAATATTTGTTTATTGTATTTTTTGTAAACAAAAAGTGATGAAGTATAACCGAGGGGCAAAACTAAAGGAAAGAGGTCATCTAAAAAAGCCATATAATTGTTTTTTGGCAAATTATTCATTGCTTTTCAAATAAGTGACTTTGCACGCTCATCATATTTTTTTTGTCATTTTATTAATTTCAATTAATCTTTTTGTTTTTTTGAATTTGTTAATCAATTAATTACCCAAAATTAAACCAAGCATGAAATTATCCCGGAAAAATGTCAATCAAGATAAACCAATTATTAAATATGGTGGAAAGATTGAATTTGGTCATGGTCATTTGTTTCTTGATAAAAAGTAAATCACTTTTGTTTTTCATAACGTCGTTTTATTTCATTATTAATTTTTTAGAACCCTGGTTGAATACCCTACAACCGTATTATTAATTTCTTTAAAAGAAATAAATTCTTTTTCAGATTGTCAAATAATTTTTCATGAAATTGTAAGTATTAGTAATTTGAAACCATTATTCAAAAATCAATCAATACTTTTTTTTAGGAAAATTCAATAAACGAGGGTGCAGGAAAACGAGAAGGCAAAGGTAAAATTGCTCGTTTGTTTGTTGACAAATCGGTAAGTTACTAACCTCCTCAATTGTTGTTGTGAATTGTGATTTTCTTTTGCATTCAACCCTTCAATCTTCTTTTTTTATTTAGGGCTTTTATATTTACTTAGAAAACCAAGAAGAATACATTCATTTTCGAAGTGCATTTCACGTTCAAAAGCAACGTAAAACATTGCAAATTGTTACAGAAAATAATGGAATATTTTGTGGAGTTCTTATTTGGTTATGTGATGATTTAAATTTTCAATTCTTTGATGCCCATCTTTATAATAATTTTTATAGAGAAATTTATTTTCGACTTTCTTTGGTATGTTTTTTCTTTTCTTTTCATCGTCGTGGGTTTTTCGCTAGGTGCTTTTTTCAAACAAACAAAAAAAGTTAAAAAATATAGGATTAATTAGTTTTGTCTTGTTTACTAAGCAATCAAAAAAATAGTCATGGTCATTCCAATTAAAAATCGCGTCATTTATCGTTCGTTTCTTCTTTTTTTCTTTCTCATACTTTTTCTTTTTTGTATCATCGTGTTGTGTCTAAAAAGGTAGCATGGATGGAGGCCGTTTACTCACATCACCTCACCTTCCTTCCTCCTCTTTTTTTTTTCTTCCTGATTTCTTAATTCATTCCTTCCCGCCAAATTTTTTCTCTTTGCTTCAAGCATATTCAAAAAAAATTTCTTTTCTATTATTTGAAAATCAACCTGTCGTTGGTTGTTGAGACCTTTAAAATGCATTGTGAAGGTGGAGAATTTATTCGATCTGGACTTTGTGGAGTTCGAGATTCTCGAAGAAGAACAGCTGAGAGATTTAGAAGAGAGCGAACATTTGGCAGAGTTTTGGATAATGTTGCAGAAGAACCTATTTTTAAGCAACCATATTTTCGTCAAAAGCTTGTAAGTTTTTTTATTTTTCATTCATTTTTATTGCATTTTGCAAAATTTATTAGGGATATAAAATACCTTTTTTGGAGTCACAACGTGAGATATTAGAGTTAGATAATTACATATTTGAGGCACGCTTTGAATTTTTTTTCTTTTAGCTTTGTGAGCAATAAAGGTTCCTATAAATAGTTTTTCTATAAAATGTTGAGTATTAATATATTTGTTTTTTTTATTACAAATGTAAAATGTTTTTTGCTGAATATTTGTTTCGCGGGTTGGAAGTTTATAATGTTTTTAAATTCCTGGAAACCCTAGCCACCTACTTCATACTTTTTTTTTGAAAGTAGTATATCTTTTTAAAACTCTTTTTTAATCCTCTTTCTTTCTCCTTTTTTTGAAAACTGACCCGCGCATCGACGACTTGACTCGACTCAAAACAAACGTCGAAAATGCTATTAGAAGGCCCCTTTTTTAATTACTATTGCTTACTGCCTTGCCTGCTACTGTTATTGCTTACGTTCTTCTTCAGTTGCGTAAACACGCAGACTCTCGTTTCCGTTCTCCCCTATCCTCATTTTTCTCTATCTGGCATTTATTTGAATTCACATTTCCTGCTGCCGCTTGCCATTGAGTGAAAAAATTCAGTAGTCGTCGTTGTCAAACTGCCTGCTCACTTTTTTTCCTTCTTCCTCTGATGCAGTGGTAGTTGACAGTCGAGTCGTCGTCAGCCTCCTAGTTTGTCTGTTTTGTCATTTTGCTTGCTTGCTACTTACTTCATTGTGGCGTCAGCTTTTTTTCTTTTCCTCTTTTTTAAGTAAATGTTACTTTATAGTACTTGAGTTTATTTTATTTTTTTAAAAGAAGAAAAAAGCGAAGAGAATTTTTGATTTATGCATAATTTTTATAAATCACATTATGCTAATTTTTTGCAATTTAAAATTTTTTGAGGATTAAAAAATTTGTCATTTCTTCTTTTTTCCGTGAAAAAAAGGAAGCTATGTTTTTTGATGTGCTTTTTTGATGGTTTGCCCCACAGGTTACTTTTTAAAAAAAGCTTATTTAGAGAAACACCATAAATCAAAAATAAAAAAGCTATTAATGCAACTTTTTTTCTTCATAGTACTAGTTTTTTAAATACTCTTAATCGTTGAGTGTTTTTATTTTAAAACAAATATTCATGAATGAGTTTATAAACTTATTAGTTTTTATTTTGCTATTGTTTTCTTTTTGTGCTGCTGATGTCTAAAAACCACTTTGAACAGTTGTGTGTGTATTTCATTCAATCATTTTTATGCTTTTTTTGACGAAGTAATCTATCTGCATTGTTGTCTGGGATTTTTGATAGGGGTTTTGCTTTTTAGCTTTAATAGTTTTTCTTTAATTATTAACTTTTTTAAAAATGATGGTTTAAACTACTGTTTATTATTTTCGTTTTGTGGGTTATCCTTTATTTATTGTTAGTTTTTTAAAACTTTGCTTATATATTTTTATTTTTGGCTTCTTAACTTTCCCGTGGTAATCAATCTTAACAGCTCTTCTTGAAATCATCCATAAAACTAAATTTCGTGATAGTTTGTTTATTCATGAAAAAGTAAAAACATTTTATAGTATCTTAAAAGTATTTTATTGAACAACTTCCATCCTTCTTTTTTATTTTTTTAGAACAGAATGCTCTCACTTTTCCCCGCCACCCATTTATATTTAAGTAACAAAACTAAACTTTTAAGCTCGATATGTGTTACAACTAATACTCCATGTTTCCTTTTTTCCCCCTCAAGCGTATTGATCCAAATCTGTCAAAATGAAAAAAAGAAGAAAGAAAAAAAGAGGGTGCGCATATATATTCTGACAGCTGGTTGGTATATATGGGTAGTAATAGAAGTAGTAGAATGTCGACATTAGTAGCAGTAGTAGTTGTAATAGTAGATGACAACGATAAAACGCATGGAGAAATAAGCCGTTGTTGTTGTCCTCTTCATCGTTTTTTTCCTTCTGTGGCCAAAATATGAGGGAAGAAGGCGACGACGACGCTTCGACGGACAAACGATGAAACCTGTCGCCGCTGCCGTCGCACACGTTGAAGTTTCTTTTTATTTTTTTCTTCTTTTTTAAAGGATATAAAAAAAAGAGAGAAGCCAGGCTTAGAATATAGCTAGCTGCTTTTTTCTTTTGTTACTTGTTTGTTACAGCCGACCCGGTCATATCGGCACAAACGACATTAGAAAAAAGGAGTCTAAAAGGGAAGTAGTTTTTTTTTGTCCAAGCATTCTTTTAACGTGTGCGTATGTGTGTATATTTTCACCATAATCATCATTGCCTCTAGCTTAACTCTATTTTATTTTTGTTGTCGCCTTGCTTCTTCTTTAAAGCAAAAACTGAAATATACATACAAAAAGAATTACTTTCTTTTCAGCTGCATGTCGGCTATTTTTTTTTCTTCCTTTCTTTCTGCTACTAGCTGCTGTAGTCATCCAGACAAAAAAAAATGCCCCTTCTTCTTCCTTTCTTAGTGTCAAAGAACTTAGTCCCCAAGCAAGGAGCAAAAAAAAAATTAAAAAAAGAAGCTTGCTGCGGCTTGAAAAAAAAAATACTATTGAATGGCTGCTTGCTTACTGACTCTTTCTCTCACATTTTTTAAAATATTTTTTTATTTGAAGAGAGGGTAAGTTGCCAGCTTTTTTGCATAGAATATAGATAGACTCTCTATGTTGCTGGTGCTTTTTTTTGTGCCATCGTCATCATCAATGATGGCTGCTGCTGCTGGCTTGCCAAAACTAAGGACTGCCTATGCTGTTTTTTTTTGTGTCAATGTGCTACTGCTTTGAACCCTAAGCTTTTTTTGTTGTTGTTCTTGCCCACCCTGCTTTGACACTATGCTGCTTCTTTTTGCTTAATGGCAACCGCCGCTCGTTTTTTTTTCTCGTTGCTTTTTCTAACCTTTGGCTCAGCACCAGCGGGCATACATATATTTTTTCTTTTTGACTCTCCTCAAACATTTGTTTATTAATCATTTATTATGGCAGATTTTTTTACGTTTTGCTTATAAGTAATTAATCTAATTTTTTATTCATCGCTTCTTTTTTCTTTCTTCTTTTTTTCTCTCTTCTAAATAGCTCAAAAATTTCTAAACTTTTTACGGTAGTATTTTTTTAAAGAACTTTTTTAAAATATTTTTATTTTTGTTGGAATACAATAATATGACTTTTACACTAACATGTCACCAAGATAAAAAGACTGAGAAGCGTTTCATAGGAGCTAACGAATTTTGCCTTTTGAGATTGCTACCAAAAAAGGAGCTCTTTATTTTAGGCAGTCTAAATTTTTTGAAGATGAACGCAGAATTTTACCAAAGTCAACAACATCTTTTTAGTTGACATTTTCTCTTATGTCATTTACTCTGTTTCAAAGGAAAGAAAAAAAAATTCTATTTTAATCAAAATCATTTTTAGTTAAGGAGGAGGGTATGCCTTTATAGGTGCAAAAATTTGGATTTATATTAATTTTCTTTTTTGTTATTATCTTTTTAAATCCCTTTTGTTAAATAATATTTTAATAGTTAGGTTGATTATTTTATATCGCATCATTTATCTTTTTTAAATTTGTTTATTCCTTCTTTTTTGCTTACTTGATGTGACACTTGAAAGATCTTCTATCACTCTCTTTCTTTGTAGGCATGTAAGTGTAAAAATTATACGTCATTGTTGAAGCCATTTTATGATACTTAAACTCTTTTTTATACCTATCCCTTTTAATCCAAAGTGATAAGAAAAAACATAATATTGAGTAAAGAAATTAAGCAGTTAGTACTTAGCATCAAAATAGATAGATTGATTTAATTTTGGATTTTGAAAATACATAGTTAAAGCAAAAAATGAAGCGGATGTTGCCATTTTTGGAAGAGAAGCAACAAAAAAAATAATCCCTTTTTTGTTCCTGAAATTAATTGCCTTCTTTTTTACTTTCTCTTTTTTCTTTTCTCTCCTCTTTGGTTGTTAAAAAATTTTTTAGTTTAGTTATTTTCATTTCGAATTGCAAGCTTAAAATTTTCTATACTTAATTGCCACTGCAAAAAAATAAAATAGAAAATATAAAAGTTTTCCCTTATTTTTTTTAGTTTGTTCGTTCGTTGAAGCTGTCATTTTTTTGAAATGTTTAGGATTGAGTTTTTTGGGTTTATTCATTTTCATTCAATGATGATGACGCGTTTTTAAACTAAAAAAATGAAAGCAATGATGAGAACTTTTTTGTTAGGGTTCATTTTTTGATTGAAATGAATTTTTTAGCTCGTCATTTAGCAATTGTATATGTTCTTTTTTTCGGAGACTCTTTATAGACAAAATTGATGTTTTTAGTGGGTGGTAGTTATCTTAGTTACCCATCGACTAATTTAATGATTTTAGTTTTTAGATAACTAAAGTTTTTTTCTCGCTTCGATTAGAAAATAATGACAGTTCTTCTTCTGATAAATTAAAAATACGTTTGCCCCGCTATATATCTGTTTCTTTCTTCTTCTTTTTTTGAAGTCACTGAAGTCTTTTTTTTTATTCGTGGTAATGCTTTTACATAAAATTTCGCTCCTCACTAACGCTAACACTAACGCTATGACCCTTCGAAAGAACTCTGAAAAGAAAAAAATGAAATGTAATTTATTGACGCATCTTGTTGCCCTTATATCCAATGGCAAACAACAAATTTATATTAGATACGAAAAAGATGCCTAGATGCCGCAGCTTTTTATTAGGAGTTTTTTATTTATATATATTTTATATCTGCTTTTTTCCATAAGGATGGATATAAGATAAGAAGGCCAAAGTTAGTTTTTATGAGTTTTTAATTCATTAGTTTATTTTTGACACTTTTGCATCAATTTTTTTTGCTAAAAATTATTTCTTTCTTTAGCTTTTTTTCATAATCGATTTTAGCATTTGTTAGTTTTTTTATGGCTTCTTAATGTTAGTCGATGCTTTTTTTTAAATAGTACATGATTTTTAAGCTGTTAATTTTGTTGGAGAAAAAAAAGAGAGAGAAGTATGTGAATTTATTTTGTTTCCCTTCCCCGACATCATTATTGTTATTCACACATACACAGTTTCTTTTTAATATTTCTATTCTTTAAAAAAAATGGAGAACAACTAAAAGGAAACAATTTTTTTTCTTTTCCGACAACTATCATATACATAGACGACATACATTCATTTTTATTAAATGCTATTATGTTTGGGTTTTTTATTTTTTTGAACAATAGCAAGCTTTTTCCTTTTCCTTTTTTTGTGGTTTATACAACATACCTGAGGCCAACCAACCAATTTTCTTTATTATTTTTTATTATAACCACAGCTTCTATTGATTTTAATAAGTATATGTGTTTTTTTTTGTTTCCTCATCCTTTCTCCATAGGGAGGCATGTGTGTAACAGATGATCATATTTTTATGTGTTGTCTCCATTTTTTCATTTATCCTTTTTTTTAATATTACATTTTTAATTTGCTTTTTTCCCTTGCTTTCTAACTTGTTGCTTCTCTCTCTTTCTCCCTTAACCAAATGAAGGCGCAAAATAAGTATGTATGTTTGTAAGTAAGAGTGTTGTGGCTCAAGGGAATTTTTTTGTTTAGTTTATTTTTTTAAAGCCTTTTTCAAAGGCGTTTTTTGACAGAGTGACAAAGCCATGATTTTTGTTACCTCTTTGTTTTTTTTTTATCTAAATATCTCAGCATGTCAAAAAATGCCGTCACAAGGGTCTTTTTTTGTAGACACTTCATAGTTTTACATATTTTTGCTACTCTTTTTTGTTTTAGATGTAATCAGTTTTTGGTTGTTGCTTAAACCATCAAATTGTTGGATTTTAAGCTTTGCAAGAACAAGAATTATTATTTTTTGACGCAATTTTTAAACATGAAAAATTAGTGAAATCAAGGTTTAATTAATACGACTTTTTATTATTATTAAACTTTGTTTGAAATAATAGTCTTTGTACCTGTTTGTACGATTTGCTAGCTTTCATCCCAAGGGTGTTACTTATAAGAAGTTTTAAGCTTACGCCACTTTTTTTGTACAACCTTTTCTCTTACTATACTAATTCAAACGCTTATAAAGCGCTTGTTTTTAAAATGTTGCGTAGTTATTATTAGCTTCATTTTTTATTTTTATAACCTAAAGAATTTTTTACTTTACTCACTTGCAACATTTTTTTTCTCTCTAATATTTTGATTTGAAAAAAGCACCGCGAATACACCTTTCTTTTATTTTATTATTTTTTTATTGTTTAACTAATTTATTTTTTATTTTTCAGAGAGGTAAACAAGACCACTCCAAAAATAATTGTGATATCTTTGAATATCCTCCAAATCATAATTCCATTAAAGTTGGCTTTTCATCTGGTATCATTGGAAAGCAACACCAACAACAACTAAAGGAGAAAAAAGATTATCAACATAAATCTCAAAGTATGTCACTCACTTTTTTAATGTTTTTAAAAATTTAATTGATCATTATTTTTTTAAGCTGAATATGGCCAAAGTAATCAAAACAATTTATTAAATCATAATTTAAGACAATCTCGACAATTTCCAAATTCCCCATTTCGATCTCTTAGAAAACCTTCAGTGCTTTCGAAAGAAACAAATAATCGCCCATTATCTACTTTTAATAATAATTATAAAGGGTATGAACCGGTGCAATCAAACACAAAAGAACAAAGAGCTTCAACGTCGAATTCTATCAAATACGAGGTAATTAATCATTCGCAGCAACAGAAACAGAATTATAAAAATAATTTGGTATTAAATATTAAAAAGCCCGGCGATTCGACTTCGGCTGGCGTCGTATTGTCGGCGCGCCGGGCACCATCTGAAATCACCACGGCGTCCTCTTCTTATAATCGGAACGTGGCAGGCTGTTCCGCCGGGCCTTCAGAACAGATTATATCTACGCTAAAAGATTGCAAAATTGGGGCGTCTTCGATTGAAGAAGAAATTATTCCTTCATCAAAACATAATAAAGCAACTTCATCAAACTCAAATGGCGCAAGTGATCCATTAAATGAAGCAGCAGTTGCAGGACATTCAGAGATACCAGAAAGTGATATTGAATCAGCGTTAGGAAATAAAGCAGAAGTGGATAAATTTCTGGTATGTTTTTATAACTAATTTTTAATGGCAACTTAACTAAAAAATTTATTATAGGAATTTCTAAATCAGCAATATTGTTCAGAAAATTTATATTTTTATTTATCGGTTCAAGAATATAAAGCACTGCAAGAAAATGATCAGAAAGGTCGAACAGATCTTGGAAATCAAATATTTGGACGACATTTTGCTCAAAATTGTCATGAACCTGTTAATATTGAATATGCAACGAATAAAGCTATTCAAGAAGCTAAAAAGCAAAATAATTGGCAGATAGATACTTATGATCATGCTCAATATCAGGTATATTTTAAGGCTTTTTATGGAATTGATAAACCCTGATTTTTCAATTTTAGATTTTCCATTTATTAAAATATGATGTATGGCCAAGGTATATTCGGGCTGAAATGGAAAAACGTAAGCCCCACAATTCTAAAATCAACAAAAAACATATATTCAAATTTTTTAGGGGCTGCAAGAGGAGAAAATGATGTTGCAAGTGAGCACACAGAAACGTCATCCGTAAGTAATTTTGATTTATTTTTTTAAAAAAAAATTTTTATAAAAATATGTTTATTTGGCACTTCTATCTTTGTGTTTGAAACTGTGCGTAATATCTTTTTTTATTTATTTATTCTATCTTTTTTTCGATGTTGTGAAAACCATTTCCTTTAAAAGCACATTTTTTTAAATCCACCAAATTTAAAAATACCCCATCACTGTTCGATTTTCGAAAAGTTTAAAAAAATATATCACTGCAATTCTTTTCCTTATTTTTTTTATTTCTATTTTAGACTAGTACTTCATTTCCCCACAAATTGAGAAATTTTTTGGGACGCAAACTTCAGCCGGTTCGAAATTCAACTGATCTCGGATGAAAGAATTCGAAAAAAATCGTCATCTTCAAAAAAAAAATATGAACACCCAAATATAATTTAATTAAGTATTTTTTTATATGCAGAATCTTGCCAACAAAATTATTATTATTATGGGTGTTTTTTTTGTTACGTGTTTTGACAATCTTTATTTTTATTTTTATTAAACGTTTGAATGTTTCTTTTCTCTTTACTTTTTTTTTGAATTACACTTATTGGTTGAAGAACTTGTGACAAAAATCTTTTGTTTGATTCTCTCCTTCTTTCCCTTCTTTTTTGGTTTTTGTTGTTAATAGTTTTTATTTTTTAATTCTATTATTATATGACGACAATGCAATTATTTCTTTCCTTCTTTTTTTCTTTACTTTTCCAAAAATATGTACATTTGTGGCAAAAATAAATACTAAAAAACAAAAGCAATTAATTATGAAATTTAAGTTTTTGTAATTTAGTGTGGCGGTGAAAGTTCAAGATATGCAAAAAGGCCATCAGTTCGGGAATATCGATACTGTATGGTTCTTTCGGCTGATAGTGTTTCATCAGAAAAGGAAGTGCTTGATGACCCTGTGAGTGATATATAAAAAAATTAACATTTTGAATTAATAAACTTTAACAAATGTTTTTTGCTTTAGCTAATTTCTGTAAAAAGATGGACTGAAACTATGGCGCAACGAAGGGGAATGGATAAAAATTCTACAGAAGTTGTTGATGCTCAGGTGTGATGCTTTTAATCTAATCAATAATAACTTCTAACTCACTAACCAACCTTTTTTTTAGACCGGTAGTACAATAGATCCAGCTAGACAAGCTATAGATGCGTTAAATAATAGACATGTTCGATTGATGCCAGTAGTACGATTTCCCGTAGATTTCTTAGCCCCGTCTGCATCATCAAAAAATTCATCACCTATGCCAGCTAAAGTTGTAATGCTCAGGGTTCGACAAGGGTTAACTTTGATGAAAGTTCTAAGGCCATTATTAATAAAATATAATTTTGATCCAAATGATATTGTTACGTGCTTTTCTGGCACTTGCGATCCTATTCATTTATCGACGACGGTAGCATGTATCACACCAAGGATGGTTACAGTTATGACTCAACAACAATTTAAAGATAGAAAATTATTACCAAAAAAAGAATATCAAAAAGAACTTTGTGCTTCACCAATTTTGGCACAAAATCAAGAAATGAATTTTCCTTATTTTCAACATGGTGATATAGCATTTTATGAATTACCTACAGAAGCAGATTCAAAAGGACAAAAGCATAGTGCCATACGCTCACATAGCACAAATCCAAGAGTATGTTTAAACGTTTTACTTTAATCGATATATAATAATTTGCATATTTTTTAAGTTCCAGGAATTATTTAAATTTGGTCGCAAAGCTAGTCAAGCCAAATCGAAAAGTGACAACGAAGGTAATATAGCGGGTAGCGGAGGAGGTGGAGGTGGCGGCGAAGTATTATTAACCAGCGGCAAACCAATTGGTGGAAGTGATAGAAGGAAATCAATAGGTGGAGGACGTACAGCAGGTGGAGGCCCAACTCCATCATCCGTGGCACCAAGTGATATACCATATTGTGGAGAAGCTACTTCAACGCAAGATGATTCATTATTGAATATTCGAGTTTCATCTTCACCCAAATTTCGAAAAGACCCATATTCAACATCATCGAAGCAGCAGCAGCCTCAACAATCATTATTGAGTAAGGAGGTATGTTGTATTGTCTTTATGTCTATCCCATATAAAAAATATTTAACCCATATATTTCTTTTCTCGTGACTGCGGCATTTTTTTTGCTGCGAAAATGATAATATTAATATTCATTTTATTTAGTGCGGGCACAAACCGAACCCCGTGGTGGTAAAGGCAACGTCTTTCGAAGGTCAATGCGTAGTGCCAAAGGGTTGTTTCGAAATGCCTGATTTTCTTAAAGAAGTAAGACACACCCATAAAAAACTTTAAATTATACATAAATATTTTGATTTCAGAGTTACAACGCACACGATATAAAAATTATTGGAAAAAGTAGTGGCTTGAATGGTAATGCCCCACGAGTTCCAGCAATTTATGCTTCTGCAGTTCGAAGTGAAAAAGAAGCTATTTCACCTTCTGATACGGGAGTTGAAAAAATTTCATGGTATGCTGATTATGTGTAAAAAAAGAATAAATAAAAAGTGTGTTTCGTGCTGCAATTTTAAATTTCTAAAAAAATGGTTACAATTTCACTGCCAAATATATTATTGCCTGTTTGTTAATTTTATACTTTCTCCGGCACTCAACTCTCTATTATTTACCGACGCCATTCAACGACAAAAAAAGAAGTTTCTGGAAACGGGCTATAATTATTGATTTTTTTGCTAATAAAAATGCAACTTTTTTTGAATATTATTTTCTTTGTTTTTGTTATTGAAATTCATCGCTTTATTTTGTTAATTTTTCCTCCTCTTTTCCGAATTTCGGGCTATCCATTTTTTTGATTGCAAACGACATTGTTGTTAGTTTCATACAACCTTTATTTTATTTATAAATAACTTTTTTTTGTTCTCTCAGGTCCATTGCTAAGCGATTAATAACAACTTAACATGAAATCGTCTTTTTTTAAAGTTTCAATTTCGGTTCGATTATATACCTTCCAAAACAATTAATTCCCTTTTTTTAAATTTTTTACGAGTCTGTCTTCTTCCTTTTCTTTGTCATAGTCACTTTTCGTCAGCTATGTATCCTATTCTTGATCTCAAATTACCGTTACTTTTTTTGATGGTATAAATTTTGGTGTCTCTTTTTTACTGAAACTCAATCGATGCTTATTCTTCTTTTTTAACTTTTTTTCGGTTACACGGTTACTTGTTGTTGAAACATTGCAAAAAAATAAGTATTTTCCATTCATTCCAAGTTGTGTTAAAGTATTGAAAATTTTAGTTATTAAAAAAATGGATTTTTTTTAATTTAAAATTATCGGTTAAAGTTCAAAATATTATTAGCATAACACACAAGTTGATTAGTTTATAGTTTCTTAAGTTTACATCTAGTATTACTTTAAATATCATTCATTTTTTTTAGCAGTTTTCTAACTTTTCTTTATTTATGACGAAATACTTTACAGTTGCATTTTTACATTTTTATTAATTATTTTTCTCTCTCTCTTTTGCGCCCTTTTTTCATTGTCGCAATTTTATTTCCTTCTTTTTTTCACCTTTGCTTTTTATGGTTCTGTTTTTTTTACACAAATTTGTTTATCTTTGTTATTGTCTTTATTACAAACTCCGCTGGCATGGATAATTTTTTCATAAAATAAGCTACCATAAACAATTGTTTTTTCACATAAATAAAATAAAATATTTAAGTTTTATATGTTTTTTTCTTCTTCTTTGATAAAATTATCATTTCCAAAAGTAAAACAAATTCAACAAAAATATGTTTTTGTAATAATTTATTAACTTTTCCATGCACCAAAATATAAAAAAATGTCAAAAAAATAAAGTAATAAAAAGTTTTAAAAGTGCAAAGCATGAAGAAAGACAGAATAAAAAGCTTTTCACAGCAATCAAAGAGGAATGAATGAAATATGTCAATGAACGAACAGTTCTTTGAATAATAAATTTTTACCACATTCTAAAGAATGGTGAACGAGTTTGAACTTTTTGTTTAAAATTGTTATGCCATGATTTTGGATCATTTTCCTCATCAACATCTTGTGCAACTGGAGTAATTCCTGAACTTGATGATGGACCAGCTTCGGATGGTCCAATTGCAGAATCTGAAAGCCCTGAATGGCTTTCCTCAGCTGTGCTGGTTGTAATTATTGTAGGTGGCGCAGGTGGAGGTACTCGGGTAACTAATCTATTTGTTGCTGTTAATCGCCGACGTTTCTTTTGCTTTACTTCAATCATATATTGTGATGGCATCATAACCAATTGAGCTGGTGATTTACGAGTGCGTAAAGCTTCACGTAAATTAAAAATTTGTCCTCTCATAACAGAAAGTTGTTTAGCGAAAAGCTTTTTATCAAAGCCTCCATCACCCTAAAATTATAAAGATGTAAGGTCTGGTTTATTCTCTAAAAATTCTTACTTCAAAAATGCGTTTTAAATCATTTCCCAATTCTCGAACAAAATCGGTATCATCTAATAATGGCAAAATTTTTTCAACGGTTTCTTCACTAAATGGTAATCGAGCATTGGGTAAAGTTGCCCATCGATATGGATATGCCCGCCATTCATCTGGATGCTTGAATGGAAAAGCTAAACCATTATCAATAGCGGCAATAGAAACCGTAGGCATTTTAACGCTCTCCCAATTATCTTGTCCTCCATTGATTTCACTTGCAGAGGAAATGTGAGACATGGATAAATTTTGAGCTATTTCAGCAACTTCAGGTTGAATTGGCGCTGCTTCTGTAACTTCAATTTGTGCAGGTGCAGTAATTTCTGTAGGAGGTGTTTGCAAAGCGGATTCAATGGACGGTGGTTGTGTTGATGGTTGAGTTTCAGTAACAGTTGGGGTATCACTTAAATCTACGAGAACATCTTCAGTTACATTTGTGACTTCAGTGGATACAGTGTTTTCAGATTTTTTATCAACCAAATCTTCATTTTGGTTTTCAGTTCCATCTTCCGCTGCATGCTCATATTTGATTAACCAATTATCATTACCACGATCTTAAATTTTTATTTATTATGAGACCTCATTAGTTTGGAAATATATAGTACCTGTATTTCGAATAATATAATCAAGAATGATCATTCGTTCGAATTGAAGTTGGAAATCATGCTGGATTGTTGGTGGCATTGCTTGTTCGGGATAGAGTTCCCATTCTCGAAGCCAATAAATTGCATCTTTGAATCCCAGAACAAATAATTGGAAGCTTCCTTTCTAAAAAATTTCACATGTTAAAAAATATTTTTGAAAATTTTGGGAATTATACCTTTGGTGGAAGTCCAATTCTACGAAATCTCCTTCCTAAATCAGGATATCGAGTTCGAATTCTTTCTTTAGTTCGAGCTTTAGCTCGATCAAATGCATTATAATTGAATGTAGGTGCAGCAAATGCAACTACAGCAGTTTTAGGAACTACATTTAATCCCAATTTTTGATCAACAAGGGATGCACCAGCTTCTGAGAGATAACCCTAAAAAAATTAATTGATTTTGTTTTTGCTGTTCAACTTTTCTTTAAAAAAATATAAAACGAGTTTTTATTGTTTTTTTTTTTTGCCAAATATTTAAAAAAAAATTACAAGTGCCTTAATCTTTCTTCCCTTCTCTTCATTTATAATAATAGCCTTGTCGATGAATAACCAAAATTTTCCTTCCGTCAACCAGAAGAAAGAGAGAAAATTGTCTCCAGAGAAACTTTTTTTTGGTATTAAAAAAATGAGGCAAAAAAAAAGAAAGGAAAAGATTTTTCTAAGATGACAATGCAGAGGACTGAATTTTTTTTCTTCTCAACAAAAAAATATCCTCAAAATGCACAGTTTTTCTCCACACAAAAAAAAATAATGTAAGAAAACAAGAAAAAAATTGAGGGCTGAAAAAAGGCTCCTGTCTCACCTTCTGAGAGAGAACTTCATGAATAGAGGAGAGAGGGGAGCTTCCAAAAAGACACAACAACATATAAACAAGTGATGGAAACGTGACGACGACAACAACGGGCTCGCTGCTGCTGAATCGCGCAGCAGCCAGAAGAAAAAGAAAAGTGAGGTGAATGAATATATGAATGAATTTTGCAACTACGACCGCAGCAGCATAAAATAATAACTACTAACTTGAGTATATAGAGTTAGTTGATGATGAAAAAAAAACTAGAATAAAAATATATGTAAAGACCGCTGAAGCGTATGTATTGAAATACCTCAAAATAAAAACTTGATGGACAGATTTCAATTTCATAATATCTCACTTCTCTTTCTATGGCCTCTATGAATCTCTCTTTCCTATCCATTTTTACATAGTATTATAACACTAATAAAAAAAAGTTGAGTTTATGTTTGTGTAAAAAAAAGAAATAAATTATTATTATAACAGATTTGCAATTTTTATGTTTTATTTTATTGCTCCCTAATCCATTTTTTTTGCTGTTCGTTTCTATTTTAAAAAAAAATGAACCATTGTTGTTTTTAAGTTTTTTTCCTTTTTAAAAAATGCTTTTTTTAATGGAGACAATTTCGTTTTCCCTCATGGTTAAAACCCTTTTTGCTTCCTTGGAAGAAGCAGCTTTGCGGGAAACAACAGCAGCTTCCATCTTTTTTTTGTCATTTACATTTCTTGCAGCAGCGATGGTCAATAGTCAATAATCAAAAGCCACCCACTATATCATTTGCCACCGCTTTTCCCAACAAAGAAGAAGCGCTTGAAATAAACCCAAAAAATGCCACTAATTTTTAACCCAAAAACAAAAGAAATATTTGCATGCATCTTTTTTTGGTAGTTTGAAAATGACTCTTTTTAAAGACACTTTATGTATGTATATTTTGAGTTTATAAATTTGGAGATTTGTTAGTTTGATAAAATAGATATGGTAGTTGAAAATGTCATTTCACTTTTATCCATTCCCTTGGCTTTCCATTGTATTTTCTCGACTTGTTTATTTGTGCCATGCACATTCACCAGCCAAGATTAGACTCACTTGACACTTTTTTTATACTGCTTTATTATTAACGAATCTCTTATAAAAGTATAAAATTATTTTTTCTTTTTTGTGCCTTTGCGCAAGTGCTAAAAAAAGATAGTCTTTTTTATTTTTATTTTTCTATTTAAAGCTTCAAAAATTGTTACTATGGCAGCACCCATGCATATGCATGCTTGCGTGCCTGAGGCTGGTGCATCGGCATAATAAGCTAGCAAGCAAAGATAGTTGACCATTCATTTATATTCTTTTTTTGCTGTTGTTGTTTTTCTACTTTAAAAAAAGTTAGTGTCATTGAAGCTTAACTTTTTTTTCAAGTGAGAGTTTTCCTCCTGGCAATAGTAGTATTGATTATTCCACACGTATATTTAAAAGTCTCCAGGAAATTTAAGTTCGCCAATACTGGCTGGTATTTATTTAGTACATACATAGTTGTTATTTTTGACTCACTCACTACTTTTTTTTATTGTGGAAACCAACAACCAAAAGTGGCCACAATTTTTTTTTCTTCTCGTTATGCCTTTTTAGTTTTGTTGCATAAAAAAATAATAGTAGAATAGCGAAATGATGAAGGCGACAAAAAGAGGACGACGTTAGTAAAAAATGCCACTTTTTTTGTCGTCGTAAGCTTTTTTCGATGCGGTTGTTACTGCTATGGAGAGTTTTTTGAAGCGTACACATTTTTCTTTTTTTTCTAAAAAAGAATGCCCAAAGTCACCAACAACGAGAATGAGAAAAAGAAGAACGCTAAAAATGGCATTTTGTGGTGGTGGAAGCTTCCAATTTTTCTATTCTATTGAATTTCAAGTAGTTTCAGCAACTAAAGAAAACCCTGCAGCAACGACATTGAGCCCATCCATGTGTCGCTTAGTGAGCTTCTTCTTCATGCTTTTGTGTGTTATGGTGAAACTTTTATGCGCAATTTTTTTTGTTGGCTTGCTTCATTGCAAAAAAAGAGGAAGTCCCTAACGGCCATTCAATTGCATTCTCATTGGTTTCTTTTCTTTTCCATTGCCTCAAATCCGGAATATATATAAATATCCTTGCCTTAAAAACACGCAAACAACAAAAAAAAACTAAAAAAACAAATTGTTTGTCAACTTCGTCTTGGATTTAACTTTGACATAAAAAAACGAAAACTTTTTGAACCAAACGTTGTGGATTTTCTTTTTGCGTGCCAATCTTGTCATTTTTTTCCTTCGCCTTTTTTTCTTAAGGCACTATTTTGTTGTTATTTGAAAGGAAACAAATTGTTGTTGTTGTAAAGCGCTTCTTCTTCTTAAAAAGATAGATAGATATCGGGTTTCAAACAACAACGAAAAAAAACTAAAAGTCTTATCTTTGACGTTTATTACTTTATGTCAAAAAAAAGAAGACACGCAGAATGATGGCTTAAAACCGCAAATCTTTTTTGTGACCTTTGTCGTTGTTTATTATAGTTTTAAAAAAAAGTAAAAAAGCACAATTTTTTTAACTTTAGTAAAAAAGTAAAGTGTAAAAAATATATTTTTATTAATAAAAAAAATGCACCATTTAATATTTTTTTGCAGCTAATGCAAAGTTACTTTAATAAAGTAATTATCTCCTAAATATAGCCTGAATTATTTTTTTGACTCTCATACATACTTTTTTACTTTTTTTGGTCTCTCTTCTAATTCCCCATTCCTTTTCTTTTGACAGAAATTACGATGTTCGTGTAACTTGATGACATTTGGAAAACATCTAATACTATTGTAGCTTGCTAAGAAAAAATCTTTATTTTTAGATATACACTGCCAAAAAAAGGCCGAAGCGAGAGCAAGCAAAAATGTTGTTAAACTCCTTCGGCGCAGTTCATGCTCTTCAATCCGTTCACTGATTCGACAAAAAGTAAAAAGAAGTTTCACGTTGTCGAACACAACTTTTTTGATAATTCTAATTCTGAAACTCCTAATAGTCGAGAGCAACTTAGCCATACAACAAGTACCTCCACTAGCCCTTATAATTATAACAGTAGCCGTCCACAATCTTCAACAAGAAGTAGTAGTCGAAATTCAACTGGTAAATTAGTTAAAACTGGACATTGGGTTGCTGCAGGTCCAGGTGTTTTAATTAAACCTTTAAATAGCGAAAAAGCTAAAGAAGCGTTAAAAACTAATTCAAAACATTCCAAATTTACATTCCAAGAAGAACTCCGTGAAGCAGGTAATTATTTAACTTTGGCTTTTTTATATTTAAATAATAATTCTTTTATTTATTTTTAAGCTAAAATTTTTCGCAACATGGATGATAATTCTTCTGATGCTGGTAGCATTGATACTACCCCTCGCGCGGATGCTCCCATTGGTGGAACCAATGGAAATTCGGGTGAAACCTTATTGACTCGTGTTCCTGGTATTCCTGATAGCCCTGGTTCACATTCACATTTTGGAGACTTTTACTGGTAAATAATAATAATACATATATACTAAATTTTGAGGCTATAAAAAAATATTTTGAGCAAATCCCTTGAGTATGGAAAAAAATGGAAACTTATTTTCAACAACAAAAAAAGACTAAAGAGCCATTTCCATTACCACTTTCCTTCCTTCTTCTTTTGGTTAAAAAACAAAAAACTAAAAAAGTCTGCAAAAAGCCTAGCATAATTAAACATTGCGAGCTCTTTTTTTTTGGCTTTCTCAACAAAAAAACTCATTATAGCATTTTCATTACTTCTTCAAGACAAAAAACAAAAAAAACTACCATATGCATTTTCTTTTCTTTTTTCAGGGATACAAATGGTGAAACCAATTATCATGATTGGGAAACCGATTTTGATGATCTTGATAGTGGCCTCTTTGGTGGAGGAGGAGGAAGAAGCCGAGGCCGATTGGGAAGAACCCAACAAGATTTAAATAAATACAGACAAAGAATTGATGCAAGCGTCGAACAACAAAAAGAATATTCAGATTTAATGAATCAAATGCAAAATAAATTAGCTGAATATCGTCGGCATATAGCTGATTTGGAAGGAAAAATGGTTACTCAACGTGGAGCAACAATTGGAAATGATACTTCTTTATTTCCTCTCAATGATTCTGGATTTATTGGTGATACCACAAACACCTATATTCGACCTGGAGGCGGTGATGCAAACTCTAATTTTGATGTTATGATTCGGCTTGATGAAGAACGTCGAAGGTTTGAGACAAACATTTTAAAATAGCAAAAAAATTAAAAGTTAAAAATATTCAGAAATGATGATATTCGAATTCAACTTGAAAATGAGCGACAAAATAATGAACAACTTCAACGTGAATTGGATCGACTCTCTCGAGAATATGAAAGAGAAATTCGTGATAAAGACCGCCATCATAGTGTTCGAGAAAAGGCAAGCAACAATAAAATTAGAAGTTTTGAAAATTAAAAATCCAAGTTTTTAGAATCTTTCACAATATTTGAGCGATGAACAAAAGAAAATGCTTGATTTATGGGTGGAACTTCAAAAAGTTCGAAAACAATTTACTGATTTAAAAATGAAAACAGAACATGATCTCGATAGCCAACGAAATGAATTTAATAAAATGTATCGAAATATTCAAGGCATTACTCGAACACTTTCTGATGTAAATAATTTCAAAAAATTGATTTTTTAAAAATGAGATAAATTTTTTTAGGGAAATATTCATCAAACTTTTTATAATGGCCTTCCTGGAGGTGATGGTGGTGGAGGAACCACATATAATCATGATTCATTTGTAATTGAAACAGTTCGACGTTTACAAAATGCTGCTCGTCCAGCTACTGGCGGACTTAATTTGGACCTCGAACTTTTAAACCAACTTAGAAATAGCAAAAATAATGATGATACTGATATTCAAAATGAATTAATGAAGAAATATGAAGAAGCTATTGAAAGAAATATTGAATTGGAATCTCGCGGGGATGAAAGTCAACGTAAAGTCATTGATTTGGAAGCTGATTTAAAGCGAACCAAAGATAAACTTTCGGATGCTCAAGTAAATAAAATCCAAAAATTCTATGGAAGCAAATAATCAAAAATTTTAGGGTGCTATTCGTAAAATGCATGATCTCAGCATAAATTCTGATCGAGGTGATTCACAAAAACGTGCTCGTTCCCTTTCACCTGGTTCATCAACTCCCATTCAACCATCCGAAGCTTTGAGAAGCCTTCGAAATGTTTTACGTGAAAAAAGTAATGAAATTCAACAATTGGAACGAAAATTAAAAGCTTCCGAAAAACAAGTAATTATTTTTTAATTAAACCTCCAAAAAAGAGAGTAAAAGTTTTTAAATTTTAGTGCAAAGAATTTGTTAGCAAATTTGAAAACGCTGATGAAAGCCGCCGTCGTCTTGACAAACTTTTGGAGGATTCAAAACGAGAATTAAGCCAACAACAAAAAATAAATGATGACGCTGAACGTCAAATTCGACGATTGGAAGATAAAATTCGTGGTTTGGAAAGTGAAAAGGAAGCAACTGAAAAGGCTCGAAAATACTTGGAAGAAGAGCTTCAACGTTTGCAACAGTAAGAAGAAAAAAACACAGTAAAAATATATAAAAAAATTGCATAATAATTTTTAGACTTTTCCAAAAAAGCACTAATGATGATGCAAGAAAAGCTCGAGAAGAAGCAGAAGAATTTGCAAATAATATGGAAGAAGATTATAAAAATATGATTGCTGAACTTAATCGTCGCATCGAGCAACTTCTTAAAGATAATGCTCGAGCTCGCGGAGAAATTGGTCCATTAAAGGATAAATATCGAGATTTGGAATCCGAATATAATTCAGCTCTTCGCAAAATTGAAGAACGAGATACTCAACTTCAATTTGCAGAAGAAAATAAGCGAAAGGCTATTCAAGATTATGATAATATTAAGGGACAATTGGAAGCTCTTCGAGCAGAGATTGATACTCTCAGTGGAGATAATGAAGCCCTCAAGAAAAATGGAACATTTTATGAACAAAATAATAAAGAATTAAAACAACAAAGAGATGAATTCAATAAGCAACGAGATGAAATTTCTCGTCAACTTTTTGAAATCCGACATAAAATGGACAGCGAAAAGAAACAACGTGAAGATGCTGAAAAGAAACTTCAATTGCTTAATGATGAAATAGAAAAGCATAAAACTCAAATCACCGATTATGAGCGGCAACTTATTTTGGTTCGTCGTCATAATGATGAACTCGATACTCAAATAAAAAATGATCAAGCTAAATCCACTGCACATGAAAATGAAATTGTATCAAATCGAAAAGAGATAGAAAAATTAAATGAATTAAATCTTCGTCTTCAACGTGAAAAACAAGAAATTTTAGAGTAAGTAAAATCCTTAAAAAATTTAAAAAAAAACTATACTAACAAGTTTATTTTTTTTAGTTCTAAACATAAAACTGAAGCCACATCACATGCCCTCAAAGAACAAATAAGGAAACTTGAGAAGGAGGTTGAAAAATTGCAAAATGAGAACAAAATATTAGAAGGTAAAGAAGAGAGAGCTCGAGAAGCTCATGCTCAACAAGTAAATCGCGCACATTTACTTCAAAAGGAGCTTGAATCAGCTAAAAGAGAAGTAAAGGAACTTCAAGATAAAATGCAACAACTTGAAAATGATTATAAAGATAAAATGCGGCGTAAACCTCTTCAACCCAAACCTTCATCAGAAGGAGGAACCACCATGGATGATAGCAGCATTAGTGGTGGTGGCGGTGGAGAAGGTGGTGGTGAAGGCGTCAGTGGCGGTGGAGAAGCCCATGGCCCTGGCACTAGCTACCATGATCGTGAACTCATTGAAATTCGAATTAAAGAAGTTAATGATAAATGGAAATTGGAAGTAGAAAAATTAGAAAATGAAAAAGATCAATTGGAAGCTAAAGTTAGAGAACTTGAAGATCAACTCAATCAAATTGATCGAGGAAATGAGAGACAAGAAAATGAATTAGCCGATTTGAGACGCAAACATCAAGTAGAAATTGATAGACTTCGACAGGAAATTTCTGCTTTGCATGATAAACATCAAAATGATATGGAAGATGAGCGCGAAACATATCAAAAGAATCTCGATGGCTTACGTTTGCTAGAAGAAGAATTGCAAGAAAAATTGGCTGTCACTGAAAAGCGTTTAGCAGATGCTCTAAATTATCAAAATGAATTAGAGCGAGATAAGCGAGAATATGATGATAAAATTCAAGCTTTATCAACGCAAAATACTAAATTGAGAGATGATTTGGAAGATGCAAGAAATGAAGCGGATAAAGATGTTCAAAAATGGAAAAATGATGCATATTCAGCTCGTTCAGAATTAAAATCCCTTGAAACTACGATTACTGGATTAAAAACTCAACTTGCAGCCGCCACTGAAAGAAATGATACTCTTAATCGAACAGTGAATGACCATGTTGTAAAAATTCGAGATTTAAATTCTCAACTTCGCAAGCTTGAAGAAGATTTAAATGAAGCCCGATCAAATTTGAATGCAAAAGATCTTGATTTGGATAGTGCATTGAATCGGCTTCGACAACTTGAAGAACAATTAAGTAGCCTTAATCTTGATCACACTAAAACTAAAGCAGATTTGGAAGCCCTTTTACGTGAAAAGGATACCCTTGATTCAAATAATAATGTTTTACAAAGTGAAGTTGAACGATTAAAGAAACGATCGAATCAACTTGAAGAAACAGCAAAAGATCAAAAGAATTCATTAGATTTATTGAAATCTGAACGAGAAAGATTGCAAAATGCTTTCCGTGAAAAGAGTAAATTGGGTGATCATTTACAACAACTTTCTCAACAATTTGATGGAAAAATGGGCAAAATCCGTAGGGAATTGCAAGAAACATCGGACAAAGTAAGCGAAAAAATAATACTAAAAAAAGGCACATTAAAAAAACTTTACTTTTTTTTAGCTTATTTCATCCGACACAGAACGAAATAATTTACGAACAGAATTAGCTCGAATGCAACAAGAATTGGACTTTGGCAAAGAACAAATGTTACGAAAGAATGATGAATATCAATCAGCTTTACAAGATCTTTCTCAAGCTCATCGTGCTTCAGAAGATGGACGTCTTAATGCTTTACAAGAGCTTGAAACTCGCAAATATGAACTAGCAGATTTAACGGTAAAAAAAATCAAAAAATAAGAAAATATTATAATTTATGGATTTTTAGTCTCGATTAGAAAGCACTGAACAAAGGTTAAACAATTTACAACAAGATTACATTCGAGTTGATAGTGAAAGAGAATTATTAGCAGATGCATTGCGACGCTTCCAAAATACTGTTAATCGTGTAATGGCTTTGAATCGATTTAAACCAACTATCGATGTTGATATTATGAGACCAACTGAACCAAATATTGATGGCACTGGAGATGATAGTGGAATACCTGGTGATCAAAATGGAGGAAGCCCATTGGTTTCAGTTCCATTCCCACCAGGCATGGATTATGGTGACACTGTTCATCTCATCGATGAAGCAGGTGGTGGTGGAGCAATCAAAGATGGAATTGATGTTTCAGGAATTGAAAATACTTTGCAACATTTAATTTCCCGAATCGATCGTCTTCAACGAGATCGTGTATGTTAAATATTGTTTTATTATTCGCAACAAACTTTTCATTTTTATTTTAGGACGAATATCGTGAGGAATTAAATCGTCTAAAGCAAAAGACGAGCGAAACTCATACTACGATAAATAAGCGCGAAACTCGATATAAGACTATTGAAGAAAGTTTGGATCAAACGGAAGATGAAAAGCGTGGACTTGAAGCAAATTTGGCTGCAGCTAAACAATTACTTCGTTCACAAGAAGAAACTATGCGGCAGCGTGAAGAAGAGAGAAGACAACTCAAATCCAAAATGGTTGCTTCAGATTTGCAAGCTCGTGGCAAAGAAGCTCAAATTCGTCATCTTAATGAACAACTTAAAAATTTGCGACGAGATTTGGATAATGCTCATGAAGAAATTCGATCCATGCGAGATAAAGAAGAATCATATGATTCAAGTCGCTTCCAAATTGATAGCAAACTTCGTGATCATGAAAATGAACTTCAACGGCTTCATTTGCAAATAACCAATTATGAAACGGATAAACAAAGTACGAATGAAAAAGTTAAAGAACTTGAAGGCCAACTTAAACTCAGTGAAACTAAAGTCAGCGATTATCGAGATGATATTGAAAAGCTTCGACGTGATTTACTTAAAGCTGAATCAATTGAAAGTGATTTACGTAAAAGTTTGGATCAACAATCTCGAAATAACAGTGAATATCAAAATATTCGAGATCAACTTACTCGAGTTCAAAATGAACTCAATAATACCACTTCACGTAAAAATCAATTGGATACTGAAATTATTAGTTTACGTTCTGAACTTCGAGATTATAAGCAACGCGTAAATGAAATGACTAATCGAACCAGCGACCTCCAACGTCAATTACAAGATGCACATTTGGATAAAAATAGAGCAGATGATAGAATTTTGGAACTTGAAAAAGTAATAAATAAAAATTAATTTTAACTTTCAAAAATAAATTTAATATAAATTTCTTTTTTAGACTATCACTGCTCATCGAACAGGTGAAAGTGAACTTCGTCAACAACTTGAATTATTGAAAAATGAAAAGAAATCCCTCGGTAAAGAAATTGGAGATCTTAAACAACGTTTAGCATTATTGGAAGGTGAAAAAGGCAGTCTTGGTCGAGTACATGATCAATGGAAGCGTGAAAAGCAGGCATTGCTTAAAAGGATAGAAGCATTAGAAAATGAAAAGCGTCGAACTGATGCAGCCATTCGAGAAACAGCCCTTCAAAGAGAAGCAATAGAAAAATCTTTGAATGCTATGGAACGTGAAAATCGTGAATTATATAAAAATTGTGCGCAATTGCAACAACAAATTGCCCAATTGGAAATGGAAAATGGTAATCGTATTTTGGAATTAACTAATAAACAACGAGAAGAACAAGAAAGACAATTAGCTAGAATTAGAAATGAAAAAGCTCAGGTAATTACTAAGAATTGAGATTAAAAAAATTTGAATAAAATTATTTTAGATTGAGCGAATTATTCAAAATCGTGAAAGCACTCATCGAAATCGAATTAAACAATTAGAAGATCAATTAGCTTCAATGCGAGATCAATTAGACGTTGAACGTAGACGAAGACGTGATGTAAATGATAGACAGCTAATCACCGATATTAGTCGAATAGGTGGATCTGGTTATGTTGGTGGATTGCGAAGTGGTGGATATCATAGTGTCCTTCCAGGAGATAATATTGATTCCGGAACTGGTCATCGGTATGTCGCACAAAATAAAATTAAAATAAAAAATTATATTTTTGTAGATTTGTTCGTTCAACTTTTGCTTCCAATCCATTAACCCCTCCACGAGGAAGTTCAACCCCAGCGCGTCAATCAACACTTTATGAAGAATCAGTTTTGAGCAAAGAACATGGATTTGATCAAGATCCAGCTGGATCCATGCATTCTTATGGAGGTGGTTCAGCTCGAAGCCAACGGGATCCCGATGATGCCTCTTCCACTGCTGCCACTGATGAAGTAATTAAACCTTATAGTGGATTATAAAATTTAACATTTTTATCCGAGTGTAGAAAATAATCCCGATTTTTTTCTTAATTTTGTAAACACCCAATTTTCAGCGCACCCATACACCTCTTTAAAATAAATATGCTTTCCTCTCTTCTACAAGTAGCGTAGATTCACTCACTATCCCATATATATTTGTCGTCAGTATTATTATGTAATTACTTACTTATTACTAAATTTGGTTTTAAAAGACAACATTTTTTTCTATTGTAGTAAATGCTTTTCAAAAATGCTATGTTAGAATAAAAATTTTTTGCTTTGATCGAACGAAAGATAAAGAGACAAGACAGAAAAGACAAAAGTTAAACGTTAAAAATGAAAAAAACTAACCTGATTTGGAATTAAACATGAACGTCCAAAACAACAAGGAAAAAATATTTTATGCAACCATTTAATCCATTTTGGATTTAAATTTCCATATGGTTCCTCATTTTTTGGTTTAAATACACCAATCTTTTCCTAAAGAATATATAAATTATTAGGATGCAAGTAAATATATAATTAGTTACCCCGCGTAAATTTTTAACAAAATATGACCCTGATGAACCTTGTGGAATGCGTTCTGGAAAAATGCCATGATTTATTGCTCGATGAGCTTCAACTAAAACTGCAGCAAAATCAGCTCCACTGACACTTCCATATTGCTCATTATCTAAAAATTAATAATAAATTAAAGGTTTTTTTTAAAAGTTAAAGAAAATGCATACAAAATTTAACTGTGTCCTCATCGGATGTTTCTGTGCCGGCTCGTTGGGATCGGGTTCCTGCTGCACTTCCAGGTTCACCACTAGCTTGAGCTGATGTGGCAGCGTTAGCCATTTCATCAACAGTCGATAACAATGGAGTTCTTTCAGCTCTCTAAAAAATGACAAAAACAAAATAATAAATATTTCAAAATAAATAAAAAAAATTCACTTTGAGATTTTTCTTTTTTGTTCTCGATTTTTTTAATAATGCAGCTGAGTCACTGGCTTCATCATCATAAGAATCTGAATCGTTGAAATTTTGGCGATCCATAGGGAATATATATATATATATTGATACAACTAACCTGTATCGCAAGATTGGCGAGAAGGAGACCCGTTCATAGAAGGAAAAAAATAGAAAGATCAAAGTTAGGGTAAAATTAGCTGAAACGACAGAAAAAAAAATTATTTTAATTTCGTTATGTGTGTACGGCGGCGAGCCTGCAACTACTGATAGAAATAATTGATAACAAAATGACCTATATAGATTCACTCTAAAGGTGAGGTATAAAGATCCACGAAAAAAGAATATATTGGAAGAAATGATTAAGTCATAAGGCAAAGAATATAAATGGAAGAAAGAAACTTTTAATGTGAGAAAAAAAGATAAATGTGTGTATTTGTAATTTCATTAAAATGAAAGACCAGGGCCGTTTTTTAAGTTGACCAAAAGTTTTATCCACTGAGATTGAAATGGCAGGTGGATTATGACTAACTCTTCCTATTAAAACAAAAGTTTATTATTTCTGATTTTTAAAGTTCATGGACAAAAGCATTCTGCTGCACAAAAAAACAGCTCACTCTGCTTGTGTTCTCATGCGTTAACTTTCTATTTTAAAGGCTAAAAATGATTCTTACCGCGAAATCCAACTCTTTTTCCTTTCATTACCACTAATTTTATTTTTGCTGACGACCTTGCAATATAGCTTATTTACTTGGGTAATCAAATCATTAGGATATTTCACCTGTAAGTAAAAAGCAATGATTTCAGCTAAAAAGAAAGAAGATAAATGTTGGGATGATCTTGTAAGTTTATAAATTACTTTTACGCTTGGATGATTATATAAAGATTAACTTTTTGACTCCTTTCCATTCTATCGACTTTTAAGTCGATGAATTTGTGGTTTAATTTTTCAAAAATATAATTAACTAAACCATTATTTTCCTTTTTTTATATAAAAGTTTTCTGAGAGATATACTTTTAGCAACTTATTGAATCTAAACTTTTTTAGCATCAATACTATGTTAACACAGCTAAATTCAAAGAAGCTGAAGTCTTGCTTATTGGCGGAGACCATATTGCTTTATTGAGCCAAAGCAGGGTAAGAGAGAATATATTATTTTTTTGAACGTTTTTTTGATCCAATTTTTTTTACAGTTTTATCAAGAAAATTTGGCACCCCTGCATTGCTTTTGCTTTGGTTCCATGGGTGATACGATTGCTAATCTTCTTTGGAGACTTGAAGATGGCGAAATTGATAATTATACTCCAAAGGTTTTTTAAAAACTTTATCCTCAATTATTGATGCATTTATTTTTTACAGGCGATCGTTGTTTCCATCGGTCAATCGGACACCGATTTGTCAGCTGAACAAATGGTTTCCGGATTTCAAGCTATTCACAGAGTAATTCGAAGTCGACAACCCAATGCTAAAATATTTTTTATGGTAAAATAATATTTTCTCTAAAGCCCGTAATAAAATTGTATAATTTTAGCAACTATTACCAAGTGGACGAGCGCCAGACAAACGCTGGGAATTTGTTTCTAAAGTTAATGCAAATATGGAATCCGCATTAAGTCATGATGTTAATGTTATTGAACTTGATTTGGAAGCAATTGGTGAGATTCAAATTATCCATAATTTCCATAATAATATATTTATTTTTTCAGAAAATCAAGGTTCCATTAGTGCCCCATATATGTTTGATTTTTTCCATCTCAGCCAAGAAGGCTATGATGTTATATTCCTTCCGGTGCTTGCAGCTATTCAAGACGTGCTATCCATAAACGGGAATTAAATTAACTTATTCAACCACCTTTGTGAATTTTTTGAGATTTGGTAAAGCTGATCTCAACTCAAAAAAATAAATAAAACCATTCAGTTTAGTCAATTAATCAATGTGCTTAATACTATTGTGATCTTCTCTCTTTCAGTTTCTTTTTGTTATTATTATTATTTGTATTTAGGTATCTCTCGCTCTTTTATTTTTTTTAAAGACAATTAAGTTATTATTTTTATTATTGGCTTACAACAGGAATTTTTATATGGCATTGCATTGCCAATTGTTTAAACGAAAAGCTTTACGGTAGTAAATTCATTTTTATTTTGTATTATTTTATCAGAAAAACGAAATTTTTTTATTTTTCTTCTTTTTGTGCTCCAGAAAAACATAATCGAAGCTTATCCGTCACTTTCTTCTTCTCTTCTTTTTTTTTTGTTGTTCTGTTCTTGTTTTCATTCTTTCTTATGTATTTCATTTCTGCCAAAAAAAAACATTGATATTTGCATAAATTTACGCTTCAATCAAAGATACAGTTTTTAACTAAAAACATTATAACATTTTAAAGGAGAAAAAAATTTTATTTTATCACAAAATTATACACAAACAAAAGTTGATTTGATCGAAAAAGGGAATTAAAGATCCATGGGCTCTATCTAAAAGATGAATATAGTTTATTTGTTTATTTTTCTGTTAAATATTTTCTTTTTGATTGATTCAAACCCTTTTTTTTTGAATTTGTAACGCACTTTTTTAAGAGCTACAAATCTCAAATAATAGCTATTACTACGCTTGTTTGTAGCAATTTTTGAGTTAAATATATGCTTAAAATTTTAATATCAAAGAGAAAAACTTGTTATCACTTTTTTTGTTTGTATAATATGTTTGTTTGTTTTTTAACAAGTTGACCGGAAACATGTAGGCGTTTGACACAAAGTCATAGTCAAGTCAAAATAGGAGTGGTCAACCCTCATCATCGAAGAAGATAGACACACGTAAACTTTTTGAACAGGGAAAGTAATTTACCTATTGCAAATTTATTTTTGTTGCCAAAATTTCATTAACCATAAAAAACATAAAAATTAAATTTTTAATATATTAAATTAGTTTATTTATACTTCTTTTAAACTAACTACTCTTTCCTTCCTACAACTTAAAAATGACAGCAACTTTATATCATTTATAAACATTTAAGTGGTACGGTAATTATATTATTATTAAATTAAAATGCGGGGTGGTGGTGTAGTACAAAAACAACAAACACCTTCTCTTTTTTTAGACAAAATAAAAAAAGTTACATCATTTTTTTCATCTTTTGTTTTTTCTTTTTTCTTTTTGTATTTTGGTTTTGGAGATATTCTTAAAAATTTATTAATTTAAATTTATTTTGTTTTAAAACAACAAAACAAAAAACTTTTTCAAAGAATAATTTCCATATTTTGTTTGTTGTTTGTGTGTTGCATATTTAACTCATTTTTTCCTTCTTCTCTTTAGTGACCTAACAAAAAAAACCCACTTTAAAAAACACATTTGCCCCCACTTTTTTTAATGACCTCTCCTTATGTTTTTTTTTGTTTGCCACAGCAACTATACTTCCACCTGTTTTTAACAAACAAATACATACATACTTTGGCGTCATTTTTTCTTGCAATAAAAAAAAAGTGAAATAAAAGAAAACAACGAAATTGCATTTTCCATTCATGGTACTCTACAACTTATTATTTGTCAGGTGTTAATATGATTTTAATGAATTGTTGAATATTTTAAACTTATTATAAAATAGTATATATATCTAATAAAAAAAGTTTATAAAATCATAGTAAAATGAGACCAAAAAAGGAAATGGAAAAAAGGGGGAGGAAACAAAAAAGGGTCATTCATAGTTTTTTTATTTATTTATTTTTGAGTTATGATTTTTAAGCTTTCATTTTAGATGACTGGTTTTTGAATTTTTTTAAATAAAAAGAAATAAGAAAATGCTAATTGTCAATAAAAAAATTTGTAATAACTCCTCCAAAAACATCCATTAATAATATAAGCCTCTTTTTTGTGGAATAAAAAAATCTGATAAACGCACGTGTTTCTTTTTTTACTTTTTGCATATTGTTTGCTTATGATTTTTTTTGCTGATCAGTTTTCTTCCGCCTTCACTTTTACAAATATATTTTTTTAATTCTTTCCTCTTCCTCTCTCTCTTTTGTTGTCGAACTTAATTGCAATTGTATTTTTTATTGTTTATTTATTTATTTAAACCGCAGACGCGCATACGTGAAAATTATGGAATGCATGGAATGACCATCCTCATTCATTTCATTCATTCATTAAAAAAACCAACCACCTTTTTGAGCGCCCACTCAAAACGTTTTCACTCTTTCTCTTTGCTGTTTGCGGCTGCTGGCTGCTGTAGTCACGGCAGTAGAGTTTACGTCAAAAAATAAATGAAAGACATTTTTTTGTGCAAACAGTTTAGTTTGTTTTATTGTATTTTTTTGGGAGGGTAAAAATCTTTTTCCTGGTTTGTTGTTCTTGTATTTTAATATGATTATTTATGAGTTTAAAGCGCGTCACTGATGTCCATGAACCTAAACTATCTTGAAAACTTTTGAAAAGTATTTAAGGATAAAAATTTTTATTAAAGAAAAATCACAAAAAAATTTTACAGTATTTTTTGTTACTGCTTTGTCTCTGCCATTTTGCTATGCCTTTTTTTACAAGTTCTTTTGTTTGGCTGTGACCATTAAGGGTAAAAAAATAGTGAACAGCTCAAAGTTGAGAATAAAGAAAATAAAAAAATAATCAAAAGGACATATTTTGTTATTATTTTAACAGCTTTGTAGTATATAAAAGGAGCTTTTAAAAACAGAGTAGTTTTTTTTATTATACAAAGCGTACGTGTCTCTCGTAAAAAAAAGAAATTTGTTTTTTCATTGAGACAGAAAAGTAAGTTTCAATGGGTCTAAATTTTAAAGTTCATGGAAACATAATTATATAATAAGCATTTAAATATTTTATTTTTTTCTGGTTTGAATCCACATTTTTTTAATGATCGTGTTTGTTGCAATAACAATAAATTAGTATTATTTAATAATAATCTTTTTTATGAAAAATGAGGGCGTAGGTATAAAATTATAGAGTAGAAAAGAAATTTTTTTATTATTATTTAAGCTTTTATTTTTTGTTGTTAACGGTCATTTAGACTCAAATTAATTTTTAATTATTCCACTTTTGTAATTGTTTTTACTTGAACTTTACTTTTATCTTATTTTTTGTATGTGTGTTTTGAAAGATGGGTAGTGAGGGAGGGAGGCTATCTTCTATTATAGCTTTTTTACAATTAATTAATAATTTTTTAATTGGGTATTTTTCTGTCTTATTTTTTTTCTACTTTAAATAATAATAATACTATCTTATAATTTAATGTTATTCTTTTTTTTCTTGAATGACTTTTCATTTTCATTCATGAATAAAATGTAGTGGCAGAAAAAATTGGTATAAAAGAAGAAAATTTCTCAAGACCGGTGGAATACTTTAACAAAACTATTTAGTCTAGGATACAATCATTTTTTGTATTTAGTTTTTTTATTTCTCTATTTATTTTTCTGAACAGCTTTTTAAAAGTTGTTTTAAAAAGTCCAAGGTTGCTTTGAATGTCTTTTGGCGTGTTTTGATTTTTGTTGTAAGCACAAAACATAAAAAATAATATTATTAGCCTTTTATGTAGGATTTTTTTGGAGGAAACTCAGAGTAATTATTGTTTCACATGTTTTCTTAAAAAATCGCTTAATTTTAGCTTTCATTTTGCATTTTTATTTTTTAAATATCTAAACTTTTTTCTCTGATTTTTCAATAAAAAAATTATTGCCCTACAAACCTTAATAGATCTTTTCAAAAAAATACTGTAGATCTCATTTATAAAAAAATTAAAATTAAACTCTTTTTTCTTCGCTGAAAAAAAGTTAAAGTTTTTTTCTTCTCGCAAATACTGTTCATGATTTTTTTGTTTGAAGAAAAAAGAGGGCGGTCTATTACGCGGCTCAACGAATCAAACGCTTTTTGATATGTTTGGGTTCTTTTTTTCTTGATGTGTAGCGACTACATGCTGCTGCTGGTCGCCATCAATATTTTTTAATAGTTTTTTTTATTTTTCTGTTTATTAATGAAAGTGAAAAAAGAAGGGTTTTTTCTGGTTTTTATTTTTTAATTTATTTTTTTTAACTTTTTGTAGCCTTCTCGAGCCCTGATTTGACCGCCGTCAGCTAATGACCAAAAATTTAGATTAACTATTTTTAGTTAGGTTTTTGTTTCTAAAAATAAGTTTTAGGATGAATATTAATGAGTTTCATTTCGATGATGATGAGGGTTAATAGGTTGGTCAGATAAATAATAAAGCGTGTGAATGAAACCCCTTTTTTAATTCTTTTTTTCCTTCTTTTTGCTATTTTTGACGTGTCAAATAATTTGGCCATTCATTTGACGCTGTGGCTTGTCTTGGTTCCACCTACGTTTTTTTTCTGGCTGCATTTTTTTTTTCCAACCACCCCAGAAAGGAACGAATAAAACAAATGACTCAAATAACTTCGCTTTAAAAAAGGGGGTCAAAATTAATTTATGAACTTAATAAAATGATTATGTGTTTGGGGAACACGGGTATTGATAATTGTTATTTTTTGTTGTTGATGTCTTTGCTGAATGGATTTAAAACATTAAAAAATGAAACATAAAAAAGCGGCCTTTTAAAACTTTGTTTTCATAAACAACAGCATAGCATTTTTTAGCTTTGTTGTAGTTTGATAACAATTAATTTATTTTTTTTGTAAAATTTTCGTGCCATTTTTTGTTTTTCGCTTTAAAACAACAAAAATTAATAACTTTTTTCAAAAGCGTTAAAACTTTACAATTTTATAAAAAATTCAAAACGAATGAAAAAAAATAGTTTGTTTGACCCCTAACCTCATCATCCATTCTAACGCGGGCGGAATTCATTCCACCTCCATTTATTGTTTCGGTTCACAAACTTTTTTCTTTTCCTTTTTATCAAATAGAAAATTCAGCTCAAAAAAGCCCACAAAAAATAATATCTTTTTTGAGCTAAAAACATTTTTATTTTATCCTTTTTATTGTTTTAAGCTTCAATTTCCCGCTTAATAAATCGCCAACAAATTACAATTAGTTTAATTCAAAACGGTTTTTTCTTTAATATTTTTCCTTTTCCTCTTTTTTAAAGTGCAAATATTCAAAAGATTTATCTTTGATGCATGCGAAGTCTGTCTTTAAGAAAAAAAAGAATAAGAAAATGATGTCATGGGTCCTTGACATGATCATCGCTCTTTATAGTTTTTAACTAACTTGTTCGAACCCTTTTTTATGTGTGTTAAAAAAAACCAAGGTAAAAGCAAAATATGGCCATCAAAAAAAATTGGAGCTGAACTTTGAATCACCAAGTTGCTATTTGCCGCTTTAAGAGCAGCATTTTTCATAGCCTGCCCGATTGGATTTCGAAAGGATCGTTATTTTTTCTTGTTGTTGATTTTTTTTTGCGCTTTTTGTTTTTGTTTTTGATATAGCTTCTTGTAATTTTTTAAACTTAACTCTAAAATTATTACATCATTTTTTAGTGATTTTTAAATTACCGTAACAATTATTTATTTTAATTTTATTAGCAGTTACGGTAATGTTTAACTTTATTCTTTGCTTATTCCGTAATGAAAACTCCTTCAATTGATGATAATAATTCTGAAGAGTTTTCTGATTCTATTCTTGATCGATTAGATATTCATTCAAGCAGCAGTCCTCCAGCAAGTTATCAACCATCTTCATCATCTCGAAAAACTACTTCGAGCAGTGGTGTTACAACAGGTGGAACAACAACGTCGTCTTCGGATAAAATGATATTTGCGGAAAATCCATTCCGACGATCATCACAAATTTTATCTCCATTTAGGTTAGCATTTCTTCTTCTTCTACCATATCCCTTTTTTAAATTTTAACTAATTTGTTTATTTATAGTGTTGGCGGAATTGGTTCGTGTCATTCACCGTTAGAGCCGCCAGCCACACATACTAGCAGCGTCCTTGAAGATTATTATAGTTATCCAAGCAGCACTGAAGCTTCAGCTTCCACGGATATAAGAGAAAGACAAAGGAAATTTGTTTACGATGAAATAGAAAAATATCGCGAAATGTGTAGCTTTGATTCTTCTGAAAGTCATGATAATCAAAGTGAGTTTAAAAATGTTTTTATTTTTTATGTGTGCTATTAATTTTCTTGAGTGTTAAGTGTTACTACTAACCTTTTTTCAAACACGATTACTAAAAACTGTGGTTTTTTTACTATTACTTATATCTCACTTGAACAAACTAATTTATCACGAAAATGTTTTAAAAATTGAAACATAACCTAAATTTTAATTTTATAAAACAAAAACAAAAAATTCTCCAACTTAAAAAAATTCAATCAACAAAGCGCAAATATTTTATTTTCTTTAACAATATTTTTGTTTGTAATTGCTACCAGTTAGTTGGTTATACATATTTTGTGTGATGCTCTTGAGTGTTTCTTTTTTTTATTTGAGTGTATTCAGACTGATTCTATAATGTTTGTGAACGTTGTCTTTTATTTTTCCGTCTTGACGACCCAATAAGTTCGCCAAACACAAAACTTTTTGAATCATTTGTAATTTAATTTTTTTTTCTTTCGGGTTAGTTTAGTTTAACAAATTCTGCTGCAGAAAAAAAAACGAGAAAGAATGACCAAAACAATTCTTGACGACGACAACAACGTCGTCATTCATCATGATAGATAGAAGAAATAAGATAGAAAATAAAAGAGGGAGAAAACTAAATAGCGTTCAAAAGGGTTTTAGACCCGTTTTTCTATTCATTTTTTTCTAAAAAAAAATTAATCTTTTGGATCTTTTTCTTTGATTATAAAGTTATGCCAAAATTCTTAAAAAATATCAATACTTTGATTTTTTGCATTCAAAAAGAAATCCGTCAAAAGAAATTTGAAAAAAATGCACAGTTTTATCAATTTTCATAATTATTATTTTCGCTAAAAAATAATGACTAACTTTTTTTCTCTCTTCATCGAATATAAAAAAACTGTAAACCTAAGAACAACATTAACAGTAATTTGCTAAATATCACCCATCCTATTTAAATTTGAAGTTTTAAACAACTTCACTTCCGGGGAGAAAATTATTGGAAATTATGGGGGTTGGAAAAAAAAAGAAGGAAAAAGAAAACAAATATAATTGCAAGTTATTTGAAATGTGAGACTATATTAGCATGTTAAAAAATATATATTGCGTTTAAAGGCTTTATTTTTACAATTAAAAAAATAGCTTATTTTTCTGAAATGGCTTCTGTTATGATGTTGTTTCTTTGGATTGCTTTATAAATAAAATCAAACGAGGCTTATCTCTGCTATTATGTGTTTTTTCTTTCTTTGAAACGTTGTTGTTTTTTTGACTCTATTTAAATCTACTTCCTAATTTTATCAAAACAATAGATGTTTTTAAAAATTAGAGTTTTTAAATTTTCATTTTATTTTGTTCTCTCTAAAACACATTTAACTATGTCTTAGATATCCATAATTTTTTTTTGATTTAAGCTTAAAAGAATTTCAATTATGCGATTGTCGTGTCGCTTTTTTGATATCGTCAAACAACAAAAAAGGATGGATGCTTTTTATGACGATCGTCACACATTTTAATGTTTCTCGCTGTTCGTTTGTTCGTTTCCAAACAGCTGCTTGTCAATAACATTAAACTATCTTGGGTGAATCACAAATGGGGCAAAATCAAAAATCAAATAGAAAAATGCTTTACTTTTATTTTTTGATAATGTGTGTCACTAAACTTGCTGCTTGGTTTTGCTTCTTTCTTCCGTTAGTCAGGACTATCAGCTACAGCTAGTCAGCTAGCGATTGGTGATTATGGTTCTCTCATATATATTTTTGCTTTTATTTCATAATCTTTTTTTTATTTGACCCTCTATTGATGGAAAAAAATTGAACTCTCAGCAACAATGATAGTTTGTTATACGCGTTTGGGACACATCACAGCTTGCATTCATTTTGGCTTATTCCAGACGCACCACATTCAAAAGAGCTATGTTTGTTGCATCGTTAAAAAAAGCATGACACGGAAATATTTGAAACAAGCGAGAATGGAAAAGCAGCGTAAAAAGTTTTTTATTTTTCAGCTGTCTTTAAAACTTTTTTTTAATCTTAGTCTATGTGTTTTTTTTTCTCTCTCTCCGTTTTTGTTTCTACGTACATCGAGCATCCATTATTTCAAAGGCTTTAAAGAGAGAGAGAGAGAGTTCATACATACACTTTCTCTCTTTCTCGTTTTTTTATTCTCCTCTTGGTTGCCTCATTTCTTTTCTTTTACGGACAAAAAAAAACTTGCCTCACGCTTCGGTTGGCCAAGCCAAAGGCAGCAGTCGACAGCATTCAGCAACATCAGCAACAACAGCAAACAACCAAGCAGCCAGCCATCAGTCAGTTTGTGTGAGGACAGGCCAGAAACGAGGACGCCCACGTATTTTAGAAAAAATTCTTTTTCTCTTTTTCTTATCTGCTTTTTCTCGTCATCATGCTTACTTACTTACTTTCGACTTTTTGTAATAATTACCATTAACTTTTTTTGTTTTGTTTGTTATTTTGTAGCTTGCTTACATTTTCTTTCTTAAAATCTTTCTTTTCCTTCCTTCCATTTTTATATTATTGAGATTATCTCGGGATTTATAATACTGCTTTGCTGCTGCCTGCTGACGACATCTCTCTAAACGATGATGCTCTTCTTCTTTGGCTTCTGCAAATTTTTTTCTCAAAAATTTTCATTTTTATATGCTTTTAATTTTTTACGATTTATAAGCTTTTTTGACTGTTAAAAACGGTAGCTCTATTACTTTCTTCAACCTCTTAAAGTAAAAATTATGTATGTACTTTTCCAACAAGTACTACTTCCTTACAATTATCTTTTTATGGCAAACAAGCAAGCACCCGCCATTTTACTTGCCAATATTTGCTTTTTTATTTTACCAATTATTATTTTACTACTTTTTAAAAATTTTCTTTTTGCTTTTCCTTTCTTTTTCTTCTAGAAAGCTAAAGAATCAATTTTGCGATTTTTTCTTTACACCACAGACAAAAAAAGCAAAAGGGTTGAAATAGATCAATGAAAGAAATTGCTGCTGCTGGTCGTCCTGGAATTGCCTCATTTCCCTTTCTTCCTTCCTTTTTTCCCCACTAAAACTAAATGCTTTTTTTCACATTTTTATTGTAAAAACGATCAAATTTTTTGGGACGCAAAAAAAAGTACAAGAACAATTTATTTTTTGGAGATCAAATGATGGTTTTATTTCTTTTTTGCAATTTTAAATGTGAAAGTTAAAACTTTTTTTGCCTCAAAAAAAATCTTTGCGCATCAGTCACACCCATAAATCAAGCCCACGGAAATGTCAACAACAAAATGAGAAGTTTCTTGTTGAGTTAAAAAATAAAACTCTGGCAAAAAGCAAGTTCGAGAAAAAAGAGATTTATTTTACCTATTTTTTTTACATGCAACTTTTGTATTTTTTGAGTTTTTATTGTTAAAAAAAGATAAATTTAGCACAGTACAGGAAAATAAAATTTTTGCTTGGATAATGGCTTTTTTGTTGGCTCTCTCGCTTGGTTGGATGGGTTTAATCTCCTATGGATTAAACTCGACATAATCGAAAAAAATATAAAAAAGACTGGCGCTCTTTTGCCTTGTCGTCTCTCGCTATTTATTTATTATTTATATTTTATTAAGGTTAACCAAAAGCCCATGGTTGCGCCTAGCTGTGTCAATAGAATTTTTTTTATTCTTCCGCTTTCTTTCAATTGTAACTTTTTTTCTTTCTTTGACCTTTGTGTTTTTGACTGTTTCAAAATTCACACTAACACAAAAAAAACTATGGTAAAAAATTTGTAAAAAATAATTTAAAGAAATTTTTGCTTTTTCAAAAGCAACCTTTTTCCTTTTTTTTAAAGTTTATTTGTTTTACTTTCTTTCTTTTTATTTTACTTATATATTCTTATTCATTGATGACATCATAAAGCAAGAATAGCCCCATCGCTTGCTACTGCTGCTTGCTTCAAGTTTTTTGTTTCCTGAAAACCTATGCCGCTTCTTGTTTGTGTTGGTTGATGACAAACTCATTTTCAACGTTTTTTCTTTTCTCTTTGAGGAGGGCCAAAGAAAGAAGAGTTTTCTTTTTCATTTTTTTGCCCTCAAAAATAACCATACTCAAACCACGCAAACATTCTTCTTGGGCACATGCATGAATATAACACTTTTTCTTCTTCTTCGCTCTTTGTGTTCTTTTTTATGGACAATTTTGCGGGCAAGGAAAAAAGATAAAGAAAAAAAAGTGGAAAATTTCTTTCCTCTTCCTTTCTCGTTTCTTTTTTTGTTGGATGGGTTTATTTTCCAAATACATCATCGTTGTCGAAGTCGTCTGACTTTGAGTCCATCTAATTAAGGAAAAAGGCATTTTATGCATTTTTTGGAAATATGATGTGTTTGCGTCAAAAAAAGAAACTCAAAGAGAGAAAAAGAAGAATCTCGGCATTCTTCTTTTTTTGTATTTTATATATGCCTTCTTTTTTCTTTCTTTTTTTCCTTCTTCCGGAAATGTTTGCGTATGCGTTTAAAATGTCAAGTATTAGATAACTTACACACACACTCTGTTATCAGTCAGTAGTAGTAGAGTCCGCGTGACGACTACGCAGACTCTCGTGTGTAGGCAAACGAACGAGTCGTCTTCATTGTCGTCGTCGGCAAATATCAAAAATTGTTGTGAGCGAGAAAGAAGCTATGTTTCAAATAATTTCCATGCTTTTGTTTTCATTTCTTCTTTTTTATGGCTTTTATCAAATAAAGGAAATAAAGAGCATTGGCCATCGACGTTCGCTTAAAAATTTTTGGTTGTGGGCGGATTACGCCCAATTTGTCAAATATTTTTATTGTTGTTGCATATTTTTGTTTTTTATTTATTTAAAAAGCTTTGGGAATTCTATGAATCTTTCTTCTTCTCTCACTTCGAGTCATATCAAAAATGGTATTCACTATCTTTGGAGAAAAGAAAAACGATGACTTATTTTTTTTTGTTTTTTTTTTCATCGTCCTCAAATTATCGATTTACATGAATATTTTTTTTATAAATATTTGAATGTAAAATTACTTTTAATTGTTTTTTCTTTTCTCTCTCTTCTTCTAATTATTGAAAAAAAGAGGAAAAATAAATTTTCCCAAATTTAATTTTTAAAAGAAAAAAATCCATTTTTCATTTTCTTTTCACTATCTATTTATGTTTTTTTTTTCTACGACGAGGAATAGTATTAATTATATTCTTTTTTTTGTTGCTTTAGGCTAAAATGCATATATTAAAGGCAGCGTTTTTGTTTTTTAATATAGTTTATTTTTTGCACCATAAACTTTTTTTGATTAAATTTAATATTAATCACATTGAAAATTCACTTTTTCATTTTTTATGTGCGCCTTTTTAACGACTGTTAAAACACAAAAATAAATAAAATAACTTACTTTTTTCGTTGTTTCTGAAAATGTAAAAAAGGCCATATTTTACAACTATCAACTTTCATAACCATATTTTTTAATATTAAAATTACTTTTTTATGGGACCCATTTTTTAGCTTTTTTTAAATGCACTCATCAGAACATTGCTCATACAAGCTCTTTATAATTTTTTTGCGTATCATTTATTTTTAAACCATTTTTATCCTTCATTTTTTCTACTAAAAAAATAATTTTATAGTCTCTTTCTATTTTAATTTTAAATATTACATTGCTATTACGTAATTATAATATTTTGTGACGGTTTATCTTTTTTTGGTGCCACATATCTTTCCTTTTTTGTTTGTTGATGTTACTTGTTTCTATTCTATTTCCGTGATCACAATTTTTTTCTTTTTTTTCTTGTCGTTCGGTTTTATTTCGGGAAGTAAACTATCTATTTTTTTTGTTTTTTTACTACATACAGTTGCTGATTAGAATAAATTTATTTGCAGTTTTTTGTGATCTTATATTATCTGGTAATACCCCACCATCCTCATCGCTTTCAATTTCACAAAGTGTTGAAAGCAGCAACTTTGGGCAATCTATAGCATCTCGACGTTTAAATCCATCTTATTCCTTGGATTCTCATCATCGTCTTATTAAGCAAGAAATTACCACTTCTGGTAGTATATGTTTATCTCCGCCTATTGCTTTTGAAAATACAACAGTACTTAATTTAAATTCTCGATTTTCATCATCAAATTTAACTGCCACTAATTTGGCAGATACTTCCAATTCCTCTTTCAAAACGACTGTAACAAGTATTGCACCAAGCGGTTCAACGGCATTTATGCCGACGGCCGCAACAATAAACAGCTCACATCCAGCTGCAACAATGACAATGAAAACTTCAACGAAAAGTAAAATAACCCTCAAAAATAATCATCAAATGCAATGTTTATCCATTTTGGAAGCAAATGATTGTCTTAAAACTCCAACGGTACCTGATTTACTTAAAACTCCTACTATCACTGTTTCACCAACGAAGCATGGAAGTTTTCATGCTCATACGGATGATTTACATACTCCTGGAGTTTGTTTAAATGCTTGCACAACAACAAATAATAATCAAGCATTTTTTGGCGATCATGAACCTTTACTATCGGGTAAGTGTCCTTCTAAATCTCAACCTTTTTTGTATAAACTTTCTCTTTCTTTATCCCTTTTGTCTTTATATATTTATGCAAAATAATAACATACATACAATAATTATATTAATACATATGTATTATTAAAGCCAACGTGCCACGTTTTTGCATTATTAATATGTCTCTTTTTTTAAAAATTTGTGTCGTCTCATATTTCGGGTCATATGTATAAGAGTATGAGAGTGGGAATAAATTAGTGAAACACGCTGAATTGTTAATGTTAGAAAAAAATAGTTTTCTAATTATAAAATTTTAATTTTTTATAAAGAATTGGATGCTTTGCGTAAATAATAAACGCCAACGCAATTTGGCATAAATTTTTAGTATTATTAACTTCATTCAAGCTTCTTTTTTGCTTCCTAACTTTTAAATTTTTCACTAACTTAACAATCCTTTGATTATATATATATTTTTTTAGCTTCCTCAACTACAGGCTCGACAACTACAACCTCATCATCCCATAATGAATGCAGTAGTATTTCATTTAATAACAAACCTCTTCTTTCAGCAAAAGGATTTTCAAATATTAATTCACCAGGTAATTTTATATATTTATTTTCTTCATTCATTCAAAAAATGCCATTAGTCTCTAATTGAACTCTTTTTTTACGCTTGTATTTTTTGCACTTTTTTGTTACAAAAGAATCGCATTTTTTTCGATGCTGCTTTTTTTCTTTCTTCTAATTTTTCTAAATAAGGAGGCGTCGTTCGTTGTTGTTGTCCTTGAAGCAGCGTGAAAAAAAGAGAGAAAAAAAATTCTCAGCAACGTGTTGGAATGACGTCAATCAAAAAAATAAAAAAATGAATTCATACTTTTTAAAACAATTTTTTTTTCTTTGATGGTAAAATTGCATTTTTTTTCACCTGTTTTTAATACTTGTGATTAGTTTAATTTTATTTATTTATTTTTTGGTACTACTCTTAAAAAAGTATGTATACATTGCTTTCTTTTTAAAACACATACATACGCCTCCACAAAATGACGCTTAATTTTCTTTTCAATTCAAAAAAGGGGGCTTTATAACACTCGGCATTTAAATACATAGGCGGGCGACTTGCGCTGCATTTTTTTCTTTTGAATCAATTATCTAACATTATTATTTTTTTATTTCCTTTCCTTCTTTTTTAGGCCTAGGTGCTTCAATATTTCAATTTTCACCTATTGTGGAACATTTTTTGCAATCATGGAAAACACCCACTTTACCTCTTCTTACTGTAACAGATGCTAAAACTCCTGGAGCTACAGATACTCCAGATTTAATGAAAGTAAGGAATTATTAAACTTTTAAATCAATACTAAATTAATTTCTAACGACTTTTAGGTTGTGAGAATTTTGCCTGTTGACGAAGATAAAAAAGATATTATTGATCATCATCACCACACTAGAGCAGCATCAAAAGCTGCTAGTGCAGTTGCTGCAGCTTCGGTAGCTGCTTCAACTTCTGGGAATTGTTGTAATCAATCACATCCCCCAGGATCCTGTCCAAAACAATCAGCATTTCCTGAAAATATCCATATTAAACAAGAATTACCTTGTCATGCTCATAGTGGAGGAGGAACACCCATGAATTTATCGATGGAAGGTGTGGCAACACGTTATTCACAAGTAAGAAAATATTTTTAAACATAACTCGTATAAAAATAATTCTTCCCTTTTTTAGTTGCATCCGCCTATGACAACTCAAAGTCATTTTCAAAGGCCCTCTTCCGCTCATAGTTCCACATCGACTGCAGCATCATCGTATCAACCCAACAGCTTTTCTACCATTAATAATGATTTAACCGCTACCTCGTCATCTTCACTTTCTTCCACATTCCAACCTAAACTCGAACCCATGGATGACTATTATCAACCCTCTATAAACTTTGGTCAACCAGGTCCAATGTTTACTGGACATGGTAAAATTTATTCTAATTTTTGTTTCAAATTCTAAATTATTTTTTTAGATGGTGGTTTTGGTTTTGATTCTTCCGATCCATTTAGTCAGCCTCCAAGTGCTTCAAGTACTCCAAGTGGTAGTAATGTCGCCGGTGGCAAACAACGTTCCAATGCAATTCAAAATAGAAGCAGCCGAGTTCTAAGTCGGCCTTCAAAAACTCCATTGCAAGAGAGGCCACATAAATGTCCCGTGGAAGATTGTGATCGAAGGTTTAGTCGCTCTGATGAACTTACTCGTCATATCAGAATTCATACGGGGCAAAAACCATTCCAAGTAAGAATTACTCATTTTTTTAAACATTCCTTAAACTTTATTCGCTAAATTCATTCATTTATTTATTTTAGTGTCGCATATGTCTTCGAGCTTTTTCACGTAGTGATCATTTAACCACCCATGTTCGAACTCATACGGGAGAAAAACCATTTAGTTGTGAATTTTGTGGACGTAAATTTGCTCGTTCAGATGAAAGAAAAAGGCATACAAAAGTTCACGCAAAACAAAAAATTCGTCGACCCAGTGTTGGAATGAATACTCCATATGATCGAACCGGCTCAAGTGCATCTAATGATGGATCTAATTTATCTCTATAATTTAATTTAAAATAACGGGTTGTTGAAAAAAATTTCATTGATTATCACAAAATAATTATAATTATTGAAAGAAAAAATCAAAGATACACATACTTTTTAAATATTCAAATGCCCTTTGCTAGTCACTTTTTTTTGTAATTTTAACCGTCCCAATTTTCTCAGGGCTTTAGTCTTTTCTTTTTTCTCAAAAATAAAATGAGGCATTTCCCGGTGAAAAACTTTTTATTCGTATCAAAAGCAGAAGCTCATTTATTTTTTTTCCTTTAAAAAAAACCGTTCCTTTAATTTACTTTTACGGATTACTTTTTTCTTTTTCACAAAGTTTTAGTTCTTTAATTCTTTCTAAATATGGGGATTTTTTTCTGTAAGTTAAATGAAAAGCATTATATTGCCCATTTCCTCTTCTTTTTTTTCAACTGGGTTATTTCCTTTTCTTTGTTTTCGGTTTTGATGTTGTTTTATCCTAGTGAAAAAAAATTCTTTTTTGTTTAAAATTGTAAAAAAAATCTGTAGAATTTGTTTATTTATCCATTTTTTATTTTTGCTCTTTGCTTTACAAATATTTATTAATTTTAATAAAAGTAATTAAGTTTTATTTATAACTTAGAGCCCTAACAAACACGAAAACCACAGTTATATACTTTCAAAGAAAAAAAATAGTTTATTTAAATCCTGTTTCACGACAAGTACAAAATTTTTCTAAAAATCTATGAGTCAATGAAATACAATTTGCTGCTTGTCCATATGTATTTATTCGACTAATATTATCATAACCCGTAACAGCCGCAATAATACTTGAATTCGTTGAAGATGCTTGAGTAACTTGAACAACGCCTTCAAATACACCATTATTTGGCAAAGTTTGAAGCGTCACTCGAACAAAACTAATAAGATTTGTCACATTTTTATCTGAGAGTAATTCATTGTAATGATAACGATTGTTGTTTTGAACCTTAAAAAAATAAATAAGAAAAAAGATTAAAAAAATGCGTGACCGGAAATGTTATCAAGAAAAAAATGTCTCACTTTTTGATTTGCTGTTAATTTTTCTGCTGATAAAATTTTATCTTGTTCCACTGTTAAACATCTCTCTTTAACAGGATTTAAGCTGTCATTAATTTGTTCTAAAATTGCTTGAGCACTTCTTTGAACCAGGGGATCTTCAATTAACAAGGATGTCTCTTCCTAAAACAAACAAAACACAATTATCTTTTTTGCGAATTTTTTTGTCTTACTTGACAAACACAAAAATGTTCTTCAATTTCAACATCTTTACAAGTTCGAGAAATTGGAATTTCTCTAAACAAGCTAAACCCTCGGTTCTTTAATCGATGGCGATTGGTATTTCCATATTCACCATGAACAGCATCCATAAGTGTTTCATAAAAATCATAATGGCACGACATTCGATATAAATTTGTTGTTAAAGCCGTCTTAAAATTTCGATTAAAAGTTAGCAATGATGATTTAAAAAATTACCTCTAAAGCTGGAAACTTATAAAGCATATCTTCTGGTGGTCGAATAAATAGAAAAGGCATTCTCTCTTCATATCGGCCAATTAAAGTTGATCTTTAAAAAAATTTTAAGTCGGCTAAAATAAATAAACTAAAGTTACCGTATTTTGTCAAATCGATTTCCATGATCTGAAGTAATAAAAAGCAGTGTATTTCGAAGGAGTTCTTTTTTATGAATTTTTTCAAGCCATCTTTCAAGAATACTATCAAGCTTTTCAATTTCATATGTAATATCATGGGATAATTTCCATAAAAATGAAAATACAAAATATGGCATATTTAATGCATCTTGATTTTCCATAAATCTAAAAATTTATCCTATTTTGAGAAACAAAGTGTCTAATTACCTTTCAATGGTTTCCAAAACCAATAAAGCTTCAGGTTTGGTATTGAAGCAATATGGAGTTGAAAGTTTATACAAGGACAATTCATTGAGAAGCCTACCATAACTTCTTAAATAAACATCGGTTGGTTGCTTTTTAAATCCAGGGGCTTTATAACTAAAAATTCCTGGTTGTTCTTCAGCCAACATCGTTGTATAACCAATTTTAGATAAATTTTTCCATACAAATGGCCAATCATCAACGAATTCATGTTGCGGGTCTTGTTTGAATTCGGATTTTTGAACTGTAGCTCTGTATCCTGTCAAAACTGCGACCATGTTCGGGAATGTATTGTCATCAATTTTAACATAGCCTCGCATATCCCAACCACCAATTTTTTCGGTTAAATATCTAAAAAAAATAGTTTGATATAAAAAAAATACAGGAATATGCAAATTTACTTGTAAGTCAAAGGTAAATTTCTTATAACATTTGACCGAGAAACAGAATCAATGCCAATAATGAGAATATTTGGTCGATAAACGCTTGAATCAAAATTATTTTTTACGCCATGCAGCGACTCTATAGAAGCATAAATATTTGAATATGTAAATGTTTTATTGAATGTTCCCTTCAAAGCCACTCCACTCCATGAAGATAAAGATAATTCCCCACTGGTTGGAAATGGCTTCCATTGATTATTAAAAACTGAAGAATCTGAACCATTGGCTCTCCGAAAAAATTGATATTGCAATTTCATTAATCCATTTTTATAAGCCTCAGATTTTTTTAAATACACCTAAAAAATTGGGAGTTTTGGGTTTGTGCAAAAATTTTAATTTCAATAAACCTTATTTCTTTTTGCATAGGTTAATTCCGGTTGAAATCGTGAACATTTTAGTGGAGGAGGATGTTTGAGAAAATTTAAAATTGATGGGTCAAACGGGTTTAAAACTGGAAAGCGACATGTTTGTTGGGGAGAATAAAATTCAGCTTGAGATTTATTCAATTTTGTTACAAGTCTATGGCCTAAAATATTTTACACTAAGATTTAATTCAAAGAATTAAAAGAAATGCAAACCATATTCAAGATCAATGAATCGATTATATCGAAATAAAGGTAAAATATAATAAATAAATAAACAAAAACTTCCAAAATAAATTAAATGTTTACATTTTCGAGTTACAGATTTTGGTTTTCGATTAAAAACATAAACACTCATAATGATTTAAATTAATTTTTTTATTATTTTTAAATTTTGTCAGCTCATTTTTTTAAGGAATCAATGTGCAAGAAAAATGAGAGAGAAGAAGAAAGCAGAAAGATTCATAAATTAACACACGAAAAAAAGCTCGGAGATTTGAAAAGAGAGAAGACAGAAGAAAAAAAGGAGGACATTCTCTTTTTTTTGTTGTCAAAAAAAGATTACACTAAAGATATAAGGATTGCGCTTATTTTTTTGTTTTTAATTCTTCTTCTTGACCGCAGCAGTTTTTAACAAGATTGACACTTTGGTGTTGTAAGATCACAGTTAAAAAAGTGATTAATTATTATTTTGTTTTTTTCTTTTTCTCAATTTTTAAATCCATCCATTTTTTTCATAAACGTTCGCGTCTAATCTTTTCTCCTTTCATTCCCACTATTTTTCAACGTTTATTTTAATCAGAAAAAAAATTTAAAGTTGAAAGTGGCTGGCGATTATGAAGTTACATTCCAAACTACTTTTTCTCGCTTCCATTTTGTGTTTCGTTTTTGAGCTTTAACTTACCAACAACATTCATAAAATTCTTTTAAATAATAAAGATGATTAATTCAGGTCAATTAATTTAAAAAGTTTGCGTAAAAATTAAAAAGAAAAAAGAAAGAAAATGAATGATCCTATTTTTTCTTGAAATCTAATCCAATCAATAAAATTTGCAATAAAATTATCCGCCGCTCGACCTTCGACAGTGACGCAGCATTTTATTTTTTTTACGTTTAGTCTCTTAATCAATTTTATCTCTTACTACTTTCTGTTATTATACTTACGCATCATTAATAGTATAAGGCAGTGTGATTGTTTGTAAAAAGCTGCTTTTACCACAATGAAATCATTACCTATGAACAGCGGAACGGCGACGACGACGAAAGCTATTAATAATTCATCCTCAAATCAGTTTGTGGCAACAACAATGTTTGACAACCATCGAAGAAGAAAATTTCGAAATTATAAATTATTTTTTATTGGTTTTATTATTTCTTTTATTATTTCCATTTTTATTGGAGCTTATATTATTGCTTCTTCCATAGCCAATACACAGAAATTGGATGAAATTATTGTTAGAGAAGAAAGTAGTTTGAGAAGGGTGAAGCGGGAATTCATGTTTGCTTCGGGGCAAAATTCCACCGATCCTGAATGTTTTCAAGTTTGTTTTTGACTTTATTTATTTTTTATTTAATTTTAAAGTAGACTCTTTCATTCAGGAATGCAACGATGAATGGAAGCAAGATTTTGAGAAAGAACTTCAAATAGATTGCTCAGATTTTTATGATTTTCCTTTTCATCCTAAAATTTTGCAATATAATGATTTTATTAAATATTGTAAAATAGCTGAAAAGCAAACAAAATGTTATATTAAAAAATGTGGGGATGAAGTTTGTTTTTTGCTTGTTATTTTTTCATTAAATCAAAATATTTATTTTTATAGTCAGCGGATCGAGTATTTTCACCTTCAAATTTTCTTTGTCAATTTAAACGCTCTCAATTTTTAACCGCTCGTCCATGTTTGGAAGATACCGAACCCATAACTTTCCTAAAATGCGACCACGCCTGCCATGCCAAAGCCGCTCAAGAAGCAAAAGAAATGAATCGAGCTCATTTGGGTAAAGTTTTTACCAACAAAGAAATTGACAAATACGAACATGAATTATCTCTGCTTTGCTCCTTCCAAGAATGTTATCGAGATTGTCACAAACCCATTCTTGAAGAATCATGCTCCAAAGCTTTGGCTGATGCCACAATCGATTTAATTCAAGCTTATGTTCAATGGCATGCAACAGATATTTATGATTGGCATATATTAAGTGAAAATGTTGATAAGCTTCCTGAAAGTTGTTCTCGTTTAACTGGTTATAATGCAAATGAAGATCCGGTTCTAAAAATTATGAACAATATTGCTTAAATAATTATATTTAAATTTATTTTTATTATCCTTTTTGAAATTTATTTAAAAGTATGAAATGTTTGTACAAAATACGAGTCCCATTATAAAAATAAAAAACGATGATAAAAACTTTAAAAACACAAAAACGTAATAATGAAAGGATTTGGATAAAATCGGATTAAACAAAATCAATAAAACTTTTTAGTTTTAGTTTCCTAACTCAAATTAAAAAAAAACTATTTTTTCACTTTAACCTACCTTCTTCACCATCAACCCAGAAGTAAAAAAAAATATGTGGAGAAATTTAAGTTTTATTTTCTTTGGTATTTTTTTATTTTCATCTATAAATGCTGCCCCAACTGAAGAAAAGAAAATTAAAGAAGGAATTAAAGAAGATGCAATAACTGGGACAATTCAACCAGCACCTATCGCTGAAATATTTTCCACAAGTAATGGATCAAATATTGAAGAAAAAGAAGCTTTGCATCCGCATAAATCTGAGCCTTTAGCCACTACACCAACCGCGTCTGTGCCATCCACTTCCACTTCAGCACCCATTGGCAATGAATCAGTTACAACTGAAACCTTTACTACGGCGACAAAAGCCGATAAAGTTAAAAAACCCAATAAAAATGAGGCAAATGTTGACTTAATTATTGAAGCACCAGTTGCTAAACCTGGCTCACCATTGATTGATGGGATTTTTGTTGCACCTGATAAAGATTCATTATCCATCGCTATTGGTGGAGCGGTAAATTACATATGATTTTAAACTTAAATCTAAAATCGAAAATTTATAGGAAATCAATTTTGAAATCGTTGCAAAAAATACTACCACAAACAATGCTTCAGAAACTTTGAATGGTGAAAAAGTTCCTGTAGCTTTGAAAGGCACAATTCCAACTTTTCTTTTACTTGCAAGTGATTCAGCAAGACGAAGCTTTTTTGAAATTGAAAATAATGGAAATATTCCTAAAATTCAATATTTGCAAGCTATCACTCTTTGGGCCCAACAACAAACACCGGAAGTTGTCGTCAGTTTTTTTAAATTTCTTTTTTGTTTTTGTTTTTTTTATGATTTAAAAGTTTCAGACTGCATTTAATCAATACCTGGAAAATCTCAAAACCACCAAGCTTGCGGATCAACAAAATTTGACTGAAAAAGCAAAAACTTTGAGTCAAGCTGCTCAACGTGCGAATACCCAAATTCAAGATATCCAAAATAATGACAATCTTACCAAAACAGAGGAACAAACCAAAATCAACGATGTCTTTAATAATTTACCAAAGAAAGTTCAAAAAGAACTCACTGAACTCACAGGAGGAGGAGATGCGATGACACGAACAATAACTAGAAAATAAAAAAATTGCTTTTAAGTTTATTTTGTCATCAAACAAAATATTTCTTTGCCTCATTTTTCTGTTTTAATAAAAAAAAGTAAATTGATTGACAAGGGACCTACCAGACATGTAACTTCGTGTCGAAGAACGTTCCTCTATTAAATGATAGATCCTGTATTTTTATAGTTGGAGCCGGAGTAACTTTTCCCCACCGATTCAAATGTTTGAAAATTTTTAACTATAAAGTTTGAATTAAAATGCCACTTTGGTTATAAGCTCTTTTGGCAATCAATGACTTTGATTAAGTTTTGGCGCAATGGTTATTGCAGTTGACTTTGATCCGAAGGTTTCAAGTTCGAAGTCTTGGTGGATCAAAAATTCATTTTTGCTTTTTTCACTTTGTAATTTGACATTTTTCAATTATTTTTTTTGTGTTAATTACCTAACTTTATTTCAAATATGTTTATCTTTTTGTTTTTAAAACGGGGCGCAACAAATCGTCCAATTGTAAATTCAAGAGGGTTGTAATTCCAGCTCGATTAGAAAGATCAAAGGTGTTATGGCGTCTTTTGTTTGAGAGAAGGCGATAAAAATATTTAAATTATCTGTTCCAAAAACTTCCAATGGCTGAAGTTCTTCTTATGTAGCTTTGGGTGGAATGGTACAAATTATTACATGCTTTTCATAATCTTTATCATTATTAAAAGCTTTTTTATAACTTACCGTACTAAAATAAGCAGATGGAGAAGTAAAAAAGCGCTTTGAGAATATGAAACACCCGGTAAAATATTATGTGGAATGGAAAAACCCTAGGCTTGAAAAAAACAAATCTACAACTAGCTAAGAATAACAATTACTATAACATCAAACATAATGATAAAAGTAGTATTAGGTGGAGGGATTGTTGTCTTCAGAAAATCCTTCGACTACAAATCAGAACTAACATAAATAATAATCAAAATAATTTCATTTTCTTTTCTCTTTTTTTTCTTCTTTTGTTTATCAAAAATGAACCAAATAAAAAAAAGAAGAAATTATTGAAAACTTATATAATTTTTGTTGAATGTTTTGTAATCGTCGAAAATTACTTAAAAAAGCTGCGCGCAATAGCGCCGAAAATAAGAAATTTATTGATTTTAGGAAACCAAAAATAAAACAAAAAAGTTTTCTTTTGGCAGCGGGAAAATCTGATATTTTTCTTTGCATTTTTAAACAAAGACATAAAAAAATTGGAAGAATGGCTTTTTGAGATACAAAAAAAATAACTGAAAAATGTCAAATTACAAAGTGAAAAAAGCAAAAATGAATTTTTGATCCTCCAAGGCTTCGAACTTGAAACCTTCGGATCAAAGTCAACTGCAATAACCATTGCGCCAAAACTTCATCAAAGTCATTGATTGCCAAAAGAGCTTATAACCAAAGTGGCATTTTAATTCAAACTTTATAGTTAAAAATTTTCAAACATTTGAATCGGTGGGGAAAAGTTACTCCGGCTCCAACTATAAAAATACAGGATCTATCATTTAATAGAGGAACGTTCTTCGACACGAAGTTACATGTCTGGTAGGTCCCTTGTGAGTTTTAATCGGTTTATATTTCATTCAATATGTCTGTCAACACAAATCATTGCATTCTTCTTTTTTGACACCTTTGAGGCTTTTCACCCAAAAAAAACTCAATCCTCAAATTTTGTGGGAAAGAAACAAACAAAAATAACAACAACAATGGCAAATAATTCTCTTGAGGCTATTTATTTGTGTATTTGCTTTAACCCAAAAATATGTTACTGCTTGGAAAGGCGCGATAGTAAATTATAGAGCCGCAGCAACCAACCAACAATATTGGAGCCGCCGTTTTATGAAACGAAAAGGATTTACTTTTGTTATACTTTTTTTAAATGGGTTGAAAGGAAGTAAAGAAGATTTTAAGCATGCTCAATTTCATCCAATCTTTTTTACCATAAAAAGTAACGCCTTTCGACTTTTTTATGATGGCTCAAACTCAACCATAAAAATAAATATAAAACAAAGAAACAATATTTTAAGAGAAAAAAATCAAAAGCAAGATAACAAGCTTTAATTGAGTGAATACTTAGTACTTTAAAATAAAAGTTTAAAAGTTTTAAAACTTTTTTCTTTTTGATTTGCAAAGCAAAGTTTAAGTAAGTTTTTTACCACGAACACAATAGAAAAAAATTTTAAACACATAACTTCTTTATTTTTGTTGTTCTCCGGAAGCTTAGTGGCTTTTTTTCTTTTTACTAGAAGAATCGGCTTTCGTTTGTCTTCTATTTTATTCCTATTGTTTTCTGTGATGGCAGCAGCAGCTTTGTTGTTGGCATTGAATTAGGAGGAGAGAACGCGAAGAAGCGGCTGCAAACTTTGGACACTTGACGCCTTGCCATGCCATAGCACAGTTTTTTTGTTTAGTATTCAACAAAGAAAAAAAGTATCTTGTTTTCACGCCTTTAAAACTACTTTCTTTAAGACCAAATAATATCAGGTGTTTGTGAATCTTCAAATATTTTTTAAAGCATTTTTTTGATTCTATTCTCTTTTTTTGTTTAGTCAAATGCGGCAAAAGGCATCAAGTTAAAAGTCCCATGTAATTCATCATTTTTGGCACATTTTGTCTTCAAAAAAAAGATTGTACAACTTTTTTTTGCATGCTTCTGCATTTTCCTAAAAAAAGAATCTTTAAAAAAATAACAACGAGTTTATAACTTTACTATTTTTACTTTTTTTTTCTTCGCGTGGCTTTTTTTATACATTAGCGCGATGATTTCCTGCTTCTTCTTTTTTTACTCTCTACAAAAAAACTTTCTGATTTCCTCACATTTTTTTATAGTATAAAAAAGTTAGAAATGTTTTTGACGATAAAAAAATTATGCAAATTGTTTGAATTCAATTTTTTTTTGTGTCCGCATTTTTTTTTCTCGCCGAAGGGAAACAATATGAAAAGCAGCAACGTTGATAAATGTGTAAAAAATAATATTTTTTATGGCACGACAACATCATTTTATTTTCTGCAGCCGCGTTTTGAGTGAGGAACAAATTTTGGCAGATTTTTTAATCCCCGATCAAATTAAGGGTGTCTTTATAATTGACAGCTTTTTTGATTACCAATCATCTCAAATAAAATTATACCTTTCATTGATTTATTTTTGCGATTATGAAACAAAAAATTTGTTTGAAAAATAAAAGAGATTTTCTTTTCTTTTTTCTCTTTTGAGTTTTCATAAATTTAGCGACGACACTTAAAGACATTTTTTAAAAATACTAAAAATAATGTTTCATGCTGCAAAATATTCAAAGGAATACAATGGCAAAGCCGCGACCTTTGACAAGCTTTCTCCCTTTTTTTATTTTTCTTCGAAATGCTATGTTTTTTGTTATTTTTTTTCCATATTTTTTCGGCAACTATTCAACTCTAAGTTTTAGGTACTTTTCACTCGCGCGAAATCTGCTTTAATTTTTATATTGAGTTTAATTTTTTTCACACAAAAATAAACGAGCGAATCTCCAATTCACCCATCTGGAATCAGTCAGTCCATCAGTTCCATTTCCCTATAGACTCATGCGCTTTAGATCATAAACGTGATAATTGCTTCAACCGTTCAACTTGTCACTTTTTTGTGGTTGTTGCAATTTTTGGTGGTTTTTAGAGAAATAAAATCCTTCTCATGACATATCTATCCCCCCATAAAAAGCAATATGGGAACATTAAAAAAATAAATGTTAAAACACTGACTTGTTTGATTTCAGTCTTTAACAAAAAAAGAGACACTTGTTTCCTAAAAAATTTTTCTTTTCTTTCTTTTTTACTTTTTTTTAAAAAACGTTTTAAATTTTAAGCTATTTTTTGTCACTCTTGCTTCTTTATTATTATACTTTCCATGGTTAATCTACCCATATTTTTTGTTTTTGTTTATTTCCTTCTTTAAAAAAAATCTGACGTTGATTGAAGCTTTATTTTTTACGTTTCGGAAAAATAAAAAACAAAAATGATTTATCGTAATATTCTCGGCATGTATTAAAGGCGCAGTACCTCTTCTTCTTTAATATAGGCGTTTTTCTTGAATACAAGCCATCACATCACGTTTGTTGGGTAGTTACTACTCCCGCCGCCAACATTCGTATTCATACATCAGAAGCCCCTTTCTTGTTTTTTTATGTTTGCATGGGCCTAAGCTTTCTTTAACCATAAAAACGAACAAAAAAAAACACTCTACACTAACAATCCGACGTGCAATTATTTTTTGAAGCACGATTGGCTTTCTTCTAAAAAACGAAAAAATAGAATAGAAAGACGCGTCAAATTTAACACGCTCTTTTTGAAAGCTTAAGATTTTATTTTTTGAAAAAATGCGTGGTCATGCCGAAAAAAATAAATTGCAAACAAACAATAGTAGTAACTGGAGATTTTATTTTTCAGGAATATACCAAGAATAATAATATAAAATGAAGGAACTAAGATTTTGTGGTTAAAAAAATGATGAGATCGACTATTATCCATTTTATTGTTGTTATTATTTTTGGGGTATCATCATTTGCAAAATGTCAACCTCAACAACAGCAACAACAACAACATTGTCAAGCTGGAAATTTACGAAAACTTATGCCAGAAGTTTCGATGTTTCCTCAAGATTCGCCAAATTTGATTTTTTACGGGTTAACACAGGTTTGTTTGTTTTTCATTTTTATTTTCAAGCTTTTAAAACCCCTTTTTTGTGTTTCAGGACTGCCAAATATTTTTTTCTCGACCTGATCAATTAGAACAACTTTTATCTTTTCGTGTTCAAAGCAAGGTTACCTATTGTTTGCCTAATTTAGTTCAACTTCATTGGAGACAATTTCATCATCATGGAATTGATGGTTCACAAATGGGTTTACAATTATTGTTTAAAAGAGCTAATAATCAAATTTGTACACTGCCAATTGATTTTCCATCTAAAAATGCTTTATCTGGGTTCAGCATATTTTCGTAGGCTTACTTTCCACAAAAAATAACTATATTCAGCTTTTGTAATTTTAGTTATTCAATTTTATCTTCACTTAATTATGCTGCATGCTCATATATCCCAAATTCAACATTTATTATGGAACCTGATCTATCATTTATGGACACATCATATTCAGATGTTATTTACTTTGCAGAACCAACATCAACTGGTTCCTTTTGGAATATAAGACAATTTAAATTTGATAAAAATGGTTATTTTAAGTCATTGGAATCTTTTATAGTTAAAAATTTTGCGGAAGGTAAACGACAAAAAAAATTATTATTTACCGAGTTTCATAATTTATCAAATAAAAGGAATTTTTATAGAAAACCATCAACATTCAATTCATGCACGAGATTTTATTTTAAATCTTGATAATCAAAGACATAAAGTTTATGCAATTCAGCGGCATAATAAAAAGATTGCTTCCACGTGTGCTTATGATCTCTTATTTCGGTGAGAAAAAAGAAGCTAAAATTGTGATTAATTTTAAAATGTTTTTTTATCTAATTTAGGCCATCAAAATTAAAAATAAGTTTTGATGAACCATTACGTCAAGATTCAACCCAATTTCGAGTAAACTCATTCGCGGCTGAAGGATCCCATTTATTAATAGGCAATTCCTATCGAAAAGTATGTTCTATAAAATTATAAAATATTGGTTTAGATAAAATTTTTAGAATCATGATGAATTTGCATCAAAGCTTTTCTTAGCTGAAAAAAGTGGAAACTTTTCGGCTGAATGTTTGCTTGAAATTCCTTATCTTGCTGAATTTGGTTTTATTTCAATGGAAACTAAAGAACTTCTCGAGAAAGTTCATCTTCCCCATTTTGGTAATAAATAATTTTGTGTAAAGTAAAAAAAAATTGACACATTTTTGTTTTCAGGTCATCATCACAAAACACATAGACAGCAACAGCCATATGGGTCATCGTTAAATAATTCATCTTCTCAAACAACCAAGACATCGTCTGCTTCCACAAAAGCATCTAATTTTAAAACGACTTTTGTAAGTAAAAAATTGACTACCACCGTTATTCCTGCAACGACAAGAAAAGGATTTACAACAACCTCCACCAATAGAAAAAATGCGGCTAATAGCGATGAGGATGATGAAGACAGAGATTTGGACGTCGGAGATGGACGAATACTTGGAAGCGAAGAAAAAAATCAAAAAACTGCTGGCACCGCTGCAGAAAGAAATAGCGACAAAAATAATAATGAAAAAGAATTTAATGATGAAAATGAAGAGGAAGAAGATGAACTTGGCCTCATGACAGAGATAACAACTAAAAAAAATCTCCCTGAAGAAGGAATTGAAGCCATGGAAAATAGTGGTGAAATTCCAATAGCTTCAAATGAAACAAATTCAGATACCCTTAGTTCTTTCGCAACAAAAAATTTAAATAATATGGTTAAATTTTATTTTCCGGTGATATTAGCATTTATTTATTATTTATAAAGAAAAAAGTATATATTTTGTTTAACTTTGCTTTTATTTATTTTTTTTTTAAATGGGTAGTGTAAAATAAACAGTTAGAAAGAAGAAAAAAACAATGTAGACAGGAATACAAAAACGAGGAAAGAAAAATCAAGATCAGTTAAAAACGAGCTACAATTGAAAAAGATAATCTTCTTTTTCGCAACTAAAAAAAGTAAAACAAAAAGTAAAACGATGATTAGCTTGTTTGTGTCTAAAAAAGTTAATTTTTTACGATCGAAATTATTTAAAACCATAAATTCTGATATTAATAAGACAAAAATTAATATTTTACTATTCTTTTTTGTTGATAAATTTAGTCTTTTCATTTTCTAAAATGTTTTCATAAACAAATGATAGCATTCTTAAAAGGCGTCACAAGTAACTGACTACTTTGTAAAGAAAACAATAATCAAAACTTGTTACAAACAAATTGACGAATTAAAAGGCGGTCCCGCTCGCTAAAGGAGTGCTTGTCTTGTCAAAAAAATAAAATTCGATTGCGCAGTCGTCATCATCATCACCTTCCTTTTTCCCTTTTTTACCTACCTACCTTTTATAAAAAAATCTTTAGGTGTCTTCATTTTCCATTTTCCCATTTTTAGCAATCATGAAAATTATTGTTTTACTTTTATTTCTTTGTTGTATTTTTGAAATTGTAAATTCATTAGTTATTTATCGACGAAAACCTAAACCAAAATTAATTTGTAAAGAAGAAAGTGAATGGTTGCTTATTGCTCAAGCTTTAACTAAATCTGATTTTACAACCATTGCAAATGGAACATATTTTGAAGTAACTAATAATGATTCGCATGATAGCAGTAGTGAAAGTCGTGAACAAGTTCGACTTGTCCATCGTGGAAAACGTAGCATAAATCAAAGACATTTGGAAGAATCAACTTTAACTGAACCTGTAATTATTATTGACGTATGTTCTTTTTTGACATTTTTATTAAATTTAATTAAACCTTCCTTTTTTCTTTTAGGAATCCAATGATAATGATGAATTTGAGGTCATTGGTGATTTAACTAAAGAAGAAAAGAAAATTTTGCAACGCAAACTTGCTGCCACTTGCAATGCGCTATCTTTGGACTAAAAACGACGACAACAACATTTTTTTTGTTTATGAAAATGTTTGTTAATTAAATTGTACATATATTTTTTGATTATTATTTTATTTTAAAATAAACAGGGTCAAAGTTTTTTGATCACATTTTTTCAATGAAGCAATTTTAATCTTTATTTATTTACAAAGCAAAATTTTGCTTAAAATAATTTAACAATTAATCACTAATGCTACTTATTTAACTAAAAAATGGTTCCAAACAATGCTGCTTTTATTCAGCATATTCAGTTCTAAAAGCTCGTTTAAACCGTCCAAAAGTAATAATCCATCGATATTTTTGAAAACATGTTGCAAAACCAGCTGTCACAATAAATATAAAACCAAAAGTTAAAAGCCATGTAAGTAAAAATGATTTCCAAAAAGTTAAATATAAATGAGGACAATTATTTTGAAATACAACAAAATGAAATATTTCAAATTCATTATTTGTTTCGGGTAAACGACATTCATCTTGAGTTTCATGGTTTTGCGAATATTCAAAAGGACTTTCAGTATTTGGTTCTTCCACATTTGTTAAATTATCAACCTAAAATTTTAATGATTGTTTTTACAAAGTATAAGTTTCTCAAAAATTTACAATTCCATAACGAATAATTTTAATTCCCATATCTTCAATATTTTGTAAAACATTTTGTTCTTCCACTTCTTCCCAAAATCGTTTTGGCGATAAATATAAATAATCTTGTTCATATTCTTCATCAGCAGCTGTGGTAAACTTTCGTGTTGTTATTGCAAATTGAATGGTGAATTCTTGCATTAATGAAGAGCAATGAAGTCGAAAGATTACTGTTGGATTGGTTTGCTAAAAATTAAGCTTTCAAGTTTAAGTCATTTACTTGAATGTTAAAAATTTTTACCAATAATTCGGGTTGAAATTTACCAGGTAGCGAAGTCGCATTAACTAAAGCTATAGCCAATAATTCGCCAAATGACAACCCATAGGTGTTAGTTGGAGCAAGATATTTGGGAATGAATGAACTTATGGTTAATGAAATAAATTGATGAGTATAAAATTCTGCATCCTTCATACATCCTTGATCCAATGGAAATTGAGGGTCAATATCCTGAGGCTGAAATTTAAATAAAATAAACTTAACTTCGCTTTTTTTTTAATTTAGCTTACTTCAATAACAGCGCAATAACATGGTATTCCTTCGGTTGCATAAAGGGGCAAAAAAGTATTACAAATATAATTTTCAGTTATAGGGCAAATATTAGTATAATTACTTTCATAAATTTCAAAAAAATCTTCTGCTGGAAGATAGAGATCATCTTCAGGAACAAAATAATCCCCAAATTCCCATGCCCTAGGTTTTTCATAAGCATCAAAAGCTTTATCAGCTTCTCGATGAGTTGAATAATGAAACAATGCCATTCTTTTAATTAAACTGTAAATCAATTTTTTGTGCTCAAATTCCATTTTTTCATTATAAAATGTATGAAACATCGTTTTCCGTTCCAATAACACCGCAATCCATAAAACTTCTGCCAAATCATTAATCAGAAAAACATCTGACCCCATTTTAGTTTCATTAAAGAAAAATTCATTTAAAAAATCATCCACATTTTCATAAAATGTTTGATTTTCTTTGTTATATTTTGCATTCAAATAATGAGGAAATTTAATGGTTTCTGCAATTCTCGGGAGTTTACCACCGTTTTTTGAATAAAAATTATAAATGCTTATATTCCATTGATTTAGAACTGCTTTATAACCTAAGTGAACCATATTGTTGTAAATTTCTTGCAAATAAAATATATCCGAATAATGATGGTAATTTTCCCATAATCTTATTGCTAAATCATCCGGTATTTTATTGATATTTGTTAATCTTTGTTTATCGTTTTCAGAAAATGGAGTAAAATTTGGTGGAGGATATTGTGAAACGCAAAAACATAAAATTGCCAGCACCAATAATAATGACACACGAATAATTAATTTCTCCATGAAACTTAACTTTTCTTGAAAATTATATTATTCAAATTTATTTTCAAAAAATGTAATTTAAAGGTTTTAACCTTTCTTATTTATATAATTATTTATTTACTTTTTAGTATTATTTATTATTTTTTATTTTCAATAAATCTTCCACCAAAATACCCTTTTAAATATCCATCGGCAGTTCGATAAGTTTTAATTATAACAGTTTGATTTTTAACTAAATCAATCAATTTAAAAAATCCTTGTTGTTCAGCAATTAGATGATCAGGCATTTCATCAATCTCAAAAATGATGGGAGGCTTTTCATCTGGCAATGGATTTCTTAAAGGTTTTGTATTTTCAATTATTCTTTCACCATAAGGTCCAGGAATTCCAATTTGATTGAAAGGAATAATTCCTTCAACGATGCATTCGGGAACTTTTTCTTCTTTTGGAAGCGGTGGTTGTTGTTCATTAATGCCGTGAGTTAAGAGCTCTTGGAATTCTTTTTCGGCAGCATCAAGGATTGTTTCTTCCGTTTTGCTTTGAACCATTTCCATTAATTCATGAACTTGACCTGGCGGCCATCGTTGAAGCTCTTCATAATATTTGCTTCTTCGTGGATAAGTAACAAACAAATCGCCAGCATTTTTATGCAACTTGTGTCTTCGATAAAGCCACACTACTGAAGCATACTATAAACAAAGACGATTAACAAAAGTATTAAAACCAAACTATAGACTTACAATGAATGCAAAAAAATGATGAATTAAAGCCATAATACTCGCTAAACCGAATCCAACTAAACGTCCATAATGCTCATAAATCCATGTCTGTCTCATCAATCGGGGAATACGAAAATAATGAAATTTTTTCTTTTCTTCTTGACTCGCATTTTCAAATCGAAAATATTGTACTATCAATTCTTGATCTTTTTGTCGATCTTCTTGCTGCCATTTATTATAATACTCATTGTTATACCTTTTTATTCTTGTTAGCTGCAAAATTTACACTTTTTAAACACAAATTAGAAAAAAGTAAGTTTTTTAAATTACATTTTTAAGGAACAATAGTTGATTCATTTTAGTATTGTTGTAGTTGCTATGTAATATTTTTCCCTTTTGAAATGGTACATGATAAATTAATAATGAAAGAAGAAGATAATTTATCATTACTTTTAATAATAATAACAATACATGGCAGTAGTAGTGGAGTAATAATAAATATTTTAATCTTATTAATCATTAATGATATCCAAATTTTAGAGTAATAAAAAAATTAAGACAAAAAATGAAAATATTATATTTTAATTTTTACATTTATTTAAAAAAGTAATAAAATTAATAACTTTTATTGTACATGCTTTTTATGCAACGAAAACATTAATGAACAAATAATAAAGTTGTTGGAAAACACACCCGACTTAAAAATAAAAAGTAAAACAACAACAACTAAAGCAACAAAAAAAGTGGCGCGTAGCCTCCACAAGAAAAGCTTAAAGTATATAAAATAAAGTCGGATAAAAATAAATGCAAAGACACGAAAAAAAGGAAAAGAAAAAAGTGCCACTGCGCGACGAGACGACAACAACGACAACACGTTACTTTTTTATTATTTTATTTTTTTAACGAGTAGTTCGTGAGCCACTGCCATAACCACTTGAAGAAGGAGGGGATTGAAAATTAGGAAAATTGGTTGAATGTCCACGTAATGCGGGTGCAAGCTTTGAAATAATTTTATCTAATTCCATTTTGATTTTTAATGCGGTATGACGACTTTTTAAATTATCTGCCCACATTTCTTCAATAAGTTTTGCAATGGCTGCATATGGACTCTAAAAATGAATATTTATTTATTTAATTTGCACTTTTCTACTTTGTTTTAGCTTACATTTTCATTTTCTCTCCAAATTGTTGGAAAAGTAGGTCGAAGTCGTTGGATGCATACAATTTGACGCATTTGCTCAATCGTAGGATCATTGGATACATATTCGTCATATGATAATCGGAAGGGTTTAATCGTAGTGGATGCCTCATCTTTCACTTCAGTAACTAAAGGCACCGCTTCGCCGAGGCATTGAGAAGATTGACTTCTTATGATTCCGCTTTCGTTTGATGAATTGCTTGATATTCTTCGATGTTTTCCATTGCTTTCAATCGGATTATTGTTATCAACCCGATTAAATATTTCCCAAAATACTAATCCAAGGGAATAAATATCGGATTTAATAAACTCTTCAAAATTTTTAATATTTATACTTCCTTTTAGAACTTCAGGAGACATGTATCTTCGAGTACCGGATTGAGGATTCAAATGAGCGGGAATTAGTTGTCCCTTTTCCCTGAAAAAAAAAGTCTTGCTTAAAAGTCTTTGTTTGAGAAAAACTAACATTCTAACTGCAAGACCAAAATCTGCTATGCAACAAACATTTTTTCGTTTAACAATAATATTTTTAGATTTTATATCTCGATGCGCAATTTCGGGTTTATATTTATTTCCAGTTCCAAGAACTTTAGTATGTAAATGTTCTAAACCACAGACACTTGTTAATGCAAGTTGCAAAGCTTCATCAAGATCTAAATCTTCGTGTTGTCGAAGATAATCAAATAATGATCCAAGTGGATGATAATCAGTAATAAGAAGCATTTGAGTTATGGAATCCACGCTACAAATATCCGCAGCGACGAATTCTGTAATAAGCAAATCATTATTTAAAAACCATGGCGCAAAAAAGCGAGCTTACGAAGAATATTTTCATGATTTAACATTCGAGTTTCATAAATATCTTTTTCATTCCTCCATGATTCTTCTTCATTGGTGTAAAAAGTTTTAACTGCGACTACTCGAGTTCGAAATAAAGCTTTCTGCACGCATCCATATCGACCTCTTGCAACTTCACTTAAAAATGTTAAATATTGGGCTGCTGTTCGAGGATTCAATGGTGCAAAATGAAGTGCACTAAAAAAACAATAAATGGAATCAATAAATGAGTTTAAAAATAACTAACGAATCATCAAAATCGCATCCAAGTGAATCACTTCCAACCGATGAAAATGACATCTTTCTTTCACATATTTGTTTCTTTTTATTTTCTGAAACTGTAAAAAAATTAATACTTAGTTTTACATACAGAAATGATACCATAAAGTTTGCGTACAAAAACAATGGCTAATGCCATGATAGATAAACCAAAAATCATTCCGATGATGCCATAAATAAGAAATTCACTCCAACGAGATTTTAATTGATCACTATCAATAACTGAAACCAAATAATGGTTAAAGATTAATTGTTTAAAAAGTTAAAAGTCTTACTATCATCTTCTTGGAAATTAACAAAAGGTGGAGGCATAATTTTAATATTACAAAAACTTCCTTCATAGCAGCAAGCAATACTGAATGGAACTTCATGATGGCTTCGACCTTGATTGCACTAGAATTATCAATCAATTATCAGCTATTTTTAAATGGGTTTATTACTCACAGTTAAATGAGATCCTTTATCTTTAATATTATTAATTAAGGATATTTCTCTTTCAAATGGCGCACAACCATAATAATGAAGCTTTTCCATGCGATCGTGTTCTTCATTGTATTGTAATTTCATGGAATGATAACAAGCTGCATTTACGTGCTTCAAACATATTTGCTCATCTGCATCACATCCATCGGGACCTAAGCTACAGAAACATAAATTTCGATCATCTCTACCTTCTTTTGGAATAAAATGTCGATTAAAATTATAAATTTTTCCTGTTACATTTTCGTTGCCTAAAATAATTTAATAACGTCTAAATTTTTTTTGATTTTGTTTTTTAAAAAGCCTACTATTTTCATCCTGGAAACTTCCATCAATAGTAAAGCTGACGATTGAATGAACTAAAAAGCATCCAATCGTCAGGGCTGATAACAGCATTGAATTTTTTGTGATTTCCGTCTTTATTTTTCTTTCACAATATTTTTAAAAATACAAATCCATTAATCAAATAAATAATAAAAATTGATTAATAATGATACAACTTCTAAAAATAAAATCGATGATGAAAATATTTTGATATACAATTGAATAATCAGTTATGTTTAGTTAAAAAATACGCGAAGTAAATGAACCTGAAAGCGCAAGCAATCATGAGGTAAGTTAAAAATAATGACAACACGCAAGAAATGTCAATTCACGACGACGACCCACTCCTCTTTTTTATATTTCTTCATTAACTGTTACTTTTTTTTCTTGCTGCTGAGGCTGCTAATGAGAAAAAAAAGTAATTGAGCATTGATTTTTTCTTTTGCGTAAAAAAAGAAAAATAAACGAAAAGTAAGTTTACCAATAAATTGATTAACTTTGGATGAAATCACGGAAGCGTAAAAAAAATTGCACAAAATTTTTCAATCACGTTATCTTCTTTTCTTTTTTCTTGACGTTTTTAAAAGCGCTGTTGTAAAATTTTAAAAACAATCTTCATTTCATTTTTTAAAGAAAACTAAAAGAAAAAATTTATTTTAGGTGACAACTAGGGTTGTCGAATTTCCCGGGAAATGGGAAAATGGGGAAATTTCCCGCTACAAACCTTCACAAAGTCTTACAAAGTTTAACAAAGTTATAGCAACTTTTGTAGAACTTTGTTAGACTTTGTGAAACTTTGTAAGGGTTTGTAGCGGGAAATTTCCCAGGAAAAATCGGGAAATTCCCGGGAAATCTTTTTTGACAACCCTAGTGACAACAACCATAGGCATCTTTCCATTCATGCCAGTCGTCAACGAAAAGGGTTTTATTCATGCCGAAGGAAACCATTGCAGCGCAATATCGCGGTCATCGGGTTTTTTACTTCTTTGTCCTCCTTGACAAAAAAAATAAATTTCCTCAAAAAGCATACCGACAATGTGGCGCCTCATAAAAAAAACATCGACTGAATGGCGCCAATTGTTTTTTGTCGGTTCTGCTGTTTCCAAAAACTAGCCACAGCTGTCAAAAGAGAAGTCTTCATAACCTTAGAAAATCGTAATAAAAATGTTACATGCTCTCATCTCAAGGAATACTGTAATCAAAGAAAAAGAAATGATAGAATTTTTATTATTTCATTTAAATATCACACATAAATACAAAACCATTTTAACAAATATTATAAACATAGAATCTTTATTAAATTATAAGGCGAAAGTGAAAGTTCGTTTTATCATTGGAATTGTTAACATTCAATCATGACGAGCCATAACAAGATCAATTTGTGCCGATTGATAATGCCTAAAATTGACTTTTCATATTTGCGTTTTTGAAAAACATACACTTACTTTTGTCCATATTTAAGATGAATAAATAAGAAAATTAAACCAAGTAAAAGGCAAATGCCACCAACAAAAAGATATGCAATACCAAGGAATGGATTTTGTCCACCAGCCCAGCTTGTTGTTGAAATAATAAAGAATTTTTTACCATTGAAATCTTTCACAGGATAATCTAAAAAAAGTCATAGTTAAAGAAGCTACGAAATATAAAAGCTTACTGTTTTGAATATTAAGCGTATACACTCCAGCAGGAAGTCCATTTTGATACGTTCCTGACCTAACTAGCTTCCGATATGGTTTTCTGAAAGTTGGTAAAGCAGCTGTTCTCATCCATACAATGAAGTCAACATTTTGAAAGCCATTGTTATCAGGATTTTGTAAATCGAGTTGACAAGGACTCTTAATCCAGTTTAATGGTTTCACAGTATTCTAAAAAATCTTAATCAAAAAAACACATAAAAGAGCCAATCTTCTCACTTGAAAAGCAGCGCACAAATCTCCACCAGCTGGAATATCAGGATTCTTAAATTTTTTATCTCGATCCACATCCCAAACAATGCCTTGATAAGTCCATTCGACTTTTCCATTTCCATTTGACAAAACAAAGGTATCTAAAAAGTGAAAATTTATAAAGTGATTTGAGAATTGAACATACCATTAAACATTGAATTTGCTATAGCACCACATGGAGCAATGGGTAATGTCGTTGGAGGTGTGGTTGTACTTGTATTAACTTTATGGTAAGGATCACATTCAGAAACAGACTAAAATATAATTATGAACATAGAGCAAATTTAAAGTAAATAAAACTTACATCAAGAAAACCATTCAATTGCTTATCATTTCTGCTTTTCAAGTATCTTCGATGATTTTGATAGTAATTGGTTAAACCATAATAGAAATATACATCGCCAGTAAAATCTTCTTCAAGAGTGATTGATATAGTACAAGTTTGTGGACTAACCGGACAATCTATATATGGAACGCTAAGTTCTTTCACTAAAAGATAACTAAATGAGTAAGAAGTAAAGATAAAGAATAACATACCCGAATTACTTGCTAACACCAAGAAAATACCAATAGGAATAAATACAAAAGATACGAGAAAAATTGTTGGAATCACCGTATTCGCTGTTAATGTTGGCTCCCATGACTTGAGTTTTTGTTGACGTAATCGACTAGCTGGAAATTCGAACATAAGCGATAAACAGGAGAAATTAGCTAACTTACGTTTTGGTTTATTCTTTTTCGGGCCATTTTTAGGCTCAGGAGGAGGTGTTGGCGGTGGAATCGAATATTCAGTTTGATTATTTTGCATATATTGAAGTTCAGTCGGTCGATTTTGTCCACTTGATGATGGATTAGCAGATATTTCAGATCGATCAGCTCGAGATCCTCGGTTTAAAACTGTAACATCGTTATCATAACTAGAACGGTCTGCAGGAAACTCAGTTGATTGAGCTCCATGACTCATCTTAAAAAAATGAATAATTTACAGATAAATAACATAATTACAGATTACAGATAAAAACTTGGTTAGTACCTATACAAAAAGTAAAAAGAGAATACAAATATATATTTATTAATAATCAATTTACTAGCTACTATGCATAACAAATATAATCAAAATACTAAATGAACTATTCAGCTGTTTTTCCAAGTTTAGTTTCCAACTTTTTGATTTCTTCTTCAATAAGTTGATCGGCGGCATCTTTAACCTCGATAACATCTTTGATTTCAGGAACATAAAATTGCATCATATTCTTAATACCAGATTTCAACGTAACTGCAGAGCTAGGACAACCCGTGCATGCACCCTAAAAAAGTGACGTCAGTGATTAACCAAACATGATGAATCATAAGTACATACTTGCATCTTCAATTTGACAACACCATCTTCGTATCCCATATAAACGACATCACCACCATCTTCTTGAACCATAGGTTTAATGCGTGATTCGAGAAGTTCTTTGATCATAGCAACAACATCATCATCCTCAGTTAAAATAGCTAAAAGAATAACAGTAAATTAGAGATCATATATATTTCATAAACATACTTGTATCGGTTGGTTGAGATGACAAGGATTCTAAATCAGTAATAACAGGTTTACCAGATTGAACATAATCCATAATTGTTGCAAATATGTGAGGTTTCATCAAAGCCCAATCTTCATCTTCACTTTGTTTAGTAACAGCAATAAAATCTTCTCCGTAAAATACATTTTTTACACCTTCAATCCGGAACAATTGTCTGAAAAAATGGTCATATAAAAAAGATACAAGGAAAAAGAGTATGCAACTTACATGGCAAGAGGACTTTGTTTGGCATTTGAAGCAGACGTAAATTCATAAGTACGATTGGAATTTTCTAATATTTTTTCACCAGGTAAAAATTTCAATGTCAAAGGATTTGGTGTTTCTTGAACTTGAATAAAGATATTTCTTACAGGTTGTACAAATTGATTAGAAAAACGTAATAATTTTGTTGATAAAAGTTTATTTGAGCCATTTGTGATTTGATGAATATTTGAAACATGAGAAACATTTTGAATGGTTGAATAAAGCAGATTTGAGCAACATGGAATTCCACGCGACGAGGATAAAAGAATATTTCGAATCATTTTTCTTCAATTTCTTCTTCTTTCAATGTTGTTGGTTGTTAATAAAAAAGCTGCGTAGCAACAAATAAAAAAAGGTTCACGTTTTTTTGCTATGCAACGAAGAAAGCAAGCAAACACACGCTTTTTTTGCATCAAATAAAAAAAATGTTTCAGCATGTTTCGCTTTGGGATTTTTTTTATGTGTTTGCTTTTGTAGTTTGAAGCTTTTGGACCAAAACCAAACTGTTTTCGGCCAACGTTGTTGCAATCCAAATTTGGAATAATAAACCATTGAAGATAATTTTATAATTAATATCCTTAAACTTTAATTTAATGAAGAAAAGAAATGTTAAACCAGAAAATAATAAAGGAGAAGATAAAAATAAATCGGTTCCATATGAAAAAGTAGGTCGATCTAAAGAAGCCCAAATGTTCGCATATTCCCTTCCAATTGCTATTGGCTTAACAAGCGTTCTCGTTGTTTATTGATTTTCTACTATCAGTAATTCTTTTAAGCTGGAAAGGTCGAATCTACCAAATGCAAGTTTAGCAAACGCTTATGATTCAGTGAGTGATACTTTCATATAACTTTTAAACAGTTTTTTGTTATGTTTTAGAATGCTTGGGGCTCATATCGGCCACATGTATATTTTGGTTTAAAAACTCGAAAAGTTAATTCACCTTTGTTTGGATTAATTTGGTTTAGACAAGCCCCTGGCGGGATTGACAAACTTCGTCATGATTGTCGACAAGAAGATGGAATCCAATATATGTGGCAAGATAGTGATGGAGAAACGTTTGGACATCAACATGTCGTTGATAATGAACTTAGCTTTGAAACAAATTGGCTTGGATTTAAACAATCATACACAGCCGAAGTTAAAATGCATCCCATAACTCAGAAACTACCAAATGTAAAATATACTTTTGTATTTTATTTTTATTTGGAAAATCAAGAAGATACTTTATATCCTGAAATTGGTTCAGATGGAAAAGTTGAAAGTTATGTTGGAAATATTGATGGAATTGGAAATTTCCGAATCCGTTTTGAATCTAATAATCCAATAGTTTCGCAAGCATCATTTCAAGTTCAGCCAGGATTTAAATTAGTTGGTTTAACCGATAATGTTCGTGCACTTATTGTTGATGATCAAAATGGAAATTTCTTTATTAGCGACGCAAAAGCAGGACAAAATTTAAAAAATGATGATTCTCGACAACTTTTATTTGTGCAATTTACTGTTGAAGGTTGCGTTTTTTTGGTAGCTGATAAATTTTAAATGCATCAATTTTAGAAAAAGCTTTACTTCGAATGCACTTTGAAGGTAATGGAAAGTCGCTTGAAGGAAAATTTGATGAAGTTTTCCAAGAAAAACTTGAAACCTTCCGAAAGCAATTTGAAGAAAAATATGAACTAAAACAAACAGTTAATTTTTTCTGATACATAACAGTTTTCTGATCTTCATTTATTTTTAGAATTATCCAACAAGTTATGAAACAATGGGCCGTGCTGCACTTTCAAACATGCTTGGAAGTATTGGTTATTGGAATGGATATTCTGAAGTTGATGTTAATGATGAAATAAAACCATATGGCCCTTTATCGCTATTATCTGGTGTGCCTTCACGACCTTTCTTTCCTCGAGGATTTCTATGGGATGAAGGATTTCATAATTTATTAATTAAAAATTTTAATCCTTTGTTGACTTTAAATGTAAGGGATTACTATGAAAACATAGTTTCAAAAAAAATGAACATTATTTTAAAATTTAGATTCTAAGTAGCTGGCTTGATACTATGACTTCGAATGGATGGATTCCACGCGAAATGATTTTAGATGCTGAAGCTCGAAGCAAAGTTCCAGCTGAATATATTACTCAACATCCGGATGTTGCAAATCCACCCATGTTTTTCTATGTTATTGAAAGCCTAATGAAATCCACGGATGTTAGTTATTTAAATTTTAAAAACTTAATTATTTCCAAAAAAATATTTTTTAGTTTATGACAAAGCATTCTCACCGCCTCGTTCAATTTTATCCTCGCCTAAAGCAATGGTATTTATGGCTTAAAGAAACTCAAAAAGGATCCAAAAAGGGAACTTTTCGATGGCGAGGAAGAAATGAAACTACACAACTTGAATTAAATCCTAAAACATTGCCAAGTGGATTGGATGATTTTCCACGAGCTAGTCACCCAACAAATGATGTTAGATTCATAAATTATTTTTCCCCAAACAAAAACCAGATTTTTAGGAGCATCATCTCGATCTTTTATGTTGGATGGCACTTTCAAGTCGAGTCCTTCGCCAAATAGCTGAATATGCAAGTGATACAGCTTTTATGCCTGAAATTGAACAAGATATGACACTTTTTAATAATGTTGAAAATCTTGATAAATGGCATTGGTCTGAATCAAAAAAGCGATACTTTGATTATGGATTCCATAGTGAAAAAGTAATTCTTAAAGAAATTAAAACTCAAGATAAAAATGGACAAATTCATGTTACTAAAAAAAGAGATGTCCAATCTCAACCAAAAATGCAATTAGTTGATAATGTTTATGGTTATTTAAATCTTTTTCCGTTTTTACTTCGATTATTGCCATCAACTTCTGATAAACTTGGAATTATTCTTAATGGTCTTAAAACTGAAGTAAGCAAATAACTTTTTTTGATTCTTTTAGTTTTAAATGTTTTTAGGAGCTATGGACCCCATATGGATTACGATCACTTTCACCCAAATCTCCATATTATATGCGTTATAACACCCAACATGATGGACCATATTGGAGAGGTCCAATTTGGATTAACATGAATTATCTTGCTTTAGCTGCACTCAAACATTATTCAATCTCAGGACCTCATAGTGAAATTGCAAGAAGTTTATATTCGGAATTACGTCATAATGTTATAACTAATATTGCTACACAATATCAAGCTACGGGTCATTTTTGGGAACATTATCACGATAAAACTGGAAAAGGCTCCGGTTCACATCCTTTCACTGGATGGACAGCTTTGGTGCTAAACATGATGGCAGAAAAATATGATTAATTTTCTTCTGCCTTTTTGTTACTATTTATTATTTTTAAATTATTAATAAAGTTTTCCATGAATTTTTAATTGCAACATCTCCTTTTAGCTACAGAAAAGTAAAAGAAACAAAAATCTTAAATTCAAATCAAGTTAAAGAAATTTTAAGAAAGCGTTTGTTTCGGTTCGGGTTTTGTATAAACTTCTCAAAAAAGAGAATATAACCATTTATATATGTAAATTAATTAAAATTTTCAAGTTAAAAATGTTTAATTATTGAATTATTAATTTTGTGGACAAAAAAGCAAAGATAAAAAAATTTCCGTTGAACCACAATCAAACATTTTTCAAAAATGAATGGAAGACTATTTCTTTAGTTGTCTGGCATACGAATTCGATTCATTTAGTTTATTTTTTTCTCGCCGCATTTGAACCTGTCTTTTGGTTTTCATATTCGAACTATTTAACGTTCCTAAAGGTTCGTATTAAAATTCATGCCCTTCATTGTGGCTTGAAAATTTATAAATTTTGGAAAGCTCTTGCTTTTTAGCAAGAGCAAATATTTTATACCTTTTTTTGAGAGAAATTAGGTCTTCTTTTACACATCAAATGAGGAATCTGTTTCGCTTTATTATTTTTGTGTTGATAATTCATCAAACGTTTTTTTGCTGAAATATCTTTATTTGCAATAAATGTAAATTTTCCAACGGCGAAGTGTTATTAATGTTACTGATTTTTATTTTACCCTTTTCTCCCTTATTTCTACGGCCTTCATTTATTTGATATTTCACGACCATTGTGATCGAAGTTGTTGAAAATAAATGTTTTGTTCATTTTGTTCTCGAGGTCACACAGTTTTCAAACAGGAAATTAAAGAAAATTTGCGTAATTCTTTTACAAAAATTATTAATATTACTGGTGCAGTACACATGTAAAAACTTATTCCACAATCAAAGAGTGAACTTAATAAAAGTCCAATCTGACCTTTGCTATAAAATGCAAATCCATAAATAACTGCTCCAACACTAGCCGAACAGGTGGCTAAAATAAGATTTGGAAATATTGGAGAACATGCTCGTATATTTTCTTTCATCTGTAAATTAATTTATAAAAAAAATTCAGACCGTTGAGAGCATTTCACAAACCTGAAGTTTAACTGAAAGTTGATAGGAATAATAATGTTGCAAAAATAGTTTATTGTTTTTAACAATAAAATACATTCCAACTGCAGAAAATAAATTACAACCAAGAATTATGAATGGCATTACCACAACTTCTATTAATCCATAGGAACTTGCTACTTCAAAAATAATTACCAAAATAAAAGCAAATAATGTCAAAGTGAAAGAAATGCAAACATTAGTAATTTTTTCATATCTTTTTAAATCTCGAGATGCATAAAATCTTTCAACATACATTAAAGGATACATAATTCCACCAACAAAAAGGCTGAATTCTTGTCCAACATGGAGCCATTTTAATGGGCCATCAGGTGAAACATCTGTAATAAAATTTAAATTAAACTTCAGTCATAAATTTTAACAAAGCGCTTAAATAATTGTCATGAATCCTACGATTCTAATTAAATTAGTTTACTAAATTTAGAAGTGTGTTTAGTCAACCAAAGTAAAAACAAAAAATTTAATAGCAAAAATAAACTTATAATTCTTAAAAAAAAGAACAAAGTTCAATTTATCCTAAGTGCCTCAACAAATTTTTTTAACAAATCAAAAATTGATAAGGAAAAGATTACCTTAGACTGTATTAGCATAACAAATAACAAATAATGAACTTCGAAAAACAAAATGAAAATAATAAATTACAAAAAATATTGTAAGAAAAAAGCAAATATTTATATGAAATAATTTAAATACCGTTCCTTTAAGTAATATCGCAATGTAAGTAACTAAAAACCAACTAATTATAGAAAATATTATTTCAATTATATGCATGATAAAAATGGCAGTTAAAATATTATTCGAAATTTCATCTAAAAAACAGCCATAATTAAAACAAAAATCCATCAAAATTTTTACCGATGTTACTAAAAGAAGATAGTTTTATAACATTGCAAATATACATTCTAAAGAATAAATAAATAAATAAAATATCAAAAGTTAAAAACCAAAATATTAGATTTTACAAATTGACTTTTTAACTAATAAAAATTTCTACGTTGTTGGTGGTTGAATTATGAGACCTAACATTTCTTTGAACTGTGGAAAAAAAAAGATTAAATTAATAAACTTAAAAAGTAAAAGCTTGTTTCAACCAAATTTTTTTTTTCACCTGCTAAACTTTTTAAAGTTTTTAGCATCAAAGATAGCCAACGTCAAATTCAAATTTACATATGCTTTTAATTTTATGGCTATGATTTCATTTAAAAAAATTTAAAATATTAAATATTTAACTCGTGATATTTATTTTTAATACATAATTTAAATTGGAATAAAACACATTTAACACAAAAATGTGTCAAACTTAAAAAGATTGAAGAAAGAAAAATTAAATTTAAGAATCAAAAAATTATTAAAGGTGGTAACTCTGTAATTAACTTGTTTTATTTTTGTTGTTGTCGTTGCATTTTTTGATTATATAATTTTCCGGTTGAATACTTGTACCTAATCTTACTATAATAAGTTTTCCAATTTTGTATATATAAAAAGCTGATAATTTTTTTAATCTGAATTCAAATTTCGCTTATGTGTATCCAAAAAAAGTTTACACTTTGATATCTCTTTTTTTTCCTGCACACGCCTTTTCTAATTTATTTAAATTAATTTTTGTAAAAACACCTTCCCGGTGCAATCATATGACTCATAATTTTTTTTCTCCATTTACTTTAACTTTTTTAAATTTATTTAAAGGCACAATACACTTACAAAGCCTATAATACAATAATACATTTTTTTGAATTTACGAGGTTATAAATTTTTATAGTTTAAAGCGTAATTAAATCAAACGAATATTTGGCAATGATAAAGAAAGAAAAGAAAAAACGCTTAAAATTTTATATAGTAAAAAAACCCGATATTTTTGTTGTTGAAAAGACACCGTTTAAAAAGCAGAAGAAAAAAACAAGATTTTTTGTAACATCAAAATTTGCATTTTTTTCTCTCAAAGTGCTGTAGTTTGAACATCATCGTAAGTATTGTTGAATAAAGCCCGATGTTGGCCACAACAACGGCAACAGAAATAATAATGTAAGAGAACTCGATATTTATCTGAGAAAAGCATATAAATAAATATATTGCTTGATGCATTAACAATAACCTAAAAAAATATTATATAGTAAATTATGGGTTTCGAAGGGAAATTTTTTTGCACTTACTAATAAATTATTGAAAGTTACTAATGTAACATAAAGTTGATCTTCAAAATTAAAATTTTCAAGAATATTTACGACGAAAGCTAAAGTATTGCAGCAAAGAAAAAGGACTACAATGGCAATAAGCATAATGGTAGTTTGACGCTCTTTAGATTCAGCTTTTTTCGATACTGCATCGGCTGATTGAGTAACATGCATACGATTTGAGCGACGAATGGTTAATAACACAGTGCTATTAACTATGATGAGAATTGAAAAAGGAACGACAAACATCATAATTGTATATGCCCATCCAAAAAATATTACTCGATAAGTCTCATTGAGACGTAAAGTCGTAGGTGCAAGAACCTATAAGGTTTCCATATTTTTAATTATAAAACAAAATATGAGTCAATAAAAAAAAGCTTTGATTCATTATTTTTTTTCATTTAACTTACTGGCATCATATCTCTTATATTTGTTCGATAACAATTATTTACAACGGTAACTTCCAAAAATCTTGTTGCATTAAAAGCAATCGAAAAAATAATTAATCCACAAATAAATGCAACCACACGTTTTTTTCGTAGAATGTTTATCGATTGAAATGGACAACAAACGCCTATGTATCGATGCAGGGACATTCCAACAGTCATCCAAACGCTAAAACATACAAAAATAAATTACGGTATTTGAGCAAGAAGTGGGAGTAGAGTGTTACCTCACAGTTTGAGCCATAGTCATCAAACCATAAAAATACGGAGCAGTTGTGTAGCTAAAAAAGCAATTTTTTCATCATTTTACGTAGTCAAATTATTAATGCTTGATTTCATTCAGAAGTTAAAAATTTTGAAGCTCCCTAGTCATTTTTTTTGTTGTTATTGCTTTTTATTAGTTTATTTTTTTTCTTATCAAAAATTTAAAATGATTTTTTGCAAAAAATAACTATTTTTATATCTACAACATTTTTAAATAATCTTATTTGTATTTGCTTTTTTTAGTCGAGACTTTTTAAACAACTTCCAGAAAAAAAAATTGTGGCACAGCTGTATGCAAAAAAAAATAAGTAAATATCGTTCGTTCATTGAATGACTATTGTGTATTTTTATTTTTTATGTTTAGTTTTATCTTCTTTAAAAAAAGGAGAAATTTGGAGTGGAACCATTCTGGTTCATGCCAATATGGATGCTTAACATTTTTTGGCAGAAGAAGAAGCATCGTCCTCAACTCAACTTCATTCTTCTTTCTTCTTCTTCTCCCATTTGGGAATTCCCATCCTTTTCCCTATTTTATTTTTATTTTATTTTTTGCTTAATCAAGAAAAAATTTTTTTCTTCGAGTTAAAATAGATAACCAAAAAAAGTTGATTAAAACACAGCTAGAATAGAAATAAAAAAACTTAAAAAATAGGGAGGGTGGTTAAATAAAATTGGAATAAAAACAATTGTTTGATAAAAAAACTTTTTTTAAACGTCATAAGGCAAATCTTTTTAACTACATACACTCACACACACACGTCTTAACATTTCCACAAAAAAATGACATTATTATTACTCAGAAAAATAAAGAAAAAAAGTTTTTAGCTTGAGGCTATATATTCTCGGTTGATAAAAATTCATTCAAATTTATGTATATATTTTTTTGTTCCAAAAAAGTTTTATAAGCGGAAATAAAAAAACTTTTTTTTTTCCACCCTAAACAATTTCATGGCTGTGACAGCTGAGTTTGTTGTTTCCTCAAGAAAAAATATATTAAAGTCTCATTTAATTTTTTTTTTTAGCTTTCTTAAAAGTAAGTATGTATAATTAAATGACGCGAGAGAAAAAATGATAAGAAGATTGACATTGTAATAGTAATAATTCTCACTAAGCTTTGGATTGCTTACCTGAAGGAAGTCGCCCACCATATCATTAAATATTCACCAAGCCGAGGTAAAGCAAGAACAAAAAAGGCCGAAAATAAAATAATTGTATCAGAACAACTTAAAACAGCGAGATACCAATTAATTGGTGAACCACGCATTACTCGATGAGTATAAATGCAAATTGAAAGAATATTCGCACAAAGACCAAAACTTATAATTGGTAATGAAATTAATCCCAAAATAAGTTTTTCTTCATAATTATAAAATTGATAATATGAATGACATTCACATGCCACGGATATAATGGTGCATAAAAGTGATTCAGGAGTGGGTTGTTCCATTGCATTTTGAGCTCCTAGAATATAGGCCGCTGGATCATTGGTATTGTTATTAGAAAACTCGTCTTCAATCCATAAACTATCATTTTTATAATATGCATCAGAATAATTTGTCGATGGTGGATGTTGTAAAGCCAAAATATCCATTTTTTATTTTTTTTTCACCTGTTATTAAAAAATAATATTAATAACAACAAAAAAAAGAATACAAATTTTAAGCTTAAATCCAAAATGCGCGCGACTAATTCAATAAAATAAAAAAGAAAAGAAATAAAAGCAGCTCTTTTTCTCGATAAAAAAGGGCTAAAAAAAGTGGGTTTTTACAAGAACTCATAAACATGGTAATTTGAAAGAAATAAAAAAATAATACCAAAGGCAATATTTAAAAAGATGAAAACAAAAAATAGGCTAAAACCATTGGTTTGTTTTTTTTATAAAAAACATTGAAACAAATTTTTTTAGTGACCAAAAAAAGAGAGGAAGAGAAAGCTGCTTCCCTCCTACATAATATCCATGCCCAAGCAGCAGCGTGAACGAAAAATGTTAAATTGCGGTTTAGATAGATATGGATGTATGCCACGCCTTCCTACTTTGGACACCAGCACAAGAGTGAAAGTATGTATTCAACAACGCCGAAGATGACAAAATTCCCATAGGCATACTTTGTGAAAAAAAATTTTGTTGTTAGATTTTTACCCCATATTTTTTGAATGAAAAAAATAAAACCTAAATAAAAATTCAAAAAACAAAAAATTTTACAGAAAAAAAACAAGTGTTCACGACTCATAACTTTGAAAACAGAAAATAACTTTTTGTTGTTTCATTTATTTTATAGCAGCATATTTTGAATAAAAAAACTTTATTAAAAAAGTTTATACTTTCCTCCTTTCTTGTTTCTTTTTGCTGTCTCTCTTTTTGACGGATATGAATCTGTATGCAAAAGTTTTTTTGTGCTTAAAAAAATGATACATTATTCAAAAACAAATTTTCACCGTCAAAAAGCAAAAAAAAGAAAAGCGCATTTGCCAAAAAAGGAAACAACAAAAAAAACAAGGAAAGTCAAAAAAGCACATTGAAAAGGAGTTTTAGTAAAGGCACCGAAAAGCAAGGGAATTATGCTACATTCAAGTTAGTTTTGCTTGTATGAGTGGAAAAATAAAGTCAAAGTAAAGAAGAAAAAAATTGTGTCCTTTGACTATTTTTCTTTCTTTTCTTTTGGTAATTATTTGTTTTTTTTTTCTTTGCTGCTCGATAAAATTGGTCAATAAGGGAGGCTTATTTTTAAAATAAGTATTTGCAAGTTCTCCTGATTAAGGGCTGGGCTGTAGCCAATTTAACATTTAAAAAAAATTAAAGAACAAACTTTAAAAAAATTAAGGGGAAGAAAACATAAAATTACAATAAATAATTAGAATGTGTGTATGTGTGTGTGTTTTTACTTGATATTTAAAATAAAAAATTTAATATTTCTATTTTGTTTGAGTGAATGAGAAAAGCTTTTTATAAACTTTAAAAAGGCGTGTGAATAAAAATAAAATAAAAGTTTTAAAAAATCTTAGAAAAAGAAAGGAAAAAGGATGAATAAACAACCGGGATTGAATATTTAAAAAAAAATTAAGTGAAAACACAAATTTGTTGTTTTTGTGAATTACTTCTTTCCCTTTGCTTCCTGTGAGAAAAACAAGAAGATTTGGTTGTCGTTGTTGAGCAAGCAAGCAAGCAACCTTTCTCAATGACAATCATTGATGGAAAGAAATTTCTATCATCATGAAAAAAAGAAAGAGAGTTTGGCATTCATTGCTTTCAATCAATCACATATCTCATTACGAAGTGGTTGTCTTTTTTAACACACAGTAAATTTGCTCAATAATCAACGAAGAAGAAAAAAAGAAGAATAATGAAAGCTCTGGTTTTTTTTTTGAAAGGTGGTTTAACTCCCGTAAAACAAAAAGGAGTGCCGAGTTGTCGTCGTCAGCTGTTTCCATCAAAAAAACAAAAAATATCCCTCATTTTGACGATGACAAAAAAGTTAAGGATTTTCTTGATCTTGTCAGATATCTGTTTTTTGACTAAATAAAAAGAAGCGATGGACGAAAGAAAACTTTTAGAAAACAATGAAAAAAAAAAAAATAAATGAAAGAATTGGAAGTAAAAAAGGAAAATAATTATAACAAAATAAATGTCTATTTTTTTTGTCGGCAAAAATTAAAAGTGTGACGAAGAAGAAGGAGAATGGATGAATCACAGCAAATGTTTGTATGTATGAGTCTTGAAATATTTATATATTTTTTAATAAAATTAGAGCTAGTCTTTTTTATTTAATTTTTTGCCGCCTATTTGTCGCACTGATGATGATGTCGATGATGCTAATTGAGTTTAGTAAAAACTGGGTTGTTGCTTCTTCTTTCTTCTTTTTTTTTGAAGTCAAGTTGAAAAAAATGCCATTTCTTGATAAAATTTAGAAAATACCCATACATATTTGCATCCTTATTTTTTGTTTCTTGAAGAAGCTGCGTTTTTTCTTTAACAAACCACAAGAGATACATAATTTATATGTACTTCTAACTTTACGCGCGAATATAAAAGTAAATATTTATCAGAGAAGCAAGTGCAAAATAAAAGTAAAAGTAGTAAAATGATTCTTTTGTGTGATGTGAAATATGAATAAGAAGAAGAAAGGCTGCTAATATATGTACGTCAAAAAAAAACTGGGGAGACAGAATTATAAAATTTCAAAATAGAAAATATTAAAAATTGAACCAATTATTGAATCAATTTACTTAACTTATTTTTAAAGTTTGAAGCCAAAAATATTTTTTATCAAAGAACAATTAAAAAGAAAAAATAGAGGAAGATATTTTTTTGTTTTTAGCTTTAAAAAAGTCAACAGCAGCCAATAAATAACTACCGCCTCTAAAAATAAAATAAAGCACCCGACAACAACAAGCTAATCAAGAAAAAAAAGAGAGTGAAAAGGAGATGATGATGGTGTTAGCATCTCTCTTCGACGACCGAACGACAACAACGGCAACAACAACAATTCAACCGGAAGTAGACTTGAATTCGCAACAAACTAAAAAAGCTGTGCCACTATTACTTACATACATACTTTTCTATCTCTCTCTCTTTATACCCATGATGATGATGGCCTTTTAAAGAAAGTGAGAGAAAGAGGAATAAAAAAGATAAAGCGTCATACCATTTTTTTATTTCTTTTTTTTGTTATAAACAAAAAACAACAACGTGTTTAATTTTTTTTATATTAGATCGGCATCTTTAAAAAATTTAATTTTAGATTTTATAAAGAAAAAATAGTAACTCTTTCTTTTTCTTTTTAAAAAATTTTTTAGTTGAAAAGAAAGATAATAATTAAAGACACTTTTTTAAATTCAAAGCGTCTCAAGAATGAATGTCTAAAAAAGATGTCATCGAAAACTATCGAAATAAAAGGGCAAATTTGCAAAAGAAGTTTTTTTTGCATGTTTTAGTTATTATTATAAATGTTAGAATTTAAAAAGGAAGAGGAGTAGAAATTTCTATAAATCCTTTAAAAAAGGATTATAAAAACCCAAAATAATGACATTATCTTTTTTTACTACTACGGAAATATATTTGTTTGGGGGCAAACACAGTCTATATGTTCCTTTCTATGGCCTTAAATATAATCTTATACACAACAACATAGAAGCCAAATAAATGCCGTTAAAAAAACTGTGTGGGAAATAAAAAGAAGAACGGCTGTCACGAAATGCATTTCTTTCGTTCTTTAGAAAAAATAAAAGCACAAGTTCGGGTTTTTTTAACCACAATGTTAAATTCGCAACAGATTAAAGCAAGCAGCTACGCCGCCGTCTGACGCCTTTTTATAAGAAAAAGGGCAAAAACGAACTTTTCTGATGATTTACGAAATTCACTCAAACGTGAATCCGTAATGTCATTTAAAAGAAAGAATTTAAAATAAAACATTCTAAAAAAATAAATAAACAAAAATTAGAAAAATAGTTCTATCAAAGAGTGTCAAATTAAAAAAAAGTTTTTTATATAAAAAAACAAAAATAAACACGATAAAATAACCGGAAGATGCTAATTTGCTATTTCTTAAACACAAAAATAATAAGTTCCGTGTTTATTAAACAGTGAATTCAAGAAAAATAAAATAAAATTGAACTGCCTCCTCGACTCTCCTCTGCCATCATCAAAAGAAAAATGAAGAAAAAGTAACTAAAGCCAATAAAAGTTGTCAAATGGCTTCTCATGTTTTTTTTTCTTACTAATATCAATGCATTCTAAATTATAATTAAAAAAACAAAAATATTAAAATTCAGTTTTGGGTTTACGATGGAAAAATTTTTTATTTTACAAAGATAAAAGATGTTCGAATTTTCGGTGTTCCTAAAATTACTTCGAAGAAAAGCTTCTAAAATATGAGTCCCAAAAGGGTGCTTTGTTTTTAACATTTTTTTTCATTGATAATATTTTACTTTTCTTGCAAATACAAAAAACTTGTGAATTTAAAAAGCTAAAGATGCTCTTAATTTATGATATCTTTCTTTAAAATTTGAATTAAACAAACAAAATTGTTATTCGAAAACAAACAAAAAATTTATACAGATTTATTGGTGTTCCAAAGTGTAAGAAACCAAACATTTTTGAAATTTCGTGAAGAAATTTCACTGTGCCATTTTCCAATTATGTTAGGTATTATGCATTATGATCATCAATAAGCAACAACTTTTATTCCATAACAAAGAAAATAAATTAATAAGCATGTTTGTTAAAATTTAAATTTAAAAAATAAGGTAAAGAGTAGTTGCAAATTTTCATGTTTGTAATATTTGTAAACTTCTTTGGGTTTCAATATATCAATATTAAGCCCTTGAGCTATTTATTATCTTCTTTTAGTTGAAGTTTTCACAGCTTGCTTGAAACCCCACTCTAGTAATTTATAATTATTTACGGTTTTGGGTCAAAAAGATACACATTGCCATGCAATTACTATCACTGATTAGCAAATCATCACTTTTTTGATTTTTTCTTGATTTTATTTGTTGATACAATCTCTATTTCCTTATTGTCGACATTTTGTCTATTTTAAAAGTCCTATTATGCGCGACAGAAAACTATATAGTTAAACTAAAGTAAACCTAGTTTATCCATAAATCTTTCTATGGTTTGTGATTGAAATCTTAAAATTACTATAAAACTTTAGGTAAATGACTATGATTATCATAAAATTAACCAAATTGTTCGATAACCAGCTTTATAAAAAATTTGAAAAAATTTCTTTTATTTTTCCCTTCAAGATTTTATTTGATTAAGGTATTGCGCGGGAATTGTTGTGCTTGATTTGTTTTGCTTTTTTTCTCTCGGATATCACCGCTTTTCATTGCAATCTATTTTTATATAAATTAATTGTATTAATATTTTTTGTTTGTTGTAGAAAATGACGACATCTAAAGAGCCTCCAAGTGATTCAGAATTTTTAAATGGAAAATATTTCATTCAATCGGAGCTTGGATGTGGTGGATTTGGTAAAGTTAAACTTGCAACCCATCTTTTAACTGGCGAACAAGTGGCAATCAAAATTATTGATAAAAAAGCTGTTGGAGTAAGCAATTTATAAATTTATGACTTTTTTTTTACATATTTATTTCAGGCTGACTATTTTCGAGTTCGAATTGAACTTGATGTCTTAAAAAATTTAGCCCATCAAAATATATGCCGCATGTTTGAGTTTATTGAAACAGAGCATAAATGTTATATAGTTATGGAAGTAAGCTTTAACTATTATCTTTTTTGTTTTACCTTTATCCACTATTTTTAGTATTGCGACAGCGGTGAAATGTTTGATTATATTGTTCGAAAAGATAGACTTGAAGAAGCTGAAGCTCGTTTTTTCTTTCGGCAATTATTACAAGCTATGGCATATGCACATTCATTAGGAATTTGTCATCGAGATTTAAAACCTGAGAACTTAATGCTAACTTCTGATTCCAAATTAAAGCTTATCGATTTTGGGTTGTCATCACGCCCAAAAAATGGCTTAACCAATCCTTTACAAACTTGTTGTGGATCACCAGCGTATGCAGCTCCTGAAGTTATTGATGTTAGTTTTATTTATTTATTTAGTTTTTGGCTAATAATTAAGCTGTGTATGTTTTAGCATACCAAATATTATGGACATGAAGTGGATATATGGTCGATGGGAGTTCTCCTTTATGTTCTTTTATGCGGGGTTTTACCATTTGAAGATGACAATTTAAGTCGTTTATACAAAAAGATCCGAGTAAGTTATTATAATTCTGAATACCCATTTTTAATCAAGCTTCCATTTATAGGCGGGTGTTTATTTTGAACCCGATTATTTATCTCCCCTGAGTAAAGATATCATCAAATCCATGCTTCAAGTTAATCCACGACATCGAATTTCAATGAAAGATTTATTGGAACATCGATGGGTAACTAAATCTTTTAATTCCCCTGTAAAGTGGAACACCATTTATGACAAGCATAAAATTGATACCGATGTTGCACTTGAAATGGCATTTTATTATGGAGTGTCAACTCATAAAATGACAAGTCAAATAAAAATTTGGAAATTTGATCATCTTACTGCTACATATTTAATTTTAACACGTAGAAAGGAAATGGGCCTTAAATTTGCTTTACCTATGTATCGTTCATCTGTAAGTTTTCAGATGTCTAATTTTCTTTTTCCTATAAATCAGTGGTATTTGTTTTTAGAAACAAATGGAACATGTTCTTCATTCTCCAACTATCCATAAATCCCTTGAAAACGATTTAGATCTTGTTACTTTGGAAGATTTTGAAGAAAGAAATGGAGCTGAAGCAATTTCTGATACAAGCACTGGAGTAATTTTAAATGCTTTTGTTTTCATTTCTTAAAGTTTTTATTTTTTCAGGCTGTTGCATGCGCTAATTTCCTTCGATCCCCTCATCAACGTGGAACTCCCATTAAACCCATATCTACTCCAACAGCAATACTTTCACAACGTCAAAAAATGCGAATGAAAAAAGATAAAGAAAATGAAAATCCTGGTGATAAAGATCACTTTTATACTTTACGAGTTCGGGGCCCAATTGAACTTGAAGGATATGAACGCAGCAGCATTTATGGAACCCCTCGTCGCCCACCTCTTCCTTTCATGGGAGCCAGTAGTGGTCGTAAACCTCGAGCATTTTCTGCCGAACGTAGTAATCCTCATCCTGCTTCAACGCCCGACCGACATACACCAACTCAAGAAGAAGCTACATCATTTAATTCTAAAATGGATCAAAGTACTCCATCATCATCTCGTCGAACTTCACGTGGTGAAAAGAAAGCCCTTCCAAAACGAGTCTGTGCTTCGCTTGAGCGAACTAAAGATAAATTTAAAAGTTTATTAACGCCTAAAAAGATGACATCTGTCAATAAAGATATTCCAGCTGTTTTGAGTTTCCAAACGGTAACTTATTTATTTCGATTTTTTTTCTAACCTAATAACTCTTTTATTTTATTTTAGGGTTCAAACTTTGCCAATCTTTCTGTCACAGGTTCAAATGATTGCACTAAAATTCGTGAAGAGCTCATTCGCGTTCTTCTTGATTTAAAAGTTTCCGTTAACGCGCATCAGTATGTTTTTAAAATTTATAAAACTACTTTTTCCATTACCCATTTTTGTATTTTAGATGGATAATTTCTGGTAAAAAATCAATCCCAGGAAAACCCGATACTGTAGTTGAACTTGAAATAGTTTGGCTTGAATCTTTACAATTAGTCGGTGTTCGTCGTCGACGTCTAACTGGTGATGCTATGATTTATAAGAAAATTTGTGAACAAGTTTTGGCATTATCTGGTATTTAAATTCCAAATCAAAACGAATTGATTTTTCTAACAATTTTTTTAAACAAATTTTCCTATCTTTGTACTTTTTAACTAAAAATCCTCTCAAATTAATCGCATAATTACTTTACGTTTGTTTATGGGTGAATTTGTTATTATTATTTTTTACTCTCGCAAATTATATATTATTACAAATAAAGATTTGACTTTTACATTTACTATATGTATTTTTATGTGATTTCATTTTTTCCGATCGTTACCATATAGCCGAAATAAGAAACTCTAAAAGTTTTAAAATTTTGTAAAAGCAAGAAACTAAATCCCATTAAAATTTAAATAATTAGAAAACAATTTTTTTTACAAAACTTGCAATAAAAAAGCTCAAATCTTTTTTTGTTGTTGGATAATTTGCTTCATGTTAAATTTGTGTGCTTAGATATTTTGTGAAAAAGAGAATTAAAAAAAGAGATATGGAATGAACATCAATTCTTCTTTTTTGTCACATGCGCAGAACGCGATTGAAAGAAGCGTAGATGGGTTGAAATTGTCTTACCCGCCAACGATCAACCAACACCAACGATGCCGAATGATGATGGTTAGTATATTTCAGACATATAAAAAAGGAAGGAGAGAAAAATGCATGAGAATATATGTTGTCGACGGGGGTATAGAAAGAATGAATGAGATCTTCCAAAAAGATAGATTGTTGATGATGATGATTTTGGGGTGAGCAGCAACAACGAGCGACGACGACAACAGCCGGGCATCGTCAGTCAAGTTGGTTGGTTATGGTCGTCGTCGTCAACTGACTCGTCTTCTTATTCTTCATTTTTTTGTTGCTGCTGCTGCGCAACACGTAAAAAAATTTGACGACAACGACGACACGATGATGATGGCGGGTCCCCGAACCATCTTTTCCATCCATGAAATAAAGAATAAAATAAAAAGGAATAAAGAATCCGACGACATTGGCAGGTTTAAATCAAAATGAATGTCTTGCTGTGTTCAGCGTCGATAAATATGCTCAAAAATTGTGACTTTTAAAGATGTTGTTTCCCTTTTGAAAGTTGTACTGTACCGTAGTAGTTGCTTTTAATAAACCTTGAAAAGCATCAGTGACTTCATTGTTGCTATTTTCTTTTGATTATGGGAAAATGCTGTATTGGGAGTATTTATGTTTTTTATAGTTTAAAATGAATGTACACAAAAAATAAGACTATTGAATGATTTTTTTATTCATCGATGTTGATGGCTCTATTTCTTTCATCGTCCATATACTTAACTAAAAAAAGAGAAGAAAGAGAGAGATAGTGGGCAACGATAGCAACAACAACGGCAGCACCAACAGCAACGACGACGACGATAAAAGTGATGATGTTGGAAATAGACAACACCCGTCATTCATTCTTCTATTTCTTTTTTTTGTTGTTGCTACCCCTTATTTTAAAAAGCAAAAACCACCAATTCGTCAACTGTGGTCGTTGTCGTTGTTGTTGGGGATGGAAATGGATGGTGGATGGATGACTTGCAGTTAGTTGTAGTTGCCTACGGCGCAAAAATAATGCATTTTTCGCCAACCAACAACGCGCACACCAGCAACTAACAACAACAAAAAATAGTACATATTTTTTAAATGCAGCCAAAAAAAAAGAAGAGAAGAAGGAGCGGGCAAGGCCATCATCCGGTTTTGCAACTCCTCATCTTCTTTTTTTTTTCATTCATTCGTTCATTCATAGGACAATAACTAAAAGGAAAAAAGAAGAAGCGATTATCGAAAATAAAAATATTCGCCAATGATGTATCATAAACTGATTGGATTTAAAGTTGTTTTTAATTTTTGGGTTTTTTATTTCATCAACCAACTTTCAACTTAACGCGTGCATCATTTACTTTTGATTTTGATTATTCGCCAACATGAATATTACCTTTTTCGTGGGTATCTATTTAGGTCGTCATAGTCGCTTTTAGTGTTGCGTTGATGACTTCTTGTGGAATATTTTTTATTCTTATTTTTATAATTTTTTGTCTTCAAATTTTTTTTCCAAATTTATTAACGAAAGTAAAAAAGGGCACGCCGATGACAACCACTGTTTTTTTTCTTTAAAGAAAAAAGCGCCTTAGTCGATGATGATCGAACGATGGAATAGTTCCGTTCTGTTTTTTTTTTCTTCTTTGTTTCTTGACTTTTTTGCGCACTGAAAAATTTTTTTCTTAACTTTTTTCTTTTTCTTAATAAATGGCACCCAATAACAACGTATGGTTGTGGTGTTGTTATTGTTGATGGGTTTCAATCAATGAAAAAAATATATACGACGCACACTCCATCAACCATTCCTTTATGTATTATCTGCGTAATGCTATCTTATTCTTCCCCCATTTTTTTCATTCCTTCCATCATTTTTTTTTCTTCTTCTCTTTCTTTCATTAGTTCATCATTCATTTACCCATTTATATATATGTACATCATCAACAACAACTTTTTTATATTTTATTTTGTCACTTATTATTGGTGATGATTGGTTTTATTTATCCCCTTAGAGTCAAAGCCCCTCATTTCATTTTCCTTTATTTTTTTGTTGTTGCATCAACGACTTTGACCTCTTGGAATTGATGATGGTGCCTTCTCAGCCCTTTTTCCTCAACGACGACGACTTGTAGTTAGTTGTTGTTGTTTTACCCATTGCGTATAGTAGTGACGGAACGATTCACCATTTCTCATTTTTCTTTTTCATCAAATCAAATATATTGGTGAGACGTTTATCAGTTTTTCTCTTTCATTAATTCAACAACAAAATGGAAGAAGAAATGATGAAAAGTGAATAGTATTATTATTGACTGCATCGTTGATTACTCCTTCGATGGCCTATTTTTTTGTTTTTGTTTTATTAATTTTTAGACTTTTAAAAATATTTTTATACTGAAGCAAACATTTTTCTCTAGCCTTGTTGATTTTTTTTCGGCCTTTTTAAGTTTTTACTCTCCACATTCTTTGTTGAGAAGATTTGATGATGATTCTTTTAGATATTATCGACGACAACAACTTTTTAGAGTTTTAAAATTTTAAAACTTTTCCTTGTTTCAATTTTATTTTGGCGCGTTTTTGTTATTCATGTGTCCGCGTCTCTTCCATTTATCAAGTTCACGACCATCTGTTTGTCCCCTTTTTTTCTCTTTCATTTATTGGTGATGCTATTTCAGAGACCGGTATTACTACCCATTTTTTAAGAAGAAGAAAAAAGAAGAAGTTACTTGCATGTTGAAACGTTTTCTTCGTTTTTGAAACTAACTAACAACAACGACTTCCAAAATTTTAATTTCTGATTTTACTCAAATTTTTAAAATGGACAATGATTCAGTTTCCGATACCAAAGGCGAAAGTCTACGATATGAAGATCTTGGCTCCAAAACAGATTTAATTGAAATGGTTAAAGCTTATAAAGAATTGTATGATAAAAATGATGCATTATATAAAAATAATTCGCATAAAGGAGTATTATGGTCCCAAATTGCGAAGAATCTTGGTGGAACTCAGTCTGGTTAGTCTTTTTTTCTCACAATAAAATAAATGTATGACCTTATTGTTTTTTCTTTTTAGCAAAAAAAGTGCGCGAACAATTTTCATACATGCGACGACGCTTTGAAGAAGAATATCATGCAAGAAAAAATGGACAACCCCGACCTAAAATGCCTGATCCCGATTCAGCAAATTATCGAAAACCTTTATTTGTTTTTGAACAATTAACTTTCTTGGAACCTTATATTAATACCGAAAGAGAGGCTTCATGCGACGATGAATTAAATGATACTGAAAATTGTCCTGGAACTTCAACGTTTGATGAAATTCAAGCAAATTATTCCGATAATTCTATTATGCAAGATTATGTAACTCAATGGGCCACAGCCAGTGCTCAGGCTGGTGAAAATGGTAATAATATATTGGATCAAATCGCAGCAGAATTACTTCCTCAACTTAAAGAAGTCAAAGAAGAATTAAAACCTGTTGCACCAATGGAAAAGAGAAAACGAAAGCAGCCACCTCCAAAACGAGTAACAAAAGTGCCAACTTTAACTCCACCTTCAAATAATAGTGAATCACCACCAAGTCAAGATCTCAAAATTTCATCTCTTCCATTTTCAAATAATTTTAATCCTGATCAACCTATTGATAATGAAATGCTTTTACAACTTGCTAAAGCTTTTTCGGATAATTGCAATTCTATGGTTGTTCCACCTACTCCCCTACCTCAAACGAATAATAACAATACTGTAGCAGTTGAAGATGATGAATGCAATCTTTTTGGAAGACAAGTTTCAATGGATTTAAAACGATTAAATATTCAAAATCGAGCCATTGCTCGTTATCGAATTAATAAAATTCTTATGGAACTTACGGTTAAAGAATGCCCCGGTGGAAATTCTGAATCATTAAACTTTGATTAAAAAACCATGGAAATAACGGATATTTTTTTTTGTATATAGCCTCATAATTGCCAGAAATGTATTTTTTATTCCATTGTTTTTGTTATTATTTTTTGTTGTCTGACTTTTTATTATTTTTATTATTATTTGTATTGCCTTAAATTTTGCGGTATTTTGTTTTGAATTTCACTTTATTCTTGCCTGCCTTTCAAAAACATTCATTCTTGCCTTTAAATAATTTGTTCTCTACTCTTGCCAGGTTTTTTTGTTCTTGCCAGATTTATGCATATTTTCTTTTTAACTGAAAAATAAAAAATTATTTCCTACTTATCTTCTTCCATTTTCAATTAGCTTCATATATCATTAACTACGTACGTACATATCTTTGAAGATGAAGAAAAAAATAAAAGTAAAAACATCTTCGTGAGAACAAAAAACTTCATTTTTTACTTCTTCTTCCAGTTATCGTTAGCCGAAGCAAGCATGAAGCAAAGTAACTTATTTAAAAGGAGGAAAGAAAGATATTTCTAAAAAAAATACTTACTTACTTATCGAACGAAATATGTAGACTTTGTTCCTTGTATGCTTTTTTCTTCATAAAGAAATATCATTAAACTGTTTTTCTTATTTGTAAGGATAAGTTACGAGAATGGTGTTGACGAAAGCAATCTTTTTATAATTTTTTTTAATAAAAATTCTATCATTTTGCTTTTGAATACTTTTGAATGCTTACTTGCTTCTTTAGTTTTTTACTTGCAATTCAAAGCTTTCTTTGTTCTTTCTTTTTTTTTAAATTTTCTTAAGCTTCTAAAATTAGAAATTTGTGAATTTCCGCGCAATTAATAAAAAGAAAGAAAAGCAAAAGTTTAAAAGAAAGAAAGTGTAGTTAGTTTGCTCTTTTTAAAATTTAAAGTTCAGCTTTTTTAGGGTTAAAAATTCCTTTTCTTCGAAACCACAAAAAAAAAGAATGTGTCATTATTCTAAACAAATAGACCAAATATTTTTTTAACGTTTGTAATAAACCTTACAAATATTTGTCAATATTAACATTTTTCTCTCATCTTCTTTTTTTTTCTTCCCCCACATCTGTCACTCAAATTCTTCCTCCTTTTTTTGTTTGATAAAATCGAAAAAAAATTATTAGAAAAAAAACTTTCATTTTTTGCAGCTTCAAATTTATTCGAAGAAAAAATGAAAAAAGAGTTTAATTTTTGATCTTTTTTTCTTTTTCTTAGAAACTTCCGTTGACAACCGACCATAATAAACTAAACTCTCTTTTTACTTTTTTCATTTTCTGCTAATGCAAGTCTTTTTTTTTGTGACAAGAACATGAAGCTTTTCATGTTTTTTTGAATGTTCTGTCTTTCATCGACAACATCGTCAATGAATATGTTGGATTAGTAGTTAGTTATACATAGTTGACACAAGCTTTGTTGGTGCCGTACTCTCTGCTTTTCCTGCAGGCAACAAACCCAACCCTGCTGCTCTGATGGACGTTCTTTACAGCCTGTGTTGTTGCTGTTTAGCTTGTTTAAAATGGGGCAGAGAACATTGTCTGTTATATTTCACGTCCAACGGCAAAAACATACTCTCTCACATTTAAAATGCCATATACATATTTTTTTTCTTTCTTCTTTGACTTTGTTTTTTTTATATTTTCAAAATGGTAAAAGTGTGTGGAGACTTACTTTTGTGTAGAAAAGAGTATTAAAAGCGACTGACTGACTTTTTTGTGTTTTTTATCTGCTTTTTTTGTGTTAAGGTGAATATACGTAAATCACTTCCTTAGCAGCCAGCAACAACAGCAAAAGCAATGTCCAATTTTTCTTTTCTTATTTTTAAGGGCATGTGAATTTTTGAATAACCTTTTTTCTCTGTCTTTTTTTTCTCAGTTTTAATGCTAGGTGTAAAAAAGGGTTTTTTTTGCAGCAACACACTAACCTTTGCCTTTTTCTCTCTCTCTTTAATTTTCTTTTTTATTAGCTTTAATCTCTCTGTATTTTTTATACGTTTCTTTTTTTGTAGTACAAAAAAATAAAAAAATTTAAGTATCTAAAATGAAGAAAAAATGGATTGAATTGAACGAGTCTGCTTATGATAACAACGACGACGACAAGGAAATTCTTTTTTTCATTTTGGTTTTTTTTCTAACGGTAAATAATATTTTTATTACGCGTTGATGGGAGACACTCTTGTTAATGATTGCTTGCTTGGGTTTGTGGACGCCACACTTTTTTTCCTTCCTTCCTAATATTTTTATTTGCTAGCAACCATCAGCTTTCATGATGGAAGATAGACTTAGTATGTATAATCGTCGATAAACCAACAACAAACACTAGTCACTCACACACCGTTTCAATCTTTTTTTCTTTTTTCAAACATTGAGTTTTTTTCCGTCTGCTACTACCGCCTCAAACAATTGGTTTATCGTGGACAAAAAGAACTTTGAAACAAACACACAAACACAAAATCAGACTACTTAGTTGATGATCGCTCGCACTTATTTTTTTTATTTTTTTTTTGTTTTTTTTTACATCATTCAATGTTTCCGCCTTCTTTGCAATTTTTTGTTTTTCACGTTTTATTTGGTCGTTGTTGTTTAAAATTATTCCAAAAACAAAATAAATAAGAAGGAGGGTGGCAATATTATTTTTTAAAACATTACTAAAAAAACTGTGAACCTTTTTTAAAAACCAAAATGCTTTTTTCTTCGTTTTTTGTGTTTTTCGATTTAGTTTTTTTGTGAACTTTGTCTTATATTTTCTTAACCTCACCCTCTCGCTCCTATCATTTCATTTCTTTTTTATTTATTTTTTTTTTATTTCAAGGAGTGCCAGTCGCAAACATAAAAATTTCAGCTTTCCTCAAAAAAATTCCTAAAATAGGAAGGAAAAAAAATATGTTTATGTTGTTGACATTCATCTTTTTTTATGCCAGATTTTTCATTTTCGTTCGGGTTGAAATAAAAAAGAATTCTACAAAAAACTTGAGTCATTTTTATTTTTTGCATTGCACATCTTTCTTCTTTTTTTGATAGCGTTTTAAACATTTTTGCTGTTCTTATTTTTTTGTCGATGAATGAAATCGTTGTTTCAATAGTTCTTCGGTGCAAAAAGAAAAACAGTGCATAAGAAAACTATGCCATCATAGTTTAAATTTCTTTTCCCTCACTCATATGTAAGAAACAAATACCTTTTCTGTGTTTTTTCGTTCTTATTTCTTGACGTCATTCTAATATTTTTTTGATTTTTTTTTCTTGTCCTTAACATTCACTTACTTTTATTTTTCCTGCCATTTGGATGCTTTTTTTTCTACTTCAAACATTATTCATTTTTCTTTTTGGTTCCCAGAGACAACATCGACCAGAGGCAGGATGATGTTGTCAACAACTGAGACCGATAATGCTCCCATATGTTTATTTTTTACGTGTCTTTTTTTAGATTTTTCATCGCAGTTAATTATTTTTTCCTTTCTTTTATAAATTTTTTTGTTCAAACAAAATTTTTTCCTCCATCAATTGTGAATTTGTGGCCTTTGAACCGTCGAATCGAGAAGCTTTTTTTTCTTCCTCCTCGTCGTCGTTTCCCTTGCTGATTTGAAAAAAGAGAGACGCTTACTTTTTTTATTTTATTTCATTGTACTTTGTGCTGATTATTTTTTTTATATTCATATATTTAACTTTTAGCCCATCCTTATCAATAATTTTATTTTACTGTTCTACGGTCATAAAACATTAAAAAACGTCTTACTTTTTTTCGTTTTGGGTGGTTTTAGCGCCATAGTCTCTTTTATTTTATTATAGGTGTTCTTTCGTTTTTATTTTATTTTGCAAGAAGTATGGCTAGAAACCCATAAAAGTTTTCCGTGTACTTTGTTTAATTTTATTTTACTTTCGTTTTTTTAATAGTTGTAAAACTAAAAAATTTTTATAGCAATAATTTAAAAGCTGGCGGAAATTAGACTATAGTGTTTTAATATTATCGCATTTATATTACTCTTACGATCATTAGCATCATGGCTCCTTCATCTAAATGTGCCCATGAACTTACTCAACGTAAAAAAGTTGAACGAATTCAAGCTTTAATGTGTTTTATTAAAACAGCAAATCAAGAAAAGGTAAACCTTTCCTTTTTTGTAAATTGCCGCTCCTAAAAAAGAATGGTTTTTTAGTTATCGACGAAACTCACAGAGGTGTGGGCAACTCCACAATGTTCAATAACTGATGCACGTATTTTACTAACCTTAGGTGCAAATCCTTCAGTATTATATGAAAATGATTATGGAAAAAAGACTTTACAAGATCGAGTGGAAGCTGGAAGTGTTTGTGCTTCATGTGCAACAAAATTTGAAGAATTTTTAGAAAAAGCTATTATTATTCATAATGTTCAATTTAATTCTGTAAGCCACCCGACTATTTGGGATCTTTGATTACAGTATTTTTTCTTTCAGACCAATATTCAAGTTAATAATGGTTCAATCAATGATGGAACTAAAAAAGGAAATATGACCCAAGATCTCATTGCTTTATCCCTTGATGGCGGCGGAATGCGAGGTCTCGTTAGTGTCGTCTGTTTATTATTCACTTCTCGACGTTTATTTGGTGATGAATCGTTGGTGGATAAAATTGATTGGTTTATTGGATGTAGTACTGGTGCCATGCTTACTCTTGCATTGGTAAAAGGCTTTACACTTACTGAAACATTCTTTCTTTATTGGGAAATGAAAAATGAAATATTTCTTGATAAATCAACTATGGCTCGATTATTTGGTAGTGTTGTTGATAAACAAGTATGTGTTTTTCTTTATTTTCACAGTCAGACAAATGACTAAATTATTTCATTTTTTTAAGACTCTTAAAATGGATAACGTTTTGCAAAAATGTTTTCCATGTGAAGATGATACCTTTCAAAATTGTGCTCGTCGGTTAACGGTTCCAGCTTTAAATATTGCTTGTACCCCTGCTAAACTACATACATTCCGAAATTATCCCATTCGAGTTGATAAGGGTAAAGGAACCACATCAGAAAATGGTGATGAACATATTCATTTCCGCGATGCTGCACGTGCAAGCAGCGCAGCTCCAACATATTTCCATCCTCATATTATTGGAGAAGATGTGTTTGTTGATGGATCTTTAGTTGCTAATTGTCCACTAAGCATTTTATTTCGAGTATGTTTAACTCAAAAACTATCGAACAAATAATAAGAGTTTTAAAATTGTAGGAATACGATAAATCAATTCTCGCTGGAAAAGATATCAGTTTGGGATGCATTTTATCTATTGGAACGGGTGAACCACTTCAAACTAAGCGACGCTATAAAACTGGAAATACTTTACAAAAGAAAGGTAGATATCTTCGTGATGTAGCTACTTTACTTATGGAACAGGTAAAAAATAAATACTCTAGCCGACAAGAAAATACAATAAATATTTTCTTTAGGTGGTTGGACACGAAAAATCTGCCATTGAATTTGCAATTGATCGATCTGCAGCTTCAACCATTCCATTTTTCCGTGTTAGCCCTGTAGGAATTGATGTTCGTATTGATCAAATTGATGATGGAAAATTAATGGATATGATTTGGGAAACCCTCCTATATTTAGTTGACAACGTCGGAGATATCGATGAATTTGGAAAAACTCTTAAAAAAGTCGCCGAACGTCCACATGCTGTTCCACATGATTCATCTCGGCTTCGTTCTCACACTGTCCAATAATAAATTATATTTTTTCAATTATTTTAACACATTTATTTTTTCATTTGCAAAAAAATACGTCATTTTTATGTTTCAGTCTTTTTTTTTTCATTTCTTTTAATGGTCTTTTTATTTTATTTTTCGCTTACCTTTTCTTATCCATGTAGAAATTTTTTTTGTCTATCTGTCTGGCAAAAATGCGGGCCACTCTAAAGCATTTTTTTTATATTTTTTGCAATACTCTCTTCCTCTTTTTTTCAGGAGCCAGGACAACGAAGGAAGAAGAAAAAAACGTCTAGCTTGTAGCGACAACACAAAATGAACGAACGCCGGTCCACCATCATAAAAAAAATTGCTCAGGAATGGAAATGAATGGTGGCGGTGCTAGTCGTCGTCGTTATTGCTTTTTCGTCACTTTTTTTTCTTTTTTCCAGTCTACAACCCTTGGTCCTATAATGACCGCTTTTATTTTTTTTAAAACCTTTTTTTCTGTTGTGCGGTTTTCTCTTTTTTTGAGTGCAGTTTTTTATATCGTTTTTTCTCTTCACTATTTTGAGTTCAATAAGGGTATATTATCTAAGTTTTTTAAATATTTTTTAAATTCTGCATTGATGTTTAAATTTTTATTTCATTTCATTGTGTAATAATAATTCAGTACTATCCGAGTATTCTCTTTTCTTGTTGTTGTTATAATCGTGTTTCATTTATCAAAAAAATATGTTTTAAACCGGTGATTGTGATATTTTTTGTTTAAATTTTTAGTTGTTAAAATTGTAAATTAGTTTTAGTTTTGGGATATTAATTTATGCTAGTCGAATAATAATCGATTTATGTAATAATAAAAAAATAATAAATTGTTGAAAATATTTAAAAAAAACATTAAAACTCTCGACCTTAGCCTATTTTTTTTAACTCAAAGAAGAAATAAATTTCGACTAAAAGAAACTAATTTAAACTTTACAAAATTAAACTTTGCCCTTTTTTGAAAACTTTCATAAACTTATTTTTGTTCTTCTTACTTCAAAAGTTCAAAAACGAAGTTTTATTTTATTTTTTATTTTTTTTATTCTCCTGTCATCTTTAAACTTTTAAACCTATAATAACGGGTCTCAGTTGAATAAAAATAAAAATAAGTATGAAATTCTCTTTTTGATTTTGTGTTTTTATAACCAAAGAGAGTCTTCCGGTTTTTTTGTGTTAATCCAACAACAATAATCGATTGATACGAATTGACTAAATTTTATTTTTATTTTTTGCCTATTAAAAATATCATGAACAATCTGCTCCCCTGGTTAGTTGGTTGCCTCGGCTGTAGTGTAAAATATATACTATGTATTTCCTGTATTATTCTTTAAAAAAATAAAAAATAACTTTCACGTGAGACTAACTGAGTATTGGCGCCAGTTAGTCACAGTCAGTCACCATCATTTGATTAACTGCATTCGTCGTCCAAAAGTGAAAAAAAAACTATTGTTTGAACCTTCGAGGATGTGAAAATAACCCTCAACGTTTTATTTCTTTTTATTTTTGAGGAAAAAAAATTGTGAGAAAAAGTTGCGATTTTTTCTTTCAACAAAAGCACGCGACAGCTTTTTTTTAAAAACATAAGGAAGGAAATTGGATTAAACAGATGATCCTGAGCCAATGTGTTGCAACTTTTTCTTTTTCACGTGAACCTTTTTTTATTTATCTTGGATTTTTTGTTTTATCTTCCAAAAGCTCCAAACACTTTTTATTTTATTTATTTTCTCAAGCAATTGCACGTGATTTAAAGAAAAAAATGTTTAAAATTCCAACAAACAATGATTTTTTTTGCATTTTCTTTACTGCATTTTTTTATTTTTCTTGAGTTCAGGTAGGCTGTGAGAAATGAGTGAATGAATATAAGTAAAAAGTAAACTCATGAGACAGCTGTGCAGCCCAGCGAAAAATAAAAACAAGAAGAACCGTACATACATACCCATGTCATATTATTCCCCAACATTCTCTATGTATGTGAACAATGAACGTGATCTCCCATAAAAATATATTCTCTTCGTGAAAAAAAAAACTTCTCCTCATTTTTTTACAATGAAAACATATAACATTTTTTTCACGTGGAAACTTTTTTTGGACTTTTCTCACTTCTTTTTTTTGTAAAATTGATTTTATTAAGACATTGAACCGGAAACAGTAAATTATTGTTTTGATTTAAATGCTTATCGCTTTTTTTGATTCTTCCTTGTCATCCGCTTTCAAAAAATTAACTCTTAAGTTTCAAATTAAGTGAATGCAAAAATTTCATGTTCACATGATACTTTAATTGCCTTTTTTGTTCATGTTTTTTCCTTTCCCTCATTTATTCGAATTTATGTTAAGAGGGCTATCGTCACAAGTTGATTTTTACCAACATAAAAGATTTTTTCTTCTTCGAATCTTAAAGTTTAAAGAAAAATAAAAATGTTTTATGTATCAGAAAAAAATAGCTTTAATCAATAACATCGAACGCAATTGAATCGATGTTCAATGTTTTTTGTATTAACGATCTTGAAAAAAAACATGGGCTTTCTTCTCCCACTTTTATTTTAACTAAAAACACCGACCTTTTGCATTGCAATTTTTTTGTTGTTGTTTGAAAAAAAGCGAGAATATTTTTTGTTGTTTCTCGCGCGCTTATAAACAGTTTGCTTTGACTGCTTTGATTTAAAATCAGATTTTTCTTTGAATTTCATACAACTTTTATCTTACGGATGTCTATGAAAAAATATTTAAAAAACCAAAATAATCCGAAAGACATCAACCCCAAATGCAGCAGTTTTTTTGTTTTTATTTCTCCCTTACCTTTTTTTTCTTCCTTTCCTCTCAAATGAGATAACCCAAAGCCTTTTTTGTCATCTATTGTCTTTAAAAAATTCTAGATAGTTTTAGAATAAAACAGTTTTAAGGTATATTCACTCTCACTTTTTTTGTTTGTTTGTTCCTTAATCATTCACTTTCAATTTTCCAAAACTTGAATGATTTTAATTCTATTCACTCTTTTCCGCTTATTTTTTCTATAAATATATTTATTATGAAGCGTTGATTTATTTTTTGTTTAATAAAATTATGTAAAAACAAAAATAGCCGCCATCAAAAAAATCACATACCAACTTGAATAATTATATATCGATTTCATAAATTTAATTTTTTTTGTATTTTTTTTTGAGATGTAAAAAAGCGACAAGGCTTTTTTAAGTCCAAAAGTTATTATAAAAAAAGAAGTTTGTCATTCGCGTTTTGTTTTTCCATTCGTTTTGTTTTAAAAAATATTATCGATGCGCCTAATAGTTTTTTTTCATTTATCGATTAAAAAATCGTTTAATTTAAGTGATTTACTACTTCTCTGAAAAAGGGAAAGCGAGCAAAAAAAAATTTTTTGAACAGCTTTTTGAACGAAAAAATAAACCACATAGTTAAAAGGGTTTTAACTTTTTTTTATTGCTTATGCGAAAATAGTTAGACAAAAAGAAGGGTTAAAAGCATAGAAGTAGTATCTGCGAAGTGAGGCCTAAAAGACTTCTTTATAATCACGGACATAATTATTTTTGCAGTAAGTTAAAATTATTTTATTGCATAAAAACGAACAGTCGTTGTTGGCTGTTGTTCTTGCAAAGATATAAATGTGTCGTTCGTCGGCGAGAAATGCAAGAGAATGAAGATGAGAATGCGAATAGTTAGAGTGGTAAAAAAAATATGTGAGTGAGGAAGTGGAAGAAATAAGTAGACGAATCAGACATATAAGAGGGTTAATGATAAAGTAGAGATTTTGAAGAGACAACGAGACAACAGCCCAGCGCCTTCTTCGACTCAAACTGCTGCGGCTGCTCTTCTTGTTTCGAGATGCAATAAATGTTATGACTATTTCTCTCCTTTTCTCCGCTATCTCTCTCCTTTTTTTTGCAAAGACAAAAAAACGTAAAGTTCTTTTTTGCTTTGTTTTTTGCTTTACCCAAATTTTTCTTCTTCTTTTTTTTATCCGAAATTTTGTTAGATTATTCTCAAAGAAAAATAGGTGTTTTATATTGGTCGTTACTTTCTTCTTCCTCTATATTAATATCTCATTAAGTTTAACCTTTTTCAAAGCTTCATTCGATTACTGGCAATTCGCCAGATCATTAATTGAATCTTAAAGCGAAATTTTAAAAGTTTTTTCATACACCACAGCGCGCTTATCTGAATTTTTCATAAAATGGATAGATATTTTAATTTTTTTAATCTTATATTTTTATAGATTTCAAATACTTTAGTATATTTTCGCCGAAAATATTAAGCGGCGACTTGTTGTCAAGACTTTTTTTTTCGGGCACTATTTGCCCACCCATTTTCTTGTCTTTATTGACTTGATTAAATTGCCAACAACATCTTGGTGTGATGAGTAGCAGCAACGATAAAACTTCACCATCTTCAAATAATTCGCCATCAATACCATCAACGTCGTCATCATCTACTCGTGTAAATGGTAACGGTAATAATGATGGCGGTGGTGGTGGAATATTTTCACCCAGACATGATTCAATTGCATCGGGTTCAACTGATAGTGCACCAGGAACACCCAAATCACCAGGTTCAATGAGCAATGGAAATTTTAAAAAGCGTAATATTCGAAAGGTAAAAGAAGCTCAATCTAGCGATGTCAATACTGGGTTTGTGACTAATTTATTCTTTTTTAAATCAAAATACATCAGTTTCAATGATCATCGTTTTTTTAGCTCTCCACATAGTGTTCTTACTTACGAAGAAAAATCACGTCTTGAGGCTGTACAAAGAGATTGGCGGTCTTCGCGTCCAAAGGTAGTTCTTTAACAGACATTTTTATTTCTTATTTATTTTTTATTTTTATTCTTTTCCTTTTTATATATAAAATGCTTTCAACCTTTTAGTATCGGTCTGGTGAAAGAAGCACTGCATCTGAGTCAGAAATCCGGGCTTCGCCATTATCTTCTTCTTCACATCATACTGCCCAGAAATCTGTTTTCGATCGAAATAGGTAAAAGTTTCAACTTTGAAAATTTATCTGATCGTGAAAAATATTTCAGGAAATCATTTTCGACTAGTTTAAGTCCTCAAGGGACGCTGGTGGAATCGCATAGGCTTTCATCTTCTATGCCATCAACTTCAGATGAAAAAATTAAAGATAATTCAAATGAAAAAATTCCCCCAGATTCGCCAATTGAGCCTCATCGAATTCCAGAAATTAAAGAACCATTGGAACAAATAACTGAAGAATGTTCTGAAACAGGCAATAATAATGAAACATCCAATTTATCGCAAATTGCGTTATTAGCTGCTGCCGATGCGGCTAAAATCAAATCACCGCCGATAGTCATTGGTCCCGAGGCCACGCCTCAAGATATTGGTCAAGCGACATTAAAAGATGTTGATTCATCTGCCGCCTTAGAGCCTTCATCCATCCTTGCAACAGCTGAAAGTTCTGCGTCTCTTATGCCATCAACCCATGTTTCAAATGCTTTAAGTGAAACAGGTTCCAAAGAGCCATGGAAGAAAGTTATTTCTGAAAGAGTTGAAGGTCAAAATGATTATGATGATGATGATGAAGTTGAAGAAGTTCCAATAGATCGATCACCAGGTATTTAAAAAAGTTTTTTAAATGAAAGAATAAACTCTATTTTTTTCTTTAGATGACAGATTTTTAAAATTTGATGAAGAATTAGGTCGAGGCTCTTTTAAAACTGTATTTCGTGGGTTGGATAGTGAAACGGGTGTTGCTGTAGCTTGGTGTGAATTACAAGACAATAAATTATCTAAAGCTGATCGAACAAGATTTCGTGAAGAGGCTGAAATGTTGAAAGGTTTACAGCACCAATGTATTGTACGGTTTTATGATTATTGGGAAAAATCAGATGCTAGTGGGAAAAGAAAGTAATATATTTTTCTTTAATTATTTGAAACCTTTAAAATTTTAAATTATTTTTAGATATATTGTTCTTGTAACAGAATTAATGACATCCGGAACATTAAAAATGTATTTAAAGCGGTTTAAACGTATAAATATTAAAGTATTGAAATCATGGTGCAGACAAATATTAAAAGGTCTCCATTTTTTACACACTCGATCGCCGCCTGTGATACATCGAGATTTAAAATGTGATAATATTTTTATTACGGGAACTACAGGAAGTGTTAAAATAGGTGATTTGGGACTTGCAACACTTAAAAATAAATCTCATGCTAAAAGTGTTATTGGTACACCTGAATTTATGGCACCTGAAATGTATGAAGAACAATATGATGAAAGTGTGGATATTTATGCGTTTGGAATGTGTTTACTTGAAATGGTTACGTCAGAATATCCATATCAGGAATGTCAGTCACCTGCACAAATTTTCAAAAAAGTCACACAAGTAAGTATATATTTATGTGCTTTGAAATTTGCACTATTAAAAATGTTTTTTTAAAGGGTGTAAAACCGGCTTGCTTTGATCGAATTCCAAAACAATATCCCGAAATCCGTGATATTATTGATAAATGCATTCGTGTTCGTAAAGAAGAGCGACATACTGCAAAGCAATTGCTAAACGATGATTTTTTTCTTCCTGAAGAAACATATGGTGTTAAAGTTGAAATTACTCAGCGGGAGCAAGAGATTATAGGAAGCAATAGTGAAGTAAATTTTTTTTCATGGTGCTCATACATATATATATGAAAAATTAATTTCAGATAAACATGATGCTTCGAGTTTCAGAAGATAAAAAACGAGCTCAATATAAATTTAAAGAAAATGAAGGCCTTCAATTTGCATTTGATGTTGAACAAGATAAAGCTGAAGAAGTGGTTCAACAAATGATTGAACAAGGCCATATTCCTGATTGCGATGTTAATGTTATAACCAAACTTATTCGAGATAAAATTGATGCCTTTAAAAGGGATCGAGAATATCGACACGCCGAAATTAAACGAGCTCAAGAGGAGGAAGAAAGAAAAGCTGAAGAAGCAGCAGTTAAAGAAGAAATAAAATTACGACGCGAACGAGAAAAAGAAGCTGCATCACAAAAAGCACAAGCTGAAGCCACCATCGCTGCAGCAGCTGCTGTTACCGCTGCTGCAAATGCTGCAAATCTAGCAGCAGCTTCAACATCAGGAGCAACTTCGGCGCCCGCTCCAACTCAAACGAATCCACCTCAACAAGCTTCTTCTGGTGGTGAGCAGCAACAACAACCTAATATTCCGCAAGCGGTGGTAAATGCAATAAAACGAAAAAAAATTGTTTTAGAAGTTCTTCAAGTGGTTAATAGTGATGAAAATAAACAACCGGTATAGGGACAAAATTATTTATATTTTTATTAGATGTTATATTTTTAGTTGATAAGTTGCAAACTTGACACTGCCCACAAAACAGTTACATTTCAATTTGCTCCAGATTCTGATAAATCGCCTGTGATAGCAGAAAAATTGGTTTGTCTTAAAAATGGTCATGAATTCAAAATAAAATAAATTTAGGTTGACCAAGATTGCATATCTCATCAACATGTTGCTCCAGTGATTGCACAATTGGATCAAGTAATCGAAGCCGTCAAAGGTAATCCACATAAAGGAGTTGGCTTAAAAATTATAAGTTACGTTGATGTAACCACTGGAGCCATTGAAACTGTAGTTCGACAAATGTCTCAAGATATGCCGTCAGTTCCCGTAAGTTTTTTATGCCTCATTTTTTCCATTTTATTGTTGCTTGTAGCTTATACATGCATGCATGTAGGTAGTAGCATCATGATAGCTTTTATCTTTATTTTTAAAAGTTTTATTTTTTTGCGATACTGGAGTTAAAACTTTTTATTAGTTTAGATTTTTTTAATTTTATTTTTTCCTCTACCACATGTGATGTGCAAGCTATATTCATTCACAGGATTAGAAAAGCATCTGTTTAGTAGTGCTCTCTGTCCTGATTTTCCTTTAAAAAAATTTATTTTTTGTTGCTTTTTCACCAATACGTTGCTCTATTTTCTTTCAGTCTCCTGTTCAACAGCAATCACTGCCAGCTACGGCGGGTACGGTTACTACCACTACTACCACAACTGAAGAGGTTGCTAACACTACCGTATCAAATTCATCCATTATGCAGGGATCAGCATCGCCAACAACAGCAGCAACACCAACTTCACCGCCAAAAGTTGCTCCTTCAAGGTTTACAGTTACTCCAACAACTTTATCAGGCGAAATTTCATCATCGGCAACATTGCCGCTTCCACCATCTTCTGAATACAGTGATGTTGAGCACAGAGTGCGTTACTTCATTCTTTTTTTCATTTTTTAAATTAAAAATAACTATATTTTATTTCTTTGCCGTTTATGATGGCACTTTTTTTTCGAACTATTTTCTATCTTTCATACTTTTCTAACAAAAGCTTTGCTTTTCACTTTTTAACATTTTATTTTAGAAATTAAGTGCTGCGCCTGCGCTTAATTATTCTCATTCTACCGTTTCTAATGATTCTACTAAGGGTGTCACGACCGCATCAGGAGCCACTGCTGCAAATCAACCTGTCAAAGTTTCACGTTTTCAAGTTCAGGCAGTTCCAAACCAAAATGCTGCGGCGAATTCAAATCCATCATTAGCAGCAAAACAACCAACCCAACCGACCACATCAGGTCAGCCTTCTCAAGCAGCTCCAACTACACAAGCAACCCAACTACCAGGACCTGCAGCTTCAGCGACTCCTGCAACTGCAACAACTCAGGCACAATTGAATGAAAAGAAAATCTCGACTTCAAGCGCAAATATTGCTTCGAATCAATCGACCCTTTCAGCAGCTTCAGCTCATTTGCTTAGAAACAATCCTATTGGCGGAGGTGGGACAACTGCAGCTGAATTTGCTTCGACCTTGGAACAACTCGATAATGAACTTCGTAAAGTCAGTGGCGTACAAGCTGATGTAACTGCTGTTCTTTCTGGTGCGCCTCATTTAATTCATGCATTAAATCAAACTTTTAATCAAGCCATGAATAATACAGCTCCACAGCCAATTTACACGCAACAACAGCAACCTGTTCCACAAAACTCGGAAGCTCCTCATGCAAATTTGGATGAGCTTAAAACAAAGCTTTCACAAATAAGTAGACATCCAGTTGAATACAGCGATCCCCAACAATTTCAACAAATGCAACAGCAACAACACCAACAAGGACAGCAAAGAAATGTGTTGAGTCGGGCTGGTTCAGTTGTACCTCCACATCCCGATGAAGCTGATGCACTCCAACAGGTTATGGCCGTTGCTGGTTTACTTCCAAATACTATGACTTCAACGGGTTTAATTTCAAATGTACAATTGGAAAGTCTTAATGATTTAGCATCAGCTTTAAATAAGGTTAGTTAAAATTTACTTTGAGCGATTTATTAATAAAATTAATAATTAGGTTATCCATTCTGATGGTCAGGTGCCGCCATATGATACTCCACCAAATGCCCCTCGATTTCATAGTCAAGCAGGCACAAGTTCACATGAAGATATCGCTCAACATGAAGCAAACCAAGTATGTTTACCATTTTTCCTTCTTTTTTTAATGTGATGTTGTTCTCTTATAAATAAAGCTTTTTATGTTAGTAACTCTGTTGTGAATTTATTTTTATTTTTTATAATTCACTTAAGTTATATTAATTTATTTAATTAATTATTGTGCTTGTGAAAGGAAAAAAACACGCTTTTTATTTTTAAGCTATTGAATACTGCTGCGACTGAAACTACTGCTATCGTTTTAACATCAAATTCTATAACACCCGATTCGGCTGTGGTTTCATCAATAATTGCAACCACATCTGCTGAAATTTCATCGGATTCATCAACCTCTAGCGTACCTGGAAGCCGGCCTTCCATATTACCTAATGAAGCATCATCAACTACAGGAACTGACGTGAAATCAACTCCAACTCCTCCACCCTCATCAAATATGCCAATAAAAAACAGAAATTCTACTGCTATTACTGATTTACAAGAATTAGATAATGCCTTACATAATGCTTTGGGACGATCGGTTTCAACAGTATCTGCACCAACTCGGTCTCAAATAGCTGCATTTGTGGCTGCTGCAGCGGCAACAGCAACAATGACGACGACATCGTCAACCACCACTATTAATAATAACAACGATGCTGCTCATGTTCCCGCCACAACCGCAGCTGATCAATCTGCTTTAGCCACACAAACGCAAACTGACATAAAACAAACAACAACAGCAACGACGGTGACGACGACTAGTCATGCACTTCATATCGAGCCACCATCAGCTGTTTTGTTGGATCAAATTGATGCTGCCGCTGGTGCTCAAAATTCTCCAACAAAACTAAATTCCCCAACTACTCCATTGCAACGAAGTACTTCCGTCGCGACATTTGGAATAGGTAGTGTTCCACCAAGTGATCCAAATATGGTTAATCCTCCAACTGCAGTTTCGCATACTACTCTTTCATATTACCAAACTCATGAAATGAATAATATTTCTGAAAATGTTAATGGTGTGATGCATCAACAAATAAACAACAAATCACAGCACCACCAGCAACAACAACATCAACATGTTTCACATGTTGCACTTAATTCAGGTGCTGTTGGAGGAGGACAACAACAACAACAACAATCACAATCACAATGGCATGGATCTCCAATACATATGTCTGGTTCAACAATGTCACATCCTGCAGCATTACAGGAGCATTATACTACCACAACTCCAAATCATGGAAGTCAGTCACATCTTTGTTGCATTCAAAATACTTGCAATGGAATCAACCACCATCAACAACCGCAACATTCACATGGAGGAGCTCAAAATTATATGCCATCATGTAATGGAGGCCAATCATGTTCAGCAGCTTGCTTAAATGATTATTTTACGAATTCTCAGGTGCTTTAATTTTTATTTTATTATTTGGGTTGGCCTTTTCGTGTAATCCTAAGTTGCTTGCTTCAAAAAAATTAATTAAACTAAAACATTTTTTTTGTAATTTTTTTTTGTGTTAGAGGTTGTGGGTATACATTCATGCATACATATTTGTGGTTGTGTTAGTGTAGTCAGATTCCCCTAAAGACAGTTTTTTGAAATAATCTTACATTTTTTGTGTTTTAGTTGGAAGATGAATACGATTTGGAAGATGATGAGTTGATTCAACGATTATTGAATAAGTAAGAAAACAAAAAAAGTTGCTTGAAAGATTTTATAATTAAATATTTTTTAGGCATAAAGCAGAAATTGATTTCCTTCTTGATAAACAACGAAATGAATTACTTTCACTTCGACAACAAATGCGTTTACGAAAACGAAATCCTGCGCTATATGGTTATCATCATGGTGGATATCATCATCAAGGTATGCCATATCCAACTTATCGAACATATCAACCAGGTCAACAACAATCACAACAGCACCAACAACCCTTTCCACCACAATATCAACAAATTGCAAGATATCCTCATCCACAAGGACAACAACAAATTCAACAGCAACATAATTTTACGAATAGCGCTTCCGTCCATGAATTATCTACTTTAGGAGTAGCGAAGGTAGTTAGATATTCCAAAATATTTTTGTATTTATAAAGTTTGGTTTTTTAGCCACATATAATTAAAGCCGATGCTTTATCCCAAACTGATTCAGCTCCACTTTTAAATGGTGCTCATCCAGAAATTCCAATGCAAACTAATGGAATTTATGGCGGCGTTATGTCTCAATCAGTTTCAATAAAACCAAATGATCCGACAAGTGCTCCATCAGCTCGTGGACGTCAATCTTCCCCTTCAGTTCTTCAAGAAAGCTTACAAGCTCATACTTTACCATTAACAACATCAAGTGGAACATCAGATGAAATAATTCCTAAACGTCAAAATACTATTGGTTCACAAACTTCTTCTCCTGGAGGAACGATAGGAATTGCAAGGGAAAAAATTAGAAGTTTATTTTCTCGAGGCCATTCCCACCAAAAATCGACAAAATCGCATAAACAAAAAGCAGAGGACAAATAATTCTTTCTTTTCAGTTTTTTTTATTATTATTATTTAAATTTCAGTCATTCATTTTGTATTACGGGTTTTAAACAAAAAAATAATACGAAAACAGGATTCCCGACATATTTAGAAAAAACCATAGACGCAAATTTTTCAAATCATTTTAGATTCGGTTTCTTTTATTATTATTTTTTTATTGTGATTTTTGAATAACCAACAACAAATTTGCCACTTATAATTTTTATTTTGTTTTTTACAATGAAAGTTACTCGCCTAATTTCCAAAAATGCTTGAAGGTTCCATCTTCAAGTTTTGTTTGTTATGTTGACTTTTTCTTATTTTGATTGATGTTAAGCGGGCTAATTTTATTTTATTATTATTACTATTTCTGTAAAAAAAATTATTGAAGAAATAAAAATTCTTATTTAAAACCATTCTCTACCGAAAAAAAGAAGTGTTTTATTAAATAATTTGCAAATATAATGATGGAATTCCACCATATATCCTATAAAGTCTACCAATAAAAGGAATATTATTTAAAATATCTCCAATACTCAGCAACAATTTTTGTTTTAACTTTGAATTTGAATAAAATTGTGGTACTTGACTTGTAACAGCTAATTGCTTTGCATGGGAAACGGTGGTTGGAATGCATTGATTATTATCATCCAAAAACCATAAATGATATTGCTTTAACATTTCTACTTTTCCACCCGATGTTTCACCATCCATTTGAATTAATTGAGGCGGTCTTGTTTGGGTTCCATAAATCCATTCCCAACCCGAAATTATTCTGGAAATTAAACAATGGCTTAAAAAATTGGTTGGAAATTAACTTACGAATGATCAATAAAATTACAATGAAATCCTTTTTTAGAGCAAACAATTTTCATTGCATCTGGATCTGTGACATAAAAATGTGTTTGATACCAATGCAATTCATCAAAAAGTTCGAGAGTACTCGCATGTTGGCCAAGCACAAGAAAATTTGCGCCATTCATTTGTCTTTTTCTTGTTTGACTTATTTCTGAATAACCTAAAACTCGAAAAATAAAAAATCAATAAAATCCAAAATTAGTCAAGTTCAAATAACCTTGTTGGTCCAAAGCTACATTAATTTGTAAATCTTTAAATTTGTATTCTTTATTATCAAATAAATTTTGCCTCCAAAATGTATCAGCTTGTAACATCCAAAATGATTTTTTCATTAATGCTAAGGCTCTAATTAAATTTGTACGAAGTAGGAAAAAACTCATATAAGTTGAATCTAAGGGTTGGAAAGAGCTCTAAAAAAAGAAAGCAAAAACTTAATAAAATAAATAAAACCATAAAAAATTAAAAATTTACCTGTAAACATTGAGTTTTCCAAGTAAATATCCTTAATTTTGGATAATATTTCTGTAACTCATTTGCAGCTTCTTCATCAAGAGTAAAAAATAATATTCTATCATGAACTCCTTCCATCGTCGCTGTATTACATAACCAATTTAAAGTCATATCAATTACATGTTTATTTAACATTACAATACCAAATGGTTCACTGAGTGTATTCACCGTATTCCAAAGCTCTTTAGCATCTAATAAAGCTTCCAATGAAAATTCATTATTGGCACATTTATTCATTTGTCTCACAATTATAGCTGATTTAAATAAATGACAAGAAAATATTAAAAATATTAATCGAATTGCTAGCCTCAACGGCGCCACATGGCGCCGTTGCATTGAATATTAATTTTGAACCAATAACAAAAATATATAATTTTTATTTATTAAAAAACAAAATATTTACAGTATAAATCCTTTAACTACCTTTCAGGTGTAACAAGATTGACCAATTTCGCAATTAACATTGAACCAAAAAAAGTAATCAAAAAGCTAATTAAAATTATTATGTATTTTGCGCGAAACACGCAGTAATTTTTAATACGTATAAAAGTCCTTTCCCTTTTTAGCTTCTTATCCCCAAATAAAATCTTTATAATGTGTCGTCGGGGGCAGACATACATCCGCCTCAATGCTTCATAATAATTTTATGTATTGTGCTTGCTATTCAACTCTTTTTTTTCTTTCTCGATAATAGGAGATGATGATTTGTAAAATATGTACTTCATCTTCATTTTTTTTTTAAATTAACGATTTATTTTTCATTTTTCAAATAACTAAAAAAGCGTGGGTAGACGAAGAAAAAGAAGGCTGCTTATTAATTAAAAACATTGGCTGGCGAATAAAAAAAAGAAGAATATATTTAAAAAAGAAGAAGAAACCCTTGAAAATGGTTTATAACAACAAGAAAAATAATAAGAAAGTAAGTACAAAAACATAAATATTTTTTTTATTAACTTTTATTATTTTTGCAGAAGAGAAAAAGAGAGATCGCCGATGAATAGAAAATGTTATTAATCGACTTCTTCAATAGTTGGTCCACCTGCACCTCCAGCGCCACCACCGCCTGGAGCACCTCCAGCACCTGGTGGTGGAGCATTGCCACCAGCTGATTGGTACATTTTAGTGATGATTGGATTGCAAATTCCTTCGATTTCTTTCAAATGATGTTCAAATTCTTCCTTTTCTGCGGTTTGATTTGCATCAAGCCAAGATAAAGTTTCAGTGCATTTATCCAAAATCTTTTTGCGATCATCATCGGAAATTTTGTCTTTAACCTAAAAATTATTAAAGTTTATATTTACTTTTCACATTATTTTAAAATTCTTACTTTTTCATCTTCGATAGTTTGTTTCATATTGAAGCAATAACTTTCAAGGCCATTTTTAGCTGAAATTCGTTCACGTTGAGCTTCATCTTCGCCTTTATATTTTTCTGCTTCTTGAACCATTCGTTCAATTTCATCTTTGGATAATCTACCCTTATCATTGGTAATGGTAATATTATTTTTCTTTCCTGTTGATTTATCTTGAGCTGATACAGTTAAAATTCCATTTGCATCAACATCAAATGTGACTTCAATTTGTGGAACTCCTCGAGGAGCAGGTGGAATGCCACTGAGTTCGAATTTACCAAGTAAATTATTATCTTTTGTCATGGCACGTTCGCCTTCAAAAACTTGAATCAATACACCGGGTTGATTATCAGCATAAGTGGTGAAAGTTTGACTGGTTTTAGTTGGAACTGTGGTATTACGTTTAATGATGGGAGTCATAACGCCACCAGCGGTTTCAATTCCAAGTGAAAGTGGAGCAACATCGAGAAGAAGTAAATCTTGAACGTTTTCAGATTTATCACCGGAAAGGATAGCTGCTTGAACAGCGGCACCATAGGCTACAGCTTCATCGGGGTTGATGCTTTTGTTGAGTTCTTTGCCAGAGAAGAAATCAGAAAGGAGTTTTTGGACTTTGGGAATACGAGTTGAGCCACCAACAAGTACGATATCGTGGATTTGGGCTTTGTCCATTTTAGCATCTCGAAGGGATTTTTCAACGGGATCCATGGTGTTACGGAAAAGATCAGCGCAAAGTTCTTCAAAACGAGCTCGAGTGATGCTAGTGTAAAAATCAATGCCTTCATAAAGTGAATCAATTTCAATGTTAGCTTGAGTGGAACTTGAAAGGGTTCGCTTTGCACGTTCACAAGCAGTTCGAAGACGTCGAAGAGCACGGGGATTTGTAGCAAGATCCTTCTTATGTTTTCTCTTGAATTCAGTTACGAAATGAGTAACCATACGGTTATCGAAATCTTCACCTCCAAGATGAGTATCACCAGCAGTGGATTTGACTTCAAAGATTCCATCTTCAATGGTTAAAATGGAAACATCGAAAGTTCCACCACCCAAATCAAAAATGAGAACATTTCGTTCTCCATGACCTTTTTTGTCGAGACCATAAGCTATGGCAGCTGCAGTGGGTTCATTGATGATTCGAAGAACGTTTAACCCAGCAATGGCTCCAGCATCTTTAGTTGCTTGACGTTGAGAATCATTAAAGTAAGCGGGTACAGTAACAACGGCATCTTTTACGGTTGTTCCCAAAAAGGCTTCAGCGGTTTCCTTCATTTTAGTTAAAACCATTGAAGAAATTTCTTCAGGGAAAAAGGATTTGGTTTCACCTTTAAATTCAACTTCGATTTTAGGTCGGCCACCTTCAGCGCTAACAACTTTGAAAGGCCAATGTTTCATATCCGATTGAACTGCGGAATCATCAAACCGACGGCCAATGAGACGTTTGGCATCTAAAATTAAGATTTTTATTTTAACCAAAAAATATATTAATGGAACTCACCAAAAACGGTGTTGGAAGGATTCATAGCTACTTGATTTTTAGCTCCATCACCGATGATACGTTCAGAATCGGTAAAAGCAACATAAGATGGGGTTGTTCGATTACCTTGATCATTTGCAATAATTTCAACTTTACCATTTTGGAATACACCTACACATGAATATGTGGTGCCAAGATCAATTCCAACTGCGTTGGGCATGATTGAGTAATTATAAAATGAAAAAACTGAAAAACCAAAATATATTTATTAAATTTAGGGTTAAAAGTGAAACTTCGAAATGGCAACAAAATAAGCGCAATGAACTAACTAAAAAAGCTGATGATTTTATAAATGAATTTTAAAACAATGATTTTTTAAATAATCTTATTAAAAGTATAAAAATGGATTTCAATAGTATTTTTTTAGGTGATTGTTCATCAAACGTAAAAATGACAATAGCGCAATGAAGAAAAAAAGAGTTTTGCAACTCAACGACGAAGCTTCGAGAACGATTTCAGACTATGGCCGGCCGTCATCGCCGGCCGCCCTTATTTCTTCTTTCCTTTTCCTTCTTTTTCCTTCCATTTTCTTCTCTTCTCGAAACGTCCATTGCATATTACGTTTTTTGTATGTTATTTTATTGGACGCACTTGGGGATGTTTGGTGGTTTGCCAGCTGTTGTTATCTTTCACGCACGCATGTCCTTCGTTCATTCCTTTTCCTTTCGTTATTTTTTTGTTTGTGCAAAAAAGAAGCAACTTTAGAAGGAAAAACAACGTAAAAAAATGTTTTTTGTACCCTTATTTATTTCATCTATGAACGGAAAAAATGTTAAATTTGGAAACAAAAAGAGCAATATCTCATGTTTGAGAAATTGCAAATACTTATAAAAATACCAAGGAAATTTAAAGGGAAAATATATTATTTTTGTAAGTTTGTATCAAAGATTTTGCCATTTTTAGGCTTAAAAAAGTAAAAAAATAAAAGTTTTATTTTGATTTTAAAAATTAGTTAAAATTTAAATAAGAACATCCAAAATTTATTATGGGTGAATCATTGAAGGATGTCTCGAAACTTGCGATGGCCGATAATTTAATTGTTGGGATGCTTTAATATATGGATCTGCAATTGAATGCACACTAGTTTGCGGGCGATGACCATAAATGTGAGGGAAAAATCGAGATAAAGTTCCTAAAAATTAAAAAAAATTACTTTCAATGCTTTTTTATTTTCTGTGACAAACCATATTTAAATTGTATTTCTGGAATATGTGGAGGCTTTTTATTAGCCAAAACAAATCCCAACGTCGATAGAATTAATTGATCCACCACAAGGACCATAGCCATAGTGTAAGCCCATTTTAAATGGCATACACCAATTTTATATTTTTCTGAATCACATATTTCTCGAACTTTTGCGTGATCCCAACCAGCAGGATAAATAATACATCCCAAAAGAAGACTTATAACTAAAACACATTATCCAATTTAGTTGTCGAGAATGTTAAAAAAGCTTACAAGCAAATAAATGCATCCATGAACTTATAATAAATACATAACGATCTCGTAAAAGAACCAATAATAAAATGGATAATAAAGCAAGTAAATTAAGTACTGTAGCGGCAGTAACAAGAAAAAAAGAGAACTTAAATGGATTTGAAAGTGTTCGAATTTGTAGAAAATCCCAATGACATCCTCTACCATCATCTCCAGGAGAGGTACAAAAATTATATAGGCCAAAATATCCACCTCGATCGTTTCCTATCCATTCTGGATGAATTAGCACGAGAGCATGCAATATGCCTAAACAAAAAAAAGATTTACCAAAGTTGTTACTTTTATATGGTTTACCTGAGCATAAAGTAAATAAAACCCAAATAGCACCCAATATTCGCCAATTTCGAACGTATTCTTTGTGATAATCAACCAAATACTGCATAAATACAATAACGGCGACGCATTAACGACTAATAAATATAAAAATTAGAAGAAACTAATTTTATTAAAACAATAAAAAGCAAAAACGTAATAATAATGAATCTTCACTTTCTTTTAATGAAAAAGAAAAATCAAACCAAATCTGTCAAGATTGGATATCGTTCTCACATTAGCTCGCGAGCGATATATGTCCAAATTAATAGCGCAATCCTACTTTTATTTATTTATGTGACTTTTACTTCTTATAATCGCTTTCCTCATTAAATTTTTTTCACAAAGCAAACATTGTCATTTTTTGAGGCTTCAAAATCATTATTATGACATGACATTACAGTTTCTTAAATTTGAAGAAAATCTTCCAGTTTCTTGAGAGAGAAAAAAATTGTCGGAATTTTTTGTAATTGCTTAATTGTTTAAGGTTAAAGGGACAAAAAGTAATTAGATTAGTCGTTAAACATTTTTCCCTAAATTATTGGTAAATTCAGTTTTCCTTCGTAAATTTGTTTTTAAAATAATATTTTTCTTTGATGATCCGTTTTTTATCTAAAAAGTTTGATCAAATCAAAGAAGCTATGCGTTTTGACACGAAAGAAAATGCAGCTTTGCAAATTTTTTTTTCAAAGTTTTCTTTCTTCTTTTGTTCGTTTTTGATTCTACAAAACTATCTCTCAACTTCTTCAATTTCAAGCTTTATAATTAAAACTATGCATCGTTTTTATAAAAATCTTTCATCATCATCATCTGCTCGTTCAATAATTCGTCGCAATTTTGCAAATCTTGAATTACCTGAAACAAAGATAACAACTTTGCCTTCGGGCTTTCGTGTTGCATCAGAAACTCTTCCATTGAATACTGCTACCGTTGGTTTATGGATTGATGCTGGAAGTCGATATGAAAATGATAAAAATAGTGGTGCTGCACATTTTCTTGAACATATGGCTTTTAAAGTAAGGTTTACATTTTTCGATTATGCTTTAACTTTTCATTTGTTTCAGGGAACTAATAAACGAACACAATGGGGTCTTGAACTAGAAGTTGAAAATATGGGTGCTCATTTAAATGCATACACATCTCGAGAACAAACTGTTTATTATGCTAAATGTTTCTCCGATGATATTGAACCAGGTATGTTTTTGTTTTCCACTTACTGTAATGAAGTCACTCTTTTCAGCTGTGGAAATACTTTCGGATATATTATTGCATAGTGTTTATGGTAGACAAGAAATTGAACGTGAACGTGGTGTGATTCTTCGTGAAATGGAAGAAGTTGAAGGAAATATGCAAGAGGTGGTTTTCGACTATCTTCATATGCATGCTTTTCGTGGAACATCTTTATCTCAAACTATCCTTGGTCCTGAAGAAAACATTAAATCGTTGAAGCGTGAAGATTTGATCGCTTATGTTCAGAAGTATTATAAAGGACCTCGAATGGTTCTGGCTGGGGCTGGTGGAATCGAACATAACCGTCTTGTGGAACTTGCTGATAAATATTTTGGTATTGTACAAAAAGGAAGTGATGACGTTCTTAAATATGAAGCTGGAAAATTCTCTGAAGCTTATGTGAGTTAAATGTCTATGAGGCTTTCTGTAATTTGATGGTTTTTAGAATCTTATTCAAAATGAAGAAATGGATCTTGTGTATGGCTGTCTAGCAGTTGAAGGAACGAGTTGGGTTCATCCAGACACTCTTGCATTGCAAGTTCTTAACACGGTTGGTACTATTTGTGCTACTTCTTTATTATTCTCCTTTTGTATTTTAGATTACTGGACAATTTGATCGCTCTCAAGCTGCTGGTTTACTTACTCCTTCTCGTTTAACTCAACGTATAAGTCATGCTGATGGTATTCAATCATATATGAGTTTTACTACGAATTACAAAGATACTGGACTTGCTGGTGTTTATTTTGTTTCTGAACCGAAGGCATTGAAAACGATGTGTGAAGCAATATGTATGGAATGGCAAACATTGTGTAATTCTGTTACTGTTGGAGAATTAGAACGAGCTAAGCGCTGGCTTTTTACCAACATGTTATTGATGTTAGATGGTTCAACTCCAATTTGTGAAGATATTGGTCGACAGTTACTTTGCTATGGACGACGTATTACCATTTCCGAAATCGAAGCAATGATTAATGTTAGTTTTATTCCTTCTTTATTGTTATTATAATCTTCACTTCTCATTTTTCAGACTATCACTGTTGATACTATTCATAACATTTGTCAGAAATACTATGTTAACAAACCTATTGCCTGTACTATTATTGGTCGCACTCAAAATTGGCCCGATTTAGAAGAAATCAAGAAGATGCTTACATATTAGAATTTGTTTTTGTTATATTTATGTAGTTGTTTTAGAGTTTAATAAATCATTTTATTATCACATTATCTCTCATTGGTTTGAAGGCAACTTAACTTGCATTATTAAAACTTTTTATTTTACCCGAATGTTTTTACTTTAACAACTTTCATCATCATTAAGAACAAGCTCAACTCCTGATATTCTTGCAGTTTCTACTAATGATTCATAAAACTCATCTCGCTTTGGTATTCCAACAAATTGAATGGATTTTCTTTTTGTTGATAGTTTGATTTCTAATGCTTTGCTTGAACCCGGCATAAGGCTGAATGATTTAAGTGTTCGAATCTAAATTATCATTGTTAAAAAAGTAAATTGTAATCAGTGTTTTTACCTTTTTAACTGAAACAATATCACCGAAAGGAATTTGTATCGTCTCACGAATGCCTCCTTTCAGTTTTTGGCGACGGAATCGAAGCATTCTAAAACATTTTTTTTAACTTTAAAATTATTTGTCTATTCTCAATTTCTTACTTATCATTCAGCATTAATGTGCCTGAACTCATGCCAAATGGAAACGGACGATCTTTGTCAATAAATACGCATGAACGTGCTAAAAAAAATTAATGGTAAAGGAAATGCAAATACTTTGACAATTATAAAACTTACTAATCATGAAAATATCAACTGATAAACTATCATCATCCGATGCGGAAATTATATCATCGTTAAACTCACTTGCATCCATGCTACTTTGAGTTTCAGATGCATGGGTTATTGTAGGATGAGGAGAAGAAGATGTGGCCAAAGCACAACTTGCTGAAGTTGTTTGATATGGAATTACACCAATAGATTTACGACGAATATCTTCGGTTACAGGATTCAAAATATTATTTGAACTTTGTGACTGAAATTTGAGTATGTAAATATTTGTTTTCTTATCCAATTTCTTTTACAACAAAAAACTTACTTTGGCTAAAGCATCATTGCTGATGTTTCTCCAATTTGTTTTAATTAAATTAAGACTACAACCGCTGGTTTTTGGCAAAATTGGAGTATCTGTTGTTCTGCTTGTTGGTAATCGATCATAAAAATAAATAGCAATATCGAATAAACGTTGTAATCGTGGAAATCGATGGTATAAATAAGTCATGATAAAAGCTTTTCCACCGAATAAACTACCTATTACAATTAAAAATGTGCTGGTGGAACAGAAAACAGATATGCAAAAAAATGTTAACACTATCATAAAAAATTTAAATGTAACTTTTGGCTTTTTCCATGTAAACAAACTATAACAAAAAGATTAGAAAATGTTTTCGCAAACAAAATTTTCCTTACTTTTTAAGTTTTTCAAAAATATCTGCTATTATTGTAAGTACAATTTGAGTTTTTCGAGCAACATCAAAAACTAGTTGAGCTCCGGAAGAATCCACCCGCTTGAAATTTACTTCTTTCCGAGGCAAGAAGTTGAGACCAAGATTAATGCCTCTAAAAAAATGGCTACAATAAATCTAAGAACATAATATTTTGATGTGAGAAAAAACAAACTTGTGTTCAGCAAAATAATTCAAAATTAATTGAAAAAGTATTATAAAAAAGAATAATGCCGCTGCCCATCCACGATAAACACAAAAAATATAAACAAAGAAAGTACATAATGACGCGATTGGAGTTCTCCAAATGAATAATTCTCTTAAGCCACTTAATGTTTCAATATAGGGTTGAAGCTCTGATACTAAAAATAAATTTTTGATTAAAAAAGAAGGTTTATTAACGAATGTCAAAAGCTTACAGCATCTTCTAATATCTCTTTTCAACGCATGTGGACTCAACTTTTGCTGGGGTTCAGGAGATTTTCTAGCTTTGATATCGTCATTTGTTTCTGAAAGTGCCTCTGCAACATGTCCATAAAAATCAGACCATTGACCTCGCAAGTTTTCACAAAAACTCCTTTCTGTCATTATGATATTATCTTCTTCTTCTTCTTCCAACATTGAAGAAGATGATTGGGAACTGCTGCTTGGAGGAGACAGGTTTGTGTCCTTTATTTCTATGGACGGGACTACTGCAATCGACTGGGCCCGATGTCTCAAATATGAATTAGGAATGTCAGGAGACAAAAGTCGTCGATGTTGTTTTTCTTGCCACCCTCTATAAAGCCATATGTAAAAAATAAAAGTAACAACGGGTTTATATGTAACATACAAATTATTGGGAGTTTGGTGATTTAATCCTGGAGCTTCACTCTTTTCACGTTCTATATCTGTGATCAATGAAACTAAAAAATGATAACATTTTTATATTTTTAAAAGAAGCTAATATAGTCTAAAGGTTCTTTATCCTTCTTTTTGTGTCTTAAAAGATAAAACAATTTATGGACGCAAAAAATTGCAATGTAAAAGAAAGATCCTATTTTTGTTTTTTAAAAGAATAGAATCATTTTGTTAGGATTTGCGTGGTTTATAGTCCACCTTCTTTGCAGGGAGCTACACTGCTTTTAATTTCAGAAAAAGTGACGCATATAATTATAAAGCTTTTACAGTATTTTTTACATAATCCAAGTTTATTAATGCAAATAAAAGCTTACTTAAATCATAATTTTTCTTTAACATTTCTAATAATTGCAAATCAATGGGTGAACCACATCTATCGACAATAGTAGTATTAGTAAAGGGTTCTGGAGGCGGCGGAGAATCGGTGCCAAAATTTCTGCTGACAGCCGGAAATTTTATTGTTGCATCAGAAGAAAATGAAGAAGTGTTTGGCATTTCTATTTCATTGTTGTTCTTGCCAGATTTTTCCATACTAAAAATTAAAAAGGAAATAAAACGATAAATTATTCTTTCATAAAATTTTTTTTAGACAATTTTCTGTTTTAACCAACGAAACCCCAAAAAATTGGAAAAATAAAGAAGTAAACGAAGGGAAAATGGCTTTTGCTTTTATTAAAGCCAAAGTCTAAATTAAAAAGGAAATAAAATTAAAAGGAATAATAAGTCATGGAATTTTATTTAAAAAACGAAGAAGCCTTGTTTATGGACATACAAAAAAAGAGAATTTGCTTTTAAAAAAATGCGAGTAAAAAAGCAACACTTTCGTTTTCTTTTTTGCGCATTTTTTATTTGGTGTTGCAAAAGTTTCAAGTTACTCAATCTCAAGGGATCGCTTACGTTGGTTGAATTGTCTTGGTTTTTTCTTTTGCAAACAGGTCAAAGAATGAAGAAGAAGGAAAAAAGTGCCATGGCATAAACGAAGAAAACTTTCGTTGAAATTAGCGAGAAAGCAAGAAAAAAATAAAGGGAATGAAAGAAAATGAAAAAATAAAACAGGCACAAAATCGTCATTAAATAAAGACGGATTATTTAAATATGTTTACTTACCTTTCAATACAATTCTTTTTATTAAATATTTTCTTAGCTGCCATAATAATAATAATTTGAGGGGAGCTGAAAAATGAAAGAAAAATAAGCATAAAAAACTAAAAACTAATAATACAATACAATCAATTTTTCGATCGAAATGTTTTTTTGAAGAAAAAAATAAATAAATAAACGTGTTATGCTTTCTATTTTCTCTGAAGAAAGAAAAATAAACCTAAAAAATTGATTACACACTTAAGGCAAATAAATAATTTGAAAATCAAACAATCAATTTGATTCAAAAGCAAGCCAAACTAAAATGCCCCTAAGGCAAAAAACAACGTGGTGTTATTTTTTTTTCGGTTACAGTTATTGTTTTAAATAACATTAAAAAATTATTGCGAAAGAGAAGAAACAAATAAAAAGGTTTGCTTCAATAAAAAAAAAGCGGATGTTAAGTTTTTAAAAAAGGTTTCATCATCGACTTCGACGATGGTGATCGAACGAAAAAGCTTTTAAAAAAATATTATATTTAAAAAAAACGAAACTATCGACGATCACCAACCACATCAGCATATTTTTTTTTGACATGAAGCATACAAATTTCCTTGAACAAAGTTTTTTTTCCTGTCTTTTCTTTCTGGAAGAAAAAAAATTTACGATTAAACAGAAAAAAGAAAGACAGAAATTTTTAACTTATGTGAATGAAGAACTATAGTTTTTTTTGTCACGTTTTGATGTTATCAAAAGTTACTAGTCCAATAAGAAAAATCAGAGACAAAGTTCAAAAGTGTTTCTACATGAATTCTAAAAATCAACCGAGGAAACACCGATAATAATAAAAAAAACGCTCTAAAGAATGAAGAATAACATATTTTTTGTAGATTTTTTTGTTTATTATATCCGGTGAAAGTTATTTTTTTTGTTGATCTGACGAAGAGATAAGGCAAGAGAAAATGCATTTGGCCATGGATGGACTTTCGGCTACTTTCATTATTTTTTCTTCATAACCAGCTTGATAAGGATCTTTTTGCTAATAATTATTATTACCTCAACCATTACCTCAGCCTAAAAAACTGGCTTTTTCTTTGATTTACAGTGTTAATTTTTAATGTTTTTTCCTCACTTTTATTTCTTTCGTTTTTCAAAAAATAAAAAGTGATGACCTTCATATGGCCATGGCCCATCAAGCGGGCCCGACATTCCATCATCTTTATTTTCAATCAAAAAAATGAAGGAAAGAAAAGAAAATTAAACAAGGCAAAAAAATAAGTAAATTTTTTTAAGATAAATTGCTATTATTTTGTGATTTTGTTTTATAAATATAAATTTAAAATATATGTTTTTTAATTTTCTTGTCAATCAAAAGCTTTCATTTTTTTAAAAGAAAAAATAACTGATGCTTTGAGATGAGACTACACAAGGAAGAAAAAAAAACACACTTCACTTAAAATTTCATTTTAAAAACAATTAATCATCACTCTTTTTATTTTATTTTATTTTCTATTTCTGTAAACAAAAGGATGTCATGTTATGTTTGTATGTTATATCTTCTTTTTTTTGCCCTTTTACAAAGATATACTACACTTTATTTTGCAAAGAAAGAAAAAAGATTTTCTAAAAAAAGTAAAAAATAAAATTTTCTCTCAGGAAAAAAAATGTTTGAAAAAAAACTAAGCATTTCCTCTTCCACCAGGTGGAGAAGAGAAAGAGACCAGGAGGACCTCATTGTTTTTTACTGCTTCTTTTTTAGCACCTTTCTCAATTGCACCAAATAAAAAAAGGATAAAAGCAAAGAAAATTGCATCAAATCTTATATATATATTCTTGAAAATAAAAAATGGGGAAAATGTCGACCAACCAACACACACCTGAGTTTAAAAAGAGCAGCTTAAATAAAAAAATAAAAAAATATCGGAAAGCAATTCATTGTCGCCGTCGGCGTAGAAGACATCGTTTGCGCGTAGCTTTTTTTTTACTTTGGCACCAAAGCCACCTTAAAATTGCCACTGCTTCAAAAAGGCACCATCATTTGCTTCTTGAAGAAAAAAAGGTGTAAAAAAGTGTGTTTTTTTCTTTCATTTTTTCTTTGAAATTTGTGATTTCCAGTTAAAAATTGAAAGAAGTAAAGAATGAGAAGGAAAGAAAATAAATGGCTTTGATGTTTTTTTATTACTTGTTGGTGCTCAACCTAAAATAAATGCATTTTAAAAATTCTTTTTTGGTTAATGTTTCAGTTTCTTTTCTTTCTTCGGTGTTTTACAGCTAATTTATATTCTTCCAAAGCAACAACAAAAAAAGAGAGGGCAAAAGTGCTAATAATTTTGATTGTTCTTTTCTTCTTTTTTTACAAGAGTAGCCACTTTCCAACTTACTTCAAGTTGATGAGAAGTAACTGCTTTGCATCATCTTTTTCTTTTTTTGCCAAGTGAACAATAAAAGCTGCTGCTTCGTTTATGCACCATTTCCGGTGTTGTTTCAACTCATTTCCGACATTTTCCATGTTCCATTTATCTTTTTAAAAAAAGTCTTTCTTTTTGTTTTAAAAACATGCTTACCTAAAAAAAATGTTGTTGAAATGAGTTTGTTTTTCTATGAAACTTTTTTTTTTCAAAGTTATTTTTATTTATTTATCTTTTTCTAAAACAACTTTGCTTCCAAAAACGTTCGAGTTCTTTCACTGATAATTTATGCAAACTGAATTTTCTTCTTTTTGCTGTACTTTCTCGAGTTGCTTTTTGATTTTCGAACATTTTCTGACTTGAATTTAAATTTTCTTTCAATTATTTTTCAAGTTGGCATGCGCGAACTTTTTTTAGTTTCTTAATTTTGCCTACCCCTCACAATTTTATTTCCTCATTTTTTTTTTACAATTTTGGTGTTTTTATTATTATTGCGCGATAGAGTAATTTTAAAAGAAAATAAATATGAGTAGGGAAAAACTAATAACATAAAAAAATAAATAAAACTCGTGGTGTTAATTTGGCGCCATGTTTATTAGGAGCAATAATATTTTATTTTACGTGTTTTTTCTTTTGCGAGAGTTTTGCTGAAGAAAGCTTTAAAAAGCATTTGGGGTTCTTTAAAACAACAGTTGCGCATTTGTTAATGCCTTGTTGCTTGCCTGTCGCCTCTTTGATTTACACGTGTTGTCGTGTCTGAGTTTTTTTCCTACCGTTTTCGTGTTTGCGCTTCTTCTTTTGCTTTTGCATTTGATGGCATGGCACTAATCTCTTTCTCTCAATTCCTTATTTGTTGTTGAAATGAGCCATAAGCGAGAAATTTTTTTTTCTTTCGTTAAAAAATTGACACAAAAAATTATTCGACTTTTTTTAAACTTAAAAAATGAGTGAGAAAGAAAAAATAATAGATTCTTGACACAACAACAAGAAGGTCACTGATTCGTTATCGCTTGATGAGTTTCAATGAAGCATCAAGCTTCAATGAATTTATTTGAGATTGTTTTTCGTTGTTAAGCAATATGACTGACGACTACTTGAGTTAGTTAGTTAGTTAAAAAAATAAAAATAAAAGAGTAAGAAACTATTATAGGGCAACAACAGAAGCAACACGTTGTTGTTCTTGTCGCCACCATCTTTAAAAAGGCATTCAACTAAAAGAAAAAAAAACTAAAGAATTTCCGCTATCTTTTTTCTATTTATTTTTATTTTTTTCGACTTGTTGAGAGTATTTATTTTATTTATTTGGTTTGTGCTTTTTTCTAAAATGAGCGTATCTTTTCTTATTTTTTGCGCGTGAACATTTTCCTTTCCTTCTTCTCAGTTCCTGAAGATGGCCTGAAAAAAGAAAAGAAGATGAAGGACAACAAGTCTTCTTTTTTCTGCGCATAAATACATAGGCTTGAAGAGAAAAGGGTGTCAGCTTCTTTTTTAACAAGCTACTACTAAGCTCTGTTAGCTTTTTTTTGTTTTAATGCTGCCTAATACTACTAATTTCCGTTTCATCTTTTTCTTATCTTCGTGTCTTCGTTGCTCCTTATTAGCTTTTTGAGCTCTCTCCTCTTCTCTTTAAAGAAGTTAGTTATTTAAAAAAATATTATTTAATTTTCCTCTCTTCTCACTTTTTCTTCTCTCTTTTTTTGATATTTGTATCACCAACCTGGGACGACGAGAAGAAGAAGTGTTCCCACGGAAAGCCATACACATATATTTTTTGACATTTATTCTTAAAACAAATTACTTATCTCCACACTTTTCTTCTCCAAATGAGCCTTGTATTTTCTCATAGCCTTTGACGCTCTTTTTTAATTCTAAAAATAAGGTGTCCCAAAGCAGATAATTAGCAAAAAAATAATGAAGCTCTCTTGTTGTTATTATTACTATTGCTGCCACATTTTTTTTGTTGGATATTAGGCGGCGGCTCCTCCCAAAAGCATATGTAAGTTTAACCCCTTGTGGGAATTTAATAATGCTTTTTTTCATTTTTTACCCTTTCATATAATATTTTTTTCATTATTAGCGAATGATACCGCCTATTTTTTTTTCGAAGCTTTAGGTTGATCTTTCGCTTTCTTTTTTTAATGGCAAAATTTTTTTTTCTTCGCCTTGAATTTTAACTTTACAAATATTTATTTATAAAATTTTTCTGAAGAATACATACTTCTCATCTATATCTTTCAAAACACCAGCGAATCAGTATTCAAGCTGCATAACCCTTTTTTTGCTTACTAATTAACTTTTGAAAAAATTTATTCTTCTATATGTCATTTTATTTGCCATAAAAGAATGAAGAAAGAAAAAAACTAATTTGTTGTCAAATAATTACTCTCTTTCTTTTTCTTTCTCCTTTTCTTCGAAAATTATTTATCATCATCATCTTCTGCAATTTTTTGTCTTGTTACAAATACATATTTTTATTCAAAAACGAAAAATAAAAAAATAAAAAAGTAAATGCAAACTTAAAAGATTTGAAATACTTTTTTTCTCTTTCTCGGTGGCTTCATGTTTTGGTGGTGGTTGTTTTGTTTTGTTGTGAAGTAAAATATATACCCACTTTGAAAGGAGTTCCGATTTCCGGCACCATTCACTCACATTCTCACGATATTCAACACCACCATCATCTTCTCTCTTTTTCTCTCCTGTCCTGCTTATTTTTTTTTCACATAGAAGGCTATTTTGCACTCTGACAAATAAATATAAGGTTTATACTTCTTTTTTTCCCCGTTACTTTAAGGTTGTTTCAATTTTTTTGTTATTGTTAGAGGATGTTGAGGTAAGCATATTTTAGCACAATCAGTTTTTTTTAACAATAGAATCTAGTATTTTTGGCAAAGTTTTTTAGACTCAAAAGCATGGCATCATTTTTTATTGTCTCCATTGAAAATTGCTCAAAAAAGAGAGATTGAATAAAAAAAGTAGTTTTTTTGTCGGTTAAAATCTGCTTCGAATAAAAGAAACTGTTAAATATTTTAAATTTCATAGATATAGGTCTCTCATTATTTTTTTGATGTCTAATCACTCAGAAAATTAGGCGCTTGTCATTAACAATTTTTCAAATTATGACAATTTTTTAAATATGGCAGTTTAGAGTTTATTGTGGTCAATCAGTTTTTCAATTGACGACGACGACAACTGCCATCAAAAAAAGATGATTGTGGCATAGTTGAGAGAAGCTATGTCATCATCAAATCACTTTGATAAATTTTTAAATGTTTCTTTTTACGAAATATGAATGTAGTGTTTTTATAAACTTTTGAAAGAAAAAGAAATATATTTTTTTTCCTGGTTTTAAAGCCAAAGCCAACTCCATCCATAACAATGAAATTTGAAGACTTGAAGAAAGCGCAACGGAAAATAAAAAAAATGGAACAAAAGTAAACTCCAACCTTATGCATAATTGATAAATATCTTTTTCTTAGTTATTGTTATTGTTGAAGGGCGTTAGGATTTTTTTTGTAGAAGGCTTCCATTTTGGCACACGAGTGTCTATTATTTGCTTTTGTTTAGTTTCTTCTTTTTTTGTTGGTAAAAAGCATCATAGAATAACAACAACCTATATTTTATTTTATTTTCTTTGTTTAACCATCCCATCATTTTGCGAACGGGCTAATTTTTTTTTGTTATTGCACTTGTGTAATAATTATTTTTGTGCCCGTGTATTTCACATCGAAAGTTATGTAAATTTTATTTTTAGGCAATTTGCGATTGACAAAAATTATTAATTTTATTATTATTTTTGATCCTCTTTTAAAAGCGACAACTTAATTTTAATTTATTGTTTTATACTTATTTTAAACGGAAACAATGGTTAAGTAGAATGCCAAGTTGGCGCAGAACTACTCTGTTGTTATTGTTGTCGTCGGCCACCAATATCGTCAGAGAAATATGCGCGTTGCCGAATTTGCCGTCCTCTTGCATATCTTTTTTATAAGTAGTATACAAGCAGTACACGGTAAATAAATAAATTTATAAAAACATTTGAAACAAGCAAACAGAAGAAAATAATAGGCATCAAATTTCTAGGGGCTTTAAAATGTTATAGTTGTATGTCGCGGTATTACGGGTTGACATGGCAATTTGCTGGATATTCTCGAATTTATATGGAACCTCGAGCTTTCACTGATAATTGTCCAGATCCAAATAAACGTGGATCAGAAGTTCCATATGTTTATTGTGATGATCATTCAAATTGTGTGACATTAGTGGAGGATTTACAAATAGGTGAAACATATCTTTAAAGCTTTTAAGTATTTTATAAAAATAATTTAGGAGTCGGCGCGAGGGGTTACATTCGTGGCTGTTGGTCTTCAGTTTTTCTATGGGGTTTCAATCGAACTGGAACTGTGGGAGCCCTAAAGAATCAAGAATTTTGCAATAGTTTTAACCTCTCTCAATTGTTATCGGGTGGAAAACCATTCGAATCTAAAATGCAGTAAGTTTAATAACTTCAGCAATTTAATTCTAATAATTTTATTTAAATTTTTAGCGTTTGCTCATGCGCCGGCAACCTTTGTAATGGTCAACCATATTTAAATTCCGTGCCTGCTTTTACCATTTCGCCTTTGGGCCTCACTGCGACAACATTTATTGCCTCAATTTTATTTTTATGCTTGTTTGGAACATAATTTTTTTCAACAGTATTATTTATTGTTTAAAATTTTTTTTCAATGTACATAACTTTTTTTCTTGTCCAAGCTTTGAACAAAATTTGATAAATAATTATAATAATTAATAAAAGTTATTTTTCCAAAATTTTATACAATTCTGTCTTCAAGGCAATCTGCAATTCGTTCATATTCACCTTCAGCATAAGTTTTGTATAAAAGAATTGCAGTTCGACCAATGTGGATGTGTATAAAAAATTTGGAATCCACTGAAACATAGGAGCCAAAAGTTCTTCCTACGATGCATTGCCATGAAGCGCCATGATTTCTATCAAAGCATTGTTTAATGAATCGAGCCATTTCACCTTCATTTTTATAATTCTAAAAAACACATGACTTATTACTTTATTTTTGAAATATTTAGGTAAATAAGCAACTTACAGATAAAGCCAACCAACTAACATCGCATGCTTCTTGCAAAAGTTCTAAATCTACTGTAGCATGAATAACTTCAGCTTCATTTACATCTGCATCAGCAATACGCGATTTATTCATAAACTTTGACATTCCTGGTGTTATAATGAGTTTATTTCGATTGGGCACAACATGATTTGAAGAAGGTGATTTTATAGATAACATTTTTTTCTTTGTGGGCCGACCCGGCAAAAAGTTGTATCAACAAGTTTAACAAGTTTTTGAAGTGGAAAGAACGAAATCACTTGAAAATGGTGCTTTGAACTTTCCCGAATTTTTTTAATTCGTAACTACAAAATATTTAGATGGTGGATCTTAACCGCCGCAAAATAAAAGAATGAATCACAGGTTCAAGTCGAGGAGACGACAACAAAATATTCGAATGTTTTAAAAAGCAGACGACAGATACAAAGGAAAATAATGTTGTAAAAATTTTCTTTTAGCAGACTATTAATACAAAAAAAAATTTTTTTGCAAAGATAATTATTACGCTGATTCTTTTTTTTTAACAAATGGACTTAAGGATTTTTTGTTATTTTTGCACAACGACGATGATTGGGAAGATCATATCCGCATTGTAAAGTGCTGAGACATCATGTTTTTGCAAAGGGGATTTACCTGTTTTACTTGCGCAAGTCGAAGAAGAATCGTTGACAAAACATCGACCCCGGTTATTGTTGTTACAACAATCGATGGATGACACTTCTCACTTTCCCGTGTTTATCACATTTTTTCTTTTGCTCTCCAATTTATTTTTTTCATTAAGCTACAGTTTTCAAAAAAAAAGAATACAATTAAAATGAACATGTTACTATTTTTATAATTTTACTTTCTTTTTTATTATTTGCTTGATGTTCTATGAAATTCACAAAGATTAAAGTAGTGTCAAAGAAACAAAAATCAAAAAAGCGGCGGCTCTTTAAAAAAAAATGAAGTTCTTGAAAAAGTCTGTTCAAAAAACTTGTACTTGACAGTTTCGTATTTATTTATTTTTTTTTTTGCAAAAAATGTGTGACATTATTGTGTTTGCAAACATAGAACTTTTTTTTGTTTTGATTACTAAAATAAAAATAAAACCTTACTTTTTTTTGTTGAAATTTTGTTATTTTTTTTACTTTAAAAATTATTTTTTTGCAAAAGAAGGAAAAAAAATGAAAGAATGTTAAATGTTTTAACCTAAAATTTTTGAGTGTTTTGTAAATAGATACCCCAGCCGATGGATGATGAGCAATCAGCGGAAACAAAAATTTGAACAAGCAGGTGATACTAATGAGCAAGCAAAACAACCTAGCTTAAAGGGCAAAATATTACTGTAACCGAGATACTCAATAAAGTGGAAGTTTTGTCTTGTACGTGCTTAGTTAGCTGTAAACAATATTATTAAAGAATGAAGCTAAAAATAACCTATGTATTGAAAATAATTTTGAGGGTGAGCCACTTGAAAAGATTGGAGGAGGAGGTGTTATTCATCTTTGTTTTCTATTTAAATATTTTGACTCAAATAGTATGCAAATCAGAGAAATTTATAAGCACCTAACAGAGAAAATAAATTCCTTTGGGGTTTTTTGGTTGAATGAATATGTTCAAAAAATTGCATAATGGTTACTTTAGCTATCACAATTTTTTCATAGGCGAGATAAATTTCAAATATCAGGATCCAAAACCTACAAGCTTTAAAGCATTTATTTCTCATGTGTTATGATGCTAATTCAAAAGGAAAAAATAATAAATTTAAAAAAATTTCACCTATAACTTTTATTTTTCCTCTTCAATAATTCAATACTAAATCAGACCTGTTTTCCCCATATATTTTTTTTACGATCTATGACTCCAATCTTTTCCAACATGACAATACACAATTTTTTTGTTTGTTTGAAATAAACAAGTGACATTTTTTTTGTTGTTGCCTAATATGATGGGGAAGGGAGCACACGAGATTTATCACAATACCTGTAATTTTCAAAACATTGGGCCGCCTTTCCATTTTTTTGATGTGCACTTTTTTTTCTCACTATAAAGATTAAAAGTGTTTATTTACTTTTTATTAAGTTTTTTTAATATTGTTGTTATTGTAAATGGCTGAATTTAGGGATAAAGTTATTATTATTACAGGTAATAAGAAAATTCTAACTTAACATAATTAATACCTAAGTTTAAGGCTCATCGGCTGGTATTGGCCAAGATGTGGCTTTAGGATTTGCGAAAGAAGGAGCAAACGTTGTAATTCATGGTCAAACAGAAAAAACTCTACAAGAAACCGTTGATAAGCTTCACAAAGTTAATGTTGGAATGAATCGAATTTTAACAGTTACTGGTTCATTGGAAGATGATTCGCTTCCACACAAAATTATTGAAAGGACAATAAAAAAGTTTGGAAAAATTGATGTTTTGGTAAACATTTTTTTCTTCTTCAAAAATGCTAATTTAAATATCTGTTCTGCTATTTTTAAGGTTAATAATGCTGGCGCCACATGCAAGCCAAATACTTCAAGTGCGGCATTGGAAAATTTTGATTATTTAATGAAAGTTAATTTGAGAAGCATCATTCAACTTACCCAACTTGCAGTTCCACATCTTGAAAAAACTAAAGGCAATATTGTAAATGTTAGCAGTGCTGCCTCGGTTCGAGCCTTTCCTGATGTAACTTTTTACACTTTGACTAAAGCCGCTTTGGATCATTATACTCGAAATAGCGCCCTTTTATATGGTCCAAAAGGAATTCGAATTAACAGTATTAAGTAAGCATATTGGATAAAGAAAAAATCAAAAACTCAGAATTAAACTTTGATATTTTTGCTTTTTCAGTCCTGGACCAATTAATACCGATATCTTTTCCCGCCATAATCCTTCACCCGATGTGGTTGCAAATCATCATAAATGGGTTCAAGAAACCACTGCACTTGGACACTTTGGTGAAGTTTCAGAAATTACTCCAATTATTTTATTTTTAGCTTCGGATAAAGCTTCCTTCGTCACTGGAGCTTCATGGTTTGCCGATGGTGGACATTCCATTTACATGCCTCCAATTCCACCTCTTACTTCCTCCAAATTATCATAATTCGATTTGATTTTTTCGTATCTTTGTTTTATTTTCATTTTTTAAAACTTTTTAATTATTTTTTTTGCGTGATAAAAGAATAAATTCTTTGGTATTAAACCTTTTTTTGGAGAAGAAATTGGTTTCGGCGAAGCAATTTGCGTGAGTAATAAAAAAATAACTTTTCCGATCGTTCTTTATGGTCAGTCAACACATACTTCATAGAGATTGTAAAAAACTAAAATGTAAAAAGACCTTTTATTTTTTTTTGGTGTGCACGAAACTTTGTAACGACTAAAATGGTTTTTAAAAACATGCGTAGAAAAACCAGAGTGCAAAAAGTTTTTTGTTTACAAATGAAATTAATAATTATGTTTAATTTTGTCATTCCACAATTGCATATGATCGCGGTTTAATATCAAAAATGAATAGCAGTTTTATCTTCCAATTCTACCAAGTAAGTATTAGAATTCTAGCGATTATTAAAGATAGAAAAAATTCTGTTGATTTTCAGAGTTTACAAAAGAACCATATTCAAGAAAATGAGTAATGTTGTTATTTGTTTCAAATTCAAAATAAACTCTTTTGGAATCAGGCTGCAAGAATTTAAATCTGCCATTCATCGTGACTTTGTTAGTGTGTAAAAACAAAAATTAGGGAAGCATGTACTTAAAAAGAATAATCTTCAATGGTCTAATTAAAACGCACTCTAGCAAAATCAGTTTTTAAATCATAAAATGTGGGAATTCGTCTCAATTTGTTGCATTAAAAACGTATTCAATCTTTGGAGCTTTTCCTAACCATTTTCTTGTGATGCAATTTTAGTTTTATGGGAATAAAAAAATAAATAATAATGCGATATTTGGGCAACCGTACATTTTTATTTTTCATTTCGATTGTTAAAGGTGTTTTTTAAATTTTGTTCGATTGTGAATTTCTTTGATACCCATTTTTAAGATGTTTTGAAAGACTCAATGGATTTTATGAATTTACGTGAGTTTTTTTATTTTTTGGATGCTAATTTAGTTAGAAAAATATTATTTTATTTGAACACTGTTTGAAGTATATAAAAAAATGTGTTAGCTTTTCCAGGAAAAAATTAATTGCTTCGAAGTTTTAGATAAGAAACAAAAGAGCCAATATAGCAATGATATATAGTTCCACAGTTTTTAAGAGTGCAAATTAATTTTTTTTATATTATCAAATGTTTTTTTTGTTGAAAATAAAAACAGGTATCGATCCCATTTTTTTAAGTTCCAATATAAAAAAAGTTTTTCATCCGTAAATTAATTTTAAATGTTGTCAATAAAACTCTTAAATGTGCTAATGGCGTTAACGAGAAATGAAAATATCATTGTGACAAAAAGAAGTAACGAATTAGATAAATTTAATTAACGTGCAAAAAAAAAGTTTTTGATTCGATTCTAAAATTCTTTGAATTTCACAAACGAAAATGATGAAGAAAAAAAGTTTATATTTTTTTTAAAGGCGGTGTCAATTATTATTCATCAGCCAACAACCACCAACCGCCACCTCTTCGTCGATCTTTGCCTCATAACAATAACAAAGAAGAAAAAATAATATACAATCTAAAAATGAAAAACATAGCCTCCCTCCATTATTATTTTTTCCGAGATCGATCGTTTTTTAATTTAAACTTTGCCTTGCTTCATAGAACTTTTTTTCGTGGTCTAACATATCACGCACAACTGTTGTTCTTGGTGGTTGCTATTTCCTGATTCATCAAACTCTTGATTTTTTTTTGAAATGGAAAAATTGCATATTTGGTGTCTGTACTTACATATTCGGGGCATTTTGTATGAGTAATATCGATACATATATTATCTAAACTGAATATATATTTTTGATACTTTATTTTTTGTTATCATCTTGTTATTATATTTCTTCTTCTTTTTTTCTCAAGAAGGAGGAGGCCGATTCTTTCTTAAATCATTTTCAAAATAAATTTTTGTTGCTCGCTTGAATGAGCTGTCACCGGCAATTACCCTACCTACCTGTAACAGAGATATGTTATAATGTCATCGTCGTCGGCGAGGAGGCACATTATTATTAGTATTATTATTGCCCTATTCACCTTCAAAAACCTTTTTATTTCTTAAATGATTTAATCATATTTTTTTGTGGTCGTCGGTTTCAAATTTGGGGGTTTATATGGTTTTTGTGGTGTAAATATTATTAATGAGTTTTTTTAGTTTTAGTTATAATGTCCTTCCCTCATTGTCTTTTTCTCTTTTTTTGTGCGTTCCCTACATTTCTTTTTTATCTTTTTAAAAACAAAACGAAAAAAACGTTTAATGTCGAGAATTTGATAGATAAATTCTTTATTTTAAATCCATTACAAAAAGAGAAAACCAAAAGAGTCCAAAAGAAGTGTGAACCCAACGAAGTGTAATTTTAGTTAAAGCTGCGAAGCTTTTATATGGGCTTGAAACAAAGAGAGAATGAATCATAAGGAAAGAGATAGGAGAGTGAGAGATAGAAAGGGATATGATCTTTAGTGGACGATGTAAATAAGTGTGAGTAATAGAAACCACAAATAGTAAACATGTCTGGGAAAGCGGGAAGATAAAAGAGAGAGAGAGAGAGAGAGATGAATGATCGCGATGATATTCGCGACACTCCCGAAGAACAAAGATGTTCCAACACGAGAGATTAACAATATTAAGGAGTTCATCGAATTTAGAGGCCATACAAAAAGTTACAAAGTAAACAAAGTAAAACAAACAAATTAAAATAGTTTTATAATTTGGTTTTCATTTTATTTGACAGCAAGGATTGTTGGGGTGAAGTGAATGGCATGGAAAGCGGCAAGCGGAAGAATAGGATTTTCATGCTAAAGTTGTTGATTTGGTGGAACATAATACAGATGAAATTGGATTTATGGATGGGCATAACATTATGTTCATAGGAACATATCTCCCGACGAAGAATAATTAATATTGGAATAATTTTAAAGGAATGCCATTTGATGAAAAATAAATTAAAATAATTGATGTAAAGTTTTAGCTTTAAAAAATATTAGGAACAGAAGGGGCGGTTGATAAAGAATATAAGTTCAGTGGTATCTTGATGTTGACCAACTGAGATGATTTTGAGCTTCAATGGTGTTCTTATGTCGATCAATTGAGTGGCTTTTGAAAGGTTGACGACTTCTGGGTGGTGGTTTTTGGATTGGAATGAAATGGATTTGATTACATGCATTTTGATGGATGATGGTTGAATGATTGGATTTTTGCTGAGTAATGTTGAAGAATTAAAATATTTAGTAGGTGTATAATAATTTGATGAAGCAGAAATCCATTTATTTTTGAATAATAATTTATGCACGCATGATGAAGGAATGAATGTTGAATTGTTATGAAAGTTATTGAATGGAGTAGGTGGTGGTCACGATAAAATTTGGATGATATGAATTATTGCAGAATAATAAAAACAGGAAAAATAAGAGGATTATCGCTCCAGCATTGGAATACGATAAAAGAAGCAGCACGTTGATTCTTGTTGGCTCTAGTGGCTGAAAGAAATGTGCTTTTTGCTTCGATGAGATCCGGGCGGGTTGTTTCCAACAAGGACCGCACCACGAATTAAGACAAGTTGCGTAACAGTAAGTAGAGCAACTTGAATGAAAAAAGAAAATTATCTGCTTTGATGAAAATATATGACCATCAAAATCAATTCTACCATTGATTTTAATAATAAGAAGTTTGGAAAATAACAATTCATTCATTTTTGAGTAAGTTGAAATAAATTTTTGAAGAGAAGAAAAAATTTAATAATATGCATCATGATCACGGCGAGGAAAAAATGGTTTGACTGAGTTTCAAAACATGTTTGTTGATGGAAGAAATAATGGATGTTGAGGAGAGGTGGTAGGATAATGAAAATATTTCGATTTTGAAATAATGACGATTGGTCAAAGTTGCTTGGACAAAAATGAAAGAAATAGATGCAGCAGAAAGAAGAAAGATCACAAACTTATGTGTGATAATAATCGTCGTTTCAGCTTCGGGAAACGAGATAGAAGTGCACGTAGATTCTTGTTGGCTCGAGTGGCTGTAAGAAATGTGCTTTTTGCTTCTAAGATCCGGGTGGGTTGCTTCAGCTATGGAAGTACTTCGCACGCGACGGATGATTACAAGAATACTGCGAAAGTATCTTGAAGGAAAGAAATGAATAAGAGATGCTGACAAATATTTGCTTCCATGGACCATGGTGGTGGAAAAATTAAAAAAGTAACAATCCATTAATCTTTGAGTTGATTTTTAAATAAAAATTTGAAGAAAATTTTTTAATGCATGTTTGATGATAGAAGAGAGGGAATAAGTTGACTGAGTTTCAATCGTTGTTTTGTCGTGGCACCATGTCGAGAATTTGATAGATAAATTCTTTATTTTAAATCCATTACAAAAAGAGAAAACCAAAAGAGTCCAAAAGAAGTGTGAACCCAACGAAGTGTAATTTTAGTTAAAGCTGCGAAGCTTTTATATGGGCTTGAAACAAAGAGAGAATGAATCATAAGGAAAGAGATAGGAGAGTGAGAGATAGAAAGGGATATGATCTTTAGTGGACGATGTAAATAAGTGTGAGTAATAGAAACCACAAATAGTAAACATGTCTGGGAAAGCGGGAAGATAAAAGAGAGAGAGAGAGAGAGATGAATGATCGCGATGATATTCGCGACATTTAATGAACTTAGTTTTGTTGAACACTCTCTCTTCCTTCAGCAGCCAGAGCGCTGGTGTCGATTAAAATCTCGATTTCATGTGTGCTGTTGCTACTATTCTGCTCTGGTTTGGTTTTTTATTTTATTTTATTTCATTCCTCTTAAAAATATTGCTCCTACGATCCATTCATCCTCTTTCTTTTTCTTTCTCTATCTACTATCTATCGTCGCTTTATTAACGACCTATTATTTGTATCATCCATAAAAATTATTCTCAGCTACTTCATACTTGTCTACGATAATATGAGACAACTTTTTTTAATGCCATATTTTTCTGGACCATTTAACTCTATTTCTCAAAAAACACTTGCAGCGCAAAAAATACTCGTTTGTAATAATTTTTTTGCTTTCATTAAAAAATGAAGAAAGCAATTTATTAAAAATAATTATCAAAGTTGATAATCTCCAAAACAAAATCAGGAAGTTTCAAGGAAGAAGATTGCTTTTATTTATTTTTTTGGAGCTAATATATTTATTAGCGGCGCAAAATGATCATCACCATCTCCATCACGAGACCAGACCACCAACATAGCTGCTATTGCTTGTATATAACCAACCACACGAAAAAAAAAAGAAGGTCGTCGTCGAGGAGGAAAGGAAGAAACTCTTCTTATTCTTAACGACATTATGATGCACTTTTGTTGTTATATATGTGTTTGTTATGCACATTTTTGGGAGGGAGGCTATATCAGCTCTCTTTCCTCTTTCTTCACAAAAACAACAACTTAAGTTCGATGTGGAGAAGAAACAACATTTGCGCGATCAAAGATGAGGAAAGTAAATTTTTTTTTTAAATAACGGACATACCGACTTACTAAAAGGGCATGTTTCGGAGGTGAAGGGTGACTATTTATTTTATTTATTTTTACGTAAAAACAATGTATGCCGACGACAGTGTTGAACTATCTTAATAAGCTTTTTTGTATTTTGTAAAAATTTTATGTATTTTTTACAATAAATCCAAAAAATAAAAATCGGTATTGATTCTTTAAAATAAAAAGTGCAAGGCCTCCTTATGATTTTTTTTTTCTGTTAGTATTGAGTCTCAATTAAGATATTGCGGCAAAACAGCTGTAAAAAAGGAGACGATGACCCAAACTTATCTACCTTCAAAAAATACGATAACTTTCGCCATTCGTTTTTTCTCGATTTTTTTATGTTTGTTTCTTTTACGTTTGCCCATTTTCACTTTCCCGTTATGTCCTTTTTCCATTTTCCTTAGTCCATCAACAAAAAACATAAAAAAAACCACGAGCAGCATCAGCATACTTTCAATTATGCCATGCCACAGTTTCTTCTTGTTTCTTCCCCTTCTTCTATATATATTTTTTTTTTCTTGGACATTGTGCCGACATTTGTCTTTCTTTTATTTTATTTTTTCCTTCTTATATTGCTTCTTTTTGAATTTTAACCAAGAGACAAAAAAAATAATGCGGACAGCAAAAAAACCATAGCTGGCAACTGCTGGGGCGCTGTTCATGCAAAAGCTTGCTTGCACATACGAGAAAAAAAAAGTGAGAGATAGATGTGTTTTATTTTTTCATCGATGAGGAGAGGGTTTTGTCCTTTCATAAAATGGAAATGGAAAAGTAGCAGTCAATTTTTCCATTTATTGAGCTGTTTTTTTTTTCTTCCACTGTACACTAACCATCGATAAAACTCTAGAAAGGTTTCTCTCTTTTGACACGTTTAAGCTTCTAAAATTGCTATTTTTGCAGTCAAATGTTATTGACTCTTTCTCTGCCCCAAAAACACCTATTTGAAATAATTTCCTGGCTTGATCTTTATGTTTTAGAGTATTAACCTTTTAAAACACCCCATCATTATTCTTTTTTTTCTCCTATGTTCACTAGCCTAAAATCATCATTCATGTGTTGTTAATACACTTTTTTTTTCATTCCCCATATTTTTTGGTTCTATTTTTTCCCTGTAAATATATTTGACTTCTTTGACTAAAAACTCTCACTTTCATTATCCATTAAATTAATGGACAATTGAATATTTTAAGCTGCTTGCTTTTACTAAAAAAAATACCACATGGTATTGATTCTAATAAACAAATGTTATATGTTTTATGTGTAAACTATGTATGTCAAGTTGCGCATATATCATAGACTGGTCCTATTTTCGGAAGTCAAGGCAGTTTTATTTTATAGTTGTGTCTAAATTACCGGTCCGATGATTTTTTTTCTATGCGGAAACATTGTGCCAATTGGATTGTCGGATGCGCGAAAGCAAGCGAGTTAGTAGATATATATTATAGAGACCGCAACTTCCTCTTCCCTTTTTTCTTCTTCTTTGTTGTTGCTGCTGCTGCTATCTCACAGCTGGTAAACGAGTTGAGTCGCCATTTGCATCGACAACCAACACACCACACGCTTAAAAGGGGATAGTCTGTGCGTTTTAGAGTGTTCTCTTTAGAGTGTCGTCATCTGACTATTTGGTGGATGGGAGGGAAGGGTGCATAGGCAGGCTGGTTGGTTGGTTGGTGGTTGTAATAGCTCAATAAAGTTCAGGAAAAAAAGACAACAAAAAAAAGAAAGAATATGCAAAAAAATAAAAATATATTTAGTTTTTGTTCTTCTTTTTTTCGTCTCTAAAATAAAATGGAAATAAAAATATCTACCAAACCCAGGCTTTAAGGAGCTAAAATAAATTTTTTTGTGAAAAGGACATACCACAGGCTGCGGCGTGATCCTGGAGGCATTACTTCTTCTTTCTTTTTTTCGGACGACACACAAACTAACTACTACAACAACGACTACTCGAAGATGTTGTTATTCTTGTTCGACGCGCTATAGAAAAAAAAACAAGCACAAGGCGCGCACACGCGCCTATCTATGTATGTATATGATTCACGCGTCAAGTATAGGAGAGGAAGCACAACATATAGGAGAACCTTGTGCCCAGAAGAATATGACAAGCGAACCACCCCAAGACGACAGTTCTCCTCTGGATTACTTGATATTGGAAAAAAAAATATAAACGAAAGTATTTTTTTACGTCGAATTTTTTTTTGATTGAAACTCTAAAAAATAAAATTACCTTTTTTTATCTCTCGTAGCTTTAGATTTGCGTGTTTTTTAAAGTTTAATTGTTTCACGTGATTTTTGATGGTTTATTATTGTATAGTTTTATGGTGGAAGAATATTTCAGAATATTATTTTCACTGCCTAAAAAAGCATTCAACATTCCAAAAGTAAATCAAAAAAATCAAAGCAATTTTTATATGTTTTTAACCATCTAATGAAACGATCCGCTGTTCCATATCGTAATATGCATTCAAATCGTGTTCTTCATCTTCTAACCCAATATTTTTAGATCCGATCAGCGCTTCATCCGAAGAACTTTTCAACGACTGTTTATCCTCGCCCGTTTGCCTCTTTCTCGTGAGTTAATTTTTAAAGTTGAATTTAACCCATCATTTAAAACTTTTTTGAATTCCTTGTTTTTTCTTTGTTATTTTCTTCGCCATAGTTGCAATTCATTCCTTTTCTTAATATTTTTTTTATCCCTCTTGCATATATATTTTTGCGAGCACACTTAAGTAGGCGGTACAAGGCGCTTTTTAAAACTCCATGTGACTGACTTGCCTTGTCGACTTGTCGTCGTCCACGATGTGGTGGAAAAAAAGGAACAATGTGTCGGTCGCTCAACTATTCGTAATAACTTTGACTTTGACTTGAATAAATGAATACTGGTCCTTGTTTGCTTCACTTTTTTTTTCTTCTTCTGCGCCTAGTTTTTTCCCTTTATTATTTCGTTACACATTTCAATTATTTTTGCCTTTTTTTTAATGCAAGAAGCTTTTTTTTGAATTAAAAAATTTCATAAAATCCGTTAATTAATTTTCGAAAGTCTCTGCAACTCATCAGTTTTATGAATGAAAAAGTCAGCTGAAATCCCGTGTTTTTTTTGCACTCTAACAGGAAGTTTAGCTTCAGGACATCCAGGCATACATGTACGTGTGGGGTGGTCATACGACAAGCGTTAAATAAATCCATGGGCCTTGTTGTTGCCTTGCATCTGCTATTCCCATGTTTTTTCTAGCTTTTTTTATTTGGCTTTTATATTTTATTTTATCCATTGACACTTTTTTTTGCTAAATGTCAAGCGTTAAATTTGGTTTTGACGATGAAGAAGATGGAAAAAAACGAAGCCTGCTTGTGTCTCGTCTCATTGTATTATTTCTCGTCGATCAATGAAAAAAAAAATGAAAAAAAGTCCAACTGCGCACACTTTCTTCCCCATATTTTTTTTGTTCTTTTCCTTCTATTTTTTTTCTCAATCTCTTTTATAAGCTGTTTTTTTATTTTGTGTTCTTCTTTTTTACACATTTTTTTATTTCGGCAAAATGCAGAACCTTTAAATTTTTCTTTCAAAAAAAAATCCAATGTTTTAAAACATTTCTGCAAAAAAAAGAAAAAAAAGTTGCTTTTGAACAACTTTTTAAGAAACAAAAAAATGAAATGAAGAAAAAGAAAATATAATTGTTCTTTTTGTGACAGGTGTCATCAGTTCAAGTATAGTCGTCGATAATGCATAAAAGTTCTGATCTGATTACGTTTACATTTTCTAATAATATTTCATGTTTTTCTTTTTTTCTCTTTTCTTTATTTTTTGACGGGAAAGGAGATTAAAATGAATTACTTATGTTTTTGGATTGAATAAGGCCCTTATTTATAAAAATAAAAAATCGAATGGACATAACAACAGCAGCATCGCCATCGATGAGCGGCAGCAGCGCAACTAACAAAAAAAAGGAGGGTGGCGAATGGGCATCGCGTGACTTACTCCTGCCTCGTGCATTAACCGTTCAACCGAAACAATTTTTTCTTGCTTTGCTCGTCGTATTTTTCTTATTAAAATAATGGAAACCAAGTCAAAAAAGGGCATTAAGTAAAAAAATCAGAGAATATAACCAACCAGATAAGGCACATGTGCTCTTTGATTCATAGAAAAAAAAACGCAGCATAAAATAACGAAAAACAAGCATCAAATGAAAAAATAAAAATTTTTATATTTAAATGCAAAAAGTTTCCCTCTCTTTTTTTACTTAAAAAGGATTGATTTTATTTTCGATTTATCATTAAACATCTTCTTTTGGTTTCCCACTTAAGAAAAAAAGAAGCATTGAGTATAAATTAAAAAGAAAAAACGAGTGAACTCTTGGGTATTCTTAAAGTAAAGCTTCTTTTTTTTTTTGCTTTTTTTTCCGGCAAAAAATAAAGCTCTTGTTGGATTGGATGGAAGTTTTCCTCTTTCGACGGTCACAACAACAATGTTTTTTTTGCTATGCATTTTTTTTTGCTTTTTTTTCTCATTTGTTAGATTTTTTCTTCAAGTCACCCACAGCATTTAGCTATTTCTTTTTTTGGCGCAAGCTTTTTTGAAGTAAGAAAAAAAAAAGTGTTCAATTTTTTTTTGTTCAGTAGCAAACGAGCGAGCGGTCCGGGCCGTAAAGGAAGGATGGAGAAAAAGGACGTTGGTGTTGGTCGTCGCCGTCGCAAAATAAAAACTCCCTCACTTGCTTCTATGTTCCCCTCTCAGCTGGTTGTTGTTTTGTGAGTTTGACTATTGGCATAGTGAAGAAAGAAAAAACAGACGTTCTCGGATACCACCTAAAAGTCGCCATCACAAAAATCTTTGCACTTTTTTATTATCTAAAAAAGATTTGGAAATTGTGTAATTTTTGTTTTTACCAAAAAAATCTTTAAAAAGACGTTCAAGTTTGAGCATTATCGATTTTTTGATTAAAAAACAAAAAATGAAAAGAACGTATGTGTATGTCATAAAAAATAATATGGGTGTTATGAAATTTATATATTGTTTTAAATAAAAAGCTTCTTGTAAAAATAAGGGCCACGTTAAAAAAAATAGTAGTGTGCGAGCGATAAAATAAAAACTTTCTTTCTTCACTTTTCTTCCCTGTTTTTTTTTCTTCTTTGAACCTTTTTTTTTATATTTTTCTCGCATTTTTTTCTTCAAACTCCAAATTTTCATCAAAAAATCATCATTTTTTCATTTCATTTTTTTATGTTTCAAAATAATTTTTTGTTAAGAAAATTATTTGTTCATTTCATTTTTTGTGATTTATATTTTATATTTTTTGAACATTTTCAGGAAGATCATCAAGACCGGGAGCCTTTATTAACAACACCACCATCACGAAATAATAGTCGTCGACTGCAGCAGCAATATAGCAGCAGCAGCATCGGCGGCAATATCGATTTAGCCGAAATCAATCCATTAACAGCAACTATCATCGACGAGGTATCAAGTGACGGTGAACCATCATCACATCCATCATTAATATTATCATCGAACTCGCCTACTATAACAGACGAGTTCACAAATAGCAGCACTGAAACCATATTGAACGCTGACGAATCCTATACATTTTCCAACTCCACTTCCTCCCCTGAAGATTTGCCTCCACCGGAAAAAAAATTTAGGTAAGAATCTTTTTTTCAAATAAAAAATATTTAAAAAAGCTTTGAAGGAATATTATTTTTTTCGTTTGATTTTTGAGACGACCAAACGTTCTTTTTTTATATTGTGATTGTTTAGTTTTATTTTTTTTTATGTTTGAGAACAAAAACAACACAGTTTCTTTAGTTTCTTTTATTATTGCGATTATCTCAAAAAACTTTTTTCGTTTTTTTCATTTCATTGTTGCACGAGTTTTTTGCGGGTAATATATATATAAAAAAAGAAAAGTCAGCAGCCCAGCCAAATAATGATCATCATCAGCCGGTAAAAAGAAAGAGAGCTGGTCCAGCTGATGAATATATTTTTATCGGATTGCTTTTGCTGCTTACTTCTTTTTTCACAGGTGGCGGAAACACTCCCGACTTCTTTTTTTCTTCTTCAAGCATATAATAAAAAGAATATTCAAGGAGTGAAAGAGAGCGTCCGAAGCATTTTAGTTTCCAACCAACAACGATTCATTACCATCACATGATGTGTGTCCCTTATTTGCACACACGTTCTTCATCTTGTCCATTCAATACGTGTGCTTTTATTTTAGTACAGCGGCGTAGCGCGTGTTGTTATTTTGTTTGGCGACCAATGATGACTGACACCTCATTTTTTGAGTTATTTGTTGTTGGGTTTCCAATCCCAACAACATAGTGATCCCCAGATCAAATTTTGCTTTTATCTCTTTCATGAGTAAATAATTTTTATTATACTTTCATTTTTTAATTTGCAGCCAACAAAAAAACTCTGTTAAAATAAATGTTAGACTTAAGGAAAAACTCGTTTACGAGTCACACTGACGCCAACAACCTATTCATTTTTTACTCCCTATTTTTATTTTTTTCTTATCGACGACCTGAGAAAAACCAAGTTAAAAAAAACACAGTCATCGTCGTTGTCAAAGGCTTTTAAGAAATATGTATGTAGAAGTATAGGGGCCTTGTTTTCTTTCTTCAACAAAGAATAAAAAATTTAGTTTTCCTGTTTACTTTCTTTTATTTATTTATTTTTTTGCTTTGGAAACGAACAACAATAAAATTAATTTTTTTAGGCGGATGCAAGTCGGAGTCGGAAATTCTACCAATGCACCATCATCATCCATTGCAACTACCACCAATACGCTTGCAGCTACCTCCAGTAATGGCAAATCGGTGGGTGAAAGATTAAAAGAAAAACAAAAAGAGCTGTTGTATGCAAATAATCACAATGTTCATAATAATTCATCCACTGCAAATCATTCAATGCCTTCATGCTCAAATGTTGCGGGTGTACGAAATTCCCGTACAACTTTACCTTCAGAAAATAAGCAACCAAAACGGGTGTTACCTGAGCTGAGTGAACGACAACGAAATACCCTTCGTGTAATTACACAATATTTAAAGGAAATTGGAATGCAGTAAGGCTTAAAAATAAAAAATTGATAAAAACAAAAAGTGCTTTATGACTTCTTTTCTTTTTTTAGAGATACGGTGGAAACACTTGCAGATGAAAGTGGCTGCCGAGAAGAAAATCCATTAGCAAAACGTTTAAGAGAAGATATAGAAATTCAAAATTGGGCTGATGCTTTAACAATTGTTGATGAATTTAAAGATAAAATACAAAATAAAGATTATTTAACTCTTCGTGCAGCTTTGGTGGAAGAATTAATGAAAAGTTATATGTCTAAAGGCGATGTAAGAGATTTATAAAAAAAATAACTTCGAAAATAGTTCTAATTATTTTTAAATAATTTTTAGTTTTTGGCCGTTGTTATATGTTTGCAAAAAGAATATCCCAGGGAAAAAGATTTTGCTGAACGACGAAGTTATTTTGCTCAAATGCTTGCAGATGATCCAGAAGAGATAACAGAATTTTTTAAGCAACAACATGAAAAAGCAGATTATAAAAATCTTATAAGTTTATTAGAGGATTTATTACCAGAAAATTTCCTTCTCATACCTTCTCGACTTGATGATCTCTTAAGCCAATGTAAGATTATAGTTAGAGAATATTTGAGAAAGATTTTAATTAAATGTTTTTTTTAGCTTGGGAAACTCAGGTACGAAATTGTCCATTGCATGTTGGAAAACTTCAAGCTTTTGGAGATAATAATAGCATTTTACGTGATCATCGATGTTCCACCTTAAACTTTCCATCTAAAACCGTTCAGGTATAATAATATAAACTTTTAAAATTTTCCACAGCTTTAAACATAGAGAGCTTTTCAGGTTATTGAAGATCATGAAGCTGAAGTATGGACCCTTAAATTTTCGCCTTGTGGTGAATTCCTTGCATCCGCGGGAAAATCCGGTATTGTATATATTTGGAAAGTTAAAAATGATCATAAACTTGCATATTATTCTCGATTTGTATTACATGAAGATATAGATGGAATTGGTTGTCTTTCATGGAGTTCAGATAGCCATTATCTTGCCTGTGGAGCTATTGAACCTCGAATGATTGGTGTATATCTTTGTGATATTCGTAAACGTTTAGCTGAAGATGTTCCTGGTGAACCTGAACATGCTGAACCCATTAGATTACCAGCAGATAAATTTAGTGTTGCGTCTTTCTTTCCAATAGATAATTCAAAATTAATTTGCGGTGATCAAAAAGGCAATTTTGCTATGTTTGTAAGTTTTAAGAATTTGTTTTACAGTTATGAAATTAAAGTTGTTTAATTTTTAGGATATTGAGCAAGAAATCACCGACAAAAGAAATGACTTTGAAGGTTTTCGAATTCGGTCATTATGTTGCTTAAAAGATGGTAAAACAGTCTTAGCTGCAGATACCCTCAATAGGTAAAAAATAATTTTCATTTGCGAAAACTAATTAATTTATAATTCAAATTTAAGAATACGATCATATGATTTTGAAAATCGAGTGGATCATTTACTCATTCAAGAAACCTCAGGGATAATTGATTTCACTGTTGATGCAAAAGAAAAGTACTGCCTTATAACCACAAAAGATCATGGAATTCGAATGTGGTGTCTTGAAACTCATACCTTAGTTCAATCATTTTTTGGTTCAATTCATAGCGAATTAGCTGTTGCTGCATGCTTTGGTGGCATTGATGATGTCTATGTTGCTTCGGGATCAGAAAAAAGTAAACTTTTCTTTTGAATTAAAAATATAAATTAAAAAATTATTTTGCAGATAATAGAATAATGATTTGGAAGCGAACTAGTCCCAATCCAGTTAAATATCTGGATGGACATAAAGAAGGAGTGAATGCAGTTGCATGGAATCCAAAATATAAAAACATGCTTGTCTCAGGCTCAGATGATGGTTCCATTCGAGTTTGGTCTTCACCAAATTATTCTGAAGAAGATGATCCCATACCAGAAACAGTGTCTCGAGTTGAAAAAGGTGATGAAACGCAAAATAAAAATGCACCAAAATTAAAAAATGGCCGATCAAAATCAAAAAAGAAAGTCAATTAATTTAAAAAAGTTTAAAAATTTAAATATGCCTTAATGATTCTTTGTGTCTCTCTCTGTTTTTTAAAAACCCATTTGGTTTCACTCATTCATTTGTAAAACTCATGGATTTTTTTTTCTCATTTTTACCCTTCTCTTTGTATAATACTCCGGCTCCTTCCAATCCGGGTATCTCTTTCTCTCTCTGTCTTTTTATAAACTTTCGCTTTTAACAAAGGTGTAAATTCTTTCCTCTTTTAGTTTTTAGTTATTGTAATTACAAAAAATTGTTCCATTTTTCTTTCTATTCTTCTGTCGCCATTTAAAAAAAATTTTTTCTTCTTATAAATGCGACGATGCCTTGTGAATTTTTTTTCTCTTCGCTATACTCATTTCAAAAAAGTGCCGTTTAAAAGAATAATTGTGATTGAGGGTTGTATTCAATTTGGATCATAAAAAATACTTTTTCTTATTATATTTGGTTTGAATCAACAAAAAACAGTGGAAAATAAAAGCAAAAAAAAGCAAATTTAATGGTAATGGTGGATTGCCCCTTGTTTCAAAGTGAAACGAAAAAAACTTTTCATTTTACCCTTTTGTTTTCATCATTTTTTTGCTTCCCTTCTCTTTACCATTAAAATGTGCGCATCGATAAGCCCCATAAATGTATGCGTGTACATATATTCACGTAACTTTGCTCATTCATGAAAAAGGAAAGAAAAAAATTACATAGATGCGCTTCGATCAATTTTTGATTCTTGTCAAATAGACAATGGTCCCACCACGCATGCAAGATAAAAGACCAACTATCAATCAGTAGATTTTGTTCAATAAAGGAAAAGTGAAATGTAATAGGAGGAAACAAGCGTAAATGATCCCTGGCTTTTTAAATATTATTTTTAATAACGTTCTTTGGTTTTCCCTCATAAAAAATATTGAACAAAGGTGTTTGTGAAGTGAGACAAATCCATTTTTGAAAGAAGAAGATTTATACCTTTGCCATTTTTCTCTCTCTCTTTTGTCGTGCTTTAATAATGCCTATGGAGTTACTCTTTCTATGTGCGCGTTCTTCATCAATAGAAAATAATAATAAAAATATTGAAAAATTTAGCAGTTTGTCGGAGGATATATCGATTCCAAGGACATCAACAACTACAATAATAACAATGGCTACAGCTGCAATTGACGTTAATCAAAGCATTACAAATGCTAGATGTGCTACCATTCGTAATTACACCACTCAACCTCGTTTAAGTGAGTTGTCAATTTTAAAAAATGGAATTTTTAAAATATTAATGCTTTAGCTTATAAAACTGTTACCGGTGTGAATGGACCTTTGGTTATTCTTGGTGATGTGAAATATCCTCAATATGCTGAAATCGTACAGCTTACTCTTCATGATGGAACTAAACGTTCTGGTCAAGTTCTTGAAGTAAGCAAAAATAAGGCGGTCGTACAAGTGTTCGAAGGTACCTCAGGTATCGATGCTAAACACACACTTTGTGAATTCACTGGCGATATTTTGCGATCACCTGTATCTGAGGATATGCTTGGTCGTATTTTCAATGGGTCTGGAAAACCGATTGATAAAGGTCCACCAGTTTTGGCTGAAGATTACTTAGATATTAACGGTCAACCTATCAATCCATGGTCTCGTATTTATCCTGAAGAAATGATTCAAACTGGTATTTCAGCTATTGATGTCATGAATAGTATTGCTCGTGGCCAAAAAATTCCTATTTTCTCTGCTGCCGGTCTTCCACATAATGAAGTAATCCTTTTTTTTAATATTTTGGCTTTAAAATAAAGTTTAATAATTTTTAAGATTGCTGCTCAAATTGTACGTCAAGGTGGTCTCGTCAAACTTCCTGAACGTCCTCATCATGAAGGTGATGATAACTTTGCTATCGTTTTCGCTGCTATGGGTGTTAACATGGAAACTGCGCGTTTCTTTAAACAAGATTTCGAAGAAAATGGTTCCATGGAAAATGTCTGCCTTTTCTTGAATTTAGCTAACGATCCAACGTAAGCGTTATTCCTTCTTATTGCAAAGTATTCATAGTAAAATTTTAGTATTGAACGTATTATTACTCCCCGTCTTGCTTTAACTGCTGCCGAATTCTTAGCCTATCAATGTCAAAAGCACGTTTTAGTCGTCTTGACTGACATGTCTTCATATGCTGAAGCTTTGCGTGAAGTCTCAGCTGCTCGTGAAGAAGTACCCGGTCGTCGTGGTTTCCCCGGTTATATGTACACCGATTTGGCAACCATTTATGAACGAGCTGGTCGTGTTGAAGGTCGTGACGGTTCAATTACTCAAATTCCTATTTTGACTATGCCTAACGATGATATTACCCATCCTATTCCCGATTTGACTGGTTATATTACGGAAGGACAAATTTACGTTGATCGTCAACTTCACAATCGTCAAATTTATCCACCAATTAATGTACTTCCATCCCTTTCACGTCTCATGAAATCTGCCATTGGTGAAGGTATGACTCGTGAAGATCATTCTGATGTTTCTAATCAACTGTATGCTTGTTATGCCATTGGTAAAGATGTTCAAGCTATGAAAGCAGTCGTCGGTGAAGAAGCTTTATCACCTGATGATTTACTTTATCTTGAATTTTTAATTAAATTTGAAAAGAATTTTATTTCTCAAGGTAAAATTATTCCTTCAAAGAATGACTTTGAACACAAATAAACTTTTTAGGTAATTATGAAAATCGTACTGTTTTTGATTCCCTTGATATTGGATGGCAATTGCTTCGAATCTTCCCTCGTGAAATGCTCAAACGTATTCCTGCTAAAACTCTCGATAAGTATTATCCCCGTGGCGGTGCTACTGCCGCAAAGAACGAATAAATTAAATTAAATTTATTGTGCCCCTTCAAAATTCACTTACTTCTTACTTACTTTAGCTTATATTGATTGTTATAGTTATTATTATTCTGACACAGTATATTTTTATTTATATTAAAAAAGAATCTAATTTTGTTTGCCAAACTTTTCCTTCTAAACAGCAAACCCGTCATCCGATTGTTCATCATTCCTTTTTTTGAAATCTTTGTGATGTTTCTTACATTTCATTCGTTTTAGCAAATGTTTTATAGATTTTTATTTTTGTAAAGTTTGTATAAAAGCGCTTATAATAACTTGAATTCAAATCCATAAAAGAGTAATACAAACCAAAACAAATGCTAGCAGTACAGTAACAACACCTTTGGTTATCATTAGCCTTCCATTCATGCTTTTCTTCTTTTAAAGTCTCATGAGCTCGATCAAAAAAACATTGTCAAAATAGAGTTGTAAAAGATTAAGAAAAAACTCATTAACAAAACTTTTTTATATCGAACCAAGATTGATAAAAAGTTCATGAGTTGTAGTACAAAATGTGAAGCAATGCTTTCAAGCTTATAAACAATCAAAAGGATTTATCTTTATTTAAGCACATCTAATCAAGAGTATCTTAGAAAAGGTGTATTTCTTTTGTTGTTTGCATTTTCATAGCATTGAGTACTGTCACCCATTATCTCAGGTTTTGTAACGATACCAATAAAGGAAAAAGTGAGCCGATGGTTGTAACTAAAAAGATAACAAAAAAAATAAGTACATTGATAAAACATGATAAATAAGAAAATGTTATAAAAAGAGATGTTAAACCAATAGTTGTTTTCAAATACCGCTTTATTTTATGACATAGAAATATATATTCAAAATGGTTCTACATAAACACATCCTACTAATCTAATAAAGATCTTTCTGTTCAGCTTTTTTAGCTTCCAATTGTTTCTTTGTTTCTTTTGAGACATAGTTGGCTCTGACCAAGTATCCAGGAACATTCCAACGACCAATCATTTCACCAGCAAAAAACCAAAAGACCACTTCCAAGAAAACTGCGGTATAAACAGCTGCTTCCTATAAAAGAAACAACATATAAATATATCAGCAAAATGTTTAAATCTATAGTACATATATAAAAACTAAACATAAACTTACACGAACAGACAAATTCTTGAATTCTTTAGCTTCGATATATTTGACAATAGCTTGAAATTCTTTTTTGATGATAGGCCAATCTGATGTTTTTGGTGGAGCAAGTTCACGCTTAGCGACTTTAGTAAGAAGATCCAAACGTCTTGGAAATTGTTTGACTTGATGGCGGTAGAGTACACCAGAAAGATTTGCGATCTTTTCGAAGAATCCAACTTTGGTTGCCATTATTACCGCTAAAAAAAGAACACGATTAATAAATAGAAAGTGATGTTGTTATTAAGCAATAAAAAATATGTAAATATCACGAGTAATTATGGATTATCAAACACGAAAAGAACAAAGCTTGAAGAAGAAAAAAAAGTTGCATCGATGAATAAAAAAAGCAAGATTGGGCAATGCAGGAAGTCGTTTCAAGAACCTTTTTTGTTGCTTCGCTTTGTAAAAAAAAAGCTTATCAACTAAAAAATGTTTGATGAAGCATTTTGAATGTAAATTTGCAATCATTTTTTTAAACTTATTTATTCAAATTATTTATTTTACAACAAATTTTTTTTCTCTACTAATATTTTTGGGTAAAATCCTTTCAGCAACTGCAACGATGAATGCTACAAAAAGTCCAATTGCAAGTAAACCAAATATTCCAGAAACTTTTTCCATTCCCAAAGATTTTCTTGTTTCCACAGCTTTTTCTTCGCATTCTCTTAAAAAAACTTTCATTAGCATACATTAATTTTATTATTTATTATTTTACTCAATTTGTGGAGTTTTCTTCCACCAAGTTCTTTTAAGCATCATCATAATACCTTTTTCATTGTAATCTAAAATTTGTCGAGATAATCTCTCTCTCCATTTTGAACCTTTTGGAAGGGCTATGCTATATCCATTGGAACCTAAAACAACATTTCCAACTTTGGTGAGATTACAATGCAAAGTTAATTGATATTCCAGCGAAGCTGATTCCATTAAAAATACATATCTAAAAACTTTGTTTTTGTTTTTAGTATCTGTTATTATTTTTCTTCTAACTTTTCGGCAAGAACTTTTTGAACTCCTTCATTATTATTATGTAGAAAAACAGAATTGGACATGTTTTGCATTCGCAACCAAATACGTCGAAATGTATCGAGGCGGGAATACATGAAAAAATGCATTGTTGAACCACCTTGAATGGTTCCAAATTCATATTCGGTTTGATTTCCAAGTTCTTCAAATGACTAAAATATAAAAAATAAAAATACTTTTGATTTCATTTCTCAAATCAAAGATTACATTGAAAGGAAGAGACTTTCGATCAATTGTTAAAACAGCAGCAAAATTTGCTGTATATTGAGCGATTAAAATAAGGGTAAAAGCCCACCAAGCAGCACTTACAATTCTATTTGAAACTGAGCGACAATTATATCCTGAACCAGCTCGGAGTAATATGCAAATGAGATACCAAATGCTATTCTGGAAAACTAATTATATCAAAAGCAACTTTAATTTTTCTTTATCTTACGGTTGCATTAAATTTTTCTGCTGATTCACTTGGACTTAATACAGCTATAGTTGGAACGGCTAAGACGCTGAATACCGTAACGAAAGCCCAATACATCCATACACTAGGACTCAAAGGTAATAAAAAGCTTAAAAATGATGATGAAGCTTTATTGTCGTCATCTGGAATCTTCATTAACATTGAAATTCCAAGTTGTAAAAAGGGATCAGTAAAATCAACAACTTCTAGCCGTCCAGCGGTAACAGTAATCGGAGCCACAGCAGCTGTGGCTTCACCTTTTAAAATTTCTCCAATTAAACCATCCCAATCTTTGGTGCCATTTATTGGTTCACCATATTTTCCATCTGGAACTATCGTAAATTTATATTCAAAATTAAGATCATGTGAAAGACGATTAAGTAAATCGATGCAAAATCCTTCATAAATTACTTGACCATTGGGTAAAATTTTTCTCATAACATATGGCTTTTCTTCGATGCTCACAACTCGAAGTAAGCGTTGCTAAAAAAATATATTGTCATTTTTGCTTTATAAAAAATTGAAAAAAAAAATTATTTACAGTTTTTGTTTCTTCCATCATACTTTCATGAGTATTTGGCAAAGTTTTATCTGTCATTGATAGAACTCGCTCCAGTTGCTTGGAATTAGTGTACCATAATCCTGTCTAAAATCAAAATTATAAATTTGTAAAAAGTTAGAAAATTATTAACTAACATTAATTTGTTTTCCATCCACTCCCATTTCGATGATATGAAATGCGGCATCTGCTCGCATTCGATGTTCATCAAAATTTAATTTTCCTTTTAAACCATTGGCAACCTTTTTTCGAAAAGGATGATAACCAGCGGAAGTTGGGAAAATGACAGGAATAGAAAGAAAGGCATCGTGAAAATGGATTAAATCTGTCTGAAAACAAATTTCTTTAAAAATAAAATATTTATGAAACCCAAACTAAATCAGTTTTATTCTTTATCCTTTCTTGGTTTAATTTCATTTTATATCGATGAATTAAAGGTATGTAAGTGCCATTATTATTTAAAATATGTTCATCAAATTGTCCCGCAACACTTAACCTCATCATATTATGAGAAAATGAATCCATTCCATGTTCAGTATTATCCAAAGATAAAAGATAAAACCAATTTTTAGAATTAATTAAACCAAGCATTAATGAAGCTTCAAGAAATTTTAATGTCTTTGAAGGGTTTAATTCAATAATGGCTTTATTGGTGTATCTCCAACAATCATCATCTTCACAAATTTCTTTCATTATCAATCCACTTTCGATAAAATTGCCAATTTTTTCTTTTGTGTCATCAACTTCGATAAAAATAATGTCGGCTTTGGAATCAGAAATAAATTGATGGACGTTTCTCAAAGCTAAAAACTACTTTAAAAATTTGACACGAAAACAAAAATGTTTACAATGAGTTTTGGAATAAATTACAGTAAATCGATTCCATCTCCAATATTTCATTAAATTATTTACCATTTTTTCATGTTCACTGCTTGGAAATAATCTATAAACTAGGCAAGAAGCGGCGCTCCGCGCCGCGATCCCCATAATTTTACAAATTGTATTAATAAGGAAAATTTATTTCATTGAACTAATTATATTATAAATTACAAAAAAATTAAAACACCAATTATTTATTTAATAGTTTTTTTATCTTGATTTGCAAACTTGCGAGAGCGAATTTGACCACCAGTTTCTTAACGTCCACCACCAGCAGATTACTTCTATCCATTACGACCGGTATTCTTATGTTTAGCTTGAGCAGGATTTTCTTTTCCATCAACTCCTCCTTGTTTTTCTCCAGCACCATAAGTTTTGTTTTTTCCACCTTGACCAACAGCATCTTTTTCACCATGTTGAACGCTTTCTTTTCCACCAATTGCAGCAGGTTGTTCTTTACCACTTCCAGCTATTCCTTGAGCACCAAGTTGAGAATGATTAATTTTAATAATATTATTGCAAACCATAAAAATGATCCCATCTAAAACATCAAATATACTCATTGTTTTGAAAATATAACTTACCAGCTTTAAATATATCACCATAAGCGGTACATTCATCACCAGCTTTGATTTCAACAAATGATTTAAGTTCAAGTTCAATAATGTTATCAAAAGAATCAGCCAGCATTACAATCCATTTATCACCATGTTTCTTAGGCAAGCAATCAACAATACCGCGGAGGATAACATTTTTCTTTTCATTTGCAAGAAGGTTGAAATTCTTAACTTCTCCACGAACAGTTGAAAACAGGATTTCTGCTGTTGTTTCTCTACCAGCAATAAGTTGGATATTGAGATCATCAGATTTGAAAACATAAGCACTTGATGAGCGACGATTTTCGGCTTTGATAGCTTGTTTAAGGCATATGATGTCACCAACACCAATATCAACATATCCAGCAAGATTTTCACCATTAACTTTAAACGAAAATTTCTTTTGGATATCAGCATACTCATCATCAGAAATAACGCAGTTGAAGTACTTATAACGTGGATCATCTTTTGATACGGAAGCAATGCGACATATTATATCAAAAGCACTAAAAAAATAATAATAAGAGTAAATTAATAAAGAAAAAAATTACTGATGGCGCATGTTTTTCTTGATCTTCATAACATCTGATACCTTAGATAATTGGATATGATCTTGCGAAAGAAGAACACCAGCAGATTGAGGAAAAGCACCAGAATGAGGACCGCCAGCAGATTTAGGACCACCACCAGATTGAGGAAAAGCACCAGAATGAGGAACACCAGCAGATTTTGGACCACCACCAGATTGAGGAACGCCAGCAGATTGAGCATCATCACCAGAAAATGGAACATCAGATTGAGACATTTCTTAGATTTTTTAAACAAAGAATTCAAGCGACCAGAATGCAACCAAATTTTGAATTGAAATGAACAGTTTTTGCTTTGCGCTTTTCTTTATATAGGATTTTGAAGTTTCATCTAAAATTTCAAGGATAAATTTGCATAATATTTATGATTATTTACTTTTTTTACTATCATAATAGCTGCGTAAAAGAATGTACAATAAAAGCATATTCCGTGAAGTGGCGATATCTGTTCAATCATAAAATAAAAATAGAAAATACATAACATGAAAATAAACGACTTACCTCCTCTTGCTCTCCCTCAACATATAATGCTGCATACCCTGCAGCGGGGGCCACCATAAAGGTGGTTAAAAAGATCCTCGCAACACGCGGGCCTCCGGCCCGCGATATAACTACTTCATTTTGCATTTATTAATTTTATATCATCTTATCCGTTTTCAAAAATACTCAAAATTTAAACTTTATACCAAATCTAAATAAATTAGATCTCTTTTCATTTTTACCCAGCGAAATAAAAGTCACCAACATTATCCAACAGATAGGGAAATGCGGGCCTTCGGCCCGGCATATTGTATATATTAAAATCTATCCTTGCAAGTTGCAACCTTTAAAATTTATGGATTTGGATTCTTTACCATATTAGATACGTTGAGCATATAAGACGCTGTAATAGATAAAATTTTGCAACTTTGCTAAATTCTTATGGCTTTTTAAAATGCTATTGCATGGATTTTCATCATTCTCATAGTACGTATATAAGATCTTCATTTAATATACCTAAGGTTTTTCCACCGCGCAACTAATTTCCTTATCCAATTATCCACTTCCTTCTAAAGAACCCCAAATGCTTTATAGCACCTCAATAATAATAGCTAATTATTTCTTTTCAATAAAAAAGTCATTGTCCATGTTGTTTTATGCAACTCTCTTCAGATCTTGGATCCTTTACCATTTTTGGATCCTTTGGGTATTTGGATCTTTTAGATATTTAGATCCTAAGGCATATTTGAATTTATTTCGATCCTTTTGCATCATTGGGTAACTCAAAAAAAACAACCGCTCATCAACGCTACATTTTCATACAATGAAAAGCTTTTTACTTTGAACATTCATTCATTTTTTTATGCTAATTTTTTCATTTTTATTGAATTTTCCCATGATAGATTTCCAGGCTTCCACAGCCAATCAAAATTACTAGGAAGGATAAAAGGGCTGACGATTGCTTCTGAATCCAAATAATACGATAAATATGGAATTTTTTGTTCAACACAAAACATTTGAACAAATTCACCGTAATCATTATCGGGTGGACCAATAATTATTGAAACATTTTCTGATTTTAAATAAGCAACTAAATATTTTTTCTTAGCATCAATTTTGTAGGCTTTTTAAAGGTTTATTACCTGCTTTAGAAATGGTATGAATGAAGCCTTTTTTAAGAAAAATTACATGATTATCATCGATGGAAATTTTATTTAAACTTAAATGTAAATCAAGAAATGATCGAACCGCGCTTATTACAGCTCGAAAATGTATGTGTTCATCTTCAAGAAGGATAGTTCCGATTCGAGTTATTCCATAAACGCTCGGTGAAAAAAATAAAATTATAATAAAAATAGAGACAGGATTTTTCAAAGCCATTCATGAAAATTACAAAGTTTGCAAAATAAAAATGTTCAAAGAAAAATTCGAACTTCAGACATGTCAAATTCAATTTGTTATTTCATAGGAGAATTAATGGTGTGGACCAAAAAGCAATAAAATAATTAGGCAAAAGGAAATAAATTTTTATAAACAAGGCAGGACATGACATAATTTTAGTTCAACAATGTTACCATTTATTTATGTCATCGAAGACCATGATTAAGATTTAAAAATCTTAACGAGGATAATAATTTGTTTGACAGAACTTATTTAAAACAAAAGTGATTACTGTATCGTTATTAAAGAACTTCGATTTTGGCAAAGTATTCTGTATGCAAAATTTAAAACAATAATAAAAATTGAATATTTGTCTCATCTTCTTTCACACAACCATCGATAAAAATCTTTTACGAGTTACTAATTTATATATTATTCATTTTAAATTTTCCTATTTTTTGTACTATTGAAATGAACTTCTAAAGAAAGGATGCACGAAAACTTTTCATTAGAAAATTTGCAAGGTCTTGCATTATGCCTTGCAAGAAGAAATGATGCGTCATATAATAATGTTATTAACAGCCTTTATGGAAGTGGAGCTAATTTTAATGACAATGCACCATTTACTCATAATCTTCGATCATCCACCATTGCCGCTTGCTTTTATTTATTATATTCAGAAGGACAAAATGTTGATCGAGTAACAGAAAATTTGAGAAATCATCTTCTAAAAATGCCAGATTTAAGATGGATCGATGATGCGGCGGTTAATAAAACTGATAGTAAGTTTGCAAAATGGTGAAAAAAATTATTTTAGTTTTGATTATTTTTAAGGAATTGCCATTTATGAACAATTTATGTTTTGTTTTAACACTGGATTAACGGATATTGCTGCACATTTTCCTCGAACTCGAGATGAAATTATCAAAGCCCAACTTAAACTTCTCAAACATTTAGTCCACAAAATTTTATCATTTTGCAAAAAAGAAATGTTAGAAAATGGAGAAACCGTTGATGATGCTGAAAATGGTGTAGAAATGCATAATCACCACGATCATCATTCACGTTCAGTTAAATTGGAAGCTAGAGGTTTGCCTTTATATATTTATTTAACATTTGATTATTAGATTTTTTTAGTGGATATGATGAAGCTAGTTTGTCAAGCAATTGGTTTAATGAGAGCTATGGGTCGATTTAGTCCATCAAGAAATCGAACTTTATTAAGCCTTCTTTTTCCTCCACCATTTACTCCACCATTTTTGGAAGATGAAGACGAAGATAAAGATGCATATCTTCCAGTTAAATTATCCATTGATAGTTCAAATTGGTTTTGGGTGGACACAGAAATAGATTTAAAAAGTTCTGCAAGAAATGTTATCAATAAACATGGTTGCAGTTTTGTGAATATTGCACCTAAAAATCCTGGATCTCGTCCAATTTTTGCTTTAACTTACGATGAAATTAAAGAATTAACTGATATTGTTTGCCAATTATTACCAGATGATATTTTGGCTCACTTCGATAAAATTGCGGAAGAAGTTTTTATTTCTGGTGAATTGAGACGATTTCCATATAAATCAATTTCTGAAACAATCCAACTAGTGGTTGTCACATTATTGAGGGATGTATGTTCACCATTTTCAATGCAAGATGAAGCCACTCCCATTCCTGAAGCTTTTGCAAGAAGAGTAAACGAATTTGCTTTAACCATGTTTAAACGAGGCCAAGAAGTTATTTCTAATAGAGATAGCAGCAAAGATAATCCAAGATACTATTATTTAAAAACTCGAAAAATTTTGGATGCTGATGCTGTTGTAAATCGAATTAAAATGCTTGTTATTGCAAATTCAATATCTTTAGAACTTTTTGTTTGGAGTGCTATCGATGAAAATGGTACGACAATAACCAACCATAAATAGGCTTATTTTTAAAAAAAATTTTAGATGGCGACCTTGTATGTTCAACAATCACTGAAAAAATGTTTAAAAGTCATCGACATTTATCCCTTTATATGCCAGTGTATGTAGTTGCATTAGATGCATTAGGTACTATGGCTGCAAAATTTCCAATGCTAGCTAAAAATTTTGTTGTTCAAATGCTTTGTAGATTTTTACTTGATTCCGCTCCGGTGCTTACTCAACTTTTTACTGATTATGTAAGTCTAGATTTATAGCTGGCTTTCTTAATTATTAATTTTATTTTACAGTATATTGATAAGAAAAGTCTAAATACTAAAGAAAGTAAACGACCAGAAAGTGAGAGAAGAAAATTAGGATTTATTAGTTTACGAAAAGCTGCCATGGAATCTTTATGCAAGTAAGCTAGCTCCTTTTTTGTTAAAATTATTATTGAACGAAGGTACAAAATTATTTTAATTTCCAGAGCTTTAAGTGCCGCCAGAGTTGTAGATAATAATAGTATTCAAGCATGTTTAGCTAGTGTTTCAGCAAAATTATATTTAACTGCCGCTAAAGAAGAAACGTAAGACACGCTTCAGAACTCCGATTCATTTATTTAAATTTAACGTTTTCAGAGAAATTATTTTGACATTAGAAAATGCAATTTTAACCCTTGGTCGAGTTGGAGTGGTTCTAAAAGATTGTGATGAAACACCCGATTTGGTTATGCAAATATTCCTTCAGCGTTTTTGTAATCCTCCTTCCAATCAAGATCCTTTAATAATTCAATGTATGGCTGATATGGTTGTTGCTGGAGCATCTTCTATTTATGATAACGTCATGAAACTTTTTGTCCAAATCACTGTCGAATCATCTAATCGAGTTTATAATTCTGATGGAGATAATGGTGAAAATCGTTATGGGTAAAATATACATAGTCATTTTTGTTTTGCGTTTGTTTACAGAGAATAATTTTAGATATAGGCATGTATCTCTTGCGGTTGATACAGCTTTAACCAAAATTTCATCAACCACAGCAACAGAAGAAGCTCAAATGACTTTACTCGTTAGATTGCTGGAACTTTTCGTTCAACTTGGAGTTGAAGGTAAACGAGTTGGAGAAAAAATAAGTAAATCCACAGTTAAAATGTCCACGAGTGCTGGAAATCTTGGTGTATTAATTCCTAAAATTGCTTCGGTTGTCTCTCGCCTTGAACCAATCATGCAACCTACAGTAAAATTAAGAAATTTATTTCGAGATTTTTGGTTTTATTGCTCCGTGCTTGGCTTTGATGTTTCTTATTCTGGTTTATGGCCAGAAGAATGGTATGCAGCTGTATGCTCCATCGCTGCAAAATCACCTGTTTTAACTGCAAATGAAAATTTAAAATCTGAATTAATTGATAATGCAGCAATTAAAATGAGCGGAATTTCACCGGTAAAATACTTTTTAGTTTTGATTTAATTTATTTTTGTTATTTAGACCGAGCTTCAAGAACTTAGAAATACAGTCTTATTAGAACTTCAACAAAATCCAGAATGTGTTCCATTAATAAATCGAATGGACGTTGCTCAATGCCTTTATCTTCTTTCAGTTATTCGACTCGAAAAAATGAGGGTCACCCATTCTCGTCACATTGATGCGGTTCATAGTGTTTTTAAATATCTTGAAGATCGAGCAATTCGAAAAGATAAAAGTGGAATTTGGACATGCATTATGAATGCTGCAGCTGTTGTTTTCGATGATTACTTAAAACAAGCAAAGATATTATATGCAGTTGATAAAACTATTGAACAACATTTAATTTATCATGCTCAATTTCTTTTAGTTTTATTTGGACATAGTTTACGCGAAGTTTGTTTCATCTTTTTTTATTTTTGTATTTTAAAGAATTAGAATTTTTTAGATTCGTCAATGCGCAGATTTATGTTTGAGCAAATTGACATTTTCATTTCCATTCATTTTATGGAATGGCACAGTTATTTCTGTTGCTTTACATATGTTGCAAACGATAACCTTTAATCTGCATAATGACCCTGATTGTTTGGTTTCAACTTTGCAATTTGAAAATTTACAGTGGTCCATTCAACTTCAGGTTCAACTTTTTTCCTATTAATCTTGCTTTACTGTATTTTTTGTAGGACACAATAGAATTGCGAAAAACCGTAGCCGATGATTTTGCACGAAGATGTGAACAACTTTTAACTGAAGCAATGAAATGGGCTCCTGGAACCACTCATAGTCATTTGCTAGAATATGTGAGACTCACAAATTCAGCAAATGACAATTCCCTCAAATTAACCATTAGTGCAGTTATAAATCGAAGTAATAATCGAACTGATGATTTATTGCTTGCCGAAAATATTGGTGGAACCACAAAAGAAGAAACTCAAGGAACTGATGTTGGTACATATTTATCTGGGCTTAGTGTTCGATCAGAATATCTGGGAAAAATTAAAGGAATGCTTGGAATGCTTCAAAAAATGCATAATGATGATGGAGCAGCTGAGAGAGCACTTGCTGATCATCTTGAAGAATTATATGAACAAGGACTTGAAAGAGATGATGAAGAAAAAATATCCGATGCTATTATGTCCATGGCGGCATTGTTTATTTATCTTCCCGACGTTAATCATCGATTGCTAAAAGATATTGTTTGGGCTCCATTAAAGCGTTTCACTGAAGGAACGCTGAGATTATCTACGACAGCTTGGAATTGGATCCTTGCAGCTAAAGAAGGGTGTCATATGCATGTAAGTTTGTTTCTTTTATGTTTGTAAATAAAAAATAATTTTACTGATTTTAGTTCCTCCAAGAAATGGCATCTTGCTGGATTACAATTGCTCAAAGACAAATGGGTTTATTTGAAAGAGATCAAGGAATTCAATGTCCATTATCAGTTAAAACTTGCGAAAAACAAGATTCACCTTATATTCTTCCACATGCAATTTGGCTCAATGTTCGTTTTTTTTTAAAATCATTCGATTACAGCAATCATCTTTTTCTTTCTTTTTTAGTTTTTGACTGAACGACTTTGCCTCGCAAAATATTGCAATCAAGAACAATTAGATCTTTTTGAACTAATGTTTGTTCAAACCCTTTCATTGAATATTGGTGATAAACAAGGACCCACAAATTCAATATATCAACATTTAACTTTAATGCCAACTTTTACTGCTTCCACTGTAGCAATGACCCGTAGCATTGAAGCTATAGGTCTCCGATTTCGACTTTTATCTTCTGTGTTAGATATGATTCAAAGTGATTCATCTTCTAATAGTCTCTCTAAAAATGTTCTTCGTCAAAGAGTTTATGCCACAGCTTTTGATTATTTTACTGTGCCTCCACAAACACCAATTCAGTCGTCGTCGCAGTTGAAAAATGATTTGCAACAATTAATTATATTTTGGAAAAGTCTTTTGAGTGATTTAAAATATATTAAAAAGGAAGCTTTTCAAAGCAACGGTAAGCTATATTTAAATTGGAGCTATTAAAAATAAGACTTTTTAAAGATTTGGAATTACATTTAAACAACGTCCATCCATTATTGGCGAATAGTGGAGAATCGCGTGTGACTTCAACATGGCATGGTTCTGCTTCATCACCAGTGAATACCTGGGCTAATACAATTTCCATTATTGCTGCTCAATCAAGAAATCAAACTTTACGCGCTCGTCCCGCGGATCAAGTAAATCGAGATATTGATCGACAAGTTAAAAATATTGGTTTACGTCGACAACTTTTGTTATTGCTTGTGGCTTCAGAAGTTGAAAGAATTGATGCTTGGCTTCATCCATTGGTTGAACAACCCTCAGATGATAAAAGTGTTATAGATCGATGGATGAAAGGCACATTTGGTGAAACAAGATCTGATGCAAAATTTATGAGAAATATGACTAAATTTGCTTGGGAAATTTCAACTCAAATGGCTGTTTATTTGGCATTGAGATTTCGGTCTTATTCTGCTGTTCGAACTACTCTGCAAGATTTAATTAGAAGTTTTCCTGAACAAGTTTCACATCTTCATGATGCTTTACCATTTTTCCTTGGTGATATTAGCACAAATTATGAAGCTTTTGATGTATATATTTATCCTTTTTTCTTTCTTTCAAATTTTAATATTTAAACTTTTAGATGACCCATTTATTTACATGGGCACGATGTTCACCTGTTATGGCTTTATCTTTGTTATCTCCTCGTTTATTTGCTCAACATCCGATAACCATGCAATACGCAGTTAGAGTACTTCGCTCCTATCCCGCTGATGTTTTGTTGCTATATATTCCACAAATTGTTCAAGCCATGAGATGGGATAATGAAGGATATGTTTCGGATTTGATTGTATGGCTTGCTGGTCATTCACAGCTTCTTGCCCACCAGCTTTTATGGAATATGAAAGCCAATATGTATACCGACGAAGAATCTAAAATTGAAGATCCTATTTTATTTAAACCTTTACGAGAATTATCTGACAAAGTTTGTTTTCATTATTTTGCAACATTTGTAAAGTTTATTTTTTTGCAGATTACAAATCAACTCGAAGGAGCTGCCCGCCGCTTTTATGCAGCTGAATTTGATCTTTTCCATAAAATCACGCGGATTAGTGGCCAAATTAAATCACATCCAAAAGGTGATTCAAGAAAGAAAGCATGTTTGGAAGCATTCGCAAAAGTAAATCTTGATTGCATTGGATATTTGCCATCCAATCCTGAATCAATTCTTCTTCAAATTGATCATTCAAGTGCCACGCCTATGCAAAGCGCAGCCAAAGCTCCATTTTTAGCAAGATTTAAAGTTCGGAAAGAAACTGTTGATGAAGTTGAGAAATTGGCATTAAATTATTATCAAGATGTTTCAAAAGATAAAAATAAACTTGAAAGTGAAATACGGTCACTTTCACGAGCTGAAAACGATTTATGTTGGAAAGCAGCCATATTTAAAGTTGGGGATGATGTTCGTCAAGATATGCTTGCTTTGCAGCTAATGCAATTAATGAAAAATATTTGCGATTCTCTTAATATTGATGTCTGTTTATTCCCCTATCATGTAGTTGCCACAAGCCCTGGATGTGGTGTGATTGAATGTGTACCAGATTCAAAATCTCGAGATCAGCTTGGGCGTCAAACGGATTATGGGTTATTTGAATATTTTTTAACAACTTATGGTGATGAAACCAGTGAAAAATTCCAAACTGCTCGTCGTAATTTTGTGAAATCTATGGCAGCTTACAGCGTTTTTAGTTATTTACTTCAAACTAAAGATCGACATAATGGTAATATTATGTTAAACACTAGTGGCCATATAATCCATATCGGTATGTTTTCTTAGTGTTTTTAGTACCTTTAAAAACGTTATTTTCTAGATTTTGGATTCATGTTTGAAAGTAGTCCAGGCGGAAACTTAGGCTTTGAACCCGATTTCAAACTCTCTCAAGAAATGGTAGAAATTATGGGTCGTACAGTTAATTCTGCCCCATTCAAACAATTTGCAACTCTTTGTGTTCAAACATTTTTAGCTGTTCGCCCTCATTATAATGTAAGTCCTTCCAATAATAAATTCCTTTATCTTATCTCAGATTTTTAGGCTTTTCTTTCATTGGTTTCAATTATGCTTGACACGAAATTACCATGTTTCCGAGGTAATACAATTCAGCTGTTGCGTGATCGCTTTAAACCTGAATTATCAGATCGTGACGCTGCAAAACATATGATGGGTATAATAAATAAGTGTTATGGTAGTTATCGAAGTAAAATGTATGATCAAATTCAATATCTACAAAATGAAATTCCGTATTAATCCTAATTAGAGAGTTTAAAATTTTTTTTTGCTGACATAATAAAAATCAATTTCTGAAACAATCCAACTAGTGGTTGTCACATTATTGAGGGATGTATGTTCACCATTTTCAATGCAAGATGAAGCCACTCCCATTCCTGAAGCTTTTGCAAGAAGAGTAAACGAATTTGCTTTAACCATGTTTAAACGAGGCCAAGAAGTTATTTCTAATAGAGATAGCAGCAAAGATAATCCAAGATACTATTATTTAAAAACTCGAAAAATTTTGGATGCTGATGCTGTTGTAAATCGAATTAAAATGCTTGTTATTGCAAATTCAATATCTTTAGAACTTTTTGTTTGGAGTGCTATCGATGAAAATGGTACGACAATAACCAACCATAAATAGGCTTATTTTTAAAAAAAATTTTAGATGGCGACCTTGTATGTTCAACAATCACTGAAAAAATGTTTAAAAGTCATCGACATTTATCCCTTTATATGCCAGTGTATGTAGTTGCATTAGATGCATTAGGTACTATGGCTGCAAAATTTCCAATGCTAGCTAAAAATTTTGTTGTTCAAATGCTTTGTAGATTTTTACTTGATTCCGCTCCGGTGCTTACTCAACTTTTTACTGATTATGTAAGTCTAGATTTATAGCTGGCTTTCTTAATTATTAATTTTATTTTACAGTATATTGATAAGAAAAGTCTAAATACTAAAGAAAGTAAACGACCAGAAAGTGAGAGAAGAAAATTAGGATTTATTAGTTTACGAAAAGCTGCCATGGAATCTTTATGCAAGTAAGCTAGCTCCTTTTTTGTTAAAATTATTATTGAACGAAGGTACAAAATTATTTTAATTTCCAGAGCTTTAAGTGCCGCCAGAGTTGTAGATAATAATAGTATTCAAGCATGTTTAGCTAGTGTTTCAGCAAAATTATATTTAACTGCCGCTAAAGAAGAAACGTAAGACACGCTTCAGAACTCCGATTCATTTATTTAAATTTAACGTTTTCAGAGAAATTATTTTGACATTAGAAAATGCAATTTTAACCCTTGGTCGAGTTGGAGTGGTTCTAAAAGATTGTGATGAAACACCCGATTTGGTTATGCAAATATTCCTTCAGCGTTTTTGTAATCCTCCTTCCAATCAAGATCCTTTAATAATTCAATGTATGGCTGATATGGTTGTTGCTGGAGCATCTTCTATTTATGATAACGTCATGAAACTTTTTGTCCAAATCACTGTCGAATCATCTAATCGAGTTTATAATTCTGATGGAGATAATGGTGAAAATCGTTATGGGTAAAATATACATAGTCATTTTTGTTTTGCGTTTGTTTACAGAGAATAATTTTAGATATAGGCATGTATCTCTTGCGGTTGATACAGCTTTAACCAAAATTTCATCAACCACAGCAACAGAAGAAGCTCAAATGACTTTACTCGTTAGATTGCTGGAACTTTTCGTTCAACTTGGAGTTGAAGGTAAACGAGTTGGAGAAAAAATAAGTAAATCCACAGTTAAAATGTCCACGAGTGCTGGAAATCTTGGTGTATTAATTCCTAAAATTGCTTCGGTTGTCTCTCGCCTTGAACCAATCATGCAACCTACAGTAAAATTAAGAAATTTATTTCGAGATTTTTGGTTTTATTGCTCCGTGCTTGGCTTTGATGTTTCTTATTCTGGTTTATGGCCAGAAGAATGGTATGCAGCTGTATGCTCCATCGCTGCAAAATCACCTGTTTTAACTGCAAATGAAAATTTAAAATCTGAATTAATTGATAATGCAGCAATTAAAATGAGCGGAATTTCACCGGTAAAATACTTTTTAGTTTTGATTTAATTTATTTTTGTTATTTAGACCGAGCTTCAAGAACTTAGAAATACAGTCTTATTAGAACTTCAACAAAATCCAGAATGTGTTCCATTAATAAATCGAATGGACGTTGCTCAATGCCTTTATCTTCTTTCAGTTATTCGACTCGAAAAAATGAGGGTCACCCATTCTCGTCACATTGATGCGGTTCATAGTGTTTTTAAATATCTTGAAGATCGAGCAATTCGAAAAGATAAAAGTGGAATTTGGACATGCATTATGAATGCTGCAGCTGTTGTTTTCGATGATTACTTAAAACAAGCAAAGATATTATATGCAGTTGATAAAACTATTGAACAACATTTAATTTATCATGCTCAATTTCTTTTAGTTTTATTTGGACATAGTTTACGCGAAGTTTGTTTCATCTTTTTTTATTTTTGTATTTTAAAGAATTAGAATTTTTTAGATTCGTCAATGCGCAGATTTATGTTTGAGCAAATTGACATTTTCATTTCCATTCATTTTATGGAATGGCACAGTTATTTCTGTTGCTTTACATATGTTGCAAACGATAACCTTTAATCTGCATAATGACCCTGATTGTTTGGTTTCAACTTTGCAATTTGAAAATTTACAGTGGTCCATTCAACTTCAGGTTCAACTTTTTTCCTATTAATCTTGCTTTACTGTATTTTTTGTAGGACACAATAGAATTGCGAAAAACCGTAGCCGATGATTTTGCACGAAGATGTGAACAACTTTTAACTGAAGCAATGAAATGGGCTCCTGGAACCACTCATAGTCATTTGCTAGAATATGTGAGACTCACAAATTCAGCAAATGACAATTCCCTCAAATTAACCATTAGTGCAGTTATAAATCGAAGTAATAATCGAACTGATGATTTATTGCTTGCCGAAAATATTGGTGGAACCACAAAAGAAGAAACTCAAGGAACTGATGTTGGTACATATTTATCTGGGCTTAGTGTTCGATCAGAATATCTGGGAAAAATTAAAGGAATGCTTGGAATGCTTCAAAAAATGCATAATGATGATGGAGCAGCTGAGAGAGCACTTGCTGATCATCTTGAAGAATTATATGAACAAGGACTTGAAAGAGATGATGAAGAAAAAATATCCGATGCTATTATGTCCATGGCGGCATTGTTTATTTATCTTCCCGACGTTAATCATCGATTGCTAAAAGATATTGTTTGGGCTCCATTAAAGCGTTTCACTGAAGGAACGCTGAGATTATCTACGACAGCTTGGAATTGGATCCTTGCAGCTAAAGAAGGGTGTCATATGCATGTAAGTTTGTTTCTTTTATGTTTGTAAATAAAAAATAATTTTACTGATTTTAGTTCCTCCAAGAAATGGCATCTTGCTGGATTACAATTGCTCAAAGACAAATGGGTTTATTTGAAAGAGATCAAGGAATTCAATGTCCATTATCAGTTAAAACTTGCGAAAAACAAGATTCACCTTATATTCTTCCACATGCAATTTGGCTCAATGTTCGTTTTTTTTTAAAATCATTCGATTACAGCAATCATCTTTTTCTTTCTTTTTTAGTTTTTGACTGAACGACTTTGCCTCGCAAAATATTGCAATCAAGAACAATTAGATCTTTTTGAACTAATGTTTGTTCAAACCCTTTCATTGAATATTGGTGATAAACAAGGACCCACAAATTCAATATATCAACATTTAACTTTAATGCCAACTTTTACTGCTTCCACTGTAGCAATGACCCGTAGCATTGAAGCTATAGGTCTCCGATTTCGACTTTTATCTTCTGTGTTAGATATGATTCAAAGTGATTCATCTTCTAATAGTCTCTCTAAAAATGTTCTTCGTCAAAGAGTTTATGCCACAGCTTTTGATTATTTTACTGTGCCTCCACAAACACCAATTCAGTCGTCGTCGCAGTTGAAAAATGATTTGCAACAATTAATTATATTTTGGAAAAGTCTTTTGAGTGATTTAAAATATATTAAAAAGGAAGCTTTTCAAAGCAACGGTAAGCTATATTTAAATTGGAGCTATTAAAAATAAGACTTTTTAAAGATTTGGAATTACATTTAAACAACGTCCATCCATTATTGGCGAATAGTGGAGAATCGCGTGTGACTTCAACATGGCATGGTTCTGCTTCATCACCAGTGAATACCTGGGCTAATACAATTTCCATTATTGCTGCTCAATCAAGAAATCAAACTTTACGCGCTCGTCCCGCGGATCAAGTAAATCGAGATATTGATCGACAAGTTAAAAATATTGGTTTACGTCGACAACTTTTGTTATTGCTTGTGGCTTCAGAAGTTGAAAGAATTGATGCTTGGCTTCATCCATTGGTTGAACAACCCTCAGATGATAAAAGTGTTATAGATCGATGGATGAAAGGCACATTTGGTGAAACAAGATCTGATGCAAAATTTATGAGAAATATGACTAAATTTGCTTGGGAAATTTCAACTCAAATGGCTGTTTATTTGGCATTGAGATTTCGGTCTTATTCTGCTGTTCGAACTACTCTGCAAGATTTAATTAGAAGTTTTCCTGAACAAGTTTCACATCTTCATGATGCTTTACCATTTTTCCTTGGTGATATTAGCACAAATTATGAAGCTTTTGATGTATATATTTATCCTTTTTTCTTTCTTTCAAATTTTAATATTTAAACTTTTAGATGACCCATTTATTTACATGGGCACGATGTTCACCTGTTATGGCTTTATCTTTGTTATCTCCTCGTTTATTTGCTCAACATCCGATAACCATGCAATACGCAGTTAGAGTACTTCGCTCCTATCCCGCTGATGTTTTGTTGCTATATATTCCACAAATTGTTCAAGCCATGAGATGGGATAATGAAGGATATGTTTCGGATTTGATTGTATGGCTTGCTGGTCATTCACAGCTTCTTGCCCACCAGCTTTTATGGAATATGAAAGCCAATATGTATACCGACGAAGAATCTAAAATTGAAGATCCTATTTTATTTAAACCTTTACGAGAATTATCTGACAAAGTTTGTTTTCATTATTTTGCAACATTTGTAAAGTTTATTTTTTTGCAGATTACAAATCAACTCGAAGGAGCTGCCCGCCGCTTTTATGCAGCTGAATTTGATCTTTTCCATAAAATCACGCGGATTAGTGGCCAAATTAAATCACATCCAAAAGGTGATTCAAGAAAGAAAGCATGTTTGGAAGCATTCGCAAAAGTAAATCTTGATTGCATTGGATATTTGCCATCCAATCCTGAATCAATTCTTCTTCAAATTGATCATTCAAGTGCCACGCCTATGCAAAGCGCAGCCAAAGCTCCATTTTTAGCAAGATTTAAAGTTCGGAAAGAAACTGTTGATGAAGTTGAGAAATTGGCATTAAATTATTATCAAGATGTTTCAAAAGATAAAAATAAACTTGAAAGTGAAATACGGTCACTTTCACGAGCTGAAAACGATTTATGTTGGAAAGCAGCCATATTTAAAGTTGGGGATGATGTTCGTCAAGATATGCTTGCTTTGCAGCTAATGCAATTAATGAAAAATATTTGCGATTCTCTTAATATTGATGTCTGTTTATTCCCCTATCATGTAGTTGCCACAAGCCCTGGATGTGGTGTGATTGAATGTGTACCAGATTCAAAATCTCGAGATCAGCTTGGGCGTCAAACGGATTATGGGTTATTTGAATATTTTTTAACAACTTATGGTGATGAAACCAGTGAAAAATTCCAAACTGCTCGTCGTAATTTTGTGAAATCTATGGCAGCTTACAGCGTTTTTAGTTATTTACTTCAAACTAAAGATCGACATAATGGTAATATTATGTTAAACACTAGTGGCCATATAATCCATATCGGTATGTTTTCTTAGTGTTTTTAGTACCTTTAAAAACGTTATTTTCTAGATTTTGGATTCATGTTTGAAAGTAGTCCAGGCGGAAACTTAGGCTTTGAACCCGATTTCAAACTCTCTCAAGAAATGGTAGAAATTATGGGTCGTACAGTTAATTCTGCCCCATTCAAACAATTTGCAACTCTTTGTGTTCAAACATTTTTAGCTGTTCGCCCTCATTATAATGTAAGTCCTTCCAATAATAAATTCCTTTATCTTATCTCAGATTTTTAGGCTTTTCTTTCATTGGTTTCAATTATGCTTGACACGAAATTACCATGTTTCCGAGGTAATACAATTCAGCTGTTGCGTGATCGCTTTAAACCTGAATTATCAGATCGTGACGCTGCAAAACATATGATGGGTATAATAAATAAGTGTTATGGTAGTTATCGAAGTAAAATGTATGATCAAATTCAATATCTACAAAATGAAATTCCGTATTAATCCTAATTAGAGAGTTTAAAATTTTTTTTTGCTGACATAATAAAAATCAATTTCTGAAACAATCCAACTAGTGGTTGTCACATTATTGAGGGATGTATGTTCACCATTTTCAATGCAAGATGAAGCCACTCCCATTCCTGAAGCTTTTGCAAGAAGAGTAAACGAATTTGCTTTAACCATGTTTAAACGAGGCCAAGAAGTTATTTCTAATAGAGATAGCAGCAAAGATAATCCAAGATACTATTATTTAAAAACTCGAAAAATTTTGGATGCTGATGCTGTTGTAAATCGAATTAAAATGCTTGTTATTGCAAATTCAATATCTTTAGAACTTTTTGTTTGGAGTGCTATCGATGAAAATGGTACGACAATAACCAACCATAAATAGGCTTATTTTTAAAAAAAATTTTAGATGGCGACCTTGTATGTTCAACAATCACTGAAAAAATGTTTAAAAGTCATCGACATTTATCCCTTTATATGCCAGTGTATGTAGTTGCATTAGATGCATTAGGTACTATGGCTGCAAAATTTCCAATGCTAGCTAAAAATTTTGTTGTTCAAATGCTTTGTAGATTTTTACTTGATTCCGCTCCGGTGCTTACTCAACTTTTTACTGATTATGTAAGTCTAGATTTATAGCTGGCTTTCTTAATTATTAATTTTATTTTACAGTATATTGATAAGAAAAGTCTAAATACTAAAGAAAGTAAACGACCAGAAAGTGAGAGAAGAAAATTAGGATTTATTAGTTTACGAAAAGCTGCCATGGAATCTTTATGCAAGTAAGCTAGCTCCTTTTTTGTTAAAATTATTATTGAACGAAGGTACAAAATTATTTTAATTTCCAGAGCTTTAAGTGCCGCCAGAGTTGTAGATAATAATAGTATTCAAGCATGTTTAGCTAGTGTTTCAGCAAAATTATATTTAACTGCCGCTAAAGAAGAAACGTAAGACACGCTTCAGAACTCCGATTCATTTATTTAAATTTAACGTTTTCAGAGAAATTATTTTGACATTAGAAAATGCAATTTTAACCCTTGGTCGAGTTGGAGTGGTTCTAAAAGATTGTGATGAAACACCCGATTTGGTTATGCAAATATTCCTTCAGCGTTTTTGTAATCCTCCTTCCAATCAAGATCCTTTAATAATTCAATGTATGGCTGATATGGTTGTTGCTGGAGCATCTTCTATTTATGATAACGTCATGAAACTTTTTGTCCAAATCACTGTCGAATCATCTAATCGAGTTTATAATTCTGATGGAGATAATGGTGAAAATCGTTATGGGTAAAATATACATAGTCATTTTTGTTTTGCGTTTGTTTACAGAGAATAATTTTAGATATAGGCATGTATCTCTTGCGGTTGATACAGCTTTAACCAAAATTTCATCAACCACAGCAACAGAAGAAGCTCAAATGACTTTACTCGTTAGATTGCTGGAACTTTTCGTTCAACTTGGAGTTGAAGGTAAACGAGTTGGAGAAAAAATAAGTAAATCCACAGTTAAAATGTCCACGAGTGCTGGAAATCTTGGTGTATTAATTCCTAAAATTGCTTCGGTTGTCTCTCGCCTTGAACCAATCATGCAACCTACAGTAAAATTAAGAAATTTATTTCGAGATTTTTGGTTTTATTGCTCCGTGCTTGGCTTTGATGTTTCTTATTCTGGTTTATGGCCAGAAGAATGGTATGCAGCTGTATGCTCCATCGCTGCAAAATCACCTGTTTTAACTGCAAATGAAAATTTAAAATCTGAATTAATTGATAATGCAGCAATTAAAATGAGCGGAATTTCACCGGTAAAATACTTTTTAGTTTTGATTTAATTTATTTTTGTTATTTAGACCGAGCTTCAAGAACTTAGAAATACAGTCTTATTAGAACTTCAACAAAATCCAGAATGTGTTCCATTAATAAATCGAATGGACGTTGCTCAATGCCTTTATCTTCTTTCAGTTATTCGACTCGAAAAAATGAGGGTCACCCATTCTCGTCACATTGATGCGGTTCATAGTGTTTTTAAATATCTTGAAGATCGAGCAATTCGAAAAGATAAAAGTGGAATTTGGACATGCATTATGAATGCTGCAGCTGTTGTTTTCGATGATTACTTAAAACAAGCAAAGATATTATATGCAGTTGATAAAACTATTGAACAACATTTAATTTATCATGCTCAATTTCTTTTAGTTTTATTTGGACATAGTTTACGCGAAGTTTGTTTCATCTTTTTTTATTTTTGTATTTTAAAGAATTAGAATTTTTTAGATTCGTCAATGCGCAGATTTATGTTTGAGCAAATTGACATTTTCATTTCCATTCATTTTATGGAATGGCACAGTTATTTCTGTTGCTTTACATATGTTGCAAACGATAACCTTTAATCTGCATAATGACCCTGATTGTTTGGTTTCAACTTTGCAATTTGAAAATTTACAGTGGTCCATTCAACTTCAGGTTCAACTTTTTTCCTATTAATCTTGCTTTACTGTATTTTTTGTAGGACACAATAGAATTGCGAAAAACCGTAGCCGATGATTTTGCACGAAGATGTGAACAACTTTTAACTGAAGCAATGAAATGGGCTCCTGGAACCACTCATAGTCATTTGCTAGAATATGTGAGACTCACAAATTCAGCAAATGACAATTCCCTCAAATTAACCATTAGTGCAGTTATAAATCGAAGTAATAATCGAACTGATGATTTATTGCTTGCCGAAAATATTGGTGGAACCACAAAAGAAGAAACTCAAGGAACTGATGTTGGTACATATTTATCTGGGCTTAGTGTTCGATCAGAATATCTGGGAAAAATTAAAGGAATGCTTGGAATGCTTCAAAAAATGCATAATGATGATGGAGCAGCTGAGAGAGCACTTGCTGATCATCTTGAAGAATTATATGAACAAGGACTTGAAAGAGATGATGAAGAAAAAATATCCGATGCTATTATGTCCATGGCGGCATTGTTTATTTATCTTCCCGACGTTAATCATCGATTGCTAAAAGATATTGTTTGGGCTCCATTAAAGCGTTTCACTGAAGGAACGCTGAGATTATCTACGACAGCTTGGAATTGGATCCTTGCAGCTAAAGAAGGGTGTCATATGCATGTAAGTTTGTTTCTTTTATGTTTGTAAATAAAAAATAATTTTACTGATTTTAGTTCCTCCAAGAAATGGCATCTTGCTGGATTACAATTGCTCAAAGACAAATGGGTTTATTTGAAAGAGATCAAGGAATTCAATGTCCATTATCAGTTAAAACTTGCGAAAAACAAGATTCACCTTATATTCTTCCACATGCAATTTGGCTCAATGTTCGTTTTTTTTTAAAATCATTCGATTACAGCAATCATCTTTTTCTTTCTTTTTTAGTTTTTGACTGAACGACTTTGCCTCGCAAAATATTGCAATCAAGAACAATTAGATCTTTTTGAACTAATGTTTGTTCAAACCCTTTCATTGAATATTGGTGATAAACAAGGACCCACAAATTCAATATATCAACATTTAACTTTAATGCCAACTTTTACTGCTTCCACTGTAGCAATGACCCGTAGCATTGAAGCTATAGGTCTCCGATTTCGACTTTTATCTTCTGTGTTAGATATGATTCAAAGTGATTCATCTTCTAATAGTCTCTCTAAAAATGTTCTTCGTCAAAGAGTTTATGCCACAGCTTTTGATTATTTTACTGTGCCTCCACAAACACCAATTCAGTCGTCGTCGCAGTTGAAAAATGATTTGCAACAATTAATTATATTTTGGAAAAGTCTTTTGAGTGATTTAAAATATATTAAAAAGGAAGCTTTTCAAAGCAACGGTAAGCTATATTTAAATTGGAGCTATTAAAAATAAGACTTTTTAAAGATTTGGAATTACATTTAAACAACGTCCATCCATTATTGGCGAATAGTGGAGAATCGCGTGTGACTTCAACATGGCATGGTTCTGCTTCATCACCAGTGAATACCTGGGCTAATACAATTTCCATTATTGCTGCTCAATCAAGAAATCAAACTTTACGCGCTCGTCCCGCGGATCAAGTAAATCGAGATATTGATCGACAAGTTAAAAATATTGGTTTACGTCGACAACTTTTGTTATTGCTTGTGGCTTCAGAAGTTGAAAGAATTGATGCTTGGCTTCATCCATTGGTTGAACAACCCTCAGATGATAAAAGTGTTATAGATCGATGGATGAAAGGCACATTTGGTGAAACAAGATCTGATGCAAAATTTATGAGAAATATGACTAAATTTGCTTGGGAAATTTCAACTCAAATGGCTGTTTATTTGGCATTGAGATTTCGGTCTTATTCTGCTGTTCGAACTACTCTGCAAGATTTAATTAGAAGTTTTCCTGAACAAGTTTCACATCTTCATGATGCTTTACCATTTTTCCTTGGTGATATTAGCACAAATTATGAAGCTTTTGATGTATATATTTATCCTTTTTTCTTTCTTTCAAATTTTAATATTTAAACTTTTAGATGACCCATTTATTTACATGGGCACGATGTTCACCTGTTATGGCTTTATCTTTGTTATCTCCTCGTTTATTTGCTCAACATCCGATAACCATGCAATACGCAGTTAGAGTACTTCGCTCCTATCCCGCTGATGTTTTGTTGCTATATATTCCACAAATTGTTCAAGCCATGAGATGGGATAATGAAGGATATGTTTCGGATTTGATTGTATGGCTTGCTGGTCATTCACAGCTTCTTGCCCACCAGCTTTTATGGAATATGAAAGCCAATATGTATACCGACGAAGAATCTAAAATTGAAGATCCTATTTTATTTAAACCTTTACGAGAATTATCTGACAAAGTTTGTTTTCATTATTTTGCAACATTTGTAAAGTTTATTTTTTTGCAGATTACAAATCAACTCGAAGGAGCTGCCCGCCGCTTTTATGCAGCTGAATTTGATCTTTTCCATAAAATCACGCGGATTAGTGGCCAAATTAAATCACATCCAAAAGGTGATTCAAGAAAGAAAGCATGTTTGGAAGCATTCGCAAAAGTAAATCTTGATTGCATTGGATATTTGCCATCCAATCCTGAATCAATTCTTCTTCAAATTGATCATTCAAGTGCCACGCCTATGCAAAGCGCAGCCAAAGCTCCATTTTTAGCAAGATTTAAAGTTCGGAAAGAAACTGTTGATGAAGTTGAGAAATTGGCATTAAATTATTATCAAGATGTTTCAAAAGATAAAAATAAACTTGAAAGTGAAATACGGTCACTTTCACGAGCTGAAAACGATTTATGTTGGAAAGCAGCCATATTTAAAGTTGGGGATGATGTTCGTCAAGATATGCTTGCTTTGCAGCTAATGCAATTAATGAAAAATATTTGCGATTCTCTTAATATTGATGTCTGTTTATTCCCCTATCATGTAGTTGCCACAAGCCCTGGATGTGGTGTGATTGAATGTGTACCAGATTCAAAATCTCGAGATCAGCTTGGGCGTCAAACGGATTATGGGTTATTTGAATATTTTTTAACAACTTATGGTGATGAAACCAGTGAAAAATTCCAAACTGCTCGTCGTAATTTTGTGAAATCTATGGCAGCTTACAGCGTTTTTAGTTATTTACTTCAAACTAAAGATCGACATAATGGTAATATTATGTTAAACACTAGTGGCCATATAATCCATATCGGTATGTTTTCTTAGTGTTTTTAGTACCTTTAAAAACGTTATTTTCTAGATTTTGGATTCATGTTTGAAAGTAGTCCAGGCGGAAACTTAGGCTTTGAACCCGATTTCAAACTCTCTCAAGAAATGGTAGAAATTATGGGTCGTACAGTTAATTCTGCCCCATTCAAACAATTTGCAACTCTTTGTGTTCAAACATTTTTAGCTGTTCGCCCTCATTATAATGTAAGTCCTTCCAATAATAAATTCCTTTATCTTATCTCAGATTTTTAGGCTTTTCTTTCATTGGTTTCAATTATGCTTGACACGAAATTACCATGTTTCCGAGGTAATACAATTCAGCTGTTGCGTGATCGCTTTAAACCTGAATTATCAGATCGTGACGCTGCAAAACATATGATGGGTATAATAAATAAGTGTTATGGTAGTTATCGAAGTAAAATGTATGATCAAATTCAATATCTACAAAATGAAATTCCGTATTAATCCTAATTAGAGAGTTTAAAATTTTTTTTTGCTGACATAATAACATCGCTTAATTTTCCTAGTCATAATTTTTTATATTTTACGAATATTTTTATAATTATTAAATATTATACTATTCCTTAATTTGTTTCTTTTTTTTTTTGCCATTTTACATTCCAAGATTTCTATAATAAAGAGGTTTATTAATAACTTTTTGTACCATCTCCCTAATTTAGAATTCATTGCTAATAAAAAATAGTAAAAATGCTGAGTTTATTGAAATGAAACAATAACGTCATTTTTTTAAAAATAAAACATTCTGACTCATGTTAGTGGAAATTTTTCTTTCGATGTCATACTCTCGCCGCTCATATTCCAATAATAACATTCATCTTTTTGTGTATTTTATTTTTAACTCTAAAAATCAGCTGTTTGTAATTTAAATTATTTACAACCCATTTATGGGACAAAATTCTTCGAGGAGCCCATTGGCTCAAACAATATTAATTGATTATGAAGAGTTATTAGACCTTATTCTTGAAATCAATCAAAAGTTTGTTAAAAATTTGACTGAAACTTTTTTTTATTAAATCTAAGTTTCAGATGTTATAAAACAGCAGGAAATGGAACTAATCATGAATATTTATGTTTTGCTATTAAAAAGGATTCAAGTGATACATTTTTATGGAAAGCAACTGTACGTATTTGCTGTTTTACAAAGGTTCGTGTCACGGAATATAATAATATTTTGGAGTCACACAAAAAAGAGTTTAAGCAAAAGTGAAAAAATTAATTGTAGTTTAAAAACTTTCATGGAATAAATAAATAACATTTTTAGAGTCTTTCAAATTCTAATGCTAAGCCAGTTTCTGGTCGAACTTTTACACTTCGACAATTTCTTCGACTTTATCAAGCGACAAAACCCTTGCTTGAAGCTGCTCATGAAGGCTCCAATTTAAATCAAATATTGAAATCTGAAGATTTAATGTCCACTTCCATTTTTCAAGACAGGTATTTACGATATTAAAATTTTAATATAAAAATTACTATGGTTATTTAGTTGCACAAACGAAGGTGAATGTGTTATTTGTCTTGAGCGAGAACCCGATACCATATTACCTTGCACCCATGCTTATTGCTCTAAATGTTTGGATGATTGTCGAAGACATAATCAAAAATGCCCTCTTTGCCGTGTTGGATCTACTTATGAACAAGATGAATGGGTTGTTCCAAAAGCGCCTGAGGCTGATACCATTAAAGATTATGTTGGGACATTATCCAAACCTTCTACTTCTCTTCCAAGAGTACAACCAGAATACCGATATTGAGTGATAATTAAACTTATCGACGATAAAATGCATTTATTTTCTTAACGGGTAAAAGCTAATTGTAAAAATAATTAATGTAAGATAGATATTATCGCTTTCCACGTAATTAATAAGCTTCTTTTTTAAAAGTAAATTTGTTATTAATAATACTTTAATGTTTACAAAAATTTAATTTTTGTTTTTTTGTGTTTTTTCTAGCATCATAAAACTTTCACACAACTTTGTATCTTTCTTTTTTATTAAAAGTTCTAAAATCATAACTTGAAATGTAAATAGAAGAAGAAAAAATTAGTTGATACATAAAAAAACTTTGGCCAAACGAGCACGCTCGGCAGGTAAAAAAACCTGTTAGTTAGTTAGCTAGCCCAACCCCGTGAGCGAGCATTGCACGTGTGTTGTTGTCTTCAAAGGAAAAAAACAAGCAAGCAGCAAAAACATCTTTGGTTTTTCGTTGTCTTTGTATTTGTCTCTGTTTGTTGTTTTTCTTCGTTCAGTAAAGCATAACTTTATTGAAGTGATCCGTCCACTCAAGTTAACATATTTGTTCAATCTTTTTTTTTGCTGTTACCTTAATTAGTATGTCCTTTTACTAAAATAAAATGTAAGTTATTTTAAACCTTTTTTTATATTTGAAACTAACATTGCCATCTCAGCAACTTTTCATATATTCTTGTTGCATGTATAAAAATTATTTTACTTTTTATTAACATTTGAGGCCCTTGTTTTTTCTTCTTTTATATCCAGGGTTAACATTTTCTCTCATTATTTTTATTTGAATGACGTTTAGAAATTTCCATTAAAATTATTAGCTCTTAAAACTTTTTCTAAAACTTTTGTGCAACAATTTATCGTTTCTTTTTGTTTGCATAATCCCATAGACTTCTTCAACGTTTTGGAGAAACTTTCGATTAACAAGCATCATTTAAACTTTACCCGCGCGTATAATAGCTTTGTTTCTAACGTTTGTTGTCGTCTGAGACTTTTTGTAACGATTGATTTTGTGGTTAATTTCTTTGAGTGACATTTTTGTTATCTTTTCAGATTCTATTTTCACCGACGTCCTTCATCTTTATTAGCTTGGTCTTCCTTCTCAATATTTGATATCGCTTCAAAGTGGAAAATAAATGGATGATTTTGTAGCACATCAATCTGTCGATAATCCAACTTATAGCAATTCTGCTGCTGCATATGATCCTATGTGAGTCACCTTTTTCTTTTTTGTTAACTTTTGACGTGCGTGTTTGAGCTTGCTGTTTGTATTTCCTCGTCATCGGCGATCACGGTTCTTTTTATTTTTTTATGATTGGGGCGTAACCTCTCAAAAATGCTTCAATGACGAACTGTGTGTGAGAGACGAGAGATGTGTTGCATTCTTTTTTGCATTTTCCTTTAAAAAACACAAGATTGAAGCTTTATCTTTTCTTTTCTTATCGCAACATATTGAACTTATTGATTCGAACTAAAATAATTTTTATCATTCGCGTTGTTTTGATTTAAAAGTTTTTCTTCTCCTGTTTGTTTTTTCTTTCCTTCCTTTTAAACATAAGCATGACCATATTTCGATACGCTTTTCTTTTTCTTGTAAAGATTCTTTAATAGCTATAGTTTGTAACTGCTGTACAAAAATTGTTTTTTGATGCACATGATTGAAACCTTCGAACTCCGATTATTTTTTTGGATGAAGTTTCAATTCGTTAATGCTCTTTTTCACTTCTCTCTTTTAACTGCCGCTCATTTACATAACCAAGTTTCAAAGTGTAAGGACGCACTTTTTTGTGTTGTTGATGTTGTATAGTAAGTATTTCATCAAAGCTTACCTATTTTCCTTCTCTTGTTTACGTTTTTTTAAAGTTAGCCGCTTTTATAGCTTTGCCAAACAAACACCTTCTTATTATTAAACGCATTTATAATGACTAGAAAGTTCTGTTAACTCGTGTGTGTTTTTTAAATGGCGTTATAATTGTTACTTTCATTTCCTTCTTTCGTTAATTTTTATAAGGTTAAAGCATTTTTTTCTTTTCAGAGCAAGTATATCTCGTTATCATATCCTGTTCCCAACAACAACAATGTCAACTCCGGCAATGTCAAATGTAACCGAACCAAGTGCAAAAACGGGTCCAAATATGGTTGATTTTTATATTGGTCTTGGATTAGCTGTCGGTTCATCATTATTCATTGGAACTTCATTTATTATCAAAAAGAAAGCTCTGATAAAACTAGCGAATACAACCGATCCTGCGAAACGAGCATCTGAAGGTGGATATGGTTATTTAAAAGAATGGCTATGGTGGATGGGCGTCATAACAAGTTTGTTTTTCTCCATTATTCAATATGCTTTTTTTGACCTTGATGTTTTTAGTGGGAATTGGTGAAGCTTGTAATTTTGCTGCTTATGCATTTGCGCCTGCTAGTTTAGTAACTCCTCTTGGAGCATTGAGTGTACTCGTCACGTAAGTTCTTGATCATTTATTGATTTTTCTTTAATCCTTTTTACAATTTTTAGAGCAATTTTGTCATCTCGTTTACTTAAAGAAAGGCTTAACTTGCTTGGAAAAATAGGATGTGCGGTGTGTTTACTTGGTTCAACGTCAATTGTTATTCATTCTCCGAAAGAAGAAGAGGTATCTTCCATGGCTGATTTGGCATTAAAAATGAAAGATGCAGGTATGAGTATCTTTATAACATAACTTTTTATTCTTACATTATCCTTATTTAGTCTTTATACTTTACGTTATTGCTGTTATTGTTGTAACTTTTGGAATCGTTATTTACGTTGCTCCTCGATATGGTCGTTCAAACATCCTGGTTTACATTTCTGTTTGTTCTCTTATTGGATCATTATCAGTTATTTCTGTAAAAGGTCTTGGTCTTGCCATTAAAGAAACGATATCGGGATCTCAACAATTTACAAATATGCTGACATGGTTTTGGTTGCTTTGTGTCATAGCGTGTGTCTCTGTACAATTGGTAAGGTATTTTCTCTTTACTTTTCTTTCGGGTAACAATCCAATTTTTAACCTTTCCATTGTAAAGTTTGGTTTGTGAAAGGTCAACAAAGTAATTTTTGAGATTGAATGTTGAAGTTATTGCTTCTTTGTTGACTTTTTTATAGTAAACAATATACTTCAATGAAAAGAGTTCTTATGGCGTGATATGTTGTGACTAATGTTTTGAAATTTTAGATTTACCTCAACAAATCCTTGGATATTTACAATACTTCAATGGTCACACCAATCTATTATGTATTTTTCACCACATTTGTTATCTTGGCTAGTTCAATCCTGTACAAAGAATGGTCATGTTTGGGCGCAAGTGATGTAATTGGAAATGTTATTGGATTCTTAACAACTATTATTGGAATATTTCAAATGCAATTATTTCGTGATGTTGATATTCCACTTAAACGATTTCGAATTCTTATGCACTCTGGAAATATGGGTGGTCATGTTGAACTTATCAATAGTGCTACGAACTTGGTTAATCCAGAAGATGGTGGACGAAGTGTTCAAACTTACAGTAATGGTACAGCATGGCGTGGAAGAGATAGTTCATCATCAGACAGCGACAACTCAAGAAGTAACAATCGAGCTGGAAATGTTTTATACACTTAGATTATGCTCAAATTTATAAATAAAATACTCGGGGTTCATCATATTATATCCTTTTTTTATTATCTTAAATCCATTTTTATTATTTACGGGTAGCTTTTTAATGTCATTTTTTATTGTACGAAGTTTATTATCATGTCTTTTTTTTGTATGTACTCATCACTTTGTATTTTTATATAGTTTATATTGTAACAACGTCGTCTATTTTTGGGTGTGTTTTATTTGTGTTAGTCTTTGTGCCATGTTTCTCATGATTAAAAAATTATCGAGAAAAAACTCGAAAGAAATTTAATAAAGAAGAACATCTATAATAATAATAAAAATTGTGTAAACACATCTTTTCACAAATGCCTTGAGGCGAGTTAGATAGAATAGGAGCATGATGATGTTGCTTTTCTGTTTATCGGATAAGCATAAACTTCTCTTTTTTTACTTAATAAAAAGATTTTTTGACGAGAAAAAAAGAAGCATAAACATTTCAAAAAAAAAGTTTTTTAGAAGTTGAGACGGTGAAAAGCATGTCATTTTTGCTGAATAAATGCAACTAACTTCACGCACACGGCATCTTCGTTGTTGTCCGGTCTCAAAAGTTGTCAACTATGGGAGTCGTCTCGCTGAAAGCGGCGTAGTTTTGCTTCCAATGATGCTTAACAAACTCAATGCCATCGGAGGCGGCGGCTGCGGCAGTGGTAGTGTCTTTTCGACTTCCTCTCTTTTTTTTTTTGAAAGCTTCCATTAGTTTCCTTCTCTTTTTTTGTAGTTGTAACACAGCAATACCCGTTTTGAGCTTATAGTTTGTCTGTGTTGTTGTATATATATAAACCCAGCTCACGGAGCTTTTTTTAAGTAACAAAAAAAGGAAAAGAAGGTTAGCTTTACTCCTACTTGCCTTTTTGCCTGTGGCATTCGATGCGCATTTAGATGAAAGAAAGAAAATATCCCACTAAAATAAAATGAAAAGAAAAAAGTCAGCCTTGAAATCATTGGTTATCTATCTTTTATTCCCTCCCTTATTTGAGTTTTTTTATAGAAAAAATAAATATTATAAAGCGTACTTTCCCAATAATTTTAAAATGTTTTCCTCCCAAAAAATAGTAAATACTAATTCAATTTTTTAAAATTATTCCAGATGCTTTTTTGGAATGAAAAAAAAAAATTTGTTTGTTTCATTTGTTGCTTGCAAAAGTTTAAACATGTGTTTTTCTTTTGACTAAAGAAGTTGTCTGACTATTTACACATTATCGTCGCTTACTTTTTAAAAATGGGAGAAAGAGATATACATTATTATTATTTTTAAATTTGCCTTTTTTCAAAACTTATGGTCATCTTTATTTGGTCATGGATAAAGCTAATCAACTTTAACTTGGCCACATTTTATTTCCCGAATCAAGCAATACGAGAAAAAGCTTAGACGTGTTTCATCTTTTTTTTGCTTTAAATTTTTCTTCCCTACATCTTTATTTTTTTTAACTTGTCGAAGTACTTGAAAATGATTTAAGTGCATCTTTTTTTGTTGTTGTTCTTGTTGAAGAGAGAATCGCGAGACCCGTGGAAATCTTCTTTTTTTTCGACTTCTTTTAGCCTCTAAATAAAAAAAGCATTTGCACAACAAAAACTCATCTTTATTGTATTGTAAAAAAACGAAATAAACAACATCATTTTTTTATTATTATTTGTTTGCAGGTGAAGAAGCAATGCCCTATTGGTTTATTCCTCGACAATCATATACTTTTTTTACACGACATCTTTGTTATTACTAACAATATTTTTGTTTGTTGCCATTATTAATTCAATGGTTATAAAACTGCCATAAATTATTATTCTTTGATTTTTATTCAAAGTGTCGAAATTCAAGTTTTTTTCTTCTTCAAGAAAAAACAACCAAGAATAATTTTTGTAAATACTCTCAAAGTGCATGAATAGTTCGCAAAGCTTAAAGTTTTTCCATCATCGTATATGGGCGCTAGATGCTCAAGACGAAGATCAAGTCCATCGCAGACACAATTAACTGATTTTTCATTAGTTCGTTCAATAGGACGTGGAGCATTTGGAAAGGTTATTTACACCATTAAATAATTTTGAAAACTAATAATAATGTTTATAGGTTTGCATTGTATTGCATAGAGATATGAAAAAACATTATGCATTAAAATATATGGCTAAACGAAGACTTATACAAAAGTCCGTAGCATATAATGTTTTAAAGGAATTAGAATTACTTCAAGAACTTAGTCATCCATTTATAGTTAATTTATGGTTTACGTTTCAAGTAAGTCTTTCGACCAATAAAATAATTTCTTAGGTATCCATTTTTTTAATAGGATGAATGTTATATTTATATGGTTAGCGACTTATTACTTGGAGGAGATTTACGCTTTCATTTAAATGATCAAGGTCGATTTAGTGAAGTTCGAACAAAATTGTATTTATGTGAAATTGCGTTAGCTATTGATTATTTACATGGAAAATCTATAATTCATCGAGATATAAAACCCGAAAATATTTTATTAGATGATCAAGGCCATGCACATTTAACTGATTTTAATTTAGCAACAAAATTAGAAACAAATTCTTTAGCCACATCGTTTAGTGGTACACGACCATATATGGCACCAGAAATATTGCGTACATCTCTTGGTGAAATACAAGGATATGATGAAAGAATAGATTGGTGGTCGCTGGGAATATGTTTATATGAATTTTTACGTGGTAGACGACCATTTGAATATCCTGCATCTTGTTCAACGCCACAAGTAATTTTATTTTAATTTTTCTTCGACTTTGAAGCAGAGATAAAAGTTTATAGGTTCTTCATATGATAAGTGAAAACAGTCTTTCACTTCCTGCTCAATGGTCTTCCGACCTCATAGCTTTTACGGGTTTTCTAATTAATGCAGATCCAAATCGGCGAGTATCAAATTTTAATGATTTTAAAAATCATGAATACATGCAACGTATTGATTTTGATATAGTTTTAGCAAGGTTGGTAATTACAGTAATTAATAAAATGATTTTTTATGAACCAATCAAAATGTATTCGATAACCAAATTTCACTTTTCCAGAAAATCAGCTCCTGTTTTTCTTCCGAAAAATGATAAAATGAATTGTGATCTGACTTATGAACTTGAAGAAAGAATAGTTGAGTCAAGTCCCTTGAATCGACATCATCGTCGACACATTCATAGACCTGGGAATGAAGAAATGGATGAACAAGTTAAAGATATCACAACCTCTTTCAAGGCTTACAATCGCTTCAAATGCGAAAGTAATCAGCCATACATGCCAACACAAGTAAGGACTTTATTTTTTAAAAGAAACTTTGATGTTAAAATTTTTTAGGCCATTGTAAATGCAAATTCACATGTGCTTGTGTAATATTTCCAAACTACAGTACCAAAAGCGCCTTTTATTCATATCATTCTTTTTATTATTATTAAAAAAAAGTGACTGCCCTAAATTAGAACCAGGATCTATCTCAGAATTATTTTTTTACAAAAACAATAAATATTAATAATTTTGCTTTGCAAATATTTGAAAGGCCAAAAATAAAATGAACATATTTGCTCAAAATAAATATAAAAAAAGGCTCAAAAAACAAAGCTTGCACACAACCAATAAATAAAAGTAGAGGGAAAATATTTTAAATTTCATCTGATGGTCGATCATTTTTTCTTTCATTAGAAAATTGAAAGCCAGCCATTTCCATAATTGATTTATCTGGATTTTCATCCCAATTGCCGGGCAATGGCACAGTGCCTTTTTGTTCAGCTGCTCTTTTAATTCGTAATTTTTGTTTTTGTTGTTCGAGAAGTATGGCCTCATCGCCACAGCCCCATACCTTAAAAGTAATTTGTTTAAAAGACGCATTCGAAACAAAAATATTTTAAAAAGGTGCAAACAATTTAAAAAAAATATTATATAGCTCAAGATAAAAGTCTTCAGAAAACTTACTTCGAGAGAATTCACATCACTCATATCATCATTAACAGAAAAATGTCTACCAAACATTATTCCAAATACACTTGAACGAAGTTTAAAATTACAATAAATCATTTCATTTCCATCAACGCGTTTAAACGCTGGAAGAATTTGAATTAAAACACAATTATTTCCACCAAATTTTTTAGTTGAATGCCGCCATTCTTCATCATTTGCAATAACATAAACAGATTTATCAATTTTGCGAAACGCAACTATCGTTGGGCCTTTGTAATGGAATGTTGTCGATTCAAATCGATTCATGCTTATTCCTTGATGTTCACTGCTATATAATAAAGTCCATAGATTTAGCCCTTTAGTTGTTTCACTTTGGTTTTGAGGAAAATAAATAGTTCTTGGAAGCATTTGTTGAAGAATATACATTTGTGAAGGTGTAAGTATATCGGATTTATAATCATTATTTACCTAAAGAAAGAAAAGTTATTTTCGAAGTTAGAAAGAAATGATAGCATACATGTTGACGACCATAAAAGACATCATACACTTTTTCTCGAATGGATGAGCAAAGACTGGGACAATTTTCATGTATCCATGAAATAATTTTTTCATGTTCACTGCCTTGCGATGTCTAAAATATTCGAATATTTAAAGGCTTGAAAAACAATCAAACAAAATTACCATATCGTTAATCAATGATTGAATGAAATCATCATTGGGTTGCGGTTGCTGAACTCCAGCACAATCAAAACAAACTTTCAAAAGTTCATCAACGGGTTGAATAATTTTCACATAAATGTCAGTTGAATTCCCAACAAGACTTTGAGAATGTTTACTAAATTGTTCCATTGTCATTGGAGAGTTACTGCCATCATTCAAATATTTAAAAAGTGGGGTTGCTAAATCACCAAGTTTATTCTGAAAATGATATGAGTAAATATATAAATAAGTAACAATAATGAAAACAAACTTACGGTTAATTGTTCAAGACTCAAAGTATTTGCGCCATCACTAACAGACATAAACATTTGTTTTATAAGTGGATTAGCTTCATGGTGTCCTTGATGCTTGTGATGATGGGTTTCATGAGAAGTTGAAGAAGCATGTGTTGATTTATTATTGCCCATTTTTTAAAACGTAGAATCAAAGGTTTTACAAAGTTGAAAATAAACGATCCCAAAAAAATCACAAATCCACAAAATATAATTTTTTAAAATGTTTGCAAGCGAACGAGTTTCGATAAGGTATTCTTGTTTGTCCGGATGGGGCGTATTATCAAAACAATTGATCGCTGAAACACTAATAAATATTATTGACTCAATGTATGAATTTTTTTGTATCAAGATTTTTGGAAAGTAGCCTACAAACTACGCTAATATCAAATATGTAAATATATAAATGTTATGCAACACGTGAAAAATGCTGAGGAAACAATTTTTTTATATATTTTATATTAAAAACTAGTAATAATAAATGAATAATCTAATTTTAACAAGTAGCAAGTAGAGTTTTAAACCAAACTATCAAATTTAAACCATTTTCCGATAACGACAGCTAAAAAATAGAAAAGATTAGTAATGGTTTTAAAGTAAAATGAGATGGTTGTTTACCGATTTCGATTGCAACACCAAAGAAAATAAACTGTTGTAAATCATAACGAGCTTTAAGAGCATGTTCACGTTCAAGGGAATGTTTCATATCAGAATTGGGCATAAACATGATGGATATTGATTCTTAAAATTAATATTTTTATTATATAAAAGATAAAGAAAAAATATTTGTTTCAAACTCGACAATAAATTTGCCCTGATTTACAAAGCCGCGTTTAGAGAATGATAAAAGACAGAAGATTTAAATAGGGAGATAAACTTTTAGGTTGTCTAATATTTTAGATGATATATTCTCAAGCAACTATGATGCAAAACGGCATTAGGTATTCGAATGGGAAGAAGAAAAGCAAAAGCTTTCAATACAATTTTGGCCTTCATATTTCTTACCCCGAAATTTTTGTCGACCTTTAAAAAGAAAAGCATTATTTCAAAAAAAATTTCTTGTTTCACTATTTTTGCTTAATAAAAATTTGAAGCCAAAGCTTTTTAGTTTATTATATTCGTTTAAATTTTTTTTCTTCTTCCATCGTTATTTATAGCAACAATATCGAGAGTTAATTTAAATCTTCTTTCAGTTCTTTCCCATCAGAAAAAAATATGGAATCCTCCGATCCCAATTTCAATCGTTTCCTTCACCAACTTCAAGCTGAATCACAACGTCAGAAGTTTGCAGAACAAGTAATAATTTCCCCAACCAATATTTTCCAAGTTTTTAAAAATTACTTTTTAGGTTCACACTTTAACCAATCGGTGTTGGGATGTATGTTTCACAGATTCACGACCTCCAAGTAAACTCGATAGCAAAACTCAAGCTTGTCTTTCAAATTGTGTTAATCGCATGGTTGATGCTTCGAACTTTATGGTTGAACATTTACAGAAAATGGATAAAAATAATCTTGTTTAAAAATTATATTCACAATCAAAATATTATAGTAATTATATATTTTAGTTGGAGCTTGTTTGTGTAAATTATCGATTTAGAATTTTTACCATTGTGCTTGCTACCTTTTTTTAAAGAGAGGAAAGTTCAATGCTAAATTTCAATGTTTTGTTTACAATAAATTCTTTGATTTATTAAACCGTTAAAAGTCATAGAGGGACCAAGAGAAAAAAATTGATCACAGAAATGCATAACTTTTCCATGGACAACCAATCTCAGATATTAAAGATGCAAACCCAAAAACCTAAGTTTCAAAAGCAAAAATTTTCTTTAATCATTTGCAGACATTCCATAAAATCGAGCAGGTTGGAAAAAAGAAAGCACCTAAAACTCAAAGCAAGGGTTATTCTGCGAATTTACATCTCATCCAAACGAATACAGTAATGCAAGCTAAAATCTACTGACGAATGAGATGCATTTTTTTTTTTGAAAAGTTCCGCTTTAATATCTCTGACTAATACTTTGTTTTCTCTTAATTTGATTTCCCTTTCGGCATCCTTTTTCTCACATTTCGATCTTTCCCCGAATTTTTATATGTATATGATCTAACATTTAAAAATATACCTTTTTAGCATTTCGGCGTTTTTTTTCTTCTTCTAAAAACAAACATTTTTCGTTGTCTATCATACATACAGTCATCATCGGCGTGATCATACGTTTTGAGAGGATGTTGTTTAAAGCTCTTTCGTTGCTACTTTGCTATTAGAAGGTGGAAATATTTTTAATTTTATAAACACCTTATTTTTCTTTAGTATTTTGGTTTGGCGCTTTTTGATGTTTATTTTTTTGCTGATCTACCAAAAAGGGGCGTTATTTTTTACATTTATAAGCAACTCGAAGAAAAACAAAACTATTCCAAAATAGTGTTAATCGTGATATTTTTCTAGCGCAATCGGAGTATTCTCGTTAGGCAAAAAATAAAAGCTTTTGGTTTATAGGTGCCTTTTCTCTTTTTTGAAGATAAAAAAATCATTTAACTCTCGCTTCTTTTCGAAATGCATTGATAGCTAAATTTTATTATTAATTATTGTTTTTCTGTTAACAACCTTCCTCCTTTCCGTGGTTATCCAAATTCATATCATTTCATTTAATAAATTTTTCATTATTTTAAGCATGTCTGATCCTAATTTCAATCGTTTTGTTAATGAACTCAATGCTGAATCTCAACGTGCAAAGTTTAATGAACAGGTATGTATCAATATCAAAATTGGTTTCCAACCGAATAATTACAATAATAAATTTTTAGGTTAACACCTTAAACAGCCGCTGTTACGATGTTTGTTCATCCGGTAGCCCTTCAAGCAAAATGGATAACAAAACTGAAACTTGCATTTCAAATTGCGTTAATCGCATGGTTGATGCTTCAAACCATATGGTTGATCATATGCAAAAGTATAATAAAAAATAATTTCTTGGATGCGAAACCAAAATGATAGCCTTTATGTTAACTGAAAATTCAACCTTTTATGTAAATTAAACATTGTGCAGCCTTCGAAAATTTTATTTTTTTATGAGATTTTTTTGAGAAAGTGTTTTGTTAATTTACATTTTTGCTTGAATACTTTTTTTCCAAAAAATAATTTTTTAGTAGTCTTTTTTGTCTTAATTTTTTTTATTTGTGAGTAAAAACAATAAATAAAAGTATACAAAATATTTTTTTTGATATTGTGGAAAACATAATAATAAAACAAATTTTTTAACGCTTCAACCATTTTGGCATTCCTTCCAAATTTGGACGTTGAGGTGGTGGACCAGTATTGTCATTAGCCGATGTGATTGATTTAGCAGTTCGCTTATTTTGAGATGTTTGACTTTCATGTCCAACTGTAGGATTGTATGGTTCATATTTGGAATTAACAGCCAACCATTCATCGCTCATAGCGTTTGCAGCATCTAAAGTTACATGTTGAAAATGGTTTTGACCAAAAGCCTCTTCAATATTTCCTTTAATTGTTAAAATAAGGTTTGACTTTGGAGCTAATCCGGCATCGATGAGATTTTTAAATTTATCCTTTTGAAGTTTTTCATTCAAAAAGAAAGAAATATCAAATTTGATTGATTTCGATGTAAATAAATTTTCAATGAAATCATGAATGCTGCTTACTGAAACAAAAAAATTTAAAAATTAATTAGCGAACATTTAAAATAAAAAATTAACCTGGTTCTTGAGAATGAAAACAAGTTTGAATAGCTTTGTTTTCTGGTAAAAGAAATCTGATTACAGTATTTTTATAAGCATCCAACTTTCTTTGATGATTTTTGCTATCGATAAAAGCTTTGGGAACAAAAGCACGTTGGCTTCCTCCATTTCTATAAAAAATGAATATATTTATTACTTGTAAAAATAATAATTTGAGAAACTTACGCTTGTTCCGCTAAACTTCGTTGTAAAGCTTGAATATCTTTTGCCGTAGTTTCATAAACGCTATCATCAATTTCCTCTAATTCTTTTTTCTTAGCTTCCGACAATACTCGATCAAAAAAGATTACATTTCGATTTTGTGGTGGATCGAAAATAATTTCTTCTTGAATTTTAGCCTCATCGGTATCATAAGGAACAGAGATTTTATGTTCGGGAAATTTGAAGTTGGCGAATTCATTAATTGGAGGTTGATGGGGAGTTTTAGCTGCTTGAGTTAAATCTTGCATATCAACATCAGATCGAAGAGTGCCATGTTCAGTTAAAAGTGTATCTACGAGGGAATCTGATCGACCAGATTGAAGACTAGCGTTGAGAATGCGAAGTGTGGCTTCAAGCCTTTCAAGATCTGATTGATTTTGATTGTTTGATGGAACAGAAGTAGATGATGAAGGTTCACTGGTATCCATGGAAGATAAATGGGATGCAGCAGCAGCTTTTTCAGTTTCTTGTCTAAAAGCTTTTTTAATAAAATACTTTTTTATAAAATAAATAAAATTCTAACCTTTCAATTTCTTTCTGTTTCATTTCCTCTTCCAATCTCGTCTTTTCTTGGGCTTGTCTTTCTTCAAAATCCTTCTGATATTTTGCTTCTAAAGCAACTCGCGCATCATTTTCTGCTTTTTGTTTAACAAAATTTTCTGTCATTTTTTTTCGTCGTTCATTTTCAGCTATTAAATTTTGATAAATTTGAGCCTTTTCTTCTTCAGTAAATTCAGAAATGGAATATCGCAATAAAACTCGACCCGATGCAATTCCAATTGATTTCAAAGTGGTTACAGCCAAAAGTGCTTCACTTTTCCACTGTAAAAAAAGAAGGAATATTAAAAAGGAAGTAATTGGAGAATGGGTTTACCTGTTGGTTGAGATATGTCAAGGTCGGGGCTTTTCCATTTTCTATCTTCAATAAATCAGTGCCGAATTCTTCCGAAAACTTTTTAAGCATATCAGCTAAAGTTGTTGTACTAATAAATTTACAAATTTTTCGGCCATCAGAAGATTGAAGAGCGACTTCAACTTCTTGATCAACTTTTTTTTCTTCTGAATATACAAGATCCAATGTGGCATTATTTGGTAAACCAGTAAGTCGAAAGGGTAATGAATCATCCAAAGGTTTATCTCGGTGATAAAGAGCATGAGAATCCATATCATATCCTTGCTTGAGGCAACATTCTTCAAGCACCTGAAAGTCATCCTTTTTGATTATTTAGAAAATGGTAAAAGAAAATGGTTTACTTGTCTCATCGAAGTTGCTGGGGTTACTGGAATTTTACATCGACGAGCATTTGGGCAAAGTATCGTTAAGCTGGACATTTTTACAAAAAAAATTTAAATCAAATAAAGTTTCTATAAAATTTGATATAATTTATTTAATCAAATCTAAAGCAAAATCATCCAAAAATAAAAAAATCTTTTGTCACGAAATATTTATTCTTTTGTGGCAAAGCGAACTTCTTTTTTTCAAGTAAATATTACTTATTGAAAATTTTGGTTCAAGATTGCATTTCTTTATTATTGGATAAACCAAAACTTATAAAGTGTGAATTGGTAATCGAAGCCATCTGTCATTTATTGTCATCAAGTTGACCTTCTTTTCTAGCCATTCTTATTACCAAAATATTTATCATTAATTTGTTTATTTATTCTTATTTTGGAAATTAGGGCTTCATAAAAGTTGTTAAAAGGCACATATTAAAATATTAAAAGAGTATCAATTCATTACTTCTTTATTTCTTAGCCCTTAAATAAGCCTGGATATCTTTTATTTACTCCTATATAAAAACTTTTTTCCTTTATCTTTTGCAACCATTTCAATAACAAAAGAATCGTATATTTTTTGTCCAAGCGTGCCTAACGAGAGAGTTCTATGAAGTTCTAAAATTTTTTGATGAGATTTTTCATGCAATTCTTTCAAACGTTTTTCGATTGCACAGAATTATTTAAATATTTCTATTTTCTTTCAATTTTTGCTATATTTCATTCATTTTTTAGAATCATGTTTGCCACACAAGGCTTCAATGCCAGCATAGAGTTAATGCAATTTCCTCGTTTAGCAGCTCGGCGTAGACATAATGGAAATCGCAATGATTTGAATGAGCTTCATCAACGTTGCATGTTTTATCATAAAACTTTTTCACAATTTAGTGAACCAGAATTGAAACAAATATTTAATAGTTAGTGATTTTCACAAATATATTTATTTGTATTTTGTAAGTTTTTAGGTGCTTTAATTACAAATCAAGGAAAATTAAAGCAAAAACACATTTCAATTCCTATTGATTCAGCTACAAATTTAATGATGGGTTCCGGTGGAAATCTTTGTATGTTAATTGATTTTTTTCTATTGTTGGTGTATATTGATTCCATTAAAATTTAGATATTCAACGTCGAGGTTTTCGAACTCGGGCAGCACCTCAAGGTTTTGGCAGAAAGGCTACTTCTGCCTCATCGCAAACTGATGAGCCAAGATTACCCTTTCAAACTTTTATGGATGCTTTTCGAGGCAAAAGCAACAAGGTTGTTATTTTTCTTAAAAGTCTAATAATTATTAATAATAAAGTTTAGGCGGATGAAAGTAAAGTTGATACAGAACAATATACATCTTTCCAACAAGAATTGAAAAAACTTCCCGATACTGAACAAAAAGTTTTTTCTAGCGGATTTATTAAAGGTGTTCTTACCAAACAAGGTTCAACCACCCAAGCAGTTCCTCGAAAAAAGCCTTCACTTTTTACTCGGTTTTATCTACTTGCGTTGGTTGCTATTTTTATTGGATTTTATACTGGACTTATTCGAGTTCGAATGGGTGATAAACAACTTGGTTCATTTTTCTTTTCATCCCCACAAGAAGTCAAACCCGAGGATATTACTGTGACGTTTGAAGATGTTCGTGGAGTAAGTAACTGAATATATTCTATTAGGGATAGTTTTTATTGGTTTGATTTTAGATGGATGAAGCAAAACAAGAAGTCGAAGAAATAGTTAATTATCTTCGTGATCCAGAACGGTATAGTCGCCTTGGTGGACGCTTGCCTAAAGGTGTTCTCATGGTTGGACCACCTGGCACTGGTAAAACCCTTTTGGCTCGTGCTATTGCTGGTGAAGCTCAAGTTCCATTTTTCCATACATCTGGCTCAGAGTTTGATGAAGTTTTAGTTGGTCAAGGTGCTCGACGAGTTCGTGATCTTTTTGGTAAAACCTTTTCCTTTTACTTTTTTACATATTTTTATTTTGATCCTTATTGTAGAACGTGCAAAAGCTAAAGCCCCATGCATAATTTTTATTGATGAAATTGATTCAGTTGGTTCCAAACGTGTTTCGAATAGTATTCATCCATATGCAAATCAAACCATCAATCAACTTCTCTCAGAAATGGATGGATTTAGCAAAAATGAAGGTGTAATTGTTATTGGTGCTACAAATAGAATGGAAGATTTGGATAAAGCTTTGCTTCGACCTGGTCGATTTGATGTTCGAGTAACTGTAACCAAACCCGATCTTATTGGCCGAAAAGATATCTTTCGGTTAGATAATTTTTAATTTTTTAAAATTTATTACAATAATTGTTTTAGTCATTATCTTTCTCGAATTGTTCATGAAACATTGAATCTTGATATTTTGGCTAAAGGCACTACTGGCTTTACTGGAGCAGATATTGAAAATTTGGTTAATCAAGCTGCATTAAAAGCTGCAACAGAAAATTGTAATCGAGTTTACATGCATCATTTGGATGAAGCTAAAGATCGAATTCTTATGGGACCTGCTCGAATTAAAGGTCGTTTCCCCGATGAAGAAGCAAATCGAAGCACAGCTTTCCATGAAGCTGGACATACTTTGGTTGCATTTTTAACGCCCGATGCTACTCCAATTCATAAAGTAACTATTATCCCTCGAGGTGGCTCTCTTGGCCATACTGCATTGTTACCTGATAAAGATACATATCAAGTAACTCGATCACAATTATTAGCCCAATTGGATGTTATGATGGGTGGACGAGTTGCTGAAGAGCTTATATTTGGACATGATAAAGTTACCACCGGTGCTGCAGATGATCTCAAGCGCGCCACTCAACTTGCATTAAATATGGTTAAACAATTTGGAATGAGTGATAAAGTGGGATTGAGAGATTTCACCGTCGAAGATGAAAATAATTCTCTTGTAAATGTAAATAATTTAAGCCCACAAACAAGTGAAGCAATCGATTCAGAGATTAACAAACTTTTGCATGATTCATATTCCCGCGCTAAAGATCTCCTTATTAAGCATAAGGTAATGGTTTTTATTTATTTATTTTCAATCACTTAATGAGATTAAATTTTTTTTAGAAAGAACACCAAGCAATTGCCGATGCTCTTTTGGAATTCGAAACTCTTACCGTTGATGAAGTGAGAACCATAGTTGGAGGAGGAAAAATTTTGAAAGCTGTTTCACAAATGAGAGGAGAAGAAAAAAATGTTAATACAACAACAACACCAGCACCAACACCTAAAAAGCGAACAGAAAAAAGAACCGGTATTGTGAAGATTCATGTAACTGAATAGTAGTCATCGTTTATTATTAAATAAAAATAGTTGTTTAAAGTAAAAAAAATGTTATTGTTATTTTATATTTGGTTTAAAAAAAATATTGTGTATGTTATTCCTCAAATTTTATAAATATTTTAAAATTAAATTTTGTTTGAAGTTCCATATTTTTTATCAGCACAAGATTCATGTACAAAAGCACACGTTAAATAAAAATAGTTATTTGATTCAAGCTTTGCGAAATTTGAAAGTTTTTATTTGGGTGCTATTTTAGAGAATAAAATTTTTTTTCTTTGGTCAAAAAAGTGAGACTTTCTTTTTTATTTCTTGATTGACACAGCACGTCTCAGCTTCGCGCAAAGTTTGTTGTTGTAAACGCCTTTGAACAGCAACAACCAAAATAAAAAAAAAGACACACCTTTTCTGTTTCTGAAGGCCTCTTTTAAAAAAAAAGTTTTATCCCAATTTTTTTTATTCTTCATTCATTTAAGTGTTTCACAATATTTTTTTAAATTTTATTTAGGTTTCTCGTTTTTTGCCCTAATTTTTTTGTATGTGTTAAACACAACGTTTTTCATTCATTTTTATGAAAGATACGGTCTGTTTAATATTTTAATAAATTGTTTGAACAAGTTTTTTAGTTATTAGTTTTTCTTCCTCAAACAAAACGATAGTCATTTTTTACGTTTTTTCCTTGCCTCAAAGAAAAGTGATCATTCAAAAACAAAACAAAAAAATTCCATTTCTCATTTTTCATAAAAAATGAGGGCCATTACACTCAACAACGACAACCACAACAGCCACAAGCTAAAACTTTTTTTCTTCTTCATTTTTTTTAGATCGTATATCATCGTTTAACGACATACTTTAGCCACATTTCTATGATTAGTGTTTTTTTAACGGTCAACTTATACTTTTTAGACATGCTTTTTATTTATTTATTTATTTTCTCTTTGATTTTTTTTTTGTTGAAAAAAAATTAACTTAAATTTGGTCAGCTGTTTTACTAATTTACTCACTTGTTAGTTTTTTTCTTTCGTTGAACCTTTTTTATTCGTTTAAAGTTTGAACGTTAAAGTTTTCTTCGTTTTCGCATGTGCTTTCTTTTTCTTTTATTTTTTAGTTTCAATCAACAACGGCAAAACAATATCCTTTGAATTGCATTAAAGAAGAAAGCTGCTGTCAGCAACAAAAAACGACATATGCAAAAACAACTAATTTAGCTAACTTTAGACGTTTTTTTTATTTTGAAAAAAAAGAATAAAAAAATGCGAGAAAATATAAGAAAAAAAGAGGGTATTAGTAAATTGAGAAACTACAGCAACAGTGTGGCATGTGTCAAGAACAAATTCACCACGTTTAAAGAATTCTTTGAAAAAGAACTGAACATTTTTTTTGAAAGAAAAAAATAACTGCATTAGAATTTGTTTTTTTCAATCAAGGTGGTTATTGAATTTTTTTCAAAGCTAATTTAAAGCCGCCGTAATTTTCATACGTCAAAATCAAACAGTTGCAGCAACTTGTAATCATTTTAAATTAAATATATTAAAGAAACGTATTTTCTTAGAAGTTTGGTTTTATTTTTTTTATGTAAGAATTATTTTATTTTATTTTATTTAGTCATATCCTTTTATTAACTGACTAATTTTTTTTTTGTTTATACTTACTCACTCCTCTATCATTAATGAAATATACACTCACGCAAACTTTCTTCTTTCTTTTTTTTTAAAGCCGATTTAATTTTCCACATACTTCTCTTTTCTCTTTTATTTTTTAAAGACTCTCTTATCCTATTTTAAAAATTTAGACGCTTTAAAAAGTAGAATATTTTACCGCGACAACTTTATTTTTTTTTTGTTGGTCCTTTGCAAAAACAATACCCCAAATTATTTTGCATCGCAACCTTGTTTGCGCAAAAACCATTCGAGAGAAAAAGGGAGGGAGGCTATTGTTGTCGTTGTTGCTTTGTTGCTTTGATGAGTAAGTGTTCGAGCCAGACACTTTTACTGAGATTAGCTTTTATGGCATTTATTCTTTTTTTGCTTCTTAGGCATCAACTAAAAATATTTTTCTCATATTTATTAATATTTTAAAGTATTGTATAGTCTGTCAAAAATGTAATGGTTTTTTCTTTTAATTTTTTATGAAAAAAGGAAAACTTTTTTTCTTTTGGCCCTCATTTTTCAGAGGAGTCTTTTTCCATATATATTTCTGACTCAGTAACCTCATTTTAAATTCGTTCACCACACCATAATCGTTTTCAAATGATGACTGACCTTCAAAAGTAAAATAAAATTAAATATTTTTCTTCTTTTTTTAAGAATAATGTTGCATGTTTCATTAATGTAAGACGGTGGAAGGATGGGAAGAAAAAGAAGAAGTAGAGTAAAGTTTTAAGAAAAAAAAGAACGGCCTTGCTGCCAATAATTAGCCTAATTTTCAATTTCCTGAGTAAATTATTTTTTTTTGTTTCTTAAATCATCAAAAAAATAAAAAAAAAAATCTGCTACATCCGATTGTAGTTTAATGGTTAAAGTTTTAAAAATAATATTTCTTTAGAGTCCAACAAAAAAAACAGGGAACAAAAATAATTTCTTCTTACTCATATTTTTTATTTTTTTATTTCTGATTTCCTGTTATTATTAATGTTTAAAGATTCATCCTCTTTTTTTCCTGTCGTCGTCTCACACGACAACTTCCGTGAAACTTTATTCGCCATAAACATTTTTTTTAAAAAGGAAGAAATAAATACTCCGAAACTGACTTAAATAAATCCTCCATGTCTGTAAAATTATCGGAAGTTTGACCTTGTTATGAAATAAAAAAAAAGAAGTTCTTTTTGTTCCTTAAATAACTAAAAAACCATAGATTGGCTCTTTTTCTCCAGACAATACCTTTTATTCACAAAGAATGGATCGACTGAAATATGGTTTTGTAATATTCGTTCCCAAAAAATCTGCGCAACTGAGCAGCATTTTGCAAAATTCGATTATTTGTTTTGTTTGTTTTGTTTGATTTGTGTGATGAAGACTTCTTCGCGTTCTTCTTTTGTGGATGTTTAATTTGTTTGGTTTTTTTAATTTCAAAAATATCGTTTCATTTGAAAATTATTTTTGACATAATTTTTTTAAAAACGAACAATTGCGCATAAATTTAATGTAAAAAATTTTGGCTTCTATATTCTTTGTTACGTCAGTCAGAAGATAGATTGTTTTGACAGCTTTTTTGAATGTAACTTTCACGAATCTTGCGGGTGGTTGTAACTATCGCATTTTTTTTATAAACGTCACTTTTATTTTTAAATACAAAAAATAACAAAAAATAAAATAAAATAAAAATGGAAACTAATTAACTTTGGCTAATGTCCAATGTAGCGAACGACAGCAACAATAAGCTTTGGTTGATTCAAACCATTTTCTTTTAAAATATGTAAACGCTTGCTTTTGTACTCTCGCGCATATGTCTACGGCCGAATGCCTTTCTGCTTTTATTTTGGAAAACCCCTTTTAAAAACGAGAGTGACTTGAATAAACAAAATAGAATAAAATATAAAAAAACCAGAAACTCTTTGAATGCATTTGACGTCCGGTTGGTTGATGTCTCAATAAACCGGCAATTTTTGGTGTTGGTAGTAGTGGTTTTGAGACTGCCGCCACCGCTGCCAAATGTCATATGTATTTTATTTTTTTTATTTTCTTCCAAGCCATGTTATAGCTTTTTGATGGCATACTTTTGGATAACAAAATTAAGCTAGCTCTCTGTTTCTTTTTCAATATGGCATTTAATGTCATAAGTGTGAATGATGTTATTATTTTAATGCTTTTCCAACTTGACTTTTTGAGATTATTTGAACATCCAAGTGTCGAGTTATGATTTTTTTATTATGTTTTTTGTTTGTTTTATGAATGACTAAGTTAAACTATTATTTTAATTAATTTATTATTTAGACATACTGGCTTAAATGAACATTCCAGAAGTGTTTTCAATTTTAATATTTTTTATTTCTTGTTTCTTTTTTAACGCCATCGATGCGCTTAAGTGCAAATGCACACAAAGCAGTTGGAAAACTGTTTGCGAAGATGGAATTTGTGAAGTTCCAGATGAAGGCAGCGGTATTTTACTTTACTTTTTTTAATTAAGCATAACTTTAATCTGTTAATTAAATTTTTAGCTTGTTTAATGTTGGATCATCCTTCAAGCGGGCGACATTATGCTTGCAGTCGATCAGGTGTTTCAGAAACCGATTGCATTGAAAAAAAGACAAAATCTGGCGCAGTGGTGAAAGTATGTTCGTGTGATTCTTCGGATTATTGTAATTTTAAAATGTGGCCAAATGAAGATGACGAAGTTATTGAAACTCCCAGCAGTCATCATTCTTCATCGATGTTGGATGGCAGACGAGAGCTTAAAGCTTTGAATAATTCTTTAAGATTTTCTCCTTCTTTTTTCATGATTTTATTTTTTGTCGTTACACCTTTGTTTTTGCTCAATTCTTTTTTAACTTCTGCCTTGTAATAATGGTTTTATTTTAATTTTTTCTTGCTAATACAAAAATAAATTTTATTCGATTTTGATTTTGAACTTTGCACTTTTGCAAGCAAAAACCATAATTAAGTTTTTATGTCATTTTTTAGCGTTATGGCCTGATTTCATCATCCCATGACAACATACCTAAAAGGCATGAGACTCATAAAAACAAGTAAAAAGGGCCTTTTTTCATACCTTATTTTCTTTGTTGACATTCAAAAAGACCTATATAATCTCTTTTTGAAAAGAAAAAAAAAATCGACGACAAAGTCGAGTAAAAAAAGAGATAAGAAAAATACAAGCAAGCAAGTATTTTGATTGAGTGTTGTTGCTTTCAGTGTTCTTTATAACAAAAAAACTTATAAATTATAATTTAAAATAATTATGGATCTTACTGGTTTAAAATTTGTTCTTTTATTTGTTTTATTAATTGTGCCATTTTGCTTTGGTTTATTGCCAATTAAGGTAACAAAAATCTTTAACTAAAAAAATTAGCGGCAAAATAAGTTTTAGCTTGTTAAATATTTATTTGATAGACAAAATGAAGCTTTACTTGGTCAAAAGCAGCGAAATTGGCCATCAATTATGATATCATTATTAACTTGTTTCGCTGGTGGAGTGTTTTTAGGTGTTATTTTTCTTGATATGTTACCCGATACTTTGTGAGTCAACACATACACTTTTTAGTTTTTAAACCAAAAAATGGAAGTAAATCACTTTCAGGGAAGCTTTGGAATTTGTTCATTCAAAAGGTCATTGGAATATTAATTATCCAATAGCTCCATTAATAATTCTATTAGGGTTTTTTATTGTTTATTTTGTGGAAGAACTAAGGTAATTTTTTTATTTTTAAAGTCAAGAAAAAATATATTAAAGACATTTTTTAGTGTTTTTGCTTTGGGTGATGCTCATAGTCATCACAACCAAACTTTAGTTACATCCAATCCTGGAATATTTAATAGTAAACGAGTACGACCAAGCCAATCAGCTCCACAAACGCCTCAACCATTTAATAATTATAATACGAACGATGATCGATGGTAAAAGTTTTATATATTCAAAAAAACAGGGGAATTATATATTATTTTTAGTGAAATCCATTCCCATAATGACCTGGAGCATTCTCTAGAAAATGCCGATGAACGCCGAAGAACATATGTAAAATCTATGACTTTTTCATTAGCATTAATATTTCATTCATCCCTTGAAGGGTTTGCCTTTGGTGTTCAAGTTAGTCTCACTTTTTATTTAGTTTCATAAATTTTATTAATGAATTGAGTTTTAGCCTTCCAAAGTATCAGTTTGGTCACTATTCTTTGGCATCATAGTCCATAAATGTGTTGTGATATTTAGTGTTGGAATGAGATTAACTAAATGTCATCCAAATAATTCTATATTTGTTACAATTATGATTCTTGTGATTTCACTTTCTTCACCTTTATTTGGTGTTATTGGAACTATTATTTCTGTAAGGCCCAGTTTTTTTAAAATCAAAAATGTGTTAAAACTTTTGCTTTTTAAGAGTTCAAATTTTGATGAATTAACCAAACATGAAGTGGAAGTGGTACTCGATGCTGCATCATGTGGAACATTTTTATATATTGCATTTTTTGAAATGCTTGCACCCGAAAAAGGAAAAGAACATAATTCTTCTTTTATGAGTTTAATAGCTACATTTGTTGGGTTTGCTGCGATTGCTGGATTAATGGTTATTTCAAATTAAAAAATAAAGCTTTTTTTAAAATATAAATTTTTATTTGCAAACTGTACTTAAAATGACATCAACAAAAAAAATGAAATCAACTCTGATTTCAAAATCCTTACGTAAGCAAAATAAATTATATTTGAAACAGTTCGGCCGTCAAAAAAAAAGAAAGAGAAAAGGAAAGTTTTGTTGACAATAAAAAAACACAGAGAAAAGAGGAAGGAAAAACAGTGGGGAGCTTAAAATCAATGATTGTGATGACCCGTTATAAAAAAAATGCAAGAGCATAAATACATAGATTGAAAAAATATCAAACAGTCGTCGTCATCTTTACATTTTCCTTGTTTTCACTGTTTTGTATTTCCTTTTTATTCATCAAATCAAAAATATGACTGGAAATGTTGGCAGCGATGTTGATACTACAACTTCAACATTAATTAATTCGGTGGTTCAAAAAATTTTTGGACAAAAAGAAGTCCCAGTTGAAAGCTGGATTGTTAAAGTTGAGAAAACAACAAAATTGCGACGCGATCAGGTAAAAAAGATGCTAACGTTGTAAATCGAAAAGTGAATTGATGATATAAATTTTAGATTGCTTACATCATTGTGGGTCTCCTCGCCGTTTACTTTATAATTATTTCAGCTGCTCAAGTTATTTTCATTTGTGTTGGAATTATTTATCCTTTATGTAAAACTGTCAAGGTAAATAATTTCAAAATTTTATTAAACTACATAGTTTAATTTTTTCAGTCTTTTTCACCAAACTCTTCTTTGCCTTCCTCTCTTGAACAAACAAAATGGTTTACATATTGGACAATTTTTGCAGCCTTTTCTGTTTTTGACGTTATTGGAATTCCATTGTTCGGAAGTTTCTATTACTTGGCTAAGGTGCGTTGTTGTGTTCCCTGAGGCGAAAAACATTATTTTTTTAACAATAAGAAACCAACAAAAAAAGAAGAAAAGATGAAAGATGAAAAGCTTTTTCCTTTTTCAGAGTGCCGCACTTTTTTACCTTTACATTTCGCCGCCCCAACAACAACGAGAACAAGAACAACCATCACATGATCATCTTTCGAAAGTTTATGAAAGTTTTGTAAAACCTTTGGCTGGATATGTTGAAACAAATGTGTTTGAAAAATTGCCTACCTTTAAAACACAATGATTTTTTCTTGTTTTTTATAATAATTTTGTAATATAAAAAAAATATTTGTGAGGTGGTACTCAATGAAACGATGTAATAAAATTTGTTGTTTTATGGTTTTTTCATTCGTTCACAATAGCTTTTGACGACGACAATGCCCAATTCTTGCTTGCTTGCCTGGTGCTCCTATAATGGCATAGTAACCCAACACCAAAAACAACACAAATTTGGTGGAGAAAAAAAGAGAAAAGAAAATATTGGGACTTGCTCTTTTTTGTTTGACGTTTCCCTTTCGTCTGCTTCTGAAGCAAGTTGCTTTCATTCACATATTTATTTTTTTAACTAAAGCATGGTCATTCTTCCTCTCTTTTTTGTGCCATTCTTATTTTCTCTTTAAGATTCAATTCACTGATAAAAAATAAACTCTGTGCATCTTCTTCTATTTTTTTTTAAGCTCGTTAATAGAAATACTCTTAAATTTAGCCAATTTCTCATTTTGATGTTTAACGTAAACTTCTGTTTTTTGCTTTTTCTTTAAAATATGCATTAATGTTTTTTGTTGTTGTCTAAATGTGCTGCCATTTATTTCTACAATATTGCCTTTTTAAAAAATAGGATGAGTTTTTTTAGGTAAAAAAAGATATATTTTTGTCAACGTTTATTTTTTCGTTGTTGTCCACCAAAAAATAAAAACGGAGAAAGAGGACCGTTTAAGACACAATGAAAAATGATGAAAAAATAAAATGTGTTTGAGTGTAGTTGTTTTCAACAATGAAAAGGTTTGATTCCCTTGAGAATTAAAACCAATCTTCTACCCGGTGGACATTCACTTGCTTTTAGTTTGGATACTACCGGCGCGTTTTTTTTGGACATTCAAAAAGGCATTTCCAAATCTAAAAAGAAAGCGAAAGTCATGGAACAAAAAAAAGAAAAGAAAGATGCCTTTTTAACAGCAAAAAACTTTTGTGACTTTGAGACTATTTATTTCTAGCTAAAAGAAAAAAAATGACATGGGGATAAGAAGAGGGATATAAAGATATAGATAGAGAAAGATAGATATAATGTAATTGAAAATATTCTTCGTCCACTTATGAAAAAAAAGAAGCGCTAAGTGAGTTTTATAAATATACATATCTTTCTATCGGGAATGGGTGTTGTTATTCTTGCTTTAGGCTAAAATAGTTATAGTTGTCATCATCTCCACTAAAAAATGAGCTACTACTTGCTTTTAACACCATCCAAAAAGTCGAAGAGTCGAAGAAAGTCATCGAAGAAAGAAAGCTCGATGAGCCTTGACATAGCCTCTCCTCCTTCTTCCTTATAGAAGAAACATGGAGGAAAAATGATACAAGCAAGAAAACAAAAATGTATGTTGTTGTTATTATATGAGAAGTATGCGAAAATAAAAGAAGAAGAAAGTCATCCTCATCGAAGTAAAAAAAGATATTATTGTTGCGTGTTTGAAATTTTTATATACATAAAAAAAGCAAAGGTGTTTTTGCATTCTTGATTATTATTTTTTATTGCCCAAAGATTTGTTAATTATTATTTCCACTTATTTTGAAAAACGTTGGATTTGACTGTGAAATTGAAATTTTCTTCAATTTTTATTTTTTGAAGCCTTTTTCTTAAAACTTTTTTACTTTATTCATAAAAAAGAATATCCAATTTATCTCCGTAAATTTTTTGTGTGCCAAAAGTCGCTCGCTATAGATAGATGTCTTCTGTTATTTTTTTTATTCTTGTCAAAACAACTAGACTATTCTTTTGCAATTGCAATAGTAGTGCACGTTTCACATTCCTTTTACTTTTACCCAATTACGGCGACAACAACGACGACGGCAAGCAGCGGTACATCTCTTTTCTTTCTTTTTCTTGAATTAAGTTAGGCAACATTTTGAAGCGCATTTATTTGTGCCGCCAAAGGAGAGGCGTTCATTCGATGCCTTTTTTCGCGCTTATCGTCGTCTTCTTATTTCAATTTTTTTTACGCGCAATTGTTGTTGAGTTTTCCATTGTGTCGGGTTTTCACTTTTTTTGATAAAAAAATTTCGAAGAATAAATGCTATACTTGAATGATCATAAAATGTTTTTCCTCCCTGAAACTTTTCCTTAAAACATTTTTTCTTTTTCAGTTTTATTTATTTATTTTTTGTCGTTATAACGGCCCAGTGAACTGCCACCTTTCAAAGGTGTAAAAAGCCATATTCTTTAAGAAAGAATTGGTTGAAAAATCGCGCAAGCGTATATATTGCTGGAAATATTATGATGGTGGTGGTCCATTATTATATCGAAAGGCATTAAAAGGCAATATGGGCTTTTTTTAAATATTACATGTTCGGTCTCTCTGGAGTTGGAAATTGGTCCAAAGAGTAAGAAAATCTACCTTAAATTTTATTTCTTTTTTATTTTTAAATTTGACTATTTTTTATAGAGATTTTGAAAAAATGAACAATGTTATTGTTGTTCATGTTGATAGTGAATGTAGTGGTAGCTCTTCAGCGGTACCACCTGTTATTCCTCCAGAACACCAATATGATACTTCTCAGCCTGGACCTTCCAGGGTCAAAGCTCCACCTGTAGCTATAGTAAATAATTCGATGTCTAAATCACATGTGAGTGAATCAAATTCAATTGATAGTATTAAATTGGATGCGAATGATGTTCGATTACCGCCTCCACCACCTCCAATTGATGTTCGAGCGTTGCAAGCGGCGATATTTGATGAAATAGATGAAGATGACCAACAACGACCTTCTTCATCCGCTTCAATTCCAGAGGGTATTTGTTATAGACAATGTACTTCATATCGATTAGATCCACCATTACAAAATCCTGTGGATTTGGCTGTTGGTTTTAAACTTGTAGCTGTAGCGGATTATGATAATGGAGTGCATTTTGTTAATTTCCGTGGTCGAGTTAAAAAACATTTTGTTAGTGAACCTTATCGAATTTGCGGTGTGAGATTTAGAGAAGAAAGCGGGAATGAACAAGTTAGTTTTCCTAATTTAGAATTAAAGTTGTTAAATTAGATTTTTTAAAGGTTATTATGTTAACATATTTGGACCAAAAATGGTCGATTATGGTTAAAACATGGCCAAATTTGGATACCGTTCAAATAGTTGAATGCCCAAATGAGCCTCAAATTATGGCATGGGCGCGAAGGAAAATAACTTTAGTGGGAAAAACTGTATTTTTGCTTGCGACCTGTGATAGTTGTTCAGCTATTTGGACACTTGATTTGGAAGCTTTTACATGGTAAAAAAATTATGCAACAAAAACTATCTTTAAAGAAATGTTTTTATAGGAAAACTTTAATTGTAGAAAGGTCAACAATCAAAAAGCCAACAAGCGTTTCAGCCACGCTTTCACTTGGAAATTCTTTCAGAATGAATAAAACAACCTGCGATAATAAGCATGCGGTTTATTCAGATTTTGATACCATGCAATGGACGGAAACTGAGCGACGAATAATTCTATGTCAATTAGAAAAATCAAAACTCGATATTTTATGTATAAATGAAAATGATAAATTAACGGGAAGTCACAATATTAAAGTTAAACGTAAAAAGGATCAACAATGGATAGTTAAAGGCCCACAATTAGCAACATATGATTCTCAACAGGTATTGTTGTAATTTTTAAACTCAAAACTAAAAAAATAGTCAAATTTTGATTTAGGACATAATTGTTTACGATGGTGCTGGCAAAATTTTTTGGTTTGATGGTGCAACGTATCGAATACGAAAAATTATTGGCGATGTTGGTAGAAGCGAAGTATGCGCCATTCAAGTTAGCGATGGTTGGTGTTATGCTCTTTGTAGGCATCGATTATGTATTCATGCTTTCATGTATAGAGTATAGTTGTTGTTACATATGAATAAATAAATTCTAGTTTTATTTTTTTACTCATTTTAAACTCAGACCAGTTAAATAATTTTAAAAAATGGAAGGAAAAATGTACAAAAAATACCAGACCGGAATGAAACCAAAAAATATATCAATTGATTTTTTTTAACTATATTGCCAATATTGTGGTTCACGAGCTTCAGAAATTTCAGGTGGATGCAACCATGGACAATCATTTGCTGGAATGTATTCGGTAGAGCCCCAATCAAAAACAATATTTCGACTTATGATAGTCAAATTACTCTAAAACTTCATTTTTTAAAACACAAATACAGACAAAGTTTAAAAATTACAATTAAGTATGCTGATAAAAAACCAAAAATAGCTGCCATAAGCTTATAACTTTCATCATTTTCTCTAATTATAGCTCGGAAATATGTATCAATAATATCAGTCGTAAAAATTATTGCTGGAAGTAAACAACAAAATTGAAAGAACATAGTAATTTTGGGTGAGCTCAAAGCTGAAGAAAAAAAATAATTAGGTCAGAGCTTGATTTTTGGCTTGAGAAACTTACAAATTCCAATTCCAAATATCATTCTTCTAAAACAAGCCGTATTAAAAAGCAAAGGAATAGTTACAATAATCAAATAATAACTCCATGCTTTTGAAACAAAAATATTTATAAATGGAACAAAAATTAAAAGAGGATAAAAAATTCCAAAAGTAAAATAAATTTGTTCATAATCGATGCTAAATTTAGATTCAATACTTTCAGTAAATTTAAAATACATGGAAATTGTTAACAAAAAATGTAAAAATAAGTTACGCAAAAATGAAGTTCCATGATTCCATTGAATTGGAATATAATTAAATAAACCACTCAAAAAATATAATACAACATTCATGCCCAAAATTGACCCGATACAAGTAAAATATAAAGTTAATAATTTTTGTGCATCCAATTTTCGATGCCAACACGTATATATAAAAGATAATGCAGCGATAATAAGAATAAATAAATCAAAAATAATAAAAGTTACAAAATGTACAGTATTTCCAAAATCTGAAAAATGCCACTCAATTTTGTAATATATTTTTCTTTAAAACTTACCGTATGCGTGAATACGAATAAATGGAAAACCATAATATTCATCTGTGATGGAATAATTAAAACCCAAAAATTTTCCATGTCTTAACTTAAAATTTTGTGATCCACTTAAAGCAAAAATAAATGAAAGCAAATTTTCACCGATTCGCTGAACCGATCCAGATTTTTTGAATTCAATAAATTCTGAGACAGTATTATAAATTTTTGGGTAATGAATATCCAATCCAAGCACGTTGCTTCCTCTTTCTTCCGCTTCCGTCCAATTATGAATCCATCCAAAATCAGAAAAATTTTCCAAAAATTTTGGAATTAACATATTTGTTGGTTGATAAATTACATTATTTAAATATTCAATAAGCATATCTTTTTTATCTCCAGCAAAAAGTATTTCTTTGCCTGCGGAACCACTCAATTTAATAAATGCATTCACGTGATAATTTTTTAATAAAAATAAATATGGATCATTTGAGTATTTTTCTCCTTTAAAAAAATTCAAAGGATTAACTCTATTTTTAGATTTAATGAGTGCATATTTTTTTTTACCTTTAATATTATAAGAAAAAATGATGTCATTCACAAAAGATAAATTACTCATAATAATTGTTTGCATTGCGTCCATTAACACGCCACAAGGAATGGGGCTATAATCCTCGAGATCTTTTCCATGCACACCAAAATCGCAACCAATTAAAATAACATTTGCTGGTTCTTGAGTTCGAGAACCAATTAAAACTGCAATATTTCCTGATCTTCGAAAACATTCTTCATCCGTTCCAATGCAACTTCCAGTATTATGAATAAATAATTCAAATGTATTTACATAATGTCTTTCGGTGATGGAACTAATCAAACTTAATTTATCCAAAAATAACGATAAATCCACATCATTTTCTTTTACCAATTGTTCAAGAAAATTTCGTACTCGATCTTCAGAAAAATGACGAAATTCAGTGGAACTTCGAACTGCGGGAACTTTATTAATCCAAAAAACATAAAAACCAATAATTAAAGATAAAAATAATAAAAATATTAACCAATTAAATCTCGATAAAAATTCCTTAAAATTAAATAATAATTAATTAATTTTATAAAATTTTTAAAACTTTTTTTTCTTCAAAGAAAAACTTACCACAGGCTTCAATAATTTTCCAATACATCTTCCACTTGGTGGACTTGAACTTTCAATCTTTTTTCTTAACCATTCTATTCCGCGTGGTTTTAAATTATTGTTGTCGGTATCATTTTCTTCATTTATTATTCCATCATAAGTCGATGCAGCCATTTTATAATCTTTGGAATATTCATAATTCATATTTTATTTTTTACCTTTTTTCATGGAATAATTTTTTGAAAATAAAAAAAAAATTAAAGGAGGAGACTTTTTTTTATTGCGCTTCTTCTCTTTCTCTAACTAACTAAACGAAATGAAGGGATGCTAAGGCAACAACATATGAGGAGGAATAACATCGATTGGTGATGGTGGCATACTTTTTTATTTCTGTCCAAACAAACGACGACGCAACTAAAAAAGCTTTTTTTCATTCTTTTTTTTATTTCTAAATTTTGCGGCACGCTTGTTCCCTAAGTATGCCACCAACGAAACAGCCAAACAAGTAAGTCAATGCATTTGCTTGCTGCTTGCTTTCTTGCTTCTGACACGTCCAAAATGCCATCGTCATTGTGTTTGTTCGTTCGTTTGCGTATGTAAAAGTTTGTTGTCTTCTTCTTCGTTAGCTTTTTTTTATTGACAACGACGACAATGAAGAAGAACAAAAAATATGCAATTTGACATGTCAAAAAATAAAAATTAATTAGTTTTCCAAAACAAATAAAAAACAATGGAATTATTAAATCAATTTTTTATTTTCCCAAATTTTTAAAATATTTACTGTAAAAAACATGTTAGAATGTTTAAAAAATTTTAAGCAATTGGATGCTTACTTTATTTGGGTTTTATTTTGTAAATTTTCATTAACATTTTCTTTTATTATTATTTTTTTATTAAACCCTTAAAAACAGTTGTGCAAGGGATAGAACAGACGCACAAAAAAAGCAAGAAAGCGGAAAGCTTAGTCCATTGAAGAACGTCTGCCATCGGCAAATATTTTTTTTCTAAACAAAATCACAAGTTTTTTTCTTCCAAAAGCAAAAGAGAAAGTTCACCACCATTTGCGCCGCTGCTGCATTTTGATGATGATTTTTGCAATCGACTTTCACTATCTGTTTTTGTGTTGTCTGCTTTTGCTTCGCCATCGTCGTTTAAAAACCCAGGAAAAAAAGCGAACAAGCATGCAGCAATACATTATATCTTTATGCATATGGCTACACCAGAGGGTGTGTGTGTTGCAAAAAAATCTTCTTCTTTTTTGTTGCTCCGCCTTGTGACCTATGTATAAGCAAATGGAGAAGAAGAAAAAAGATCAGATCGAAGGAAAAAAATGGCAAAAAAGAAATTGAAACATCATCCTATGATCGTTGCCATCAGATCAAATCGTAAGAAGAAAAAGAAAATGGTTGTGTAGTGACCATCTTCATTTAAGCTTTTGTTGGTCATTCATTAAATTTATTTCCTTGATGAGATGTTTCAAATATTTTTTTTATTAATTTTACAAAATGGTGATAATAAAAAAAAAGCTAACGTATCGCTTACTCGCTTGGTTGTAGATGTGGTTTAAAAAAATCATCACAACCTTTTTGAGTTAGCTGAACGTTAGCTTCTTCAAGTTTAATAATCACTTTGGAGATGGAATATATTAACAAATATATTTATGGAAAAGATCAATTGTGAAATAATAACCTAGAAGTAAGTTGCGTGAGAAGATATGAATCACTCATTTAAAATTTAATGCTTAAAATTTTTTGCTTGGTTTTTTTCCTCGATAAATGACAAACCATAAAAATTGATGAGTTAATTATTTTGTAAAAAAACAGTTTTACTGTTTTGAAATTTTATAAAAAAAATTTGTTTTTTTTTTCTTTTTCTTTTTTCACCGTATTTTTTTGGTGATTTTGATTGTGTTATCTTCTCGGATTCTATCCGACCGAGTAGGAAGTTTCGTATTTGCATATTTTTCTCTCTTTCCTTCATCTCTTGATCTCCACCATCCATTGAGAGCTGTATATAAAAGAAAAATGTTTTCTCTATTTTTTGTCACATTTTTATCTTTATGTTTTGCATTTGATTGCTGTTAGCTCGAACAAGAAACCACTTTTTTTTTTGCAAAAAAATATGATTGAAACAAAATTCTTTTCCATGTTTTATTTTCGTTTTCTTTATTTTCTTTCGCAATAGTTTTATCACCAATATCTTTATATCCAATTCTTTTCCGATCAGAAAAAAAGAATAAAAGTAAGAAAAAATAGTGTCTTTAAAATTTTTGATGCTTTAAAATTTTATTTTCTTAATTTTCCACATTACACCATCGAAAATTGCTTTCTAAGTTACTTTTGAAAAAAAAAAGGATCATGTTTTATCCTAAAAATGTCATTTTCCTCGTTACTGAAACTAAGAAATTCCTTCATTTTTTTTTCGTGATTTTTTAAAGGTCACAGTCACAGTAAAAAAATTATTATATTTTTCAATTCACGACTTTTATTTTTATTTCAGCCACCTTTTCACATGCTTCAATATTTATTTCCGTTTTTTTCTCTTTTTTAATTTTTTTTTATCAAAAGTAAAATGCATGAATAAATTACATGTATTCTCACTACAAAAACTCGAATTTTATTAAACAAAATTTAAGATGTATCGTATTTTGGGCTTCGATGGCAATTTTTTGGGTGGTGAGATGATAGAAGAAATAAACGAAAATTGTCCAATGGAAGTTAATGTAAAACATTCTATTTTTTTATTCGAAGAGTCTAATAATTAATCCTTTTTCTAGGATGGGCCAGCTTTGCAAATGTTGTACCAACGCAGTTGGGTGTAAGGATACCTTTGCATTTCAAAACTTTGCACGATAGCTAAAAAAGCACGTATTTCTCCCTTTGGTAATGAAAAAGAAAGAGCAGCAAAAAAACTTCAAAAACGCGAAAATGTAAGTTGACAATATTTTATTTTTTCCAAAAATGTTAACAAATGAATAAAGTTTTTAGAGACGCAAGATGCTTCGTCGAGGTTGGAATCGATTAATTCAACTGATTCATCGGGTTCTTAATTAATTCCACATATATTATGATCCTTGTGTATTTTTGGAACCTTCCTATTTGGTTTTTCAATATGTTTGGATGTTTTTTGGAATTAATTTATATTTTTTATCCATTTATGTATTATTCTCTCTTTAAAAATGTTTTACATATAAAGGCTTTTAACAGTACTCATAATTAATTAATTTAATAAAAAAGTGATCACAATTTTTTAATTTCAAACATAAATCAATAAAGCTTGAAACTATTTTGGAAGATCTTGGTGTAATGATTGGGTTTATCAGTTAGTTTATCACAATAATTATAATAAACTAAATAAAATAAAAAAGGAGCGTATTAAAAAACTTCGTTGGCCCTTTTGATTGTTGCAGAGATAAATAAGAATTTTGGTGCTTCTGAATCTCAGTATAAAATTGGATTCATTTTTAGATATGCTTCTTACAAAATTCAAAGCGTTCATATTTTATAATATTTAAATTTATAGATTTATTTTGAAATTATCTTTTTAGTTTAATATTTCTCTTTTTGTGTTTATTCCAAAAATTACGTGAGTTTTGTACATAGAAGTGAAGAGGTTACTATGATTTGACTCTTTTATTTCAAGAAAACTTTTTCCTATTATCTTCGTGTATCATGAATTAAAGTTCAGCTGTGAAAAATTTAGCTTTAATTATTTATGCAATAAAATAAACTATTGGAGCATTCATGAACTTAAAAACCTGCCACGTAGCCAAACTTTGAAGGTTTTAAATTAATTTTCATTTTTTTTCGATACTTGCAACTTTGATTATTTGTTTAAAAAGTAAATGAAAAAAAAGCTGTTGAGTTTAAACTTATTTTATTTTTAACGTTCCTTTTTTTACTAAACGAAATAATTTTTTTATTTTTGTCTTTGCTTATGAATTTTCGTTTCTTGCAGAAATTATTGATAAGTTTTTCAACAACTACTTTCAAAAGTGTAAAGGAGCGTAATTTTGTTGTTTCTTCCTAATTTTTTAGATGTACCTTCAAAGAGTGCAATTTTTTATTTATTTTAGAAATCATTGGTCATTTAGCTTTCCTCTTATTTTTTTTTCATTCAAAGCTCACTTTATCTTTTTTCCATTTTCCTTTTATTTTCACTTTTTTCATATTTTTTTGTGCCATAATTTCTTTTCTTTTTCTTCTAAGCTTAATAAGGCATTTTACATCCTGTCTTTTTTTCTTTCTTACTGCATATTTACTTGCAGCAATTTTACGCATATTTTACATACATTTTTTTTTGTTTTTTTGATACTCCTCTTTTTTGAACGTTTACTTTTAAACTTAATTCAAAAACCAATACATTCAACAAAAATAAAAAACGTCGCTAAAAAAAGTGATTTTCAAATAACCCCTTCATCTACCTTTTTTTAAATAAAAAAAAATGAATCAATAACTATTTTATTTTTCTCTCTTTCAATTGCTTTGTATAACGTGAAAGTCGTCGTGGTCGACGCCGTCGGACAATTCATTTTCATTTGCTTTTCGGTGTTCTCAAATCAATAAATTTGTTCCGTTTCGCAAAAAAAGCATCATCAGCTTTTGAGTGAAATTGAAAACGTTTGGGAGGCGACGATGATGATGACAACTAACTTGGTTGTACTCTTTTTTCTTTTCTTTTTTTTAATTCCATAGCTGCTTTATCCGATTTAATCGGTTTTTTTAAAGAAAGATAAAGATATCTTTGAAGCCTAAAGGAAAATTAATTTTTACTTTTTTTTTCTTGCGAAACGTTCAAGACTCTTTTTTTTGTTTGCAGTTGTTGGATGTTGTCGCATGCTCTTTGGCCAAAAATAGCATGTGACTTGTTTTTTTTTGTTAAATTTTACTACGAAATAACACAAGAAAAAATCGATGATTTTCAAAAGGTTTTTTTATTAAAATAAAAAAAGGAAAGTAGCCGGTCGTCGACGTGAAAATTGTTTTACCGCGATTGAAATATATTTTTTGTTAAGTAAAAATGAGTGAAAAAAAACAACAAAAAATGTAGTTAACTAATAATTTACATTTTTCTTTTCAGGTCAATTTTCTATCCTTTTATTGGCACATTTAGCAGTGACGCAGCAAATTCTTAATTCTTTTTTTGGTGTCTTTAAATAAGCCCATTGTGGCACTTTGCCAATATATCGTAACCCATTGATGCGCAGGTTATAAGCATGCGGGTAAGAATGGTTTTAGTCTCAAACGGAATCTTTTTTTGTAACAGGGGGTCAGTATTGCTTTTTTTATATTTATTGATTTGTTGTTTATCCATCCATGAGTTCGAGTGCAGAAATGTTTCAACAATTGGAAAAGGATTTTTTTAATACTGGTCCCCGATCTGAAGGAGCATTCCCTAGAGAGGTTTTATATTTATTTATTTTAAATTAAATATTAATTATATATTCTATTTAAATTTCTAACTTTATTTTATTTTTTTCAGAAATCAAATCATTCAATTGAAGATGTAAAAATTCTTGATAAAATGACCGATATTTCTTCATATATGAATCCTGCTGAACAACAGTATGGTTCATCCATGGATATTGCCCAGCAGCCAAATACATCCAATGGATCACAAAATAGCGATGTAGTCATGACTGAAGTGCGAATTCCAACTCCAGTTTCCCGCGTAAAAGGACAAAAATGCTCTCCACCTGAAGGAAATGACGCTCCTTTAAAAGCCAAAAGAAAGAGAAGAGCGAAGGATTTAGTTATGAAAGATTCGGTAAGAATTCCCTTTAAAAATATTCATTAGCAAAATTTTAATTTTTATACTTTTTTAGCCAAATGTACATAGTAATAGCAGCCCCAGGCGTCCATTTACCCTTAATGGAGATTCTTCAAGTAATGAAGTACCTCCATATTCTCCATCTCGAGTTATAACTCCCAGCAATGCAACAAATTCAAGCGGGTTTAGCCCATCCAAAGAAAATCCAGCTCGGGATGCTCAAGTCCAAACTGATTTCACTGTTTCCGATATTCAAAATGGAGCAGAAAATGTGGATAAAGTAAAAAGCGTTTTGCAAAAAACAACGTTGGAAGTTGAAAAATTGGAAAAAATTAATGCGGTTAAAACAAATAAAATAAAAGAATTGCTAATTCATCAAATGCAAAATGAGCGCAAAAGAGTAAGCCTAATTTTGATAGAAAGTTTTTTTTTGTTGCTAATTATAAAATTATTTTTAAGATTCGAAACGATATTCTTGCCAACAATCGTCGAATTGGATATTTCAAAGTTACCAGCGAAATTCTTAGACATGGTTGTGAAAATTGGATTGATGGTTATTGGAAAGAAGAAATAGATAAGAGGCAATCCATATTGCAAGCAGAAAAGGATACCACAATATTGGAGAAAAAAGCATTGAGAAAGAAAAAACCGGTAAAAGAGCCAAAAAAGCCTGCGGAAAATGAATCTGATGAAATTTTCTTAAAACCTGAGCTACCCCTTCAAATCGAGAATGATAGAAAGGAAGAAGTAATAAAAGCTAGAGAGGTTCGTCTTTTTATTAGATCACTGATAACAGTGTTAACATTTTTTCATTTTTAGGAATATCTTAAAAAAGAAGAATCTGAAATTGCTTCAGAACGAGAAAGGCTAGATCGAGAAAGACAATTACATATTCGAGAAATTAAACGGGTCCAACATGAAGATGATAGTACATTTAATAATTTTAAACTTTTGCATGATAACCGATATTTGCCTCTTGCATTACTTGGTAAAGGTGGATTTAGGTATGTTTGATTTTTTTGGCTTACGTTTGCAAATATCAAATATATATTATTTTATTATTTTTTTAGTGAAGTATGGCGCGCTTTTGACCTTGAAACATGTAAAGAAGTTGCATGTAAAATTCATCGGGTTAATAAACATTGGAATGAAAGCAAAAAAGCTAATTATGTTCGTCATGCAATTCGTGAGAAAGATATTCACAAGAAATTAGATCATCCTAATATTGTGAGAATGCATGAAGTATTTAGCATTGACACCGATACTTTTTGCACGGTATTAGAATATTGCGATGGAAATGATTTGGATCTTTATTTGAAGCAGCATGGATGTCTCACGGATAAGGAAACTAAATTAGTTATTGGACAAGTAAGGAATTTTGGAGTTAAAACAGTTTTAATAAACTGATTTTTAGGTTGTTGATGCTTTGCGATATTTAGTGGATCAAAAAGTTATTCATTATGATTTAAAGCCAGCAAATATTTTGCTGCGTTCTGGATGCCGAAAATTTGAAGTCAAAATCACTGATTTCGGTTTATCCAAAAGCTACGATAATGCGGAAGAAAGCGATAGCATTGAACTCACTTCTCAAGGAGCAGGAACTTATTGGTATTTGCCACCTGAAACCTTCAGAGACATCGGTGGAGCGGTAACTACTAAAATTAGTTCGAAAGTCGATGTATGGAGTGTTGGAATTATTTGTTATCAATGTATTTATGGCAAAAGAGTAAGTAACATATATAAATATTTTTAGAATTCGTTTTCTATAAATGCAAATTAATTTTTAGCCATTTGGTCACGAACAAACCCAACAGCGTATTCTCAATGAAGGCACTATTTTAAAAGCCCACAATGTTAACTTTCCTCAAATTCCAAAAGTAAATGATGTGGTTAAAGATTTTATTCGCAAATGTCTCCAATATGAATCAAGCAGTCGAGCTGATGTTCATGAATTGTCTAAACATGAATTCATTAAAACCATTCGTAAACCCATACTCGCTAATCAGCCTCAATCTCCATCATCCTCCCGTCTTATATTTTGTCGAGAAGATTTAGACCATTAATTTTTCATTATATTTTTTCCTAATCTCAAAAGTGAAAAATGGTAATTTGGTTTTTTATTTTTTTATTATTTGCTGAAGATGGTTCAATTAAATTTGTAATTTTTTGTTTTATAAATTAATGAAAATTTCTTTGAATCATCTTGGCGCCAAAAAGGGTTCGAGAGAACCGCGGGTTCTTTGTTTTTATACTATTTTTTGTTTTGTGTAAATTTTTTTATAATGCAACATGGGAGTCTTAACTACAGAGAAAAATTGGCACTTTTTTTGAACCATTTTAAATTGAAATTTGACCTTTTATAAAATAAGCCATTTTATTATTGCAACCTCTTAATTTTTTTTACCATTGCTGCAAGTTAAGACTTCCAAATATTGTTTTTTTTCTTACGGTTTTAATTTTTTTATTGTTCTAATTTATATTGTTTTTTTTTCTTTTCATTTTTTAGCGCAAAATTTTGTTTCTGTTTTTAAAAAACGTGTGTTTTACTATTGGCAAATTTGCGGGGTTATTATTTGATATAGCCGTTAATACAATAAGATTCTTTTTTCTTCTTTTGTTTTTTTTTATTCTTCTGTAATTTTTTGAACCTTCATAAATATTTTTGTACTGTTTTTTTTGTTGTCTTTTTTCGCAATCATTTTGGCACCATGATGACAAATAAAGCTACTATTTATGGACAAAACAAAGCATCCTCTTTAGCTTCATGTCTCCAAAGTAGCATTATCATTTACAAAAAATAATTTTAAAAAAAACTCTTCTGTACAATACATTTCATCTTTTTTTGTGGCTATTTCAACAATTTTTTTTATGTTTGTTTTTTGAATAAAAAGAAGTTAATTTAACCAAAGTTAAAGACAATTTTACTTTTATAAAAAAATAATAAATAAGAAAGGTTTCAAATATATATTGACAGTTTACAGTTAAATATTAAAATTATTTAGGAAATTAACGAATTATAAATGTTAAATATTTTTATGTAGCTTTATCATAATTGAGTACGGCTTTCATCACATGAGCTTCATTTTCTTTCTGACATATTTGGAATGCTGTTACATAGCATTGTTTACGAACTTCTTTTGACATGTTTATCCACGATTTAATGAAGGTAGCATTCGAAGGAGCGGGCTCATTTTCAATAGGCGCTTCACATGTTACTAAAATATGATTAATAGATTTTTTTTTAATTTTGTCTAAAAAATATACAAAACTTACATTTAAAAAGATGAAGCTGAATTTGATTTTTTAATATTTCAACGAGATCCGGTTCCGCTTTCTTCATTTGCTTTCGAAGTGCTTTCACTTTAGCTGCTAACTTTTCATTCCGTGCTAAAACATCGGCATAAATTATTTTGTTAGAGTCTGCTCTTTTTTGCGAATCTTCAACTCTTTTAAGCATCTTTATATTATCTTTTTCAAGTTTTTGAAGCTTGGAGTTCAGAACGTTAATATTTTTTTCTAAATCTTTAACAGTAACTTCCCTTTGGTCTAAAAGTTTCTTCGTTTCTTCATGAGCTTTCTTTTCAGCAATAAATTTATTCTTCCATAAGAATTGTTCATCAAAGGTTTTACCAATCAATGTATGGAGATCATTTTGAGTTTCTTTTTTGATTTTGTAAAGAATTGCCCGAGATGATTTACTAATAGTCCTTGCTATCAGTGAAGGCTGTTTAGGAATACAATTGTTTTTCATCTTTCCTAAAAAGGGAATGTTCCTTTTAAAACGGTTATAGAATTAGGAAGAAATTAAGCTTACCCCAGTTTATCAACACAGACTTCAATAACCAAAAAGCCAAAAATATCTAGTTTTAGGATTTTCCAATAAATAAAATGGATAGTGCTGGATAAAATAAATGAGAACGTGTTACAAGAAGTAAAGAATTTTATAAGAATAAAAACCGATAATTTTACGAAAAAATCACTTGGCTTTTGTACGCTATCGTCGTCCCACCCATACTTCGATTGCGAAACAAAATAAGATACAAACACCACGAGATCCTAAAAGCCCAAATATAACAATAAATAAATTTTGAAACAAATCTTAAACAAAAGATGTTAAAGATCGAAGGAAACTTTGATAAACGAACACATACGAAGTGCTAGATAAAAAAAATGTTATTTGGGCCAAAAAAGTGAGACAAAATGCAACAACAACAAAAAGGATATTATACTCTTTGCACTTTTACTTTTAAAAAAATGAACAAGCAAACGAAATGCTGCGTTCCAATTTCCCAAAAGACAAATGTTTAAAGCTAAAAAACCTCAAGATCAAAAGCTTAAAGCTAATAAAAAACCTCAAGATCAAAAAAGCAATGCCGTCGGCAAGCAGCAAGTTTGAAACCCATCAGACTAGTTTTTATAAACATTCATGGACTTTTTTTTACAAAGTAATTAAGACGTGGCGGATTATCAAAATAGCATGATGTTGACATGTCCAAAAATCAATTTGAGCAAGGAAAGGATTTAACATTTGATCGAAGGCGGAGTTTTACTTGCTTAAGCTTGGCAAAAAAATCTTCCTAATTGTTTTCACATTTTTAAAGTTGTTTGTAAGTCATTAAACCAATACGATTAAAAAAGAAGAATTTAACATTTATTTTTATCACAAACTATTTCGAAATAACACAGAAAATATATATAATTAAGTATTGCACGTCCAATAAAAATTGCGCAGAATTATTTTTTGGGATGAAAACATATAATTAAAATTTTAAAAAATTAATCACAAATATTTGACACAGCCCGTGCATTTTTTTAAAAATAATATTTTTAAGTGAGCATAACTGTACAATAAAAGAAACGTAATCTTGATAAGTGAAAAATTTTAAGGTAAAAAATGTTAAGCTTATTGGGAACTTATTGAACGTAAAAATTGAATTCCTCCCGCTTTTCTAATTTCAGCAAGCATATCTCCTCTCAAAGCATCAGAATCATTAGCATTTGATTGGGAAGTTTGCTTCGGTGCGGCTTTTTTCAATGGCATTGACGAAAATGAAGGAGGTGGAGGCGGTGGAGGTGGTGCTGGAGGGCCTGAACTTGTTCCATTGTTGAAAGGTTTAGAATATGTTTCTGGCTCAGGCTCTCGATATTGCGTTGATGGACGTTCACCCTGAAAATTAGAGAATATAAACATTTAAAAAATGTGAATATAAAATTTCTTATACTTACATTTTCAAGCACTCGACCCAAATTAAACGATTTTTCCACAGGTTTTGGAACATTTCGAAGTGTGACATTTGGAAAAGCTGAGATGCTAGACATTATATCTCCATGAGTTTTATTATTTCCTTGAGGCGAAGTTTTTGGTGAAGATTTTGGTGTTACAATGACTTTTTTATTTTGAATTGGCGTTGGAGGCTTTGCTGCTTTATTAATAACTTCTGGAAGTGACATTTGTTTGACAGGTGGCGAATGAGCAGCAACAGGATGATGATGGTATCCATTAGTGTTAATAATTTCACGCCTAATCGGTGGTGGGCTATTAGCTCGAGGTGAATGAGCTGTTTGATTATGATATCCATTGATTGGAATCTCGCGTCTATTTGTTGGTGGACTATTTGCATAATAATGTTGATGATTATTTATTCGAGAGGAATTATAACTTGGAGGTGGAGGAAGTTGAGCCGTAGATTTTTCCATGGTTTTTGATTTTAATAAAGGTGATGGATTTTTTTGAACCATAGTATTATTGAAATTTTGCTTTTTTATTTCGATGTTTTCTTTTTTGGGTTCAACATTTTCAATATTTTTTCCATTCACCATCGATCCTGGCCATTTATTGTTTATTGGTGGACTACTTCGTCCCATATTTCCATTCATTATTGGCACTGGTCTTTTATTCATTGGTGGACTAGCCCTTCTGTTCATGGGTGGACTATTGGCAGGTGGTGAATGAACAACTGACTGATGGTATCCATTAATAGGAATTTCACGTCGAGTTGTTGGTGGACTATAGTCATAATATTGTTGCTGTAGTTGCTGTTGCGCTGGAGGAGGAGTATTTCGTTTTGGTTCCGTAATAATTTGAGCATTAGTTAATTTCGGAACTGATGCTGAAAGTATTGGAACATTTCTAATAATTGGTTTTTGTTCTACCACATATTTTTTATTATTGTCATATCGATGTGGAGGAGAATATGTTTCTTCAGAATTTTCAGAGCTACCAAGTCGAGGTCTCATTGGATTTAAAACATCTCCAGCAGAATATCGTTTGGTTTGAGAAATTTTTGGAGAAAATGGTCCAATTTGATAATTTCTTTCTGATTGCTTTTTAATATTATTATTTTCAGCTGCATTTACATCAAATGTGGATCGAGATTTAAAAAGTGGAGGAGGAACAAAGCTTCGACTTAAAGTTGGTGGGTTGCTATTAATTATATGCCTTGGTGGGCCAACTTTAGATCGAATCGTGGAAGATGGGGATGAATTATTTGAAACTACAGGGGCTAATAATTGATTATATAATGAAGTGACAATTGCATGTTGACGAAGAACAGCTTCTTGTTTAACCATAATATTTGCAAATAAATGTCCATCTCCATTTGTGGCGGCATTATTATTTGCATATCGAGGACGTCGAAGCATTTCCCATTCTTCAAATAAATTTAAAAGTTTTTTATGTTCCATATGAAGGTGATGCTTAATATCAGTGTTGGTATAAATGGGCATCGTAATATTTGTTGTCGTTGCTGTTGTACTATGGCCACTTTCTGAGCTTGAATCAGTTGAATCTTCAAATGTGGAAACTGGAATTGGAGGAACTCTAAAAAAATTAAAGAAAATTTTAAAAATAAATAAACAAGAATAAAAATGAATTTACTTTGCTGCAGATAGCCCAAAATTAGATAATCGTTTCACGGTTTGTGCCGCTGACGACGATGATGATGATGAAATGGGCTGCTTTGAAGATGGTGGAGAATATGAAGATGTAAATGAGAGCGCCGTCGCAAATGCTATTGGATCAGGCGGGGCGCTCTGTGGTATAGCAGGTGGTGGAGGAGTTTCTGGAACTTTCACCTCTTCTTCTTTTTCCTCTTTTTTCTTTGGTGATTTCGTTTGTTTTGGGGATGAAGATGCTAAAAATGGGAGAACACTTTTAGTGCGTGAAATATGAAAAACGACACAATATTTTTTTTTCGCTCGCATTCTTAAAAGAAAGTTAGTTTTTTTTATTTCACACCACAAAAAAAACTTCTAATGTTTGTAAATAAAAAGAAAAAAACGAAAAAAAGATGGTGACTGGTTAGTGTCGATATGAATATTTGCTTGCATGATTGTCGTCGTCGTCCTGGTTTGAGGAAATAAAATAATATGAAGCTCGAAGATAAACACGCTTGCAAGAAGAAGACAACGACGACAAAAGAAAAGAAGCGCGCAATAACAAAATCAAAAATAAAACAGGAACCGTTCCTGAACTTTTGCGCTTCTTCATCCGATCAATGGCGTCGAAAGGTTGGAACTTTTTTTTGTTTGCGCGAATTGCAAAAAAAGAAATCTTTGGAGGTGTTTGTTTGCAAAGATACAAAAAATTGGGGTTTTTTAGAGAAAGTTTAATTATGTACAAAAAAAGCTTATTTTTAGTTTAAAAAAATCTCGAGGAAGTTGTAAAAAAAAGTCATGTTTCCGCTCATTTTTTTAGAGACTTGATAGCTGTTGTTGCAACCACCAAAGAAAAGCAAAAATTGAAGAAATTCTTATCACAAAAATACATGAAAAACATCACCATAATGAGTAGTTAAAAAAAAGTTAATCAAAAACAAAAAATATTGAGCCCATATATTTTTTTCTTTCATAGACACAATTTAAAATATTTTCGCACCTTTTTTTTTAAATTTGACAACAAAACATTTATTGACGACGCTGCCACCCGCCGTAAAAATATGTGCTCAATTTGTCAATTTGCAAATTTTCCTCTTTTCTGATGAATGACTGAATTGGGGAACGCCAAGAAAATATAAAAGGGCTCATTGAGTGTGCGAGCGAGCCTGTACTCATCTTTTTTGCATTTTTATAAAAACGTGCAAACACAATGACCGAAATTAAAACCAAAACTTTTTCTTTGGGTGAGAATGTGAAATATATTTTTTCTGGGTTTTTAACGAAGAAAATGACCCTTAGCTTCTTTTACATACATTTTATTTTCTGCTGTTGTGGTGATTGTTGAGGAAGTGAAGAAAAAATCATGTCAGTAGTGATTTCAACATTCTTCTTTTCATCTTCAACTTGCTTTTGATTTTTTTGTTTATTCTTTTCTTTTGATATGGAACTTTCTTCTTTTTGTTGTTTTTTCGCTTTAGATACACCTGTTTTGTCGATATCTGTTTCAAGTAAGGATGGAGTGATTTCAACAGATTTTACCAAAAATTCTACATGAGTTTGAGCTGATTGAGATTTAATAAGTGTGAAATTACTTGGAGTAAATTGACTCATTTGGCTTATTTTTAGCGGCGCCACTACCGCCAAATCATCGATGCAAGTTTCCAAAGGAGCAATTGGTGGCGGAGGTGGAGGTGGATCATTAGGCGCCGCATCACTCGAATAGGAATTATTACTTTTTGTACCGTCTTTTCCTCCTTTTTTAGCTGCTATAATCATTATTTTTTTAGTTCATGAAAAAATAAATGATAATTTAAAAAAAATTTGTTTACTTTTAGAATTTTGTGATGCAGCTGCCGCTGCTTTACGACGATTATTTAAACTTTTTCGACTTGATCGAGTACTATTTTGACGAGAGAATTTTGGCGGCCCTCCTGATGCATTGCTCAAACGTTTACGGGGCATTGAAGTTGATGATGATGACTCTTTAGAATTATTTTCTTTGTTTTCTTCCGTCGTCGAAGATGGCGGCGGAAGAGGAGCATGAAAAGTTTTCTTTGATCGAACTGGCGTTGGAATATTTGCCGCTGCTGCATTTGTAGTTTCTTTAGGAACAACAACATCATCAAAATTTAATTCAGAGCCTCCTCCATGTGAAACATTATCATCCAATGTAGAATGAGGTTTAGGAGTTTCTGTACGCTTCTTCTATAAAAAAATATATTTAATCATCACGATCTTTTTTAATAATTCTTAATAAAATTAAAAAAACATACTCGAGAAAAGAAAGAAAAAATTGAAGGACGCTTTTTCTTTGGCTTTCCTGAGGTTGTTGTGGCTGATTTTTCTTTTGTTCGATCTTTCATATTATTTTTATTGGTAGTTTCTTCTTGAAAAGAATTATTATTTGAATGATGGTCTTTGATGGAATCTGTAATGACAAAAACAAAAAATAAAGAAATAAAATAAGAAGAAAAGCATCTTACTAAAAAATAAATTCACAGCTTTAGGCAATGTGTTGCTTCGATTTCGATTGTTTGAATGCTAAAAATTGAAGCCAATTTAAAACAAAAAAAGCCTCCTTGGATAAAAGAGAGAGTAAAAAAATGGATCACGGAGAGATGTGAAAAAAAGAAAGAAGAATATCTGCTCAAATAAAAGTGCGCAAAAAATGAGAGTGAAAAAAGAAGACTCACCAACAATTTTGTGTGTATTACGTTTTTTTCAGAAGGAAGGCAAAATGAAGTCAATCTTACAAAATTTATTTAAAAGTGGTTTTGAATTTTATATAAAAAAAAACTTCTTTTAAGTTTATTGAAGCAAAGAAAATTTTTTGCAACTTATAATAAAAAGAAGAAAACGGTTTTTTTGTAAAAAAAATTATTAACGAAAAATTTAACGTTTTATTTTCATCCAAAAAAATTTCCAAACACTTTTTTACAGTTTATTTTAAAAAGAGTTAGTTAAAAAGAAAAAGGATGGAATAAATGCACTTAAAATCAAAGGAGTCATTTGAAATTGCATATCAAAGCACATGTCTTAACATGATGAAAATCAAAAAAACATTTTTTTTGGTTTTGGGAGGCATTTTTAAAAAAGGTGTGACTTATTGGCTTGCGTCAAAGTTGAAGCTGATAAGAATTATAGATACTATCCTCATGAACTTTTTGATTGGTGCCAAGATGAGTCATAGAGATTTTTTGTTTTTGTTTTAACGTCTTTACAGTCTGCCACCAAAAAAGGGCATTAAAAAAACAAAATTAAAAAAGTGTTCACCTTTTTTAAAAGCGAGAAAAAAAGAAAATAACACAAGCAAGCAAACGATCAAGGGTCGGTTGGAAAGAAAAAGAAAAGAAAAAATCATAGCCCAAAATAAGCAAAAAGCGTGAAAGAATAAGCAAGCAAAGACGTTGTCTTTTTATTCTTCTCATGGATCATTTTTGTTTGGGACAACAACAACGAGAAAGGAAAAAAATAATAGCGAAGCTTGAATTTTCCATAAAATGGAAAGAAGACGCGCTGCCATTAAGAAAGATGCATTGGACCTTTTTTTTCTTTCCTTGCTAGCTGTAAAAAAAGGAGGAGTGTCATCACCATACAAGCAGGCAAGCAGCGGTAAAAATCAAAAAAAAAATAAGATCGTTTTCAGTTTTTTCTTTTTTCGTTGCCTTCCAAAATAATTTGTCAACAAGGAGCAATCAAGCAATATTGAAAATTGATAAAAATTATTTTTAAAGCCTCTTTATCATTTGAAGAAAGAAAAAAGATGTGATCAACGAAGAGTGTCAAGAAGAGAGAGAAAGGTATGCTTGCATGTTGTTGTTGACCACTACATTTATTTTTGCACTTTTTTAGGGAAAAAAATGAGGAAAAAAATATAGGCGACCTCGCATGAGTGTTTTTTTTATATTTTCCGCAAGAAAAAAAATATATTCAAAACGTTACTGATGAATATTTGTGAGTCAAATAAATACCAGGCGCCGCTGCCACAAAAGAAAGATGAGAAAAAAAATTTGCATTCGGAAGCGATAAGTTTTTTTTAGTTTTGCTTAAAAGAAATTGTTAGTTACCAAATGAGGCTGGTGATGATTTTTAACGGAAGGAAATGAAAAAATATTTTTATAAATGAAAAACAAAAGAATGAAAAAGAAAAAAAAGGTGACGATGATTTGTAACGAAAAACGAATACCACCTCTCTTTTTTTGGCGGCTTACTAAACCAAAGCCTTAAACGTTTTTCAGTTTTTTTCTTTTTTTTTCGCTAACCTTTTCAAAAAACGTTGTTGTTATTGACGGCGGCGATGATGACGGCGATTGTGAAGGTGATGGTGAAGGTTTTTGTTTGCGTGTTGTCAAACTTGTCAATGAAAGAAGGTGAACGCTATTGTTGGAGCTGTCAGTTGGCAGCAATGATTGGGAATGGTTATTATTGTTTTTCTTGAAGCATAAAGGGTTTAAACCATCTAATTCATTTAAATTTGGATTATAAGAAGTTGCAAATAAATCAGGTAAACTTATGGTTGTTTTACCACGTTGAAGTTTAATGAGTCTACAACTTTTTGCTGCTGATTTATTGAATGATGCTTGTTCAATGCTGGCGTTACTGGTGCAACTGCTATGACCTAATGAACGATAACAAATAGGACGATCGCGAATTTCCTCTGCTGAAACTGTATGACGTCGAGTTGCACGATCAAATGCGCGTCTATATCTTCTTGGAGGTCGAGGAATTGTCTCTACTACCACCTTTTCACTTCGCTTCTTCACGTATCCTGTTGCTCCAAAGCATATATCATCACTTTCAATTGGAATTGACATAATTTTTTTTAATAAATAAAAAACTAAAAAGTGGCGCAAGATCGCCTTGTTTCTGTAATAACAAAAAAAAGTTATTATTATTTATGTCAACAACAAATTGGCACACATTAAAAAATAAAACACGAATAAATTATTTATTTCGCTTTAATTATAAAAAACAAACAGAAGAAAAAAATTGAGCAAACATTTATGCAAGGAAAACTTTAGTCAAAAATTGAATTTTTTTTTGATCTCTGAAAGCTTTGTTTTTTTCTTTCTTATTTGCGCGATAAATGTCTTTAAAGAAAAATGGGGATTTTTTTGTTTTTAGTAGGAAACAAGCCGCTACATATATAAATGAAATGACAAATTCATTAGTATTGGACCAGAAATGAATTGAATAATGACACATGGTTAGAAGAAAAAAAAAGAACCTTTAGCTAATTCCGGATTTAAATTAAAAAAAACTATTTATTGCTACATATGTTTTCTAAAGAAAATTTATAAATTTACAAAAAAGAAAAGTTGTTTTGGAAAAAATACATAACTTTTTTATTTTATATTTGAATAAGACATGGATCGATATTGAAATTTAGTTGGAGGAACATGTGGCATAAAACTTCGCAAACCAAGAGTGAGTAATGCTACAGTTTCTTCGGGATCATTGGTAGAATCACGTTTTTTGATGGAATCTCCAAAAACATTTTTTACTATTCTATTACGATATTTGAGCCTTCTGGCTGTATGCCAACGATAAATAAAAGCCAAAAGAAATATGCTAAAAACCATTGAAAAAAGTACTAAGGTATTCAAAATATATTGTTCGAGCAAAGATCGTTTATCAACAATAGAAATGGAAATATGATCATGCATTTTACTGCATTCCTGAAATTTAAATAATGTTTTATTATTAATAAAATGCTAATGTAAAAAAATGCATTACTGATTCATCAGAATTTAAACCACAATTATCATTTCCATCACAAAAAAGGCGCTGGTGAATACAAAATAATGGTTGGTTTGGGCATCGACGAAAGGTCGAATGAAATATGGGACAAGAAAATCTCATGGCTGTTATTGTTATGGTAATATAATCTGATAATGATGCAAAAACTGATGATATAAAATTTATTGTTAAAGGAGAGGGAAAATATTGAACCTAAAATTTTATTGTAAACCAATCAAAAAAAGTCATTTTAGTTGAAAGTCTAAACATTTTTCTTACAATATAATGTGAGCAACCAAAATGAATAGTACGATTATTTGCGTTTAAAACCAATAAATTATCTAATAATGAGCATGAATCATGATGAATATCCATTTTATTTGAAATAGTTACAAGAAATCCAGAAAATGTTTTATGGTCTACTGTGAAATCTATCTGCAAAACATAGAAATTAATCACTAATTACAAATTTATTCGTCTAACATACCTCTTGATGCATGGACATTCTATAAGGCCTTACGCGAATATAAGATTTCAACTCTACCGAATCATTTACTTTAACTAACATATTTCGTTGTCGTTGTTGTTGTTGTAGTTTTATAGCTTTAATATTATTTTGTAAAACAAAAAGTATCATCATGACTGTCACTCGCATAACTGATAAGTATTTATAAAAGTAAATACAAGTAAAGCCATTTGAGATAACAAGAAGAGAATCAAAATTATTTGTTAATTGACAAAAACGACGACGACAACGACGCAACAACCATGTTTTTAGCCCTTTACTTTTTTGGCTACACTTTTTTTTCTTGAGTTCGTCATCATCAAGATGTTATTTGTGTGGTGGCTTTGCCTTTTTAGCTTTAAAGGCCTTCTTCCAAAAAAAAAGAAGTCCCAACGTAAAAGAACATTTAGTAAATTTAGTCTGCCATTTCTTACTTCATCCTATGTAATTTTTTTCTTCTTCCAAACCAAGTGGCGAAAAAAATTCGATTCACAAATTTCCTTTTTTTCTTCTTCACGAAATCGTTATTTAGTTCCGGTAATGCTTTTGCTTTTTATGACTTACACCGAAGTTAAACTTTCGATAAGTTAATAAATTTATTTAAAAAACAATATTACATAAAAAATAAACAATCCACCCCAACTCGTAATAATACCACCTCGTAACAATAATTAATTCCAATATCATATCTATTACTGTATCACTGCTACTATTGAGCAGCATATTGAATCATTTGTTCACAAAGTTCATACAAATCATCTTCTTCAAGAACTCCTTCAGTTCGACTAATTTCTTCACCATTAGCAAAAGCAATAATAGTTGGAACATTCTCAACTCCATATTCTTGTGCAACATCACTACAATAATCGATATTCAATTTTGCGAAGGAAAGCTAAAATGAAAAACAACATTTAAAAAAGCAAAAAAAGGCCACGAAAAGCTTACGGCGTTATAATGCAAAACAGCATTTTCTATCCGTGGTAGATACATTTAACATGGCCCACTCCAATCAGCATGAAATGCAACTAATATGGGTGAAGCTGAATTCAATACTCCGCTACGAAATTGATCATAATCTTCGATACAAAACATTGGTGGAAGTTGGTTGTAGCAATGGCGAAAGTGATTCTTAGGTATTGCAGCAACAGTACGACAAAGAATCGGATAACTAAGAATTAAATGTAAGTAAGTAAGCAAGAAAAAAGTAAAATAACTTACACGATTGAAACGCCAAGAGAACGCAAAATACACATCACTAAAGATTAATGCGATTCTGCAAAAAAAAAAAGAAGAATACAAATACTTTCACGTTAAAAACTATGTTATTCACACCCAAAATAGTTCATATAAAATATTTTATTATTTTTTAATAACTTTTATGAATTTACAAATTAATAATTCTGCAATTTTTTATGCACCTGAAGGTTTTAAACGGGAAAGGATAGGCTAATTGAAAGACGGCTAATTATTCGGTGTTGTTCACCCGAGCAATGAAAGGCTTAAATAAAAAAGAGTAAAAAGATATTCCTGGAAAAGGGTTTGTAGAATACATACATAATTGATTCAAGACATATATTAATGAAACCGGAAAGAATTTTTTAGAAACAATAGAACATAGAAAAATTTGGCAAAATGTCATTGGTTTTTTTGAGGAGAAAAAATATGCTAATATTTTTGTTTACAAAGATGTACCAGAGCTGGCACTTTCTATAGTATTATTATCAACAAGATTATAAAATTCATCTGTATTTGCATAAGGATAACGTAATTTAGGTCCTGTCCGTAATTCATCAGTAACAATATGATTACCAAGATAGCACATTTTATGCAATAAATTTAAAAGTTCTTTCTCTTCCTCAAGGGAATTGAAGCGCTTTGAACACCATTCAAACATCAATATATCAAAATAGGAAGGATTTCGAAGGAAAGAAAAATAAAGTTTAAGGTCATTTTTATTTTTGCATGGATATATGAGATCCAAATTTCCGCGACAATCATATTCATCTTCAAAATTGCAAATGCATCGAATATCAGCTCCTGTGAGGTAACTTGGATGAAGAATGTCTTCCGTTATTTTCTGCAAACAATTTTTTTTATTTACTTTACTTTCTTTTCTTTTTTATTTATTGTAAAATTCTTACCATATTGGTTTGGTAGTCTTCAACAACATTACACATTTTTTCTTTACAAGCAATGGTGAAATTTCCATCACAATGTCGAGTTGCATTTCCAGCAGAGTCATCCAGAATTTTATTTGGAACTGGGAATGGATATCGACACATATTCAATACATCTCCAACTAATGGCCATTTCACCCATTTATCAACTTCCGTGTGCGCTTGTAAACTGGGTGAAATATTAACTTCAAGTAAATGTGCTCTCATATTATCATCAATCAAAATATCAAAACCAAATAATTCATGACATGTGCTCATTTCGTTATCATTGTGTTTCATGTGATCTCGAAGATATGATTCACATGATATTAATGTTTTAATAACCATGGCTTCAATTTGTTTGATCATTGCTTTAGAATCTCCTCCAATGGAATCTAAATGTTTCCAAAATCTTGCGAGTGTCCATTTATCCACGGGTCCTCCAGCCATTCCTTCGCGTTCTGCATATCGATTAATGCTGTAATTTGTGAGATGAACATATTGATTTGATAATGATTCATTATCATATGGAAGGGAAGCAAATCGAACTAAGCCTTCATTATTGATATAAACAGTTAAAGGGTCGAGACTTGGAACATAAACATATATTCGTAAATCAAATTTTTTGTCATTGATTAGCAATGGATTATTTATATATCTGAAACATTAAATTATTGAGGTGGTCTTCTTTTACAACGATTTTTGCTTACTTTTGTGCAACCCAATATTTACTCTTTTTAACTTCTTCATCAAGTTCAGGAAGTTCTTCGGGAGTTGAAACAATAGTAATTCCAGCACCTCGAGCACTTGCTGGCTAAAAAAATTTATATTTCATTTTCACAAGTTTTATTTTCAAAAATATTTATTTTACCGGTTTAAGAATAACTGCATTATTTTCATCTTCATTTAAATATTCCACTAAATCATCCCAATCTTCAGGCATTAAAAATGTTTGAGGCATTATATCAAATTCATTTCCAAATCTTCTCATAAATTCTTTTAAATGACACCAAATTCGATCTTTTCGTCCAATGTGAAATGAGCCAGGATAATGATTAACTTTTTGATTTACATTAAGTTGTTGATAATCCGATGTTTTCCAATGCCTTCCCCAATAACCCAACCATCCATCATCATTTTCTATGGGTTGAATGGAAAAATGATTTTGTCGTAAAAGATGTCTCATGGGATTTGATAGTAATGGATTATGGGCCCAAATAAGAGTATTTTTCATGGAAGGACTTGGTTTTTTAACAGGTAATAATTTTCCATAAAATTTTATTGTTGGTGACATATGTTCAAATATGCTTGATCTTAAAAAAGCTGCTTCAGTTTTGGATGGAGTTCTAAAAAATATTTTGCGCTATTTTTTTTAAAATTTATTTTAAACTAAAAAAACTAACAATAAATATTCAATTTCAATATTTTCTTCTGAAGTTTTCCATTTTGTTATAAATGGAAATCTTTCAATTGCGCAGCAAGTAGCCAATCGAAATAAATCTCGAGTTAAACTTTGAACTAAAAAAAGGAATCAAATTTAATCTTTTAATTATCTTATTAATCCTTTACCTGAGCCGCTACTATAATCATCGGTGGAAGAAGTGGATGCCGACGAAGAAGAATCATCGACGACGATTTTGCCCATTTGGGCGATTTTTTAAGATTCACTATAAAACAAACATTTGTTAAACTTTCACACTTTAAAAAAAAGTTTAAAGAACATATAAATTGAAGCGGTGTACATAATGATTATAATTTTCGCGCTGAGATATAATTTTTAAAAAAGACAAAAAAGGAAAAAGGGTAAAAACTTTTTGAAAAAAATAAAGACGGAGGATTAAAATAAGTAATGCAATGAAGCGGAAATAAATTTTCCTTAAGAAAAAAATATTAAAAAAGATGCAATTTTCACCATGAGTTCAATGTTTTTTTCGATTGTTAATTAAAAATCTACCAACTGTTTTTAACTAAAAATTGAAGATTATCGATAACGACTGTTCAGTTTTTCATTCATCAAAAGATGAATTCCCTCTAGTCATAGTGTCGATAAATATACAAACACACCTGTTCATTTGCACCAAACATCTTGTTAAAAAAAAAAGTTTAAACAAAAAAATCTAAAGGATGAAAAAAAGAAACACAAAGTATTATAAAAAAGGCCATTGAATATTCTACCATTTTTTAGAATAGCAGAAATTTATTTTTATCCCATCCTTAAAAAAATTGTTTCTTTTCACTTTAATGCCTAACAACAACTATTAGTACTCACTCTACTATGGCAGAAGAAGAATTCGCGGCAAATGTATAAAATTGTTAATGCAGAAAAAAAACACTTATGCAAACGTAGCCAATAAAAAATGTGTAAGATATGGAAAAGCTTCATTGAATGTTTTATAAAAAAAATGCGAGAAAAAAAAACAAAAATAAAAGAAGAAGAAACAAATGATTAGCTTAAACTTTAAAGTCTAAAGCCCTTGAAAAACTTTAAAGAAAAAAATCCGGTTTTTTGTTGTAAAGTTAGAGTAAAGTTTTTTTGAAACAGGACAGAAAATTAACGAGATTACAGATCCATGAGAATCACCATTTTTTTAAATTAAGTTATCACAACTTTCAAAGTTTACCAAGTTTAATTATTGCAACAATCAGTGGCAATCAATTAAACAAAATGAAGAAACTGAGAAAAAAAGTGAGACAGAAACAATGGACATTTGTTTAAGCAAATATTATATCTCTTCGAGGGGGTGGCGTCGGCTGGCTTTTTTCCTTTCATTTTCAATAATAGTGTAATGGTCGAGAAAAAAAGACAGCAAGAGTGTGGTGATGAGTGAGCGATTGAAAAGTTTTTTTAAAAATCCGTTGTTAAGTTTTTAGACAAAAAAAAGAAAATGAAGCAAATGATGCCTTAAAACTTTGCAAATACATATTTAAAAATAAATAAATCTTAAATTTTGCTTATGTTTTCTTTGCTCAATTTTTTTTAATTTCTCATTGGTCAAGTTCATCATGGTGATTATGTTTGACTTGCATGCCTTTTATCTATCATCCTTCATTCCTCAAACCTTATACCTGCTTGCCTGCCAGCCTAAATGCATTTGCCCCATTTTTCCGCTTTGATCTTTCAAGCGATAAAGAAAAATGAGTGCAGTGCGCAAGTAAAAAATAAAGTTAGAAATTAAACCTTTTTTTATTGAGTTTTTTAAATCTTCCTCTTTTGTAAGTTTCTATTTATTTATTTTTTTTGTTGGTTGGATCAAATAAAAATGCAGCATGTGGCTATTTTACTACCATTATTATTTTATTGGTTGTTGGATTTTTTACTTTAACTGGAGTTATTATGATTATGACGGAAGATCCAACAAAATGGGATACTCGATACAAGGAAGATTTGTTGAGAAAAGAAGATCGAAAAAAGTTTTATAAACTTGAAAGCAGTGAAGAAGTTAATGATTTGGAATCAAAATATTATACTTTGGGCACTTCACTCGCAAATGTAAGAACGCGATTTACTTCAACTACCTTAAGCCCAATCGTAGCTGCAGAAACCACCACAATGACTTCCACCGCCATCACGGAAGTTTATGAAATTTCAACAACAACTCAACAACAGCCATTACCGTTCTCGACCAAACAAAGACCAATGAGAGTTTCACCTGTCACGGTGAAATTTAACCAAAGCATTTTTCATGGACTTGAAAGAATGGAAACTGAACAACCTGAAATTTCTGAACCAATCAATGTCAATCTCGCCCAATTACATTTAATTCGTGAAATTAAAGTACCTAATAATGAAAAAATTTCCACTTTACTCCTTCACAATTCTCTTCTTTACCTTCCATTAACCATTGGAGATATTTTGGTTTATAATTTAACCAATTATGAAATTATTAAAACTTACAAAACATCTTTGACGCTGCATCATTTGGGATTTTTGGGTGAAAAAATAATTGCAACCGAAGCTCGCAAAAATACTTTATCTATTTTGGACGAAGAAGGCCGAGTCGAAAAACAATTAAAACTTAATTATGATTCGAAAGATATGCAAGTTTATGAAAATCAAGTAACTTTTTTAAGCTCCAAAAATCAAAAAGTTAAAAATAATAAATTTCAGATTTATGTTTTGAGCCGATCCAATCAAGATATTTTTGTTTATGATGCATCATTAAATCTTCGAAACACCATTCATTTTAACAACGAAATTCAAGAAACTTGCAATTTTATTTTGCCAACCTCAAATGCAATTTATGTTTCTTGCCAAAGCTCGATTTTACAACTTTCGAGTGTAATATTTCTTCCATATGTTTTTTTATTGGGCTTTTTTTGTAGCTAAATTTTTCTTTTATTTTTAGGAAAATGGAAAAATCATTAAAAAATTTATGGCCCCAGGAGGCAGTTATTCCCTTGGCATTGGTCTTTATAATAACTCAATTTTTGCTGTAAAAAGAGGAGAACAAGAAATTCATGTTTTTAATGAATCAACTGGTGAATTTAAAACAAAACTCGTAAACACTGCCAAAGGCTCAGCAATATGGTCCTCGATCGTTTTTAATTCAAACAAATTGTATGCTTTAGAATATATAACAAATATTGTTAAAGTTTTTCTTTTACCATAAATAAATTATTATTTAAAAAAAGTTTATTTCACATTTATTTGGGCAGAAAAAAAGATAGGAAAATGTGTGAATTTTTTGGATGAAATGTAAATTTCAGAAAAAATGCAATATTTAAAAATACTATTTACCACGTATTTAAGCATTTAATTTCTACGCCTAAAAGTCGAGATTCCTCCCATGAATTTCGAAGATTTTGTAAAGTGTATGATGTTGAAAAAGCAAGTTGCATATTACATCTTTTGTACGACATGCAGAAGCAGCATCTGTATGCAGCATTTTTCTAAAAATTTAATAAATGATTTTTTTTAATGTTCAAAGCTTCCGAAAAAAGCTTATATTTGACAAAAAATCGGCATTAAAAAAACTAAAGTATTTTAAAACTAAAAAATTATATCTCTTACTTCGATAAATTTGCAGTAACTTGGAATGTTGAAGTTTGTTGGCACAGAATGAATAATAAACCTTTGAATTTTAGCTTTATGTCTTAAAGTTAACAACTTTTGTGCAGTCTCATTTGTAAATGGAATGCCTTGGAAGCTAAAATTGTTTTAATTTTATATTATTTTTACTATGGAATAAATTGAAAGTTTCTTACTACAATATTTTAGCATTTGGTACTTTTCGTGTAATTTTTTTAACTGTTAACATTTTGCCATCAACCTTCCAAATTTTAGAATATTCAAGAATAAGTTTTTCAACAACCTTTGAATTTACCAAAAAGTCAAAATCATTTAAGGTTAAATATTGATCGTGTAAAAAAATATGTTTGGCATCGCATTTATAAATTTTTGGAAAAAAATTTTTAATTGAATAACCCCGCACATTTTCATCACAAACAAATGAATTAGTAATCCATAAATTCTTGATTTCCTGATCATACATTGAAAAGTTAACAGCCATGAAATAATCGTCATTATAATGAGTTGTAAATTTAAAATCTTTAATCAAATTTTTCTTTTCTTTCGAATGAAAATATTTGCAGGAATTAATTAGTTTTAGATAAATTCGGTGATTGGTAGTCTTGGTAATATATTCGATAACAAAATATGGTAATGGAAAGCGGCGTTGATATATCGAATTTTTATAAGGGATGGTTGTGATCAGATTTGTATCATTTCGTTTGATATAACAATGAACGACGAAACAATTATTATTATCCATGAATGAAAAAAAGGTATAAAAGCGCCTAGCAATTTTCAAATGAAAAAACATAGGTACTAATGCAAAGTCTTTTTTATTGGAAAAAGTGGATTTTAATTGTGTTTTCAAAAAACAAAGTCGTATCAAGTCAGAGGTAGTTTGCCATAAATATGTCAAGGAATATCCGAAGGGCATATATTAGTACAAAAAAATAACCTAGAAGAAAATTATTATGCATATTTTTTTTCATGTGACAATGCTTTTTGATTCAATAAATAAATTAATTTTAAGTCCTCGCTAGGATTTCAAAGTTTTGTTCGTTCTGTAATAAACTCGGATATTGTAGCATTGCAAAAATCGTAGAATGATAATAGTAAAACAAAGCTAAAAATCCAAGCTTCACTCTTGAGAAGGAAGAAATTTTAATAACATTAAACTGTTTAAGAAAAGCATAATAAAAAATTGAACGATCGCAACGCAACATCTTCTGAGAAAAAAATCCTTTTCAATCGATTACACACACTTCCAGCTTTTTTCTTTCTTTTGTAAAACTTTTTTATGTCACAATCGCTTTTATAGTTGGGAAAATTTTTTAATCATTTTTGTTTTATTAAAATTTAATAATAGTAGTTTTGTTTTTTAGTTGCAAAAAATCTCAAGTCCTGGAAATGACTTTTAAATTATATACCTTCGAAAATCCTGCTGTACAACGAGGATATTTAAGTGCTTTTCCAAAAACGCTTTTGAGATATATTGTTGAAAACGCGGATGATCATCATTGGAAAAAATTGTATCAAACATGCAAATATTTTTATTCTATTTTCCCATTCACTATTGTGGATTATATGGATAACGAAGACCATGCGAAATATCATGTCCCAGAGCGTAAAGGAGTTAGTATTTTTATAAAATAACTTTTTTTGTTTTAAAAAAAAATTTTTTTTCATAGGATAATTATTTATATTATAATGCCAAATATAGTAACATCAAAAAATTTTGGCTCACACATTGGCTTTGTTGCCGATCAAGTGATACATTTATTGCTGAAATAATTCCGAATATTTATCGCTGCAATTTGATTGTCATTCAATTAAAAGGTTGCACAATAACAGAAGCTGAATATGAATTTTTAACAAAATGGGAAAAAGTTTTAATGTTATCTTTAATGGATACAAGAGTTATGGACAATGATAATTTGGTGCCCATTGAAGATTTAATAAACCGTGTTCCAAATGCTGTACTTATAGAGTAAGAAAATTTATTTATTCAAACGCTATCGGCTGGAATATTGCTACCGTTGTATATGAAAGAGATGCCTGTAATTATGCTATTACTAAACTAAAAATATAAGCGATTGTCTAAAATCCAAGAGTAGAATAGCTTAATTTTTGGGCTTCTTTTTGTATGCAATGTCGGTGAAATTTGTGATGAATAGATATAAAAAAATTATTTTTAAGAACTGTTCCATGTCGTGCAACATCCGACTCCTTAATAAAATTACAGGATCTCAATCGAATGAAAAAATTTAATTGGATTTATCTTGGATTTATTGAAGGAGATTTGGATGTAAAAATGATTTATCAATTTTTAAAAGTATGTTTCTTATTATTTTCCTTTTATTCGTTATGAGTAAAATACAGCTTTCTAACACTTTTTAATATACTTGAAATTCTAAATTAATATTTGCTAAAGAATTTTTTATAGAAAAATTGTGCAATTAACGCATTTTGTAATATTAAATTTATTGATGATCCCGGTTACTCAATGGCTTTTAAAGAAGAATTAAAAATGGAATTGAGTCAAATTGGTTGGACCCAAATGCTTGAACGACCTCCAAAATTTGACAATGATGATAATATTTATGATATGTTTAGAATGTTTATTTCTCGCAATAATTTTATTACAGAAAATAAGTTAACGCCAGAAAAAATAAATATTTATTTAAACACCGTTACAAAATACGATGCAGCCGGCCTTCTAATTGATTTTGTTGATGATCTTCCAAGAAGTTATATTCTTGAGGTTCTTGATAATGTTTCTGATCTTCAAGATACTTGTATCATTTCAATGGAAGAATACTCTAAGAATACACCTAAACAAAATGTCAAGAAAGGCATCTGTCGTCAACGAGGCGTTATTTTTGGTTTAGGATCTTTAGCTTTGTTAGGTTTTCTTTTGTATTTGTTAATTGCCTTCGGACTCCAAGAATAATTTAAGAAACTTGTAGTACCTTTAGCTCCCATTTTTTTTTTTGCAATTCATTCTCTATCAACTTGTTCACCTTTTTGTAATTTTTTTTCAACGTATTCTTGTCAATGTTTATAATATCAATAAATAATAATATTATATATTGGCTTTGTAAAAGTGGGAGAAACAACAACATATTTTTTATAGCAACAAACTTAAAAATATATTTTCATAATTCAAAATTACCCATTTCGTTTACTGTGAAAATGTTATCGATTTTCTAAAATTTTTATTTAAAGAAATTTTTTAAGAAGAAATTTTTGTCACCTTCAGAGTTTTTTTATAATTTACTAATTAAACGACCGTTTCTTATGATGTTTATCTGATTAGTGTTGAAGTAGTTTTTTATTATAACATGTGTCAAAACATTTTAGTTCACGCTTCTTTGATTTGCTTTGAATTTATTTATTTCTTTAATTGTTCCATTTTTATTAAATAGAAAATAGATAGATGCGTTGGCTGCTGATACTGATGCTGGCTGGTTGCTGGGTTTGGATGGAGACCATATCGTCGCAAATAACGGGTTAATAAGAAAGAAAATTATATTTTTTTTCTTTAATATGCAAAAAAAGTATCGCTTCCTATTTCACAATTACTTACTGTGTAAATAGAAAAAATTGCTGAATTAAAAAAACGACTGATTCGATGATGCTTTTTTTTCGATTCTCAAAAACCAAAGACCATCAAATTAAATTTTTTCCCTATTTTTTTGTTGCTTTTTTCGAAAAACAATGAAACGTCAAAATCTTTCGAATATTTGTAAGTGCCAAATCTTTTATCAAAAAAAGCTGTAAATTTAATTTTAAAAACTAAATCTGATCATTCCTTTTTTGACGCTATTTTGCTCTCTTTTTTTATTAGCCTTCTTGTTTTTAACTTTATTCGTTTTTCTTTTGTTTTTAAGAATAAACACTTACATTTTCTATTTCTTCTTTCTTCTGATGCTTGCTTTTTATTTTTGTGAAAAATGAAGAATCAAATTTAGCATTAAATTACGTTTTTTTTTGTCTTTTGCTTCGGTTTAAAAAAAAGATGAAGATGACTTTTGCCTTGCTTCTTTGCCCTCAATCAACTTATGCCACCACTAAATAATTTTTTATTTTCTCCTCAAAAGTGGCGGTCAAGTTTTTGTTAATCGTATTATAGATTGAGAGAAAGCCAAAACAAAAACAGTGTCGCTCGCTAATCGAAAGCTGCTTGCTTCTTCCACGGCAATATGACACTCATTCAAGAATAATAAACTGTCACTTGACCGCCTCTTTTTCCTAAATTTGGGCATTTCTTGATTGCCACTTTTTTTTCTATTTCCCTTGTTTTCCAACTTTTTTTTCGAAAACAATGGAATTATTGTAACAACAAAAGGATACCAAATTCGACCTTGTTTTATAAAACTTGCTTTTATGTTATTTTTTAATTACCAGGTGTCAAAGTTATGATCAAATTTTTTACAATCGTGGATTACAGTCTTTTCTTCTTTGTTTTATGGTTGTTTTTATTTTTTTATATTCGCAAAAAATCAAAATTAAAATTTTAAACCCCTTTTTTAAATATTTTTTTTGTCACTGGTGAATATTATTGAAGTCAATACTAATGATTTCCATTGTCTTGATAAAATTAGTCTCCTTTCCTCTCATCAGAAACAGATTTTTTTTATAAAACTGGCAGAAATAAAAAAAACACGTTACTTGTTTAATTTTAATGTGTTCGTTCAAGAATAAATGAAACGGAAAAAATGTACGCCTATCTTTTTCTCGCGTTCTCGCGCCATTGGCGTTGTCGTCGTCTTTACTTACAACACTTTTACACCACTCAAATCAAATTAGTGTCATCCAACAACTCCTTTATTTTTTTCTGCAGTTTCTTTTTTTTTTTTGCGTAAAAAATCAGATGCATGCTTCTGTGTTCATTTTTTTACGCGCATAAAAACCAACACCTCTTCCATTTTTTTTAATGAATGTGTCGAAGCATTAGCGATATCAAACACGCAGAAAAAAGAACATCGAAATGATGCGAATTTAAACGAACCTAACCAAAAATTAGCACAACTTTAAATTAACGCTGCAATAAGGTTCGAATCGAGGAATAACGAAGGAACGTCATTAACACAAATAAATAAAAAAAATTACATCCTTTTTGGTGTAGTTTGACGACATCGAAATTAACAAGAATCTCGAACGGTAATGAAATGAAATGAAAAAAACGAAGAATTTTAATTTTAACATCGCAAAAAATAAAGTAAAATGAATGCGTCGCGACAATCTTAACACCTCTTGTAAACATACATAAACTCTCCGACATTTTTTGTTTAAAGTAAAAAACTATTTTTATTTTTATTATCGCATTACAAATACACGAAAAGCGATCGTGGTATCGAAAAACGGTAAGTACAAATTATTTTTAAGCTGATACCTTTTTGGGGTTTAAACGTCTAAATTTTTTTTGTATCGAATTTGTATCAAATCTCTTTCATTTTTAGTCGTTTTTTATTTATTTCAAATATAAAATTAAAAAATCGAGATTTCTACTCAACCGAATAAATGACACGAGAATCATTTGTTTCTGTTTATCGAAGCGTAATTTAACATGCCTCTTATTTTCAATTTTTTTAAAGAATTTTAGTTTCTCCAAAAAGAATAAAATACGAAAGCTATTTTTCTTATTATTTTTTGCATTTATTTTTGTGTTTTTTTCTCCTGGAATCCCTTATTAGTGGACAGTATTTTTTCTGAGTATTGTTTCTATTTTTAATGTTTGCAAAATACTTGAAGGCATCTAGCTGTATCTTCTTTCCTTATCTTTTTCCCCCTTATTTTTTTTATTAAACCTAACTATTTTTTATTGTTTTCTAATTTTTGCGATTTGTCTTGATTACCGAATTAAAGAAAAACACTGGCATGGTTTAGTGCCTCTTAGCTAATATTCGCGCGATCAATTGTCATTTCGGTCGGTAACGAGCGCCCTTGCCCTTTTTTGGCCAATTATGTTATCGGATGCTCTAATCTTCACACGGCAATAAAAACTAAAAAACAACATGGAGGGTTAGTTGATAGATATTTATAAGCGTCACAAATCCTTTTGCTTTCCCATGCCATCACTCGCTTTAAAAATCATACATAATATTAAAAAAATAAATGAAGATATAGAAATAAGGTGGTTGTGACCCAAGTGATTACATCGGGTTTCCATAATCATGTCAAGCCTTTTTTCTCTCTCCTGTTAACATAGTGAGAGAATAGTAATAACAGATTGAAATGAACGCGTGCCGTAAATCCTTTCTGGAAAAAAAAATTATTATCTGGGAAATGAGATAAATCAAAAACTTGTTAATTGATGATGAAAATACAAAATTTCTTTTGTCGAATTTATAAATTTTTTCTCTCCTTTTTTTCAACAGTATGGTAGAGAATCGAGTGATTTTTAATACCTTTTTTCTTCGCAAAAATAATCGAGTTTTTATTTTTTTATTGTTTATTTATCCGTTTTTTATGGTTCGAACTTCGAAGCTTAAAATTTTTTATATCTTTTTCATTTTTTGTTTCATTTTGGAAGTTCATCAAATGTTTCAAATCACAGAAAAAAAAATAGAGAACATAGCCACTCAGGCATTTGCATATTGTCAATTTTATTAAGTTCCTCGAAGGAAAAAGAGGAAGAGCATAAAAATGACCAACCGCTGTTGTTCATTTGTCTTTTTTATATATCTCATTTGTTGCCATTTGTAAAGTTGTAATGACACACTCGAACAACGACAAGGTTTTGAACGATTTGTTTTGAATGCATTTTCATTGCTTGCTTGCATTTATTCCCCTATGGCTGTCGTGAATATAAAATATCGACGATTGATGGCTTTTTTTTTGTATTGGCAACTAAGATCGTCAAAAGTTATAGTTTTTTTAAACAATAAACGATAAAAAAAAAGTTGTGATGAATCTATCTTGACCTGTCTTGAATTATTTTTTATGAACTGACCTTTCAAACTTCTTATGACTTTTTTGGTTTAATTTTTTTGTTTCGAATTTTAAATGGTTAGTTTGTAGAAAAATTTTTTTTAGCTTAATACTGTATTCAAATTCTTAAAATTTGTTCTTTATAAAATTTAATTCTCCAAAAACTATCCCCATGAGTATTTTAATTATTTCTTTCTTTTTTCTTTTTTTCTTATTCTTATTTACCCTTTTTGCAATTTCAATTCCAACAAACAACATATTTTAAAAACAACATCATTTTAAAGTTCGTAAATTATCTCAAAAGACAAAAGAGGCCACTTTGTAGTAACTTTTTTTCTTTTCGATTAGTATCCACCAAGGGCCGCTAATAGCGGCGCCGCTGATGGCAACTATTTGCTGTTTCGTTTTAAAAAAGAAAATTTATTGAAATAGCCGACAACGATGACAATAATTATCGCGGTATTGAACAAAAAATAAAGAGGCACAGTTGTTAACTCTTGTCTTATTTCGTGTTTTGCGGCATTGTTCAAGTGGATGTTTTACAAGACAAGGATTAAATTTGTGTCCTTCTTCTGACACCTGTGTAATTGTCACTGATATATATTCTTTTTCATTTCCTTTAAGTTTTTTCGATGATTTCTTTTTAACCGGTCATTCATTTGTGGTTGAAGCTTTTGATTTGTTGGGATCCAAAGACAAAAAAATGTTTAACACTTTTTTCTGTTTTTTTGCCAAAAAAAATAAAAGAAAAAATAAAACTCTTTTTGCTTTTTCGAGTGTTGTTTTTAATTAATGTTTTTTTTGAGGCAAAAGAAGAAAGAACATCAAATATAGGTGTAACTTCTTAAAACACGATAAAATAAATTATAAGAGAGGAAAAGCTGTAAACTTGATGAAGAATAAATACTTAACAAGCAGCAGCCAAAGCTAAAATAAATTCACTTCAGCTTTTGTGGCGCGGCACCTGTTGACCGAATAAGAAGAAACAACAAAAACGTTTACCTTTAGAAAGCGAACGCGGCAAAAAAACTTTTACCATCTTCTTCACTTTTTTTCTTTCTTAATAAGTAAGAGAGCTTCCGTCGTCTCGACTGCTTCTTGTATTCCCACTTAAACGGCTTTGGCGGCTGAATAAGCGATGAACTTTTTTTTCAGATAAAGTTTTTTGCTTTTATGATTGTTTCTCATTTTTTGACATGGCAAAAAAAAGAAAGAAAAGTAAAAGCTTAAATCTTTTAGCGAAGCTTAAAAAATAAAAGTATTTATTATTAGATAGGGTCAATGAACGATTTGTAGCGATTAACCCCACACACCAATAACAAAAAATAAAATAAAAATGAATTTGCAAAAACTTTTTTTTCATTAGTGAAATTTACTCCAGCTACTGTAATGGAAAGATGAAGAGGTGTGAGCTTAGTCAGTGGCAAAAGTCATAAGTATTTTTTTGCGTGTGAGAATGTTCGAGTTTTGTGTTGAAAAAATCCACAAAATTTCTCTCAAAAAGTTTCTTCGTTGCTTCAAAGTATTTTCTTAAGCAATTTGATACTTTGTATTTTACTTTTTCTCAACGCCCAAAAGCTGTTCAAATTCTTACTGTCACCACCATGACCACAAAGTGCTGTGTTGCTGCTGAGAAATCAACCGTCAGGAGTGTCATTGTCGTCTCATTTTCTTCTCTCCTCAAAAAATAAAAAAAAATATAAATGAAATGCATGTGTTATTTTTGTCTTTACTTTTTTCGCTTTCCCTCCTCTTCTTCTGATTATATTTTTCTTTCATCCTTGTTGTGTTATTGTCAAAACATAAAAGCTTTTGCAGCTTACCTAAGAGCACGATAACGAGAACCGTGTCGACGACACTCTTCTCAATTACAGTTTCTTTTTTTCGCGCCCCTTGGCTTTTCTGTTTTGCGCACAATAAGTCGAATGTCTCGCTTTCCTTCGTCGTCTCATTTCTCAAATTTGAAGAAGTCAAAAACTTAAAAACTGATTAAAAATAGAGAAAACTAAAGGTCTCTTTTTCTTCTTCTTCTTGTTGATGTTGTTATCGAGTAACAACACTAACTTTCTCATTTTTTAAGAGTGTTAGCTGCTACTCTTTTTACCCCTTTTTTGCTAGGTAGAGTTGTTGCATTGCTTGTTTGAACAAATACAATAATGCGAGGTTGGGAGAGTTTTTGCTTCGAACTGTATCCATCGCGCTTACTTGCTTGTCCACTTGAATGTTTTAAGCAATAAAAAAAAGTTAGTCAGTCGTCAATGAGAAAGGAGGTGACATTGGTGTCGATTACAATTTTAGAAGCAACAGTGAAAAAAAATTAGATATATATTGAAAACAACATGTTCGAAAGCAAAAAAACTACAAAGTGAGAAAAAAAAGATTTTTTGAGGTGTAGTACGGTACCTTCAAAAAAATAACTAAATCTGTTCATTTTTTTGTTGTTGCTCGATTAAGTAAGTTTAGTATAGAAGAGATTATTAAAAAAAGAGAAAGGGAGATGCTATACCGCTAAAACATATGTATTTTTTTCTCGATAGATGAAATGTAATGACCTTGCTTCCCTTTGTAAACATTATTAAAACAAAAAAGCTTTAAGCCGCCTCCTCCTCTTCCATTTCTATTTTGTCTTTTCCAAGTGCCAACAAACGCGGCGCTCACAAGCTTAATAATCTTGATCCAATTTTGGATCAAAGTCATCCATCACTCTCGAATCTTTTTGGTTAGTAGCTAATCTCGTAACGGAAGTTGGATTGCGGAATCTTGCCTTTTTGCCCTTTTACCTTTCTCATTTTTTTTTTGTTGGTTTGTTAGTCCTTTTTTGGAAGGTATGGAATCAAACAGTTTTTGCGGCGCCTGCCATTGCATCACGTTTGTTGACTATAAACGCCCGTATTGCGATTATTCAAGTGGCAAACCGCTGAGAAGCGGCGTTTTCATACTATCTCAGTAGTAGTATCATATTTATGTCTGCTACCTGCTAAGATAGATGAAGCTCTGAGATATATCAACTTGCATAGGTATGAAACATATGCAAGTTTAAAAAACTTTAAAGGCAATGTTGGAAATAAGTTTTTAGACAAATTCTTGACCAAGTAATGAAAGTTTTGATATTAAAAAAATGCTTAATTGACTAATTTTGTTTAAACGAAAATAAACGCTTATTTCGCTACAGTCTTAGCGCACTATGAAAGAGAAAGGTATAAAAGAATGCCGATTTAAGCTTCCAGTTATCAGTATTTAAAATCCGATTGAAGCTCTTTCTCTTATCACTCATTCGCTGCACTTTGCTGTTTAAGTCATAAAGGAAGAAAAAAAGGCTTTAAAGCGGGTCTTTTGTGGCAAAAGGAAGTTAATCCACGCGGCTTCCTTTTCACAACCAAAAAAATATAGAAAGAAAAAAAATTCATCAGCATTCATGACAGTTAATCTTTTATACAAACAATCACACAAATACTTACTGAATGACTGCGTGTGCAAAAACAGAGATAGATAGTTGTTCTGTAAATGAGCTGTGGAAAATTTAAAAAAATAATATAGAGATGAGAGAATAAATTTTTAAGAAGACCTACAACAAAAAAGCGAAGCCGACAACGTTGAAAACACTTTTTCCTTAAAATATGGGAATAGTGTTCTTCTTATCAGAGTGAGCGTTAAAAAAAGTGAAATAAATTTGTGTGAAATCAACTGATGAATTTATGTTTATATTAACACTGAAGCATTTACCCCTTTTTTCTTCCTCTTCTATTTATGGGTACGGTAGAAGGTGTTGAAAACTTTAAAAAAGTAATTTTTCTTCAACTTTTAATTTTTTATTTAGCCACATTTCCATTCGATAAAACCTTATGGTTACGGCCCGGCGTTTTTTTGGGGAAAAAAATATGCGATGAAAAAATTTACGACATTTTAGAGACCTTTTTTGCAATGGACATTAACATTTTTTGTTTTGGTAATAAAATCACTTATTATGTTATTTCCGTAAAAAATTAAAAAATATCTTTTTGGATTTTTTTATTTTATTTTTTTTAAGATCGTTTTCTTTTTATTCTCTCTACAGTAACACATTAAAGTTTTTACCAAAATGTGTCGTCTATTTGCTTTGGTCACATAAAAAAGAACTCTAAATTTCCTAATTTCTAATATATTTTGCTTCAAAATATAAGCTTTTTGTTTAAAAGCAGCAAAGCTTTTTTTAAATAAATCAACAACATACATAATTTTTGTGTGTGTTTTACTGATGCTTCTCAATTTCAATTTATTTTTTTATGTTTGTATTTTTGTGATGTACAACAACACACACGTAACTATCTATTCTTCTTAACACTTCAAAGAAGGAAAAGAAATGGTAGAAGAAGAACATTAAATAAACCGCGAACATCGAGAGGAAAACCGACACGGGAATGCGTTGCATCTCGCGCCTCCCTTGAGAAGCACTCCCACTTATTTTTTTCACATCTCCTCTCTATGAAAATAAAAATATATGCTCCGCCTATTTTTTTCACAGCCAAAAAGAGAGCACAACTAAAGCGCGTTCAGCCAATAAGAGCTTTGACGCTCTCATTTGTGTGAATATCATACCCTAACTCCTCCCTTCTTCCCTCTTTCTCTTTCTATCTCTCATCTCATTTTCTTCCTTTTTGTGGCATTGCAAAAGTAGTTGAGTTTGAGCGCAATCCCTCTTTCCTTCTTTATTGAAAACCGCTATAATCAGTAGCAACTCAATTTCTTTTTTATACAGTGTCAAAAAATTCCTTCTTCCTCTTTATTTTTTTGCCACCTTTAAATTTTAATTTTGACACTCTATTTTTTCTGGTTTCGATAAAGATAAATTCGTGCTTTTTAAAATTTTTGTATTTTGTCGAGTTACGTTTTGGCCATGTTGTTTTGAGCCCATAAAATTTTCCTTTTCTTTATTTAAATTTTCTTATTTTATTTTAGATTCCCATCATTAATTTTTACATAAACCAAAATTATATTTTATTAATTATTGCTAAATAAAAAAAGCGCCTCATATTTATTAGCCGCTTTTTTTGATTTTACACCGGCGATCATCAAAAAGCCATTTATATTTTATTTCCAACGCTTTATTTTTAAACGTCGATTTAAATTAATAAGTCCAGGCAGGACATATAAAAAGCCGCCAAAATTCTCACCATTTCAACAATTGAAAGTAAGCCGACGCTGGCGGCAAAAGAAAAACGCTCGCCGGCGTCTACATCATCCACATCGTCGGCCGTATCATCCACAACTTCGCCACATTCACCCAGAATAGTTGTGGGACGACGACGAAACAGAAAATAATAATTCTGGTGGAGTTGAAGAAGTTAGAGAAAAACATAATAATAATTCCAAAAACGAGGAACCACTTCATCTCCCAACTACCAGTGCCCACAATCAACTAATAGTAACAATAATAGCATGGCTTCAGCTGCAACCTTAGCTGCTGCAGTAAATGGATTGCCACCAGATTTTAATATGGCTGCTGCGGCATTTGCTGCTGCATTTAGTCAAAACCCAAATTTAGCTTCGATGTCTCCCAATTCTGCTGC